>OY365779.1:33472500-34697500 GCA_959347405.1 Napeogenes sylphis | reverse complement strand
ATTAGAAAAAAATATTACAAATAAAAACATACTAAGTATTATTTAAAATGAAGTTCTTGACAAATTAAAACATTTTTTACAACTTGAACGATGTTCAAGTTATATCTTATCTTTTAATTAAAATAAAATCAACTTTATTCTGTCCTAAACACGTTTTTGACCAAGACGGCACAACTTGATAAAACGTTTGATAAAAGTATCTTCTGATTCGTTTTAAAAATAATAAAATAAAATATTTTAGATTTCTTATTTTTCTTGTTCATTATAATACGATGTATTTTCAGTCCTTCATGTGTAGATGTGTACATGTATAAAGTGTAAGTACACTATACACTTGTACACAGTATGTACGCATTACAAATTCTAATAATAATGTTTATTTATTTTTTCGCTCATTTACATAATATAATTGAAATATAGAATGGAGTTTCGTTTTGGGTAAGAAGATACCTGTGTTAGGAGACATAGTCCTTCCATAACTGAATACATTAAAAGGATTTTACAAATTCTACACAATGTTTACATTATTATAATAATTTTATTTAATATTACAACACTAAATAAGATTGTGTGTTGCGTGTGTCAGTGTGATGTATTTAAAATAAAAAAATAGATAAGAATTTTTTAGACAAGTCTTGAGTAACATCGGTTATAACTTTATATTATTCTTTGATTTCGTTTTTCATTTTTTTAATAAGATTTCAATTTCATCATATTGTTTTGGTTTTAGAAAATTCGTTAGTGACGTTTGATTTAGCTTATTAGTTATGGTTATTTTATTTGTTAGTTAAATTATATTAGCGAAAACCGTTCTTTGAACAACTGGAGCTACTGGCTGTATTCTTCTGCTAGCGCTAACAGTAGGGTGATATATAATTGTTTTGTGTTTTTTTAGGATTGTACATACAATATATAGAAAGCTATAACTAGCACTAAGTCTAACTAGAACTAAGTGATGTCACAGCATCTTCCGTAGATAAATATTTTCTGAAACCATACTGTGATTTTGAGAGTACTGTAAGTAACCATACTGTGTTTTCTGAAACTATACTCTAAATATTTGATTAGACGTTTATTTAGCAGTCTTTCTAAAACTTTGGAAATAACTGGTAGAACCGATGTAGGCCTGTAGTTACAGATATCATCCACTTCCCCTCCCTTGTGCACTGGCGTGTTTATTGTTTTTTTTAGATAAAAGGAAAATATTCCGTTTTTAAAACATACATTTGTTAAATGAATGAGAACTGGAACAATTTTCTTATGGACCTTTTTTAAAATCTTTGTCGAAATGTTATCCCAACCAGGTGCGCTTTTATCCTTTAAACCCATCAAAATTGATGTCACCTCAATGTCATCAGTTTCCAATAAAACGAATGATGAAGTTTGTTTGTTAAAACAGTTTATTCTCCTACCACCTATTTCACAGTTTCCACCACTTATAGCATCCACTAATGTTTTTCCTACATTAGCAAAATAAGAATTTACTGAATTAATGGAATTTATAGGACATATTTTATGATTAAGCAATTGTAAGTTAGTATTTTTTCTTGTATTACGATTTGTAATATTGTTGATTATTTTATATATACGTTAATTAGTTGCTGTCTGTCATAGTCACGTTTTGATTTTTTTATTAATTTAGAGCAAAAGTTTCTATATCTTGTCTAGTAAAATACATGTCTCAGAAAAGGGATGGTGTATACTACTTTTAAATTGATTCATCGGTTTTTCTCATCGTCAATCATGAAATATTGAGTTTCATTTCATTTTAAATTGCAAAATATGTTAAATAATATTTTATTATTATTCATAAATAAATTAATAATCCAAAATTTTAGATAAACTAATTATTTATAAAATTTATTTAATATCATTTATGTTGTAATCTCTTTAAGATTCCATTATTCTCTATGTCATGTTGTCCAATACAATATATATTAACCATTGTAAGTGATATATATTTAATCTGATAATCACAGTATAGTCATAGAATAACACATTTGAGATATTAACAAACTCTCAGAACTGGTTAAGATCTCTTAGAATTAGCTCGTAATCTAAGTTCCAGACTATTGGAGAGTTAGAGTCAGACGTGTCACCTTGTATGTCGCAAAGGCATTAGTGGGTGATTATCTATTACATTCCAGAGAATTTATCAACAGTTATTTATATTACTAAATACCAATTTATAATTTCTCGATCTTCACATGATTTTAAGATATTAGAAATTCTGAACTAAACATTTTTGTATATAAATCTCAGTGTAATTTAATTTTAACGTAATGTTTAAATTAAA
The DNA here is from genome assembly GCA_959347405.1 of Napeogenes sylphis. Classification (NCBI taxonomy): domain Eukaryota; kingdom Metazoa; phylum Arthropoda; class Insecta; order Lepidoptera; family Nymphalidae; genus Napeogenes; species Napeogenes sylphis. The sequence goes on along the minus strand of OY365779.1, from coordinate 34,695,204 downwards.
ATCTAGAATGTTCATCAGGGGGTATTTTTAACAAATAATAAACCATGGTGTATCTATTTCTATAAATAGTCACGTGTTGTTAGATAATAGTTTTCCCAAGTTAGTTTCAAAAATAACATTTCCTATGAATATATTATAAGGATGTTACGAGTTTAGTTTTCCAATTTTATTACCAAACCTAAATAAACATCATTATACGTATTTGTCATATTTATGTAAAAGGCATTTCCCGTGTGGTTTTATATATATCTTTTTACCTTTGAAAAATGTTTTAATAGAGTTATAAATTCTATTTTGATAATTTTAAGTACTTCAAAGCATATTATCTGTGAAAAAGTCGAAAGTTTGAATCTACTTAAAGTTCAAAAGGAGTTAGTCCAATAATAATAATATCAGGACAAATTACACACATTGATCTAACCCCTAAGTAAGCAAATTATTTGCTTGTGTTAAGGGTGTTAGACAACGATACAAATACATAGAAATACTCATATAAATACTGAGAATATATTTAATAAACGACCAAACCCAGAAACACAGACATCTTTGCTCATCACATAAATGCTTGTCTCCGCCGGGAATCGAACCCGAGCCCCATTGCATCGTGACACGTTAGGCGTCTGCGCTAACCACTCGACCAACGGGGCGGTTAAATAGTAATTCACATTCCTATGGCAACACTGACAACTAGTCGTCAGAAAATTTCTCTGTACATTTTAATTAATATTAAATTACTTTATGTATATTAATTAAGTGCAATTATCTCATTTAGTATTTAAAAATACCATTTTACTATAGTGTTATTGTTTGTACTTTGTCTTCGTGCTTAATTTCATAAGAACAAAGAAATATACTGAGCTGTCAACCAACGGATGTCGAATTCAAATTTCTTCAATCCCGGGGAGTATTTTATTTTACTTTTAATATAATTACACTTACATTAAACTAACAACTACTCATTTTATAGTGAGTTACGTCCATCCACACACTCTGGCACCGTTATTGACTCTCTTTACTTGACTAGTTGGAAGTAAAGTTGAAGACAAAAACATTGGCCTCATACAAAACTATTACTTTCACTTTACCTTACTTATATACATAAAACAAGCATTTTGAAACTCCTATCTGTATCTAAAAGGTAATTTGTACCCAGGATCAACAATGGAAAGAATAATTGCAACTCGCAAGGCCTCTGCAAAGGATTTGGAGCAAAAGTTAAAACTGGCTTTAGAAGAATTAAAATCTTCCAAAGATTTATGCAACAAGCTACTGCAGGAACGAGAGGACAGTGAAGAGGAAATTAAAGATATTGTAATAAAAAATACTAATCTTAAAGGTAAGCTCGCTGAACTACATACCAATTATTTGGATATTGTGGCTCAGCGAGATCAGTTAAGAAATATAGTGACTGCATTTGACCAGTGCAGCAATGAGCATGAGAGGGCATTAGATCGCATATCAGAGCTTGAGTCTGATTTGGTGCAGGCTAGGATAACTATTTCAGACCTAGAAACCTGCAAATTAAATGTAGAAAGTCAGCATACTCATAGCTTATATGAGGAGCTGGTTGAATGCAACTCACAACCTACTCAATCAAATTTCATAAATGTAAATTCTACTATAATTGATCTAACAAAAGATGAGTCAAGTATTGTGCACCCCATATACTTTTCAAGTCATAAAAAATTAAAAAAGTATATGAAGGTTAAGAAATTAATTAAAAAATGTAATAATCTCATCAAAAACAAGTTTCCTGCAAAGAAAATAAAGAATTTACAAATTGAACGCTCCACATTAATTAAAAAAGTAAGTGTTTATAATAGGAAAATGATTGAGAGTAGGTCACTGTATGAGCGAGACACCCAAAACTTGCATGAGGAAATCTCTCAATTAACTTCTGCATTGCATTCAATAAGTAAAAAATATGAATCTTCTCAGAATCAAATTAAGGAACATATTGAAGCTACAGGTAATTTAGTTGACCTATGTAGTTATAACTTAGAGCGGTTTGAGTCATTAACTAATAATTATGTTAACTGTAATTGTTTAAGTGAAAAATTAAATGTTGTTTCTAAACTAAACTCTGAGGTGTTGGGTGATTCGGCTATACATACTAAAAGTAGTAATAAAAACATAAATATAATGAATAAAAATCAAATTAATAATAGGTCCTCTGTTGTGCACAACCATAATTACTTTGTTTTTTCTGACCAATTAGGTCAGGGCTTTGGGTCTCTTTTAAGTAGGGAATTAAATAATGTACATAATATATGCTCACCTGGTGCTAGTTACCAGCACAATATAGATAAAATAATTAATTTTGACTCAAAGTTGACTGAAAACAGTACTATTGTACTATTACATGGAGATGGTTTGTCGATTAAGAAAATTGAAATAATTAGTAATATTGAAAAATTATTAAAATTACATAATAAGCATAATTGTAAAATTGTAATTTGTGCATTTCCATATTCATCTTCTTATTCAGACAAACAAAATAAATATATATATAATTTAAATTTGACATTATATAATTTGACATACCGTCATAGTGATGCATTCTTTTACTTTGATGTAAATAAATTTATTTATAATAGGTTTAGGATGACAAAAGGTACAATGTATCTGCCTTTATATTATAAAAAACAAATTGCTACTTTAGTAGCATTTAATTTAAAAAACTTCGTTATAACAGATATAACGAAAAATAAATGTACTTTAAATAATATATTACTGACAGAACATAAGCGTTCCACTTTAAACTAATGGATAAGACAAAGCCTAAGTTGTTAAATATTGTCCATCAAAATATACAAGGCTTAGGTGGCAAGGAATTGGAAGTGGAACTCTTTGTTCAAAAATATGACATAAGTTTATTGTGCATTACAGAGCACTGGTTATCAAAGAATAACAATATTATAAATGTAGAAAATTATAAATTGTCAAGTTCGTTCTGTAGAGAGAAAGCTATTCGCGGTGGCTCACTTATCTTAGCTCGTAACGATGTAGTGTTAAAGTCTCGATCAGATATAGTGGCGCTCTCTGTCGAGCGAATTATTGAACTATCCTGCATTGAGCTCAATGAACATATTATTTTGTGCGTGTACCGACCCCCCTCTAGTGACTTTGATGAATTTGAAAACAAAATGGAGGATATTTTAACTAAGCTTTGTCATAAAAACAAGTCCGTGATTGTTTGCGGTGATTTCAATGTAGATATATTACAAGAAAATTCGTCTAGTGTACGTTTATTAAATTTGTTTAAATCTTTTAACTTACTGAACGTCTTTTTTGAACCTACTCGTATTACTAGTATTTCCGCGACTTGTATTGACAATGTGTTCTGTCGCTGTAATATTTATGAAGAAACAGTAATAACAAATTTAAGTTCAGACCACTGTGGTCTAAAATTTTCTCTATTAATTAAACACGAAAGTGAAAAGCCCCAAAAGTTTACTTGCAGACCAATTACAAAAAACCGGGTCCTAACATTTAAGAATAATGTACAGCAAAAAGTGGGTAAAGTAAACATGAGCGATGATAATCCAAATAATTTATATAATAACATTTTCGGTTTTTTGTTACAAGAATTTAATAATGTTTTTAAGCCAAAAACTATGACTAAATACCTAAAACTTAAATTTAGTGATTGGGCTACCGTGGGAATATATAAAAGTAGAGATAAGTTATATGATTTATATAGTGAGAGGCAATGGAATCAAGACCCGGTATTCTTGAATAAAGTTAGGATTTTTTCTAAAATATTTAAGACCGTTTGCATACAAGCTAAGTCGATTTACATAAGAAATAAAATCTTAAACTCAGAAAATAAAATAAAGGCAACTTGGGATGTTTTATCTAGTGTTTCTGGAAAAAATAGGGCTGCTAATGGACCTATTAAGTTAAAAATTGATAATATTGAAATAAATTCAAATTCATCTGTGGCGGCTATTTTTGAGACTTTTTTTAACGAAATTCCTTCAACAGTCACGCGTAATTTAAATTCCTCACCATGTGATGCAATCGTCGAATTGACGAATAACGTAAGAGTCAGTAATAAATGTTTTGTTTTTAAACCTGTTACATCATATGAAATTGTTAAAACTTTTAGAAATCTAAATATGAAAAAAACCGGTGATCTTTGGGGTATATCAGTAAAATTACTAATAAGTATTATAAATGATATTGCTCCACAATTATCCTTAATTTTTAACAAATGTATTGAAACCGGTACTTTCCCAGACTTAATGAAAAATAGTAAAGTAGTTCCTTTGTTCAAAAGTGGCGATAGACTAATACCCGGAAATTATAGACCTATCTCTATTTTACCCACTTTAAGTAAAATTTTCGAAAAAATTATACTAAACCAAATGTCAGAATTTGTTTATAGCAATGAAATCATGCATAGTGAACAATATGGTTTCACCAAAGGCAAATCAACAACTGATGCGGGTGCCGCGCTTCTTGAGCACATTTACGACGCATGGGAAAAGTCACAGAATGCAATCGGAGTGTTTTGTGATTTATCTAAAGCCTTTGACTGCGTGGACCATCAAACATTACTTTGCAAACTTAATCACTATGGCGTGCGTAATGCTGCGCTTGATCTTATTGCCTCTTACTTGAATCAAAGAGTTCAGACGGTTGATGTAAATAATTGTAAATCGGTTGGATCTCTCCTAAAAATGGGTGTTCCACAAGGATCTATTCTAGGCCTTTTCTTATTTTTACTCTATATTAATGATTTGCCCTTTTACGTAAAAGGACTATGTGACATTGTACTTTTTGCTGATGATACCTCACTTATTTTTAAAGTTGATCGTAATAAACCTAATTTTGACAAAGTTAACTGTGCTCTGTCACGTGTTCTTCATTGGTTTGAAATTAATAATTTGGTATTAAATACTAAGAAAACTAAATGCATGGAATTTACACTTCCTAATGTAAAAAGTCGGGATTGTAGTTTATTCCTTAACAATGAAGTGTTAGAACTGACTGACTCGACAACTTTCTTAGGTATAACTTTAGATAAAAAGCTCCAGTGGAACCCCCATCTCTCGACACTCGCAAGCAAACTTAGCTCAGCCGTCTTTGCAATTAAAAAAGTAAGACAATTAACAGACGCTAATACGGCTCGACTCGTTTATTTTAGTTATTTTCACAGTATATTGTCTTACGGTATCTTACTATGGGGCAGCGCTGCCGAAATTAATTCTATATTCATTTTACAAAAACGAGCTATACGGGCTATTTGTAACTTAAAAGCTAGAGACTCCCTAAGAGAAGTTTTTAAAGAAATCGGTATTCTTACGGTCGCTTCTCAATACATTTTTAATAACTTACTATATATACGCCAAAATTTAAATGACTATAAAAAAAACAGCGACAGACATACTATCAATACAAGAAATAAAAATAGGCTTGTAACGCCTAAATTTAGACTTCAAAAAGTTAAGAAATCCTTCATGGGCTTGAGTATACGCATATATAATAAGGTTCCACAAGATATCTTAGATCTTCCTTTTCTTGATTTCAAATCTAAAATTAAAGGTATATTATTAAATAAATCTTACTATAACATTCAAGAGTTTTTGGTTGATCGAAATGTGTGGAACTTGGGTCATTGTATCATAAATCTTGGGTCATAAATCTGTATTGCGAATAGCTAGTAATCTCCGCAATTTGTTTTTTGTTGTAAATTAATTTTGTTTTATCGACCTTCTGCATCACACCGATTCCTTAGAAGTCACTACTTGCGGTAGCATCGGGAGTTGGGTTGCCTCCCTCCCTCAAATATGTGCGAAGGGGGTGATGGCTGGCTCTTGTGTTATGCTCGTGAACGGGTGCTGCTTGCGGTGACTGGTTGTGTGGCAGGCCGAAGATTTATATATATTTACTGTTATTATTATTTAATTTTCGTTGCCTGAAATCATTGGGCTTCTTTTCCGATTGATTGCGACGGTTCTAGTTGTTCCAAAATTGCATTTAAGTTTATAAAATAAATAAAATTGACTCATTTGCAGGGTTGATGTTATAATTTATAAGTCAAACATTGTTAAATTTTATTTAAAAAGAGCAACTGTTGAGTTTCTGGCCAGCTCTTCTCAGCAGAACAGCATTCCGAGCTGGTGGTAGCTTACTCACAGACTGACTATACTGACCAATTTAATGTAATTGACGATTCAAAAGTGCGTGTAAATGCCTACTTGAATAAAGATATTTTGAATTTTGAATTTTGAATTTTTGAACGAAAATTATGTACACACCTTTATAACTTTTTTAGGTATATCAAATACAGCTTAAATTATAAGTGTACCCTAAATTTAAAGCTAAGCTCTTGAATCTGCGAGGAAAGGACTTTGTGAGATCTCTAAAACATAACATTTACAATACAAATAGCGGTCTGGTTTGTTAGACATGTTATTTTTTGTAAGAAAAGCGGGCGGCGGGACTTAGAAATACGTTATATGTATATATCTGTTAAATTATTACTGTATTTGATACAGTGAGTATAAAATAATTAATCTCTTATATATTAGGTACATGCACTAATTATTCTGGAATTAAATTTTACATTTGTTTTTTTTTTCGTCAATAATCATTATTAGCTGATTTTGGATATTACCTACAGAAAGCATTGGTTTATCTTTTCTGATTAGATGACTTATTAAAAAATAAAAAATACTTTAAAAGTTTTGTTGTTTCACTTTGTATCCCACAGTATACTACTGTAAGTAAGTAACTTAATTTTGTTTGTTTTAAATTTCTTGAAATTAAACTAATTACGAAAACATAGTATAGTATAAACAAGTAAGCCTTTGATAGTTTAATAGTTGGTATTGTTGACAATACTTGTACAATGTATAAATTCGTACATGTTATATTTAATAAATCAGTGTAAAAACAGCACTCGCGGAGTGTAGTCTTTTCTTACCTAACTCCGCTAATTTATTGTATGTGTACAAACAGTTCCGTACAGTACATTTTTTGGTCCTTCGAGCCGGATCCTCTGTCTTATAACGATTACAAAGAGAACCGTAAGTCACCACGCGACTTGCCTTCATTAAGTGAGCTTATGAGTTTTTTAGAGGCCAAATTTACGGCCCTCGAAAAGATAAGCAAAAAAGACTTAAATCATATATATAAATCAAATAATACCAATTCATATCAATCATCTTCCAACAAAACGAACTACATTAACCAATTTCGTTCATCGAATCGCAATGGAAAATTTCAGACCAATGCTACACGTGTTTTTTATTGTCCATTTTGTAAGCAGAAACATAATTTATATAAATGTAATAAATTTGCGAAATTGGGGCCGGATGCGAAACTTAAAACCATTAAGAAATTAGATATCTGCGCAAATTGTTTGTTCAGTCATTTTTCCAACGCATGCAATTCTAATAATTTGTGTAAAATTTGTCACGATAAGCATAATTCCATATTACACGATTCATTTGCGTATTCCGCGCCTCCCCCTTTTACCACTGCCGTTAGAAACCCGACGCGTGCATCGACCTGTGTCCCCGCGGCGAACGAAATGCTTACACCGACTGTTAATAGACAGAATAACGTTAACTACGTTACTAATGAAGATGAGGAGATTCTTCTTACGACATTGTTATTAAAGGTTAAAGCGGCAGACGGCTCATACGTTACTCTTAGGGCTTTGCTCGATCAGGGCTCTCAAATCTCACTTATCTTAGAAAACGCTGCGCAATGGCTACGTTTACCGAGATCTCGTTACCATGCGTCTATTTCCGGTATAGGATACGGAGCCAAACAAAGTAGGGGAGTAGTAAATCTCTCTTGTCAGTCAATAAACGAGGATTGTGTTTTTGAAACACAAGCCCTAGTTTTAAATCATGTCATAAATGACTTACCTAACTTATCCTTTGCTAAAAAGACCTGGGAGTATCTCCAGCATGTAGTGTATGAACCTAGTCTCGAGCGCACACGCCGCGATATAGTGAGTGAGTTGACAGATGACACCGACCGGCGAGCGTGACGTACGTGTCGGTTGATGCTGTGTAGTGTGTGTGTGTGTTGACGAGCCAGGTTACCTTAATAAAATACTGCGACATTACATGTGGCGACGAAGGTTAAAGTAAGTACATTTTTTATTCAGTTGGGAAAAATAAGAAATATACAAAATAAAACAAATAACTTTGTAGGTATACAGAAAACTTATTGTTTAGCAGCTGTTACAAGTATACAAAACTTAAACATAATATTCATTATTATACAACGAAACTGATTATCATTCTTGAGTTAAAATAAATTATAACACGTAACTAAAATACAAGATACGTAAACACATACCTTACGATTGTAACTATGACCATTCGTTAGGTGTTTTTTTTGTTTTGTTTAGATATAAACATAAAATGAGAAGGTAGAACAGTTTTAGTTAAGTTAATAAAACATATAATGATGTTCAGCAGTTATGCTGATCATTAAATTAATACTTGACCCATACACATAAGTGTGATCAACCTGAGTTACTAAATTGAATTACTTTTTTTATATTTCACTGCAGAAAAGTCTGATCATTAAATTGATAAGCAGATTATTATTTTCAATCTGAATCATTAAATTGTTTTAGTTATTTATTTTTTGCAGAAAAATGTGATTATTAAACTGATAAGCAGATTATTATGTTTAATCTGAATCATTAAATTGTTTTGATAATTTCATGGCAGAAAAATCTGATCATTAAATTGATAAGCAGATTGTTATGTTCAATCTGATTCATTAAATTGTATCTTACAGGACAAAAATAAACAAAACAAGGAAAAAATAATTAAGTATGTCTTCTTCAACGTTTTTGACGTTGGACAAATTTGATTGCCAAGGTGACCCCACCTCAGTAGGTGTGCGCTGGGAACGGTGGAAAAGGGCTTTGCTAATATATCTGGAAGCTTCCAACATCGATAAGGATGTTAAGAGAAGAGCAAGTTTGTTACATTTTGGCGGATTGGAATTGCAAGAGATCTTTTATAATATTCCAGGAGCTAACGTGATCCCATCTAATGAAATTGATGTGTTCACTGTGGCTATAGCAAAACTGGACGAATACTTTGCACCAAAACAGAGCAAAGTATATGAGCGGCATATCTTTCGGCTTCTTAAACAAGAACCCGACGAGAAATTCGATAAATTTTTAGTAAGGTTACGCAACCAAGCCGATAAATGTAAATTCACTGACAAAGACGAACATATAATCGACCAGATTGCCGAAAAAGGCAAATGCACTGAACTAAGGAAAAAATCCTAAAAATCGGAGACAGCATCACTTTGGATCAAATTATATTTGAAGCGAATACTTTAGAGGTGATAAATAACCAACTGAATCAATTCGACACTGAAAATAAGGAAGAAACAATTAATAAAATTGAGTCAAAAATTAGAATGAAATATAGGGAACCAAGGGTTTTCGAGTTAGCATGCAGCAGATGCGGCAATCGGAGACGCAAGTCAAATGACCTAGCCTGTCCTGCCAGAGACAAAGAGTGTCTGAAATGTGGACTTAAGGGACATTTTCGACAATTTTGTAGAACAAAGCAAAATTTTAAAAGGAAATCTGAGCAGAAGAATTTCAATGTAGTGACCAACGTAAAGAAGGCTAGAAATGAGACTATCAATCAAATTGAAGATGTAGAAGAGCCGAACAAAGACGAAGATACTCATTACGTTTTTCATATCGATGAAGATGTAGAATTTGACTGCACTATCGGGGGAGTGAAAACAAAGGTTTTAGTCGATTCAGGGTGTAAAAAGAACCTGATCACTGAAGAGACGTGGGAGAAGATGAAAACCAAAAAAGTAAAAGTTTTTAATCAAATTGCAAATCCTAACGTGAACTTTATGGGTTATGGAAGTAATACTCCTCTAAAGGTGAAAGGCTCTTTTCAAGCACGTTTACAAGTAGGAGACAAGTCCGAAGACACAACTTTCTTTGTAATAACGAATGGTACAAGAAACTTGCTAGGAAAAGTGTCTGCTATGGCACTGGGGATTCTTAAAATAGGACTAAATTTGCAAATAAACCACATTAACTCAGGCGAGTTCCCCAAATTTAAAAACATCATGATTGATTTGCCTATTGATGATTCTGTTCCACCGGTATCACAGCCTTACAGGTATTAATTAATTAATTAATTATTATACGATGATTACATTCCTATATATCTTCTATCTAAATTATGTATGAGTACTTACAAATTATTAAACATAATTTATTACAGACAAACATTGTGAGTTAACGATGATATTAGACATTCTTGTACATTCATCTTTATCTAATATTTTTACTTTAGAGTTATGATCTGTTTGTATTCAATAAATAACTATCCTGACAAATTAAGCGTTTTGTTAATTTTAGGAGAATTCCTATACCCCTGGAAGAGAAAATTAACACTAAAATCGAAGAGTTACTCAAAAGAGACATAATTGAGGAGGTCAAAGGTTCTTCTAGATGGGTATCGCCTATGGTCCCTGCTATTAAGGATAATGGAGAGATGCGACTTTGTGTAGATATGCGACGTGCAAACAAGGCTATTGTACGTGAAAATCATCCATTGCCTACTATGGATAAGTTATTACCCAAGGTTCGTGATGCTAAATATTTTACAAAGCTCGATATTAAAGACGCATTTCATCAAATTGAAATACACCCAAGTTCTAGACATATTACTACCTTTATTACGCAAAGGGGGTTATTCCGATTCAAAAGACTAATGTTCGGAATTTCGTGCGCGCCTGAAATCTTTCAGAAGACGTTGGAACGGATGTTGTTAGGTTGCGAAGGAGTAATTAACTACATTGATGACATTTTAATATACGGAAAAGACCTAGAACACCACAACGAACGCCTTGACAAAGTAATGAACGTATTAAAGAAATATGATGTAGTTTTGAAAAAAGAGAAGTGCATTTTCAGAACCAAGACGATTAATTTTCTAGGACATGTACTTTCGGAGCATGGCGTAAGGCCACTGCCAAAATATGTTTCAACTATACAACAGTTTAGACCTCCAACGACATTGGGAGAGCTTCAAAGTTTTTTGGGATTAGTAAATTTTTTGAGCAAATGGATTCCAGACCTTGCAACACAGACTGACCCTCTCAGGGAAATAATACGGAGTCACAAAGGCGAAGGTTCTAATATTAGTAGTCTGTGGGGCTCGAAACAACAAACAGCCTTTGACTCTTTGAAAGAAAGTCTGACAAATATTACAACTTTAGGCTATTATGACATAAAGGATAGGACTGTTGTGATCGCTGACGCAAGTTCAGTAGGTCTAGGAGGTGTTCTTATCCAGATAAATGATAAAGGTCCAAGAGTTATTGCATATGGACACAAAACTTTAACAAGTTGCGAGCGTAGATACTGCCAGACAGAAAAGGAGGCACTAGCTCTTGTTTGGGCAGTAGAGCACTTCCACGTATTCTTGTATGGCAAGGAATTCGAGCTTGTAACCGACCATAAGCCACTTGAAGTAATCTTTGGACCAAAATCTAAACCGTGTGCACGTATTGAAAGATGGATCTTGCGCTTACAATCATATAAATATAAAGTCGTTTACCAACCTGGAAAAAATAATATAGCAGATCCATTATCAAGGTTATGCAAAATTCCCAAAGATCTTCCTACAGTTAAAGATGACTATATACATAATATTGTGGAGTATACCTGGCCAGTCGCAGTATCGTTAAAAGAAATCACTGAGAGTTCACTAGAAGACACGGAAATACAAAAAGTAAAAGAAGGCTTATATCATAACAAATGGCATGAAGATGTTAATTTGTACAAAATTTTTCAGAGTGAGCTTTGTTTCTACGAGGAAATATTATTAAGAGGTACAAGAATTGTTATTCCTACAAAGCTCAGGGCTCGTGTATTAAATGCGGCACATGAGGGTCACCCGGGAATTGTGGCGATGAAAGGCAGACTAAGAACAAAGGTGTGGTGGCCGAAATATGACAGAGACGCTGAAAAATTAGTGAAATCTTGTAAAGGTTGCACTTTAGTCTCAGCTCCGAACCCACCTAATCCTTTGAAGCGTAGAGAGTTGCCACAAGAACCGTGGGTTGATATAGCTATAGATTTGATGGGTCCACTTTCAAGTGGTGATCATCTACTTGTGGTGGTGGATTACTTCAGTAGATATAAAGACATCAAAATTTGCCGCAAGATTACAAGTGCGGATATGATATCACTTTTGAGTGAAATTTTCTGCCGCTTGGGTTATCCAGCATCAATAACTGCGGATAATGGGAAGCAATTTTGTAGCGAATTGTTTAAATCATTCTGTGTCGAAAGAAACATTACCTTATTTAACACTGTTCCATACTGGCCGCAACAAAACGGAGAAGTTGAACGTCAAAATCGTGATATCCTAAAGCGACTAAAGATCTCCCAAGCTGAAAAAAAAGAATTGGCGAGAAAGTCTACAGGAATACATGATTATGTATAATAGTACACCACATAGCGTTACAGGCAAGACGCCATCAGAGTTATTTTTCAACAGGAAATTTAGGGACAAAATCCCAATGATAGTAGACGTTGAGCAAAAGAGGGATCAAGTTACTGATGTAAGAGACAGAGACCAGGAAATGAAAGAAAAAGGAAAGAGATATGCAGATAAAAAGAGGAAAGCAAAAGAACACAGCTTGGAACCAGGAGACAAAGTATATGTGAAGAATATGACTAGGGACAACAAACTGAGATTGAATTTCGATGAGACTACACATACTATCGAGAAAAGCTCGGCTGGAGATATCGAGATCCGGAACGATGAAACAGGGCAGAAACTTAGAAGAAATATAGTACATTTAAAGAAAGTTGAAGGAGAATGGAAAGTTTTGCCAACAGATGAGGAAGAAGGAGATAAATTAAATAGTGAAAGTAATTCAGAAATTTCAGTAACAAAATAAATAAATAAATAAAGGATTTTGTAAGTATGTATCTGTAAATCAAGAAGAAAACACATATTGGATTATGATTCCTGAATAAATATAAGTATGTTTGTTTTTATTTAACTTACATGTTTTAAATGGATAATCCATACATTTAAAATAAAACAAGAAAGGGATGTAGTGTATGAACCTAGTCTCGAGCGCACACGCCGCGATATAGTGAGTGAGTTGACAGATGACACCGACCGGCGAGCGTGACGTACGTGTCGGTTGATGCTGTGTAGTGTGTGTGTGTGTTGACGAGCCAGGTTACCTTAATAAAATACTGCGACATTACACAGCATATACAGCTGGCAGACCCGGATTACAACATCTCGAAACCCATTGATTTATTATTAGACGCTAGTGTTTATTCTGATATTATAATGAATAATCTAATTAAGGGTCCCAGCAAAGCACCCATTGCACAACAAACGAGGCTGGGATGGATATTATCAGGAAATGTGAAAACTTTCAATTGTAGTGTCGTTATTAATAATTTATCTGAATTATCGAATTACTGGGAATTAGAGGAAGTAAATGAATGTACCACTGACATGACGGAAGGCGAAAAATATTGTGAACAGCTTTATAAAAATACAACTAAACGATTATAGAGCGGTAGGTATGAAGTCGCGCTTCCTTTGAAGCCACAGTTTGAACAAAATTTAGGCCAATCAAAAAACAAGGCCATCGCACAATTTATAACTTTAGAAAGGAAATTCGCTAGTAATAAGCAGTTTTCTTAAGGCTATAAACAATTTATGAATGAGTATTCTAGCCTTGGTCATATGAAACCTGTTAATAACAGTCAACAAGGACCTTCATGTTACCTTCCCCATCACGGAGTAATAAAGGCTGACTCATCTACGACTAAATTAAGAACAGTTTTTAACGCTTCATCAAGAACGTCATCCGGTAACAGCCTAAATGATTTAATGGAACGGGGGCCAAATTTGCAAAAGGATCTGCATAGCCTTATTTTAATTTGGCGTCAGCATAAATATGTAATTATTGCGGATATTGAGAAAATGTTTCGTCAGATCCTTGTAAATGAGTCAGCTCAACATCTACAGCGTATTGAGTGGAGGGAATCCCAAGGGGACCCATTGACAGAGTATCAACTTACTACTGTCACAAACGGTACAAAGGCCGCTCCATATCTGGCTATGAGCATATTAAGGCAACTTGCAGACGATGATGCACAAAAATACCCTTTAGTCGCAGCCGCATTAAAAAACTCATTTTATATGGATGATCTTTTAGAAGGATGTAACACTCTTGAACAGGCTCAGAAACTTCAGCAACAGCTGATCAATATTTTAAAGGGAGCCTGATCAATATTTTAATGAACATACGGAAGTGGAGTAGTAATGAACCTGCTCTTATTCAAAATTTACCATCGGAGGACGTCGACTCCTTCTTAAATTTCCGATGCACGGAATCTAGAAAAACGCTGAGGTTACGATGGACTTCTCAAACAGATACATTTTCATTTAAAAATATATTTCACAATCTTGATGATGACACACATCTTACTAAACGTCAACTGTTATCAAACATTTCAAAAGTTTTTGACCTCATAGGGTGGCTCGCTCCGTTGACCGTCAGGGCTAAACTTTTATTCTAGAAGACCTGGTCCGAAGGTTGTATAACTTGGGATCAAAAGCTACCACCATATCTAGAAGAGCAGTGGAATCAACTAAAGCGAGATCTCCAAAGTATTGAAATTATTGAAAAATTAAATATATATGCGTTCTGTGACAGCTCGGAAAAAGCATACGCTTGTGCTATTTATGTAAGCACTAAGAATAGTAAGGGGGAGTACACAACAATGCTCCTCAAAAACAACAAAAACAAAAACAAAGTTAGCTCCAATAAAATATAAATTAACGCTACCAAGACTCGAACTTTGAAGTGCTTTATTATTATCACGCCTTTTAACAAAAGTTAAACAATCACTACAACATAAAATAAATAAAATATATGCTTTTACAGACAATATGATTGTTCTCGGTTGGATCCAAGGAGAAACTAACAGGTGGAAGCAATTCATAGCGACCAGGATCAAAAAGATTACTGACGTAATTCCACCCTCGTATTGGCGTCATGTAGAGTCAAAGCATAATTCAGCAGACTGTGCAAAAAGAGGGATGATCGTTTCACAATTAAAAGGACATACCCTGTGGTGGGAGGGCAGAGAATGGCTTCAAGAGTATGATTATAAAAATATAGAAAGCAAATTATACCCTCCCCCCGATATTGAAATTAAAGGCAATTTTTCAAACTTCAGTCTGTTCACAGCTTTAAATTTGAATAATGCAATTATATTTAAAATAATAAATGAATGTAATTCGATGAGTCGCGCGGCTATTAACCTCGGCTGAATATCACGTTATATGATGTCGTTGCGAAATAAACAAAGCGTACTCCGATTAAGCTACCTAACCTCCTCGGAAATGCAACGTTCTTTTGACATAATTATAAGGACTGTACAAAAATATGAATTTGAAGAGAATTACCAACGTTTAATTAATGGTAGAAACGTAAACCGCAAGAGTAAATTATCAAGCCTTTGCCCCTATATAGACAAACAAAATGGACTTATGCGAGTCCAAGGAAGGCTCAATAACTCACTTTAAGTCCATCAGCGAAACATCCGATCATACTTCCAAGTCATAGCCGCTTAACTAATCTAATTATATCTGAAGCACATACATTAACGCTTCATGGTGGTCCTCGTCTAACACTTTCTTTTATTAGGGATAAATATTGGATCGTAAGTGGATTGCGCACCGTTAAAAGGGAGTTGCGGAAATGCGTCAAATGCTGACGTTTTAGCGAACAGAAATCACAACAACTGATGGCTGATGTTCCGCAACTCAGGGTTACCTCATCTCGTCCATTCACACACACTGGTGTGGACTTTACAACAGGTTAAAACCTCAAAGGGCTACGTAGCAGTTTTTGTATGCCTCTCAACCAAGGCAGTTCATTTAGAACTGGTATCTGATCTCAGTACTCCGGGATTCTTAGCTGCGTTTAGAAGGTTCTGTGCTCGGCGCGGTTGTCCCCGCCGAATTTATAGTGACAACGGAACTAACTTTGTGGGTGCTAACAGGCTGCTTAAAAGGGAATACGAACAGATAATAAAAACTTTAAATCAGAATTTTTTTCGTAACATAAATAACTACAACATTGAGTGGGTATTCATCGCTCCAGGAAATCCAGAAGCCAATCTATGAATAAACAGTTCTAGAGTAGGTGGTCTGCCGAATACTTACAAGAGTTGCAATCTCGTTCAAAGTGGCGAAAACCTACAAAAAAATTAGAAATACACAATATTGTAGTTATTAAAGAAGAAAACTTGCCTCCTGGTAAGTGGGCTTTGGGTAGGATCGTAGAAATTCATCCAGGAAAGGATGGTTGCGTTCGGGTCGTTTCAGTAAAAACTAAAAACGGCGTTATAAAACGGCCAATTATTAAGCTTGTCCCTCTACCGGTAAAAGAGGAAGCCAAGACGACGACGTCTTCCCCTAACGGTCAAAATGTAGCTCGTGACGTCACCGTCGTATCACCAAAAGGGTCGCGTCGAGTGATCACTGCTTTACCAAGTCGTATTATACTAACACTTTTAATGCTATTTCTTTTTACTATACCTTCTAAACATGGATCTTATAACTTTTCTAATTTTGATAACAATCAAAGCATTTACTTTCATAAAATAAAAGATATGAGTCTCATTCGTGACGAATGGAAATTAGTTGTATTTTATAATATGTCTTCATATTGGACAGGTCTAGAAAGTATAAACAAGTATGTGAATCATATACGTAATATAACAAACAATTTAGAGTTATTACCGCAGTACAAAGGTATTCAATTTCAATTGGAACATGAGCTGTCAGAAATAAAACATTACAATGATATTCTTATGATACATAATAAAAACCGTAGATTAAAAAGAGGTTTGGTTAACGGACTTGGTTACTTAGCAAACATCTTATTTGGTGTACTCGATGATAGGTTTTTGAAACAATACGAAAAAGATATTGAAAAAATTCAATTCAATGAAAATCATTTAAAACTTTTGTTGAAAAACCAGACTAGTATCATAGAGGCGCAGTCTAATATTTTACAAAGAAATGAATACGTTATGAACAAGCAGTTTAGTGTTATTCAGGATTATATTAGAAATATGTCATTAACATTAAATAGTATTAAGTTTCACAATAGCAATGAATTGTATATTTTGTCTTCGTTTTTATCTGCTCAAATAATAATTGCAAATATTAAGAGTGTTCAACAAAATTTAATTCATACTGTAACCGATATTTGGCAAGGTCATATGGACCCATATATTCTACCGCCTAAGCAATTCGAAGAAAATGTTGACAAGATATCAGGTCACATTTCTAGCGACTTATGTTTACCTGTTGATAAGAGCGATATTCAATCATTTTATAAATTACTTAAAATTAATGCTAAGGTTGGGACTAGGTTTCTCATTATAGAAGTAAGAATACCATTAGTTAAAAATGAATTGTATGAGGTTGATCAGGTATACAGTTTACCTGTAAGTAACTATGTAATGGAAACCCTGACTCCATTTTTAGCTTTCAACCTACAGAAAGATTTACTTCTTTTATTGACAGAGAACGAAATAGAATCTTGTGTACACGTATCATCAGGAAAAATGTTATGCTCTTATGATAAACTAATGTACAATGTTAAAATAATACAGCACATATGCGACATACGTGTAAATAATAAAACAATATGCAGTTCAATACGAACGCAATGCGAGGAGCGGTGGATCAAATTACACAATACTGGTAACAGGTGGCTATTTTCTTGTTGCGAGAACTGCTCACTTCGCATATTTTGTTCCGGTAGCATACAGCTTGACCGGTAATGGACTGATTGATATAGGTCATGGTTGTGTGATTAAAGGAGAATCCTTTTCACTGTACGGACACCAGAACTTCTTCAGTCAGATAGAGGTTGGAAGTAGTTTATTAGTAAATCAGAGTACATCGGTACTAAACAATGTTGTGAATTCGACCTTACCAGAGTTTTTTATCTCCGAGAACCACGACGAAATCTGGAGAGATCTACATAGACAGATAGAAGATATAAAGTCGCAGTCTGATCGTCAACTAAGCGTGCATGACATACACCAATACTCGGTATTGTATGGTATAATAGCGATACTAGGTCTATTGGTTGGTTACTACCTCGTGCAGCGCTGGCGAAAAATAAGACGCGTGTGGCGCGTCGATGCGGTGGCAGCAGCCGCTCCAGTGGTATTCAGGTCTGACGCGGCGCCGCACGCTCAACAGAAAAGTTCATGTAACGCCCACAGTGAGATACGTACCTCAAAATTAAGTGTCGACAAGGTTACCGTAACATCGCCGACGGCTACTCAGCGATCCGTTAGGCTCGAAATTCCGAACGTGAGTGATAGTGAGTGTAGTGAAAATGTGTAAAGTGTAATGAAACCAAGTCGGACTGAAACTTTTAAATTAATATTAATCTGTATCTTTACTTTTATCTGTATCTTTTAGAGTGGGCAGTATGTACAAAGTATAAATTCGTACATGTTATATTTAATAAATCAGTGTAAAAACAGCACTTGCGGAGTGTAGTCTTTTCTTACCTAACTCCGCTAATTTATTGTATGTGTACAAACAGTTCCGTACAGTACACAGGTTAATTGCAGGATGAGAGCTGTGGTCAAAACTACTTCGTAAAATAAGTTGATGGATGAATAAATAATATAATAATAAATGGATGAGAAGAGGAAAGGACTTGCAATAATTAATATCACGATTCACAAGACTAATTGTACTTATAATTGTAGCGTTATACAGGGTTATTTTTAATTAGTTGGCCACCTCTTGCTGGCAGCCTCTCTACATTAATCTCAACAACATTTGTCCTACAACTTTTTACCAATCTTGATAAGCAACACAAAAAAAAAACGAAAGAAAAAGATGGTTCCCCTATCTTTTACTTATTACTCTGTATTTTGTAAGAAGTACTTAAACGGTCAACGCTCGGGCGCCATACCGATGCTCAAAGTTAATGCCAACTCAGAGACAACAAATTAATTTTGTATAGGAAAAGTTAAAATTTAAAAACTATTAATTTTAAAAAGTCGTAGAACAAATGTTGTTGGGATTGTAAAGAGTCTGCCTGCAAGAGGAGGTCAACTAATTGCAAATAACCCTGTATAATATAGTTTACTGCCAGCGACAAGGAAGCGAAGGCAAAGGACATTCGAAACACTTTTTTTTTATTTTACACATTATTTGCTTTTATAGAATTAAGAAAGTAAAGTATTTCTAGTATACATATAAAACTATATTCAATCATAGAGTAATATCCAATAATAATCAAAATATTATATTTATCGTTTTGAAAAATATTAAAAATATTCTATAGCTTAAATGTTTTATTCCACGTAGAAAGTTTTTACCTGATTATTGAATTTGATAATTTTTTAACTACTTAATAAGTGCTTTCTCATAGAGTAAGATTTACCAAGAGAAAAAAATATCTTTTGTCAAAGTTTGATTCTGTGTTGTTCATCTCGATTTTAAATTTATAATTTCTCACAACAAAATTATAAGTTATACTATATTGTTGAATTATTATAACAAATAAAAATCTCTACTTGTAATATAATCCTAACAATGCGATATGACTACAATAAATATTTTGTGAACAAAGATATTTGCTACGTATACATTACAATTGAAACAACACTAGGAATACTATAATATATACAGGAGAAAAAAAAATCTTTGTGAATGAATAAATTCATTTTATATAATATAATATAATTATATAAAACAAACATCTTTATGTTACACTAAATATTTCAGTTATGATAAATATTTGTAAATATTATTTTTAACACCCTCACCACCCTTTGTCCATTCTTAATAATTCGACCATACTCTAGTGATTAAAAGATTGCGTTCAAACAATTGAACTTTTCAGGTTTATTTTTAATATTAGTATAAGTTTTGTAAAAATCATGTTTATCCTCTAGTCTTTATAAACGGAGAGTTCCCTAGAGATCTCTTAAAACTAATAGCAGCTTTCTGATTTTATCTAGATATTTTTTTCAGAATTTATTATCTTACTCGAGGGAGCATTTAATAATAAATAGTTCCAAGGTAATATAATATTAGTATATATGGTTTTTACTAAGCTATTTACCTTTTTATAACAGAAATATGTGACAAAAATACTGATATAAACAGATATATACTACCAGAGTTTCAGATTTCATAGAAATATTTCGTTCTATTAATTCTTTAAAAAAAATGTTGTACGTTAATGTTCCATTTAGGAGCTCAAATAAAGTTTGTTCTGGTTAAGTCTTGTGTCAAAGACCAGCAAACAACTATAACCGCAGCCACAACGTCTATTGAATATTTTAACTAATAATTTCACTATTATTTATGTTTCAGTAAACCAAATTTGAATTTGAATTTTCAAGTTTAAATTGAACTATTTTTTTAATAAGGCGAAATATAATCTTTAACAAATATCCAGACTTATTATAACTTATTTTACTTAAAAATAAGTTATAAAGTTTCATAATATGTAAGTAAAAAGAAAAAAATGTAATTAAGTAACTAAATGCATGTTTGTTATACATTGCTAATTTAATTTCAAAGCTGTGTTCCGAAAATGTCATGAAAATATCAGTACATACTTTAAAAAATCTACTATAAAAGATAAAAATACTAAAAAGTATAAGAATGATACTTTATTAAAGAATTAACTTTAATAAGGCATCATTCTTATTAAGTTATTAACCCTTTCAGACCTCGCGTGCACAATTGAGGACATAAAAGTTTTGAGTCTTTTTACTACTAAATTTAAATTTTACGTAAATAAAAACTGTTGTCATCGCTTGCGAACATTCTAAATTATTAAAAATGAAACAACTAGCGGCATCTATTGATACGTGTGTGCACTTCTAAGCCATTTTCGGTCAGTTACCAGCGAAACTTTGAACTGAGTAGATAAGTCATTTTTATTTTATTGAAATTTCAAGTTTTTCTGCTAGATATGTTTTGAAATAAATATAAATGGATAAGTTATACTATATAGGCAAAGAACAAAGTATTTTACATCAAAATTTTTAGTTATTTGTACAATAAATCGCGAATATTCGTTATGTCCACAAACGTGGACAGTAGGTATTGGTTAAACATTTTTTTCAAAATAGGTACTTTGCTGCTGTTAGTAAATAAAGTTATTTTCTGGTAATAAATGTTATAATTTATTATAAAATTTGCGTGGTAAAGTCTTAAATTGTGTTTATTACAGGTAAATTTATGATCAAATTATAATCATGTTTTCGAGGGATGCTTTGAGAGCTTTGGAAAAGGATAACCAGTCGGAATTTGAGCTATCTTCGGATGATGAGGATGTGGGAAATAATAATAATGTCCCATTTGCGAGACACGTTAGGTTGGGAGCCGATGTAGTAACTCAGAATCAAAGAGAGTACACCCCACTTGACCCCCCTGACGAACAAGAAGACGAAAGTGAAGACGAAGAAAGGTCAGCTTTCAATTACGAGTCCGAGCCTGAGGCGCCAAGAGAGCCGGATATTGTGGAGGGCGAAGAGGAGCAAGTTACGCCGAATGCTGAATTTTTCGATTACCTTACGCCAAAACCGAACATAAAGTGGAGGCATAGACAAATAAATAACACAATACCAACGGATTTCTTGCTACCAATAGCTTTAGAACCCATCGTGCAAGATTCCATTTGTTATTATAATAGATATGTTCCTGTAGAGCTTTTTGAACAAATGGCCGAAATGACAAACTTATATGCAGTACAGTCAGGAAAAACCAGGTTTAAGCCTACGTCCAGCTATGAAATTAAAATTTTATTTGGTTTGCACATGGCAACGGGAGTTTTCAACTATCCAGTTTTGAAAATGTACTGGGAAAATCATATTAGCATTCCACTTTTCACTAACAATATGGCAAGAGATAGGTTCTTTGAACTTCGTAACAATCTCCATTTAGTAGATAATATGAAAAAGCCTACTAATTGCACTGACGTGTTTTATAAAGTAAGACCAATCTATAATGCGATCCGAAGCCGATGCTTAGAAATACCGCTAGAAAAAGAATTGTGTGTCGATGAACAAATAGTTCCTTTTACAGGGAAACATTCTGCTAAGCAGTACATCAAAGGAAAACCTTGTTCATGGGGAATCAAGCTTTTCTTTTTGTGTGGGAAAAATGGCCGTGCCTATGACTTTATTATTTATCAAAATTCTATTCCAGAATTAGACAGGTCACTGATAAAGAAAGTAGGCTTTGGAGCTGCGGTAGTATTACATCTAATGAAAAGAGTCGGTGACAGTAGAGGTCATGAGTTATATTGCGATAATTACTTCTCGTCTTATTACATGCTCCAAATTTTGAAACACAAAGGCATAATGGCTACCTGCACTGCGCGTGTCAATAGATTTACAAGGCCACCGTTGCTTAGTGACAAAGATATAAAAAAGAAACCAAGGGGTTTTGCCGAAGAGATTTGTAGTACGGATGGAGATGTCACCATGGTGAAATGGCTTGATAACAAACCAGCCAACTTAGCTTCCAATTTCGTTGGTATAGGAGAAAAAGATATGGTGAAAAGATGGTCCAAAACAGAGAAGAGATTTATAGAAGTCGAGAGGCCTGAAATTGTAAAAAAGTACAATCACGCCATGGGAGGGGTAGATCTCCTTGATCAACTTATGAGTTATTATAGAACGTTTATAAAGTCAAAGAAGTGGCCTTTGCGTATGATATTCCACGCATCAGATTTGGCAGTTGTTCAAGCCTACCGCGAGTATGATATGGATTGTGACTTGCTTGGGATACCAAAAGCAAAACGGCTCGCACTTCTTCACTTTCGTCGACGCTTAGCTGAAAGTTTAGTTCTTCGAAACAAAATATCAGGTGCTAAAAGGGGTCGTCCAAGTAGTTTGAGCAGTCCTTTACCAGTAGTTGTTCCTAGAAGACCAGGAGAAGTACGTCCGTCAACTGAAATTGCTCGAGATGGTATTGGTCACTTTCCAGCTCATGACGATGGTTGTGGAACGCGCTGTAAGTTAACGGGGTGTAAAGGGAAATCCCGCATCAAATGCATAAAGTGCAAAGTGCACTTATGTCTGACTAAAGACAAAAATTGCTTCCTAAGTTTTCATACCTAAGTAACTAAAGTTCCTACTATTTTGTTTTCTTTTTAGAAGATTTTTTATGTTGTTTTATTTTGTAAGAAGATTTATTTTTGTTTTGAAGATGTTTAATTATTTTTAGTTTGAATTTCATACTTTTGTAATAATAAAAATGGCCAAAATCAAGCTATTTGTTATTTGTTCAATTATACCCATACATCAGTTATTATAATCACTTAGGCCGAATGTCCACATTTGATCACATAAAGAAAACATCAATTTTCTCGGAAAATAATCTAATAATCAATTTTTTTTTTGTTTTTCCATGCTCAATAGGCGAATATCTAACTGAAATAAAATCGGCTCAAACAAATTCTAAAAAATAAAAAATCAGGTCTGAAAGGGTTAAGTAACAAACTTATTAAGTTCGCCTCATTACAAAAATCTAAAAGTGTTTCATGTATTGACAATTGATATTGTTGTCACTATTATAGTCATTCACAATGGCTTTTGATAACCGGAATAGATTGGAATGGTACTTTGATAGACCGAATAATATTCAAATTCGCAACATAAAAAAATTTGAATGTTTGCAAAAGCTTATTTAATTATAGGTACGGTAGCAAAGTAAATTTGTGATGGTTCTGTACCATCATAAATTGTTGTTTCATTTAATTCATATGATGCCTGTTTGTTATGAAAACCACGTTTATATTTTTTATTTAGAATGGACCAGTTTTATATTAAAAAAACTTCTCTAGTAATATTTTGCCAAACGAATGCTATAAATCAGAGACTTGAAAATGTAATTCCGAGTTATTTTCCATTTCAGCGATACGAGG
Organism: Napeogenes sylphis; assembly: GCA_959347405.1. Taxonomy (NCBI): domain Eukaryota; kingdom Metazoa; phylum Arthropoda; class Insecta; order Lepidoptera; family Nymphalidae; genus Napeogenes; species Napeogenes sylphis. The sequence goes on along the minus strand of OY365779.1, from coordinate 34,671,189 downwards.
AACTAATTACAACTTCACAGAGAAAGGGATAGCGTGGTGGCATTTTATAAATCGTATTGTATTATACAAAGCCAATAAATAATTAAAAGTCACAATTATTTATGACTCAATCTCTTAAAGCGGGTGGTAAGGACCGCTTTAATGCTTTGATAGATGGAGATTAATGAATTGTATTTCCTTACTAAAAATATACTTTATATATTTTTGGTGGTGTAGATTGATGTGACAATTTTTTTAGTTTTTTTTTTATTTACTGTTATTGTAATGTATATACAATGTGATACCATAATTAATATTGTAAATAGAGATATAAAAATAAAAAAGCGCAATAGAAATCTTTTCCAGATAACCTTAAGGTAGAGGACATATTATATGAACGTGGTATTTATAATAGAGTCTTGAATTATTTAAAAGTAATCGTAACTTGTAAACATATTTAATGATTAAAATCTTTTATCTACCAGAGCCAGCTATTTCCTTTGTTAGACTGTTATTTCCTTGATATTATTCACAACTCCCTACTTCACCGAAAATTACAACTTAAGATAACTTATTCAGTAAGTTATTGTTACTGTTGTTTATTACAATATTTAAATTGTTATTTATATTTTCAAATAATTTGGTTGAGTAGATTCCACGAACATATCTGGGGGATAAACAAAAATTCAAATTCATGACCTATGACTTATTAATAACTAATTAATACCAACTTGCATGGCTACGAGCTACTTGCTCAAAGTTGGAGACAAAAGTGAAAATAAATAAATGAATTTAAATTTAAAGAGTAACAAAAAACTATTTTAACAAATAAAGGTTTTCGATATCCTATCGTTACATCATAGGACTGAGATGCAATATACTAATGGAATATAAAAATTGTCTATTTTGCGATTACATAACGTATAAGAATATAAGAAGTATCTAAACATTAAAAATAATTAATAATGTCTGGATTTAGGTAATTTCTAAAAATGCCGTCACCATTTAGAATGATCCAATTCAGTAAGTTCAGTCACGTACAGACGGACGTTTCAATTTAAGAGCTCTCTACAAGTTTGTTTGCGCACTTTTAGTACCTGATACATTTTGAACAATTTGATACAGAGGGATACATTTTGAACAAATTTTAAATGGTGTTTGAATAAAGTACTATTTTGTTTTCCGAAATATTTCAACGTCAACTGAATTTATTTTCAACCTGATTTATATTTAAAGAATTTCTTATTAAAACGAGTATTTCAAGTGTTGCAACATATGACAATGATTTACACTTTTCCTTTTATTTTTCAGATACGCTTGGGTATAATTAGCTAATTTAAGTTTAAGACACAGATATGTTGAAATTCTTCTTCTGCTTTTACGATGTTTGTATCAATTCTATTTATTTCTTATTGCCGCCTTTACTTTTACAAAATATAAACATTCTAAAACAATTATAAAATGGACATTAATATAACTGATTATAATTTTCAATTTACAAATAATACATACTTCTTCCTATATTTGGAGATGAATGATCATTTAAGGACTGGTATCACGAATTCTTACCATCCATTGATTTTCTAACAATTTTTATCTGATTTTAATTAAATAGTCAGTGATTATTATTTAATAATAACTCCAGGAATCTATCATGAAAGAGTAATCAAATATTTCGACAATATTTATTATTACAAATATTATTATTACATATTTGACAAACTTCAATTTACCATCCAGGTACGACCAGGAAATTTGTTTTTGTAAGCGAAAGTTGCATATAAAGCGAAATCTACTCCCTGACTTCTCGCCGATTTTTATATTGAAGTCTACAAATTAGAAAATGGGCATTTATTCCCCTTGGGCAACTGATATGAAATACTTAATAAAAATAAGTTAGACCACAAAAACAAATAACATAAATAAATACATATAAAAGATTTACCTATTAACTTCGCATATAGATTTTAAGTTTAGTATAGTTTTTTCAGCGGCCCATTAGTTATAAATTTGAGCTTTAACTAGAATATATTGGTATTAAGACTAAAATGTGTATCTATTTTAGTTTTTAATTAACCAATATAATCATGAAAATATGGGCACTTGATAATATGTTTAATAAAAAGTCTCTTCACATTTGTTTTACAACGACTAAAATATTTCGTGTGTACTATACTTCTTGTAAATTATATGAGAATGTATTTTGGCACACATACGTATAATATTTGTATACGTACATACCCACATTGCACACTGGTATACGCAGTATAATATAAATAATTGGAAAGAAATTACTTTTCTCCGAACAAAGGTTATGTATGTAATATCCCTTATATATTGACACTTCCGTTTTCACCTTCATTTTATACCAACGTACTTTAACGTAACGTAAAATTCAATAACCTTTAATAGGCAATGATGATACCTCGCGGCACCCTCCCAATCATAAAATATTGAGTTTCATTTCATTGCAAATTACAAAACCCAGAAAATAATATTTTCTTTTATTTTAAGAATAGAGTACTAATTATTATAACAGACAAGTAAATGTAGATTATTTAATTCTTTTATTCTATTATATGTAATTAATAAAAACTTAAATTTGTTTCATAATATAATTGTTCTAAGCATATTTTATATTTTTTAATTTACGTCACATCGATTACAAAGTCAACTATTTTCTAAATTAGTAAAAAGTTTTTATAAAACCTTAAATTAGACTCAAAAGTCCTGAAAATTTTGTTTTTATGAATATGAGAAACTATAACTATAACTTGTAAACGAAGTTAAGATTTTACTCTTACTTAGCATTAGTTTAAATTGGTTTGCTTCTCCTTTGGCTGTCACTATAAAAATTAGGTTTGGGAAACATAGGCAAGAAAAATATATTTTTGTAATATGTTATAATACCTTCAATATATAAATTTGTGACGAGGTATATCTGATGCGAAATTTATGTTATAATATAAATATATAATGATATCTTTCTTGTTGACCTCAACGGTAAGCGCCATCGTATTTCTTCAATGTATGAACTGAAGTCAATTCCATGCAGAGAAGCCAATAGTCCAAATACTTCAAGTCATGCAGCATCCACAGTTCCACTTCACAGCGTCAAGTCAGATGGTAAGCCTCTAACATCACAAACTCTCAGATCGAAGAGAAATATGAAAAAATAAACACATTATATTTTGTGTTATGAAGCGTAAATGCAGAATTATTTTAATTGTATATAACTATTCTTGCAGCTTAAGTTACGTATTTTAATGTTTCTTTATTTAAGACACTATTAGTTAGTTTTATATGAATACCCTCTTAAAACTTTTATTTTTTAAATAGTGAAGTTGTCACTTATATTGCAATCTATTCAGTAGCTAAAATTTATCAGATTGGAAGTAAAAATAAGTTTATCAACTTCATGCCATTAAACGACATACTTAATTTATTACTTATGTAACTAAACGATTTATGTTTGTTATATTTTGCCTGTAACAACTGTATAAGATTTCAAAATCATGTCACTTCATTACTAATAATTTAATATACTTGTCATTATTTATATTTGACGATAGTGACTTGCTTTTATTATTATTATTTTTTTTAAGATTATGTAACTAGTTTTATTTTGTTGAATTACAACTTGTTGAGTGAATATTTATAATAGCCGGTAGTTTATTGAACTATATTTTGTAACTTATAGAAAATAATATTTATTGGTATACGTATATTTTATAAATATTTGAACTTTCTCTTGAACTTGTATAAGATTATTATTATTATTATTATTTTTCTTTTTTAAAACACTTTATATATTTTTTTATTATTATTCTATATTAATTATTAACATACCATGCCCTCAAACGAAAGTTTTAATAGCAGTTATTCAAATACATTTGACGATAGTTCTGTAAGTGCATCTTTGCCGCTTAATGCCTTAATTGATTCTACCTTTTCTACATGTGGTAATTACTTTAATGTGATTCATATCAACGCTCAAAGCATCCCTTCTCATTTTCCAGATTTTCTTAACTCCTTTGATAATAAAAACATTCATGCAATACTTGTTTCCGAAACGTTCTTCAAACCATGTTTACCGTCTATTTCCTTTTGTTTACCGGGATTTAATCTTATTCGAAATGACAGAATTGGCAAAGGTGGAGGCGGTGTCGCTATCTACCTGCGTAGTCACATTGCATACTCTGTGTTAAATTAGTCACCTACACCCTACAACCATTTATCAGAACATCTTTTTATTGAAGTACTTTTTGGTAAACATAAAGTTCTGCTCGGTGTTTTTTATAGTCCGTCCCTTCATATAAGCTATTTTGATATATTTGAAGAACTTCTTGAAATATTTTGTCCCTTTGCCTATCAAACTATTATAATGGGAGATTTTAATACATGTTTGTTAAAAGACGATTCCCGTGCTAAGAGGCTCAAACAAATTATTAACAGTTGTAACCTTAATATCCTAAATACCTCTGCTACACACTTTTTTCCTAATTGCATCCCCACTCTATTGGATTTAATGATTGTATCTTCTCCTGAACTCGTATACACACATGGTCAATTGCCTGTCGACTTAGTATTTCTCTCCTACAAAGTTCGCCCACCAAAATTAAAGCCATCTGTTGTTTTGCGACGTTCCTTTAAAAATTTTGATGATGCTAACTTCTTAAAGGATCTTAACAATATCGATTGGAAATCCATTTTTAACACAAACTTAATTGATGATAAAGTGACAATATTTAATAAGTATATAATTGATTTGTTTGACATATATGCCCCTCTCCGCCCGATAAAATTGAAACATTTACCAGCTCCGTGGCTAACAGATGACATAAGGAAAAAAATGGCACAACGAGATGCTGCTAAGACCAAATACAAGTTAAGACCTACGGAAGGTAATTGCATCAAGTATAAAAATCTCCGTAATCATTGTTCTAGAGTGTGTAGGGACGCGCGACGTAAGTTTATTTTTTCTTCATCGGAAAATAAAACCACAGCTAATATGTGGAAGTTTTTAAGGACTCTTGGGATTGAAAGACATCATTGTATGGAAAACTCTAACATTGACCTTAACAGCTTCAACAACTTCTTAACAACATCCAGCTCCAGTTCATATGCCAATCAGACTACTTTGGAGTTTATTCGACGATTGCACACACCCGAGCGAAACTTTAATTTCACTACCGTTTCACCTGATGAAGTTAAACAACACATACGAGCAATTAAATCCGATGCTGTAGGCTGTGATGGAATAAATAGAAAAATGATTTTGTTAACATTAGAAGCCGTCGCTGATGTCATATCTCATATATTTAACTTCTCTCTTAGTTCTTGCCAATTTCCGTGTAATTGGCGTAAAGCTTTAGTGGTACCTATCCAGAAAACCCTAAACCCCAGTTCATTTGAACATTATCGCCCTATATCCATTCTTCCTTTTCTTTCTAAAGCTCTTGAGCGGATTGTGCATTATCAGCTAAGTACGTTTCTTCGTACTAATGGCATCATAAGTCCCTTTCAATCGGGTTTTCGACCTGGTCACAGTACTACCTCGGCTTTAATTAAAGTCTGCGATGACATCCGTGCTGCTGTCGATAATAAAAATGTATCCATTATTGCCTTGCTTGACTTTAGTAGTGCTTTTAATAACGTTAATCACGATTTATTGCTTACCATCTTGAAATCAATTAATGTAAGTCCGAGTGCAGTTCAATGGTTTCATTCGTATCTAAATGATCGTCACCAATGTTTAAAGTTGAACAATAAATTTTCAAAATTTTTGCAACTTAGTACTGGCGTCCCACAGGGTAGTGTGCTTTCTCCCCTTCTGTTTTCTATTTTTATTAATACTGTCACTACCTCTTTGTTTTGTTCTTACCATCTTTATGCAGATGACTTGCAAATCTACGTTGCTAGTTCTCCAACTGACATGGATGGTGGTGTTGTAAAAATAAATAATGAACTCGAAAAAGTTTTGGAATGGAGTAAAGCATTTGATCTGTCTATAAATGCTAACAAATCTCAGGTTGCTGTTGTAGGTAGTCCTAGACAAATTTCTAAAATTGATTTCAATATCTTAACTCCTGTAACCTGGGATAAAGTCATTATACCATACTCTTGCACAATAAAAAATCTTGGCCTGCCAAATTGATAGTACATTCTTATGGAAACCGCAAGTTGAATTTGTAAGTCGCAAAATATTTGCCACTATCAGTGGTCTCAGACGATGGAAAAAGTTTTTACCTATTAAAACTAAAATTTGTCTAGCTAACACCCTTCTTCTACCCATCCTAGACTATGCAGACATTTGTTACCTAGATCTCTCTGAGGAACTTTTAAAGAAATTAGAACGTTTGCAAAATATGTGCATCCGATTTATCTTCGGGCTGTGTAAATTCGATCATGTGTCGCAACAACGTTCGCAGTTGGGTTGGTTATCCATAAGGCAACGTCGAAATATGCACGCTCTTACTTTTCTCTACACTGTCCTCTTTCATAACCTAACTCCTCATTACCTCAAGGAGCGCTTCACTTTTCTTAGTTCTCAGTCTTTATACAATTCACGCTCCATTAACTCGCTCAAATTAAATTTACCTAGTTTCAACACACGTTTTTACAGTAACTCTTACACCGTCAAATCTATATTACTCTGGAATGACCTACCGTTAGAAATTCAAACTTCAAAATCACTGTCAATTTTCAAAAATCGTTTGAAGCAATATTATTTATCTACGTAATATTTATTTTTATCATATGTATGTATACCATATATTATGTAGGTTATCTATTTTATTCTATTTATTTATATGTATGTATATGTATGTGCCTATGTGTGTATGTATATTATTAAATGTATTTATAAATTTATATATAATCATTATTATTTAATTACTTATATAATTAAAAACGATAGTTTTAATTTTTATGGTGTTCTTATGTATAAATTCTTATTCTTGTTGTAGTGTGCTTGCACTATCCTATGACCTCGCAAATTTTCATTATTCATCAAGGGTTGTCTTCAGAGATCGCTTTTAAGCGATAAGACCGCCTTTGCACGAAAATTTCTTACTTTATCAACATTTTACTATTGTAATTTTTTGTAATAATTGTATGTGCAATAAGTTTAAATAAATAAAAAAAAATATAAGTGTTATAATATTATTTATATATTCGATTTCGAACACCAATGCACATTATTATTTTTTGTTTAATGGCGTTATAACTCAAGGAATGAAAATTCGTTGGGCCCTACTGCAGTGTTCGCTACACTCGTGAGGCGTAGACGAGTATTACTGTTAATTTTTGTTGCGAATTTATTTATTATATACACATGAGTCACATACTTATTCATATAACAATCCGAATTACACTAAACTTTTTATTAATGTCTTTTACTGTCGCAAGCACAATTGTAAGTAAACTCAAGACATTGTGTCAAAATTTAAATATGCTTCGGAGAGACATGCTTTTGTGACAATGCTCAAAGAACTCATTTTGGTTTTTGTTGTTGTCAACTTGTTATCAAATAAATTAATACAAACTTTACATTAACATTGATAAAAGAATAAAATAAAATTAAGACAAAACTTACAAATATTGACTTGTAATTAACTCAAACCATCTTAACAGAGTATCCTTAAGCAATGATATATTGATAAAGTATAACATAATTATAAGCAAAAAGACAACTTTCACAAAGAAACTATATATTATATGGTTTAAATTATAAAGTATTTTTTATTATTAAGCTTATCGTATCGCAACCCTTCTCATGATGAAAATTTTAAAAACGAAAGAACAAAACACAAAGGAAAAATGTTTTTACGATAGTAAAAATAAACAACTCATTGAAATTCAATTTGAGTCAGTTATTAGTTGAGTCACTCTTAGTCCCCTAGGATACCTTAATTTTGACTGCACAGTCCAGTCCCTCAGGTGTTATTCATTCCGCTAGTTATACTTGTATCCAAAACTGTTTTACGTGTAATGTATATTTATGAATAAATGATTATTAACTATTGCCCTTTATTTATTAGATATGAGAGCCAACTTTATTATTTTCAACAAACACTCCTAAGAAAAACTGTGATTTGTATAAGAAATGGTGTTAATTTAATTCTGCCCTTTATTTTTTCTATTTCTGATATATTTTATATAATCTATGTATTATAAATGTACTACGTTATTTGTATACATTTTGTGGAAGCTTGTTGGTAACCGCATTGAATTTATAACGCCATTTACGATGCTCTCTGGTGTTGTCGTACAGACTTACTGACCGTCACAGTTGGACGGTTGGGATTATGATAATGTTTATTTTATGATTAATATTACTTTATGCATTATATAGTTAAACTTTACCCTCACTTTTTGAACCAACATATTGTATCTCTTTAATCAATTTTAAATAATTTAATAAGATCACCTGATGCTATTATAATTATATAGAGTATCGGTTATAAATAAGTTCATTGACTAATATGAAAAAAGAAAGCTTTATGTATAAATGTACCTTTTCTGTAAAAAAAAAATTTGATAAACTTAACTAAGTTCCTACCATACCTACATTATGAAAAATGTTATATAATTTAATCTGATAGAATGTAAAATTCTACATGGTCATTGCTAAAGTCCGCATATTAACTTTTTAAACTGGTGATAGCATTAAACTATAGTAGTTATTTGTATTTTGAAAGGTATACATACATTGTATACATTGTTCGAGCCTGATGACGTATTAAAATAAATTTCTATTTAGACATAGTCTCACCCAAAAACGACACGTAAGTTTGTAACTCGATGTAATGTCTTTTAGGTACAGGAAGGTATAAAATTAGTAAGATTTAATTACTTTTTTGTTTTATTAAAGGTTAAGACTATTATTTAAAGAAGTATAAGAAACCGTAGAAAATGTTAGTTTATGTTAGATTGTGATATATTTTTATTATAATAATGCAGTTATAAACCTTTTTAAATAAAATCAAAAAGCTGTTATTAGACTTAAAAATTTGTGGAACAATCAAAATTTTTTTTTTTATTTTTTTATTTTATTCAGGAAGATTACATGCGTGATATAACATATGAAATATTAAACTAAGACCCGTACAACTCGATGTGCCTTTAAAAAAAAATACAAATTAGCATAAAATTATATTTATTTTATGGCTTCGAGCAGTAGTTGTATATTAATATTCTGACGATGTTCCGAAAATCCTTAAATCGTAAAAAAGTGGACAAAATCACTGACAATAGCATATACATATTAATATTACGCTACAGTTCATAGTATTTTTGTTGTATTCTTAATTTTGATAATGATTAATTCAAGTTTATTTATCAACATTTTGACGAACTAGTTTCAAAACCTTTCGGACTTATTATTCATGAGCACAAAACCGCGGCCATAAAGCCTTATAAATTAGAACTTTGCAATGGTTTGGAACAAGATGGGTTAATAAAGAAAATATGCATAATCTTCGTTACTTGGAAGATCATTTCAAAATAAAATATCTTCTTATTGACCAATAACAACATATTTTATTTTCTAATGTTTTTAATAACCAATATTTTTATTAATAATATAACAGAAATACATTTATCCATTGGAGAGCTACGTATGTAATGGCAAAAAACCAAACTGAATATTGTAGGCAAATGTGAAAATCATATATAGATTATCTCTGTTCTTACTTAAGTTTGTGTTTCTACTCAAACGTATATTAATTGTTGTTCTCTCTGAACGGTATTTGAATTGCCTGTTATCAGTTATAGCATACTGTTACAACAATTCCAATCGTAATTATTTCGTTTTATCAGCCGTTGCTGATTGTTGTTAGCGTTGGACAAGTTAGGTAATTGTTGAGTTTGTATGATATCATTACTTACTACCTGATACTAATTCAACTCTGCGGGCTTTTCATGGTTAATAATTTCTACATCACTAAAATATGTTCCGTATATATAAAAATGTTGAATGCTAAATAAATCAAAAGAGACTTGAGTAAAATGTAGTCCTACTATGATATATATTATAATTATTGTGTTTAATAACATTGTTTTTTATTTCAACATTAGGTTCCAAAAATTCTAAATATATTTACTGCTTTAGCAAACCTTTACATTTATAAGTATAAATACAAAACGTTCACTTTTTTTACTGATTATGGTTACTTATTGTAATTAAACTAATATACGACTGACTTTTATAAAAAGAGTACCATCAGATATAGGTATCGATAATAAAGTGGAAAACTCAAGGAATAAAAGTAAAAAAATATTATAGGAAATTAAATAAACAGTGCTTAAATAATATTATTCTTAAAATAAACATAACCCAGACAAAACAACTGTGACAGTCAGTAAGTCTGTACGAAAACATTAGAGACCATAGCAAATGGCCTCATAAATTCAATGTGGTTTCCAACAAGCGCTCGGTTTTAATTGCACAAGTTATTAACATTTAACTAAGTACACAACAGTAACAGAAGAGTAAAGCAATAAAATATGAGTATAGCACACAAACACAAACAGTACTTGGCTTTTCTATTTATCTTGAAAAATTAGTAATCACTTTAATATGTATTTACTTCTTATTTAAGTGACTAAAATTTAATCTGATCATCAGCTCGTCTCCTCGTCATGTAATTAATACGTCTTCCGTTAGAACTAGTAATATTTCTAAATGCTTATATTAGTAATAAAAGCTTAGAAATATTATTCAAAATGCATCTGAAGTTCAATAAATCAATTAAAACATACTTTAATAACCTAGAAATATATATGTTTCACACTGTACACAATGTACATACATGTAAAATATGATGTATATTTATAATATGATAAATTTTTATGTTTTGTTCTTAGTTAGGTCAACAAGTTCATATTTCATACTGATTATATCTGCCATGTAACAAACATTGTTATTTTTATAGGTTTTGTAATAGTCTGCAAAATTTTAATAAAAAGACTTGAAACTATTATTATATGTAGGCTGCTAAAAAAATACAATTAACTGGAAGGTTACACATTACTGGTTCACAGCGACTCTATTCACCATTTACTATTTCAAGGTTAGTTAAATTTTTATAACATGTTTGGAACATTAGTTTAGAGAAACTGCTTGATGCCTAATAATAAAGATGATTGTCTACAAATTTGTTTTGTTTTTAAAGGGCGTGATCTTTAACTTTTTAAATAATTTTGATTCAGCTTAAATAATTATCCAGTATATTAATGCTAAACACTGTATTACTATTAATATTACCTAATAAGTCTTAAAACAAACTTTTAATATAATCTTTATACCAAAAATATTTTATTAAAATACAAATATTTAAAATAAGAACTACCTAGGTTTCTGATTTCCTTCTAATGTCGTGTAAAATTCATATATTAGGAATTGTCGTATTTCCTATTGATATTCCAATACAATTCAATTATTTATAATTGAAATAGATTGTGCCGTTATTTTAAGCCGATTAATGCAACATAAGAAATAGTTCCTTTACTCGTAAAACTGGGACCAGGCTGTTGGCAAAAACTATAAAAATCATAAGTAGTATAACAAAGTAACGTTGCGATCGTTGAAGAACAGTCATAAAACGGGAACATTGGAATGTTTCAATTAAATTAATAATAGCCTGACTGTTAAAACGTTGATATTGTGTTTTGTGTTTCAATTTTTCATTTCATATTTACAAGCTTTTAAAGAAAAACTAACAAACGAAGGCTAAAACTCAAATCAATCAATCAAATGTAATGTTGAGTTATACCACATTTTGAAAAAACTAATTACAACTTGAAAAATATTTAAGGATAACGTGGTGACATTTGATAAATACGATTGTTTTGTATCCATTAAGCCACCATTAAGCCCTTAAAATAATTTATGACTATAAATCTCTTGTCTTCACCGTCTGCGGTATGCCTTTCACAAATTAAGATTGATGAATTGTATCAAAATATTAATTTATTTCAAATATATTTTTATTTATTTTTCAGCTGAAATATTGTAGCTGCATAAACAAGCAGCTGAATTATTTTATGTGTTCACGCTTCTGATTCCAGGGAAAATTAGAACTTAAGAAAACTTAGCTCAATAAGTTATTGTATATTTATACTCAAAGTGTAAAATGTATTATTCTTAAGTAACTTAAATGAGTATCTAAACATAACGGACAAAGTTATTACGTTTGGATTCAGGTAACTCATAATAATTACTGTCACCTTTCGATGTGACTCTGTTTAGTAAGTTAAGTCACGAAGCAGACGGATGTTTCAATTTAAGAGCTCGCTTGAAGTTTGTTTACATTCCTCAGTATTTGAAGGCGAGATGAACTTTGAGCCAATAAGAGACCGTTTAACTAAGTTTCATTCCACACTTCGTTTTAAGTAGGTACTTTAATAAAATATAACTTAAATCATTTACCGCAACCTCGATTTTAAAAATCTTGCTACAATTAATGTTAATTTTCTATAAATGTGTACAGTCTTATAAAGCTTGTTCTCAATATTTATAGAACAAAAAAATAACTCTTTACATCTGGGAATACATCCCATTATGGATTGCGCTTATTATTATACGCTTCGATGTATTAAGTATTTATATTTATAATTGGCTATATCGGGATGAAAGCAACACCTACCTATTCGGCTTGCTTCGAAAGTTCTTAACAGTGTTACTAACTTCAGCGATCAAAATTAAAAAGATGCCACAGACGACACAGTCGTTTAATTAGCATTATACCAGTCATGGTAAGCTTGTATAAATTATAAACAAATGTGGAATAACAATTTCACCCGAAATTTTGCATTGTTTAGGTTCATCTTTATCCGGACGAATATGGCGTCTATTAGGCTTCTTTAGAAATTCGTTATTAAAAAAATATTTCTAGTTTAAAATGATTATAAATTTAACATAGTCATACATTTTAATAGACGTTTTCAAACTAATTGTTTCAAATTATTTGTGGTTACGAATGTTATCCAGGTTAATACTCTATATTTGAAATTAAAAAAAAAATTTGGAAGAAGCCTAAAAATGCTAAAATTTCAGCTTCATCCAAGCGGTAAAGAAATTAACGACGAAAAAAAAGGTACTGAGTTTGACTCAGGTCCTCATTGATCATTTTTTTATTATTTTTATTTTTTTACAATTAACTTAATGTACTTATTGTGCAACTGTGTGTGTGTGTGTGTGTTCAGACATTGCAAAGTAAATAACACAAAATGTTGTTATTATTCAACAAGTACTTGTTGCTTTCTTCGTTAGTGATAATTGATGAGTTGCGTAGTAACACGAAATATTTCAACTTCAAACAAATATTTTACTTTATAAACTTATATTTTTGTAAAAAATGTGCCAAGTATTTTTAACTTAATATTTATATATTTATTTATTTATTTATTTATTAAGGACAACTTACAAAACATACACCAAATAAAGTTTATACTAACTTTGTCTAGCTTAAATCTAAGTGCTGTTTTATTTACAAGTCGCCACGACATGGTGGAACGGACATTTACTGGATAAATGCAGGCCAATGCCTTTAACTTACATTTATATAATATTTAGTAAAAAAAGGAAAATTTAAAAAGGGAGAATATAAAAAAAAGAACGTTAAATACAACAAGAAATCAAACTAGTACAAATTTTGAAATTTAACGTGACTTGAATATAACAATGACAAAACATTATACAGACATGATCAGACGACAACGCACCGCCTCCAAAGCTGCAATTAAAGTTTATTAAAAAATAAAAAAAAAAAGAAACAAAATTAACTATTAACATAGCGGAGTGGACTTGATAGCTGCAAGAACTTTGTGCTTAAATGTTAGACGCTTGTCCGAGAAAATATCAATATCATTTTGCTTTGCGAGTAAATTGTAATGTTTTTGAATTCTATTCATTGTAGCATTCTGACCAAGATTAGTTTTTGATGTGTTTATACAAAAAGGAGAAAATGCTGTGCGGCGAGGCAGTTTATTAGGTGCATTTAAATGTAGTTTCTCTATTAAAATGGAGCAGTCTAAATAACCATTTACCAAATTGTACAAAAACAGTTGGTCAATGAAATGTCTACGATTGGACAAGCTTTCAAGATTAAAAAAAGATAATCGGTCGCTATAGGAAGGTAATTGACTAGCATTGTAACATTGGTAAGACAAATGCCAAAGAAACCTCTTTTGGACTCTCTCAATACGTTTTATGTGCACGTCATAATGTGGTGACCAGACTTGAACACAATATTCTAGTCCAGATCGGACAAATGCTGAATAAAGTCTGGTTTTGGTATTTGGGTTTTTGAAGTCTTTTGAATTTCAAATGACAAACCCCAGCATTTGAAAAGCTTTTGTGGCAATCTTATCAATATGGACGTTGAAGCGCAATTTTTTATCCAAATGAACACCTAAATCTTTTATAGTTTCCACTTCTTCTAGTTTTGTGTTTTGAATACAATACACTTGAGAGCCGCTTTGTACGTTACGTGAAAACCTTATATATTTACACTTGTCAATGTTAAGTTTCAATTTGTTTTCTTCACACCAATTGACTAAGCGGTTGATATCAGCTTGTAGCAGCAAAGTATCAGTCTCAGATTGAATCTGTTTGGCAAGTTTAAGGTCGTCAGCCTAAAGAAAACACTTCGAATGCCGAAAGAGCGGTACTATATCATTTATAAACATATTGAACATAATTGGCCCCAACACTGAACCCTGAGGAACGCCCGAGGAGGCCGAAAAAGAATCAGAGAAATATCCACTGGCAACAACCCTGGCTGTACGATTCTGAAGATACGAAGCGCACCATTTTAGCAAGTTTCCCGTAATTCCAAATCGGGAGAGCTTACGAATTAAGATGTTATGATCCACGGTGTCAAAAGCTTTACTTATATCAGTATATATAGTGTCAACCGGGATGCGAGAGTCTACAGACTCAGTCAAAAGTGTCACAAATGATACAAGATTAGTTGCAGTAGAACGAGCTTTGTAAAAACCAAACTGATGCGGAGATATATAATGCGGTTTAATATGCCATGATATAAGCGGTCGTAGCAATTTTTCGAATACTTTACCGAAGACGGGTAATATAGATATAGGCCTATAGTTCTCAACAGCAGTGGTCTCTCCCGATTTGAGAATTGGAACGATTCTAGCCTCTTTCCATGCGCTAGGAAAAATACCGGTTTCAATTGAGGTATTATATATTAATGAAAGAGGTAACGCGAGAGCTTCTCGGCATTCTACTGCGTAGAGTGACGGTATCCCATCAGATCCTGCGGATTTTGTACGATCTAAGCATTTCAAAACCATAAGTACGTCGTTACGGGTGAATGATACTCTACCAATAAAATTTACGTCCGACGAAGCGGCATCTATCTCGGCAGCTAGGTCTGTACGTGAACGTGATTTGTAAACAGACCCGAAAAATGTAGCGAAGTGATTGCATATACCAGAACCATCTGTTGCAGGACTGTCGCCGAGATACATTGTTGAAGGATAAGTTCCTTTGTTTCGGCGTTTATTTTTAACGTGGCTCCAAAATACCTTAGGATTCTCGAAAAGCGAGTGTTCTATTTTCTTAATATATTTTTTATAACACGTATTTATTAGAGCTGAACAACGTTTTTTCAAGGAGACAAAAGATACGCCATCCAGGGGGTTTTTATGTTTACGAAACTGCAAGTGTATTTTGTATTTTTCATGCAATAAACGTACAAGTTCTTTCGAATACCAAATTTCTGTACTGTATTCTTACATTTTGGCACAAATTTAACTATAGTTTCTCTTATAATATAATTTAATCTATCGACCATACCATCAACACTCGTCAAAGATGAAAATTCTTCTAACCATTGAACACAGTTAAGCTCTTCTAAAATTTTACAAAAATCCGCTTTATAAAAGTTATACTTATCACTGGAAATTTTTGGGGGAAGACTAGCCAAGCAATTACTTGAATATACAAATTCTAATGGAGGATGATACAGGTCTACAATGCTAAGAACATATTGGCTTTCTTGCAAGTGATTTTTGTTTTCGTTTGATAGAATGAGGTCAAGAATTTTTCCCTTACCATTTAGAATACTGTTAAATTGTTTAAAATTATTAAGAGCGATAAAATCTAATAACAAAGTATTAAGCGAACTATATGGTGATATTTGTGATGATTGCCGTTCATTGTGCCAAGCGATAGAGCTTAAATTAAAGTCTCCTACTATTAGAACATTATAAAGATTTCCTCTCACCCTTATATTTCCCTTCCTCTCACCCTTATGTTTAAATTAATTAGTAATACGATAATTGTACTCAAACTGCTATGATTAAAATACTAATAATTTTTTATCATTTTACTTTTATTAAGAACATTTTTAGTTATGGCTATAACATTTATATTTATATACATATAGAATAAAAAATAAACCAACATGGGCAGGGATTCGAACGCTTGGAAACCTTCCCGTCGCTTTACCAATTGAGCTACCGTATCGCTGTCCGCCTCGGTGAATTAAGCATTCTGTATGTAATCGCTTTTATCGGGATGGTGGTGACATCTATTAGGCTTCTTTCAAAAATCCTAATTTTGTAGATAATTGCTTCTAATTTTGTAGATAAACATTGAAAAGATGCCACTACCGAAATTAATGTTTGACTAATTCTACTATTTAACCGCCCCGTTGGTCGAGTGGTTAGCGCAGACGTCTAACGTGTCACGTCACGAGACAGGCATTTATCTGATGAGCATAGATGTCTGTGATTCTGGGTTTGGTCGTTTCTTTAATATATTTTCAGTATTTATATGTGTATTTCTATGTAATTATATCGTTGTCTAACACCCTTAACACAAGCAAATAATTTGCTTACTTAGGGGTTAGATTAATGTGTGTAATTTGTCCTGATATTATTATTATTATATTATTATATACATGTATAGCCATGTTAAGCTTTCTTAAATTTATATAAATATAGAATAAAAAGTAACCCCCACCACCAATCACAAAAACACCTTACCCAAAGTCATCTGAGTTAAAGATTGCCCAGCCCAGTAAGAAAACGTTCCGAACCGTTTTCAACTTAAGCCAGTTTATCACTTAGACTGATCCGGTACGCATCAACAATTAAAATATTTTTTGCATCGGCATCATGAGGAAATAAAACACCACCTATTTGTCTCAGTCTTTTCATTGTTAAATAGGGAAACAATTCTAATTGGAAAACCTGCTCATATTGCATGCTTGTGGTTCGATTCATAGTCAATGAGAAGAAATGTCACAATCATCATCTACCGCACCCTCGTATGCACGGTTTTATTAACTAATAAACTCTCGTTACAAATACGTAATTAGGTATGTGATGTGATATAATTTAAACAATTTGAAAGAAATAACAAGTAAATATTAATATTTTTGTTTTCATCTTCACTTTACATCAACGTTCTGACGTAAAATTCAATAACCTTAATATATAATCAACGATGATACGAGTACAATGCGGCACTCTCCCAATCATGCAGTAATGAGTTTTATTTCATTTTAAATAACAAAATACTGTATATAATATGTTCTTATATTTTAGGACTAAACCAATAACTATTTTAACAGTATATAGATTATATATTTAATGCAATTAAAAATAATATATTCAAATATATACTAAATAGTTAACATAAGCCAATTATAGGTTTCATTTACGTCACGTCTTTTACAAATCCAATTATTATTAGCACATTGACAAAAAGTTTTTATAAGACATTGAGTTACGCTGAAAAGTCTTAACAAGCTTTTTTCCTCTTTTCAAATACGAGAAACTAATTCTAATTATAACTTGTGAACGAAGTTAAAATATTGCCTTTTGGTGTAAATTTAAATGGATTTTCGCTTTGCTTGCA
The DNA here is from genome assembly GCA_959347405.1 of Napeogenes sylphis. NCBI lineage: Eukaryota > Metazoa > Arthropoda > Insecta > Lepidoptera > Nymphalidae > Napeogenes > Napeogenes sylphis. Next base: position 34,653,314 of record OY365779.1, on the reverse strand, counting down.
CGGAACTGTAATAATTAGATTTGGCAAAATATTGGCCGAAAATATAAGCATACTAGCAGACCCGGCCACGCGTTGCTGTGGTTGCTAAGGTTTTGGATATACTTATGACATTGTAGAAAACTATTTAAGAAGTTACGGTATTAGAAAAAATAAAATAAAAATTTTAAAAACCCCCGACCGCTAAGTTAAGGAAAAATTAAAAATGCAAGTAAATTTATCAAGGCCCATAACGAAATAACAATATTTTGATATTATCGTATAGTTAAAGACCTCATTCATTAGCTCCGAAAATTTTGTAAAATAGACAAAGGTCCTAACGTACGTACAAAGGTCCCAACGTACGTACAAAGGTCCCAACGTACGTACAAAGGTCCCAACATGCGTACAAAGGTCCCAACGTGCGTACAAAGGTCCCAACGTGCGTACAAAGGTCCCAACGTGCGTACAAAGGTCCCAACGTGCGTACAAAGGTCCCAACGTACGTACAAAGGTCCCAACGTACGTACAAAGGTCCCCCGACGTAACGACTTCAATAAGTACATAATAATATTATTATCCTTTTAAGACGTCATCTAGTATCGGGGTTTATTTAATTTTTTTTCTGTTTTTTTTTAAATTATTTCACTTTTTTCTATGTTGTACTGAATGAACCTATGAATACACTAATTTCCCTTGTTTAGGTTTTTACTATCAATATTCTATAAAAACCTTTCGCCAGCACCAATAAAATTTTGGGGACGACAGCTTCAATTTTGACCAAACATAACTAAGAACCATCTTGACAAACCAAGCTTTCGATTAAAAAAACCACATTAAAATCCGTTTACGTATTTGGCCGCTACGTATCTACAGACAGACACACAGATACACAAATCTACAGGTCAAACTTATAATACCCATTTTCTTGGGTCGGGGGTTAAAAATAATAATGTGGACCGCTATGTTTTTTTACATAGATGCAATTTGTAAAGAACATGGCGACCTCTATGACTGATTTTCTACTACCATTACCTAACCCTTGATACAGTAATATAATAATTATTAGTGATGCGCCGAACATTTGGTAAGTATTCGGTATTCGGTGTATTTGTCACCTTTTTTTTCGCAATTCGTATTCGGCCGAACTATTCGGTTTTGATGCCGAATATATTCGGTTCGAGTATTTCTATTTTTTCGCTAGACCACGCTATACTATACGACACTATACCGCTATACGTTAGGCGTCTGCGCTCCACTACTTGACCAACAGGGTGGATGCAACAATGAAATTATTATTTACCAAAGAAAACGAAAACGTTAAAGCCGGTCTAAAAATTCACCGGATTGGGATTTGAAAGAGGTCTTTGAACACGATTGATCAAAATTATCGTACAGTTGAGGTATTTAATGTTAAATTAAACTATTATTATTTTATTTAAGATGGTAACAAATGAGTACACTACAAATTTATAAATAAGGTATGTAGGGCAGATAGTTTTAAATTTTTGAAAATAATATTTTATTATTTTAAATTATTAATAACTTTTTTTTTTAATTTAATTTTGCACTAATCGGTGCAAAATTAAATTTGGGGGACCCGTCTCACATAAATAGATTCAACGAAGATGCAGGTATATATACTTCAGTATATGAGTTTATATATACTTCAGTATATGAGTTTATATATACTTCAGTCTAAGTAATACGTGGCGGGCTATACTAACACTAAAAATTACCTCATAATTTATTCTCAGCATCGCGTCTTGTATTGGTTATGATGTTAAATTGTATATGAAACATTTGTACTTTTAACATTACGCCATCTGTTGAACACTAACTCAATCCAGTCAACAGATACAACGCCATCTGTTAAACTTGTTTGGATTCACAGATAATTGTGAAGAAATAATTTGCAATAAAATAATATTGCGTCTAAAAATTAAGATGTAAGTTATCCTATGTTTCAAGTTGAATCAAACTGCACACGGTGTGCAAATTTGATTAAAATCGGTTAAGTAGTTTAGGAGTCCAACGCGGACAAACAACGTGACACGTAATTTATATATATTAAGATAATATAATGCTTACAAAACACATGCTTTGAAGATGTTGTCTGATGAGAAATGAGTATGATTAAATATATATATAATATTAGTTACAGTTTCTTCTTGAAGCTTAAATGTGCTCAAATTCTTCGTTTTTTTAACATCGTTATTAACGTATCGTATTAACTATAAAGACACTTAGGTAATACTCTATTGTGGTAGTGAATCTTGTGTCTCCAACGATCCCCTCTCCCGTGAGACTAAGACAGATGAAGATTGATGATTTCGTCTCAAATTATTACTTTGATATTATTGCGTTAATATTTATTATTTACGGAATCTACCCTAAAGTTGGATCTTTTACTGTAAATAAATAAATAAATAAGGGCTTATTATATGTGACGTGAAATATTAAGATATATTGAGAACAAAATAAAAACATAACATAAAAATGTCTTTATACTTTATAATTTAATCGTCATTAAAATTTTCCCTGAAATAAAATTTTGCATAAATTAATGATTAAACTATCAGACCACAATTTAAATGAATAAAAAAATTGTGTATAATATAAATCTGTAAAATCGAAAGCAGTTTATATATATTTATAATTATCTATTATTATTTAAATATTTGTTTCTTTTTCAACCCTTGATTTTAATCACATATTCGTTGGTGTATCTTTACCTAAAACATATTCAAATAAAACTATTTCGTGGATTAAACTCAACTTAATTATTAATTTTACTATTCGAATATCACAATTTCTCTTTTGATTAGTTTAGCTTGATTTACTTTTTGATTTCACACATATAATAACAGCATTTTAGGTTCTTTAATAATAGTTTTAAGTTACTTTGAAACTTAAATGCACTTCCAAACTCATTATCTGTGAATAGTTTGAGAGTTCGAATCTACTACAAAGTTCGAACCAAGTTAGTGCAAGAGTTTGTCACCTTAAACGAAAATTATGTTTAAACTTAAAGTCCTGGATGACTTTAGATATGCCAAAACCATTTTAAATTGCAGATCTATTATTTGTGCTCTAGAGTTTCTGTTAAACAGATGTGACTTGTAAGTTGACTTATATTCAATTTGCTTATTCTCGCTATTATTATTTTTTATTCGTAACAATATTATTTAATAAAAATAAAGTGTACAGAAGAACAATAATTTAAGCCACTTCATGAAAGTGAGACTAAGCTACAGACTATGGCTAATTATTATAATGTAAGATCCTATAAATCCTTAATAACTCTACAATTAACCCTCACAAGCTACTGTTCAATAAGTAATTAAATATTTTATATCTACTTGATAAAAACATTTTAATCTTATATATAATTCCCCAATAAAACTAATACTACACAAATACAATTTAAGTTAAAGCCAATTTTTAGTAAAATAATTATTATTTCACTATTAATATCCCTAATTTTAATATATTAGCCAAAATTATAGAACCAGAAATGGGGGCTCCAACAATGAGCTTTAGATATTCATAAATGAAAAAAATTTATAGGTGTTTAAAATTTTAAATAAACTTAACATGGCTAAACATGTTTATACGTATTTTCAAACATTGATTTCGGCTGTGGCATCTTTTCAATGTTTATCTAGCAGCAAAGTTAGAAACATGGGTTAGAATTTTCGAAAGAAATCTAATAGATATTACCACACCGTCCCAATAAAGACGATCACATATAGAATGCTTAATTCACCGAGACGGTAAGTTACACGGTAGGTCAATTGGTAGAGCGACGGGACGGTTTCCCAGAGGTCGCAGGTTCGAATCGTATCTGCCCGTATCGGTTTATTTTTCATTCTATATATATATAACAATTTAAGTGCGATGAATTTCGTAAAACCGTAAAATTGACGGTACCGATGCTGTTCTAGTGTTAAATGATGCTAAAACTGGTTTTATTTATGACAATTCTGGAAACCTGGATATAAGGAAGTCCTCTAGGAAAAAGTAATTTTTAGATGCAGGTTTGTAAAATTGAGATTTTATTGATTCTATTATAAGTTTCACAATATTAACTTGTTTGTGTAATATTTAATTCAACAGAATAATATAATACATAACTTCTTAGTAGCAATACTTTAAATATATACAATGTGTCATTTTACTCTGCGGTATCTGCCTGATACATTGTAGTTTAATATTTTCAGCGTCTTGAAACTTGACGCAAATGTGACGTCACTTCAAGTGACAAGCTTTGTTAGTGAGACGAAATGTGCCGCGGGGAAAGTTTCGTTAGAACGACAAGCCTTATTATACGTCTGCTGTAAAATAGAACCTCAATATTACTTTAGTGTAATAAAATTCAACAAATTTTTATTCATAAATTGAATACTCCATTTTTCAATTATCTCCAAAAGAAGATTATAAACCATCGACCTCAAAAATAATATCTCGAGTTACCACAGCCTTCGACAAAACCTACGACCACACTAAATACAATTTAAAAGTAAAATAAGGAATGGCATAGTGGCACATTATAAATTATATTGTTTTATACCAATGCCCTAAATAATTTATGAATATCAATCTTCTATCTTCACCGCAAGCGATACTCCTTTGACAGAATTGTATTGTATTAAGATATTACTTTATTTTTTAAATATATATTATTAAGTCAATATAAATCTTCATAGTACTTTGAATTTCCTGGATAATATTAAATAAGTTTTAAAAAAAGGTGTATAACAGACTGATGGTTTCGTTATTGTAAGTGATAGCGTAAAAATGTATTTTAAATCTCTTTAGATTGATTTTTCTGTATCTTTTCCCAATTAATCCCGTTTCTGTATACATTTTGGGACTTCTGATCAAAATAACGAGAGAATTAGTTTTGGCAGTCCTCTATTAATGTTAAACTGACATAGCATAAAGAATTCTGTAGAGACCGAAATAGGTAGAAATCTAAATGTGCAAGTTTGAGGCTATACGAAGGATGCATTAAAATACCTTCAAGACAAACTATATTATTTTTGCTAAGTGGCTAAAGACGTGTGTGGTCGACTATAATCGTTATCCTTTATATCGATCGATTGCGACAGTTGTTGACAGATTGTTTTAATCTCATCAGCTGTTGACAGTAAATATCCGAATCGATAGTAGGTACTACCTGGCGATAAAAGATCACACAGCATCACACAGTTTGTGGAGCCGGACGGACCTTTGACCGCGACCTTTATCACACGATCTTATCGTAGATCCTTCACTTTTCATCACCAGTTATCAATTTCTTCAAACACGGGTCGGTTTCATTACAGTTCGTTAGCTTCCTTTCAGCGAGATTGTGTGGCCTCCCAATATAGACCTTTTTTGTTTACCCAGCTATTTTCCAATGAATCAAAACTGTTTTGTGATCAATAACCAGTTCTTCAACTACGTCGTAACTACTGACATTCCGATCTTGGTCCTCTTTTAAAAAAAATGCGTCCATTATATACGTTATAGAGCGACAGAGCCCTTAAACCATCTTGAAATGAAGATTTTTTTCTAATATCGTTAATGAGAGACCGAAAATTTAAAGTGTTAACAAGTTCCGAAACTTTAACTACACTTGCCCAGATTGGCTCGTTATCCGATTCTAAGCTATTAAATAGTCAGATGTATTACTTTGTCTCTATAATAATAATAATAATCTTTATTTCGGGCTTAACCCATATTTGGAAAAATAACACTAATAATTAAAGTACAAAAATTAAAAATTACACATCAATATAGTATTAACATTAAAATATAAAAATTAAATTATAAAAAAATATAGTATTAACATTAAAATATAAAAATTAAATTAAATTATAAAAAAAAAATTATAAAAAAGAGTTATAAAAAATTATAAAAATCTAAAGAGGTGGTTCAGTATTTAGAGAGTAATTATTCTTACTAAGTTTAACCCACTTATAAAAAGTGCTATGCTAGAAACATGTGTGTTACTCATATATATAGCAAATTTATTTTAATTTCACTGTTTAGATTGTATTAAAATATAGGACAGTATATAAAAAGAACTCATATAACAAATGTCCACCGTTTTGTTAAATATGAAAAAGGTAACTATGGCCCGAGTTCTCGGCATATCATTATGATTATTATGGAAACTTATGAGACAAGTCAAAGTTGATGTGTGCTTTTATGAAAATTAAAGTATCTCTGGCTATGTATAGTTCCGAAGACTGTTAGTTTTTGAATACTTACATCCTGCCATTTATATATTATATAACTATTATATTATTAGTAAAACCAAATAACACAAGGTTCATACGAGTAAATATATCATAAATAGGTACCAAATCTTAATAATCTTCATAATAACGGTTAACAAAAAGTCACATATCCCATTGTTTTTAGATTTTTCAGACTATTCATTTTAAAAACTTACCTCAAGCTTTTTTTTTAATTCATTAGCGTGCCCTATGTTTTCGGTTTATACATGTCAAATACAAAATCTTTCATATTTCTAGCAATTGATATTTTCAGAAATAATTTAATGACAATTTAAAAATATATACAAACTTAACTTAACAAAGCTTACGGTCTCGCAAATATTTTCATCACTATTATAAGAACTCTCCAATGCTTCCTTACTTAATGCTTACTTTTCATAAAATTGATAATACTTGAAATTTAAACATTTCTAATAGATTAAAGGTCCTACATGCAACATAAAATATGATATTTTGAGAGAGAATTATAAATATGCTTTGGTTAAAATATAATTGATTTCATCTTCAATGAAACTTTGATTACAAAACTGTTTATATTTGAAAAAAATACCATCAAAAGTTTAATTAACCTCGTTTTTAATAAATATGCCCTTTATAATAAAAAAAAATGTTATGTTTTATTGTAACCATTGTTCAATTAAATACATAATAAATTAGTATTGGTTATTTCAAAAGCACAGTTTAAAGTGTTGAACTAATAAAATGTATATTTTACATAACCTAATTTGTACCAATTTATACTTCGATTAGCTTTTGCCCGTAGCTTCGCACGCCTTAAATTAGTAGTAAAACAATCCTCCTTTCCCTTTTAATATGACTTGTTTTAAGTGATACAATCAAAATTACGACATCGGCAGACATCGCTCACTGTTAAAAATCTATTTAAATTTTTTAATAAGGATACAATATTAGATACTGTTACCAAGTACTTTCAGTTCGATACCAAGTACTTTCAGTTCTATACCAAGTACTTTTAGTTCGATACCAAATACTTTTGGTATCGATAATTTAACTCCGATACCTTCGAAGCATCGATACATTTTAAAAGTATCGATACTTTCAAAAAACTTTATTCATGGTGGTTTTAATTTGCCTATTCGGAGAAAAATATATACCGTCAAGCAAAATAATCCCCACTGTAAACTGTCTTCGCTTTCAAATCAGAAAAGTTAAAGGTCATGGCGAAGAAAAAAACTTAAAAAAACCATTAAAAGAATTTGCTTTAAAATAAATTCAGGAGAGATTTGGATAATCGAACATAATAATATTTTAGCCATCAGCACCTTACTGGATCCTAGATTTAGTAGCATTCACTTCGCTGATCCCCAATTGATAGCTCCCCCAACTGCGTGCTCCGATTTCTTTTATCCGACATACGACCAAAGCAAATGACAGTCAAACAGCAAAGTCATAAGAGTCTAAAAGCGATATGGGTTTACGACTTTAGGAAATATATATTAAAATGCGGCATAATCAAGATTTACTATTAAAACAACAGCAGGCTTCCGAATCGAAATGTTCAGATCGTTACGAACAGACCGTTTCCAACGGTTTTTCCCTGTTGACCCTGTCTCTTTAAACTTTATTTTAGTGACGAATATGTCGAATACTGCAGAATTTTCTAAGCGCTACAGGCTACGCTGAATCACGTTTTTGTAAAACTCACGTACCTACAACTCACAGTCTACTCCCGGGAAACGCTCCATAGCGATTAAATTCCCAAGAAAAAGGGTACCGTTTGACATAGCCCCCTTCCCCCCCTCAGAATAGTTGCGTTCATGCAATAAGCAAAACCAATGGGAACTTTCTTTTAAGACACCCTGTATATTTAGAATGGTTTCTTATATTAATAAAGGTTAGGTAGGTAGGTAAAGGCAGTTTATATTAAGAAACATCAGTATTGCTACAAAAAGGTATAAGATTGATATATCGATTATTGTGGTTGTTGTCATTATTGTAGTTATTCATAATGGTTTTTGATAGCCTATTTTAATTTATCTGGTGCTTTCAAAAGAAAAATATATTCGAAATGCTCCTAAACAGTTTTCTACTCGAACAGCGCGTTCTTGAATGTTGGCGTATTTTATTATAATTACACTACCAAAGTAAAGTTGTGATGGTTCCTATACAAATATAAAATGTTGTATCATTTCTTTCCTATGATACCTAGTTTTAACGAGATCCACGTTTGTATTTTGTATATTTAAATGTTCTTTTTGTATTTTCAATCTCATTTACTTTGCGAAACGAATGCTATAAATCAGAGATTTGCAAATATTATCTCAAGTTATTCTACATTTAAACGATAAGAGAAACTAATTAAAACTTCAGAAGAGAGTGAAAAATTGGGTAGTGGCATTTTTTAAATCATTTTGTATTATACCAACCCAATAATTGAAAACGAACATAATTTATGATTCAATCTCTTGTCTTTACCACCGCGGCAGTCTTTTGACAGATCGAGATGGATGAATTTGGACAAAATACTCCTTTATTTTAAATATACTTTAAAATTCTTTTGAGAATTTTTTAAATTGCTATATTTATAATATATAACAAGGTTTTTAAAATAACTGTACTCTGACACTGACTTTTAAATATCATGACGTACAGAATTGACAGGTTCTGTTTTGTGAAATAGTTACTTTAAAACGTTATTTTGTTCTTTTGATACTATCTCAAAGAAATGCTTCGAATTAGTTATTATTACTACCACGAATTTTTTAATAATTGTTTTCCATAATAGTTTTTGTGACAAAACTCATAATTAATACGTATCTTTTTAAGCTCTGTTTTTCTTAAATGTCATCTTTTCACTTTTTTTTATGAAGTTGGTTTAGAAACATCTTGAGTGATTATTATTTTAACTTTCCATTTGTGAGTACTAGTAACTTATAATAAGTTGTATTATTAGGCAATTTTCCTCTAAAATCTTTTATCTGTCTAAGCTGACTGTTATTTGTTTCATTTTCCGGACGCGAGTAGGAAAAACTACAACACAAATCAAAAAGTAATTGTTAAAATACATCTATATTTTCAAAAAACTTTAATGAGCTAAGTATTAAGAAAAAACAATAACATCTAGATTTATGTAATTCATAAAAATTACCTTCTCCATTCAATACGAATCAATTCAGTAAGTTCAGTCACGTTCCATCTCGGACGTTTCAATTTAAGAGTTGCAGCAGTTTGTTGGCGCAACTCTAGTACCTGGTGGAGAAATAACATTTTGAACTAATATAAAATAATGTCTGGATAAAATATTACTGTTACAATTTATAGCTGTTTATTTGTTGTCTTTTAAATCTTAAGCTATATATAGCCATTCAAATGGTAAACAGAACTTAAGAAGTTACGTTAAATATTTCTACGTTAACCAAACATTTTGTAACTATTCTTTTTAATTGTTATCGTATTTTTTTAATACATTTCCAAAATAACTATATGCAGTAAGATATATATAGGTTTTCTTTTAATGTAACTTGAGCAAAAACTTACTCAAACACTAGGTTTTTTTTTGTATTGATATAATTGTTAAAAAAAAGCCTAATAAATTGTATGATTTATTGACTGTTACAAGTTGTCCCAGTGAGGTTATACAGGAATAAGTTTGTTTGTAATTAATATATCGGCAATGTGTAAAGATTTTGATTTATACTGTTTATGTAAAGATAAATAATTTGTTCTCGGCTCGTGCAGTGCCAGGGGCTGCACTTTGCATCTTGGATGTTTTTGAAATACCTTTATAGCCGAAGGTTTATATTGACAACGCTGTGTGACCGTGAATTGGACTTAAGTTCAGGTATCTAACCTCTTTAATTTTATTGACGCTTCCATGTACATTAGTTAGTTGAGTATTCTTCGCTAAACAAATATATTTATATTTATATATATTTTTTTAATAATATTTATATACAAATATTTTTATATACTTTCGAGTTAAATATATATTTTAAAAGAACGTAAAAGAAAACCATTATTCATTCATAATAACAAAATAATGAAAATTCTCAATTGAATTAAGACAGCCTACAAGTCGACTACGTTTTTTTTTTTTTGTTCACGCTGCGTGTGCCTCCGTGCGGGTAACGGAGTCGGTGTTCGTATAAATAGTTTTTGAGTTTGTTTTCTTTATTGCACTTATGTGGTGTGTTTGTCATGTTGTCAGTGGTAATGTTCCTAATGGGTATGTTCCCATTGGTGTTTACATTCTCAGTCCTTCATATTATTTTATTTAATATTGATTACTATTGTTTAGCAGGTATATCCTGGACAGGAGAGTTCTGCGGTTTTACAGTTCTATTATATAAAGATAAGTCTTATATTTTATTTCTTACATCTACTATACATATATTTGTGCTTATATTGATACTTTTTAATTTGCAGGTGCCGTGGGGATCCAGGGTTTCCTCTCAACAGTACGTCGGCGCTCTGTCACATTTGCTGTGGTAAGTCGGTTTTTTCCCTATGGGTCTAAGGTGCATGCATTCATACATTTTATTTTATTTACAAGTACAGCAGGCAGGTATATAAAACATTTTATTTTATTTATGGGTACAGTATGGTAAATATATAATCATTTTATCAAGGTAAGTATTTCAGCATTTATTTTATTTACAGCTACAGCAAGGCAAGTATCTAAACATTTTTGTGGTATATTTACAGGTACGGCAAGGTAAAGTATATATGTTTTCTTTTATTTACAGGTATTTTTTATTTTCATTACGTTACTACTACGTTAACTACGAGTCGAGAGATAGCTGACCTGGCTGGTTATGTTCTACAATTAAACATTATTTAAGAAAAAAAAAACAGAAAAAAATACTCAATATTTGCTAATATAAAATATATAATATTAATATCATATAAAACATGTCCAGCGTTTTTAGAAATATGCAAAAGGTTTACTGATGCCCGAGTTCTTGGCATGCCATTATGATTATTATGAAAACTCCCAGAGTTATGAGAAGGCACAAATCAAAGTTAATGTGCGCTCTTAGGAAAATTAAAGAATCTCTGGCAATATATAATTTCGTAGACTGTTATTTTTAAACGCTTACTACTTACTTGCATACATAATAAGGATAAAACTATGATAATCACACAATATTTGTACATACAACATGCATAGCTATAATCTGAGTTTGTGTTTTTTAAATAACACCTAAAACTTATTATTATATTATATATTATAATTGTTGTTTAAAATAACATATGTATCATATACATTTTCATAATAAAGTATTTTCAACCGAGTGATACATCTCTTATCTCATTTCACTGTGTACACACATTGTGAGGTGAGATAAGAGATACGAGAGATAAGTGTATTATTTTCATTATATTACCTTCATTATCTGATAAGCATTTTTACAAACGATTGAGAGTATTTATAGTTTATTTATAATTTAACGTTATTCTCTTTATTTTTGTTTCAAAATGTGTTAAAATGTAACATAAAAGATGACAAGTTGCAAGAAAATTAAGAGATTTTAACAGATATTAAAAAAAAAAAACTAAAACCACAGCAGTATACATCACAATATTGTTGATTTCACTTTTATTTATTTATTTTAATAGTATTATAACTTCCATTATGACAGTATGACGTTTTGAAACTAAATTGCACTTCGAAGCTCATTATTTGCAAAGTAATCGATTGAGGGTAATTATAGTTTATTTATAATTTAACGTTATTCTCTTTATTTTTGTTTCAAAATGTGTTAAAATGTAACATAAAAGATGACAAGTTGCAAGAAAATTAAGAGATTTTAACAGATATTAAAAAAAAAAAACTAAAACCACAGCAGTATACATCACAATATTGTTGATTTCACTTTTATTTATTTATTTTAATAGTATTATAACTTCCATTATGACAGTATGACGTTTTGAAACTAAATTGCACTTCGAAGCTCATTATTTGCAAAGTAATCGATTGAGGGTAATTATAGTTTATTTATAATTTAACGTTATTCTCTTTATTTTTGTTTCAAAATGTGTTAAAATGTAACATAAAAGATGACAAGTTGCAAGAAAATTAAGAGATTTTAACAGATATAAAAAAAAAAAAACTAAAACCACAGCAGTATACATCACAATATTGTTGATTTCACTTTTATTTATTTATTTTAATAGTATTATAACTTCCATTATGACAGTATGACGTTTTGAAACTAAATTGCACTTCGAAGCTCATTATTTGCAAAGTAATCGATTGAGGGTATTTATAGTTTATTTATAATTTAACGTTATTCTCTTTATTTTTGTTTCAAAATGTGTTAAAATGTAACATAAAAGATGTCAAGTTGCAAGAAAATTAAGAGATTTTAACAGATATTAAAAAAAAAAACTAAAACCACAACAGTATACATCACAATATTGTTGATTTCACTTTTATTTATTTATTTTAATAGTATTATAACTTCCATTATGACAGTATGACGTTTTGAAACTAAATTGCACTTCGAAGCTCATTATTTGCAAAGTAATCGATTGAGGGTATTTATAGTTTATTTATAATTTAACGTTATTCTCTTTATTTTTGTTTCAAAATGTGTTAAAATGTAACATATAAGATGTCAAGTTGCAAGAAAATTAAGAGATTTTAACAGATATAAAAAAAAAAACTAAAACCACAACAGTATACATCACAATATTGTTGATTTCACTTTTATTTATTTATTTTAATAGTATTATAACTTCCATTATGACAGTATGACGTTTTGAAACTAAATTGCACTTCGAAGCTCATTATTTGCAAAGTAATCGATTGAGGGTATTTATAGTTTATTTATAATTTAACGTTATTCTCTTTATTTTTGTTTCAAAATGTGTTAAAATGTAACATAAAAGATGTTAAGTTGCAAGAAAATTAAGAGATTTTAACAGATATTAAAAAAAAACTAAAACCACAACAGTATACATCACAATATTGTTGATTTCACTTTTATTTATTTATTTTAATAGTATTATAACTTCCATTTTGACAGTATGACGTTTTGAAACTAAATTGCACTTCGAAGCTCATTATTTGCAAAGTAATCGATTGAGGGTATTTATAGTTTATTTATAATTTAACGTTATTCTCTTTATTTTTGTTTCAAAATGTGTTAAAATGTAACATAAAAGATGTCAAGTTGCAAGAAAATTAAGAGATTTTAACAGATATTAAAAAAAAAAAACTAAAACCACAACAGTATACATCACAATATTGTTGATTTCACTTTTATTTATTTATTTTAATAGTATTATACCTTCCATTATGACAGTATGACGTTTTGAAACTAAATTGCACTTCGAAGCTCATTATTTGCAAAGTAATCGATTGAGGGTACTTATAGTTTATTTATAATTTAACGTTATTCTCTTTATTTCTGTTTCAAAATGCGTTAAAATATAACATAAAAGATGTCAAGTTGCAAGAAAATTAAGAGATTATAACAGATATTAAAAAAAAAACTAAAACCACAATAGTATACATCACAATATTGTTGATTTCACTCTTATTTATTTATTTTAATAGTATTATAACTTCCATTTTGACAGTATGACGTTTTGAAACTAAATTGCACTTCGAAGCTCATTATTTGCAAAGTAGTCGAAAGTTTAAATCTTCTTAAAGTTCCAAACGAGTTATTCAAGATTTTGTCACATTGAACAGAAATTATGAATAAAACTTTAAAACTTTTAGGTATGACAAAATCAATTTAAATTATAGGTTTTACTTTTATGTCCTAAAGTTAAAGCTAAGCTCTCGAATCTGGGAGCATAAGGGCTTTGTGAGCACAAGGGCTAAAAAAATCAATTGATATGCGGTTTAGTTTGTAGGACATTGTATTATCACTCGTATAAAAAATCGGGAAATGGAAGTCAGTAATCCGTAAAATATGTCTGCAAATATAGAAATACTGTACATGACATAGTAAGTATAAAATCTACTAACACTATAGTGCACTAATTATTATACATACAACTTTTACACTTGTTTTTATTTTTCTATAAGCATTGTTAACTGATTTTGGATGTTACTAGTATAAGCTTATTCTGTGCTTAAAATATTTACGAAATATTATAGTATTATACTTACTATAACAATAAAAATCATTAAATTTAAATAAGCAAATATATAAGGGCGCCCCCGAGCAACGAAAGTGTATTTTTTTTCCTTTTGTTACATATAATGCTACGGAGTTCTTCTTGCGCGAGACTGACTCGCAATTAGCCAGTTTTTTAAACTTTCTATGACACAGGCAAAAATAAACACAAATAAGGGTTTATAATGTCTTAAAAATATTTTCTTACACTTACTTTTTACTTAAACATAATAAACTACGCTTCTGTGACCATTAAACTATAAAAAATACTGATAGTATTTTCAGTATGCATAAGAAATTATTAAATACCAAGGAGTTAATTGATGTTTTATCAACTATGACACAATATATTTATTTATGAGCAGAAATTAATGGAATTGCTAATAATTATTTATAGAATCCAGATATGAGCCCGGATCAAATTAGAATAAAGCTTAAAATTTGCACACACTTGCCATTAATTACACATGTTGTATTCTGAATATTGTTCATTTATTTTGGGTTATCATATTTATATATTTTTTTAAATGTCTAATGTCATGTCAATGTATTTTTTTGTAATTATAAATAATTTATAATACGTTTTAATAATCTTTTAATACTTTTTACCAAATAGTATAAAATCAATCGTTAATTTTTTTATAAATGTCCGTTAATCTCCATTTCCTTTAACTGATATGACAGAATTTAGTTTATATTGGGTATTGATTAATAGATGATATTTATTAATTGAATGGTTTTATATTCATGGATTGTATTCAGTGAAGCAAAGGTAATCAAACCAAATAATATATTAACATAATCTATTATCGTTCATATCATAGCACTTACGAAACCATGATGTAGAATATGAACAGTATATTAAAGAAAACAATGAGCAAGTATAAACTCTAGTTTAGTTAGAATTTCACGTCAATTAATTATTAGTTACTGAAAGTGTACCATAAATATACAAACCATATAATCAAATATAATAATTAAAATAATACTTATCGCTTTTAAATAATAAAAAATATGTTATATCCTATATTGATGTCATTTCCGCAAACAACAAAGATTCCACTTACAAAACATGTTTTAGACAAAAGTCAAGACACGTCGTAACCCTCGACAGCTTATTTATGGAGTGATGAAAATGGAAAAATAAGCGATATTATCGAACGTTTTACTGTTTTACATAAAAGATATATGTCAAAGTATTAAATAAAGTTCGCTTATTAGTATACTTATACTCATAACTGAAAGTTCACGACGCTTGTCGAACTCGTATAATATAAATGTTGTACTAAATTATGGATTGTTGGAATATTTTTTCAATGATTACCTATATGTAAATGAAACAATATTTTTATAAAAGCATTTTTAATGTCAAAGGCGTAAATTGTTTGAAAATAATTTACTGAACGTATCTAAGCGTAGCAGTAAATTTATGAATCTGTGTTAACAAATGTCAAAGGTTAAACGTTTTCTTTATAGTCAAATACAGGTATTACATCCAATCAACTCTCCGAGTTATTACTACACGTTTTAGGTAGAGCTATTTTATCCATTTTTTTTAATAAAGCAAACATTATTTGGCGAGAGAGCGAATTTCATTCTTTACAGTTTAATAGTACTTCATCTGTCTCAAAAACAATATATTATTTGTGAGTTCGGGTTACGTTACTTAGGGTATTCATTTCATCTTCACGTATATAAATATTATGAATTTTATTAATGTAATACTGAATTGTCACAAGTCTAAAAGAAAAATCCATTAGTTAAAATAGCATTATTGTTACAGCAGATAAACAATTTCATTGAGTTACATTTTTTTCCAGACAATTAAAGGTCCTACTTATACAATAAATGTAGTAACTTTGTATTTAATTTTATTTATTTATTCCTTCGATTTTTTTTATAAAGACAGAGTTTCTGTTTCATATCATGTTAGTTAAAGTATAAACATACTTTATTATAACTTATTTATCTTTCAGGTAATAAAAGTAAAAGTTTAATATTCGTAATATATATTAAACTTTTATTTATATATTAAATATTAACGTAATATATATTAAATTTTTATTAACAAATATTTTTCTTGAAAATACATATGAACTGAAAAATAAACAGATACAGACAGGTCGAACCTGCAACCTCTGGTAAACCGTCCCGTCGATCCCGGAGGTCAAGGATCCTTTTCACTATATAAATAACCTTATCATGGCTATACATATTTATTGATTTTCAAAGATTTTTTTTCCCCCATCTCTCAGAATATCTTTATTTTTTTTTTCTAAAGTACCTATGTGCCTTAACTGATAGCTATTTTTAAAATAAGTTACCAATTTCGTTAAACCTGTGCAGTCATTCAGCTATGAGATTTTCAAGCGGAGTTAATTGTCGGCCAAAGGGTCTATGACGATTTGAAATTTATCAAAATATTGGTTCAAATTTGATTTTAATGCATACTGTATCTGGCTCAATTAATAATTTTCACATGAAAAAGTCTCTATGTAAATGCTTTAAGATATATATTTTAAGCTATATAACATATATATTGTATTTTCTTCTACATAGGTATTGACCTATAAAAAAACATGTTTACACTCCTTAAGGAAAACCTTTTTTTCTTTCCAATTAAATAAACAGTTACCAAAATACGTGACGATAATTTCTTTTGATATTAAAGTGCAAATAAAATACATGTGAGAATTTTATGATGATTTTTTCTTTTGGAAAGTAGTAACGTTTTCTATAAAGAAAAGCCATGGAAACAATATCAGAGTAGAGACTAACACTTAGGATTATAAATATTATTGACATATTTTTGGCAATTGAGTATTTGGTAATTGAGTATTTGGCACGATTCTTGGTTACATGATAACATCTTCGTGTAACATTAACTGCGGTTATATCTTTTCTTTATTAAATTTCTGTTTTAAAACTTTCGTGTGATAGCATCTGAGCGCATCTGACCGTTAAAAATCAATTTCTATTATAAATATTCAGATCTTACTACTATAGATAGAATGATAGTGAAATGAAAGTTTAACTTAATAAATATCAGCCAAGTGCAAATCGGACTAGCGCACGAAGGGTTCCATACCATTATTTAGAATAAAATACGTGTTGTAACTAAAAATTTACGGTTTTGCAATTTGTCCTTCATTTATGCTTTAGAAAGCTTTAGCTTTGTGCTACAAAATTTGAAGATTCTGAGTTTCAGGAAGTAGATTTTGAGTGCTTGCGACTTTCGAAAATTAGAGAAAATTTGCGACATAATCGACTGTAACTTTTGATGGCGTTAGCTTAGAAGTTTGATTTTTACAGCTAAGAAACAGTAAACCTGAGTGTTTGATATATTATTTGGGCTTCATACCTTAACGCATTCTTGAGAAAAATGGTCTTGACAGACGGACTAACGGACGGACAACAAAGTGATCATATAAGGGTCCTTTTATTTTTCTTTCGGGGTACGGACCCCTCAAAATAAGGCATCAATATTCGACTAGGTTAAGTAATAAGTAATATCAATAATTTATTATTTAATAAAATAACTCCAAAACGTATACTTAAAATTGCCTAACATCCCAAAAATCACGGGTTAAGATCCTGGTTGTAATTATGTTTCTTAGACTGAATTACATATAAAAATTTTCAAAGCCATTCAATATTTAATCATTATTGATTTGTCAAACTATATCAATTATATTTCTTGTTTAAAATTATAAGGGTTCTAAATGTTTTAGGCTTATATATCTGACGTACAAATTAATCAATACTTCTAGAAATTCATTTAAACTGCAATGATGTTTCTGCAAGAATATCTTCAAATAAAATAATCATTTGGATTACAAAGAGCCGGAATAAAATTATGTTTTAAATTTATCATATTCATTAAAAAAAATTAAGTAATGTCAATTTGATTGTTTTCTATCCATTATATGTTAATATGTTCTACCTGCTAGTTACCAAATTCTTTGTTCTCGTAATTATATCTTGATAAGCAATGTAAATGTATTTGAAAAAGTGTCCAATCTTGCAAAGTATTTTCCGACGTTGCTTTTAGGGCGATTAGATGGGTCATCTAATGTCTACTTGTTTTATTCCACAAGCGATAGTACGTGACTTGGCATCGAACATTCCTAATCGATTTGAGGTCCAACATGATGTGTGTAGAGAATGTCTTACGAATATTTTGTGCTTAGAATATAATCGATTACATCTACAGTATGATTTTAATTACTAGTTTGTTTAGATTTTAAGGAAATGACATGAAAGGTGGAATATTTTTTTAAGCCTAATAAAAATAGAAATCATATTTTATTGTTATTATTACATCTTTTTAAATTTACAATCAAATAAGAACTATATTTTATAAATATTTAAAAAAATTAATATTATATTAAATATTATACGCATTTTATATTTTACAAGCGCTGAAAATCCGGGATCCTGATTTGGGATCCGATAATCCATATAATCAGAAAACTCATTTATTCCTTGCTTTATTGTGTTCTGGGCTTGAAGAGGCTGTATCAACACTTGACGGATATTTGTTGGAATCTTATGTCATTTTCGAAAATGACTGACTAACTCACAAGGAATATTTGGGAGACGTAGCTATTATAGCTTCATTTAATTCAGTAAGTGAGTCGAAATACATTTTATCCCCTCCCTGTGTCCTAGTCTCTTACTTTACTCTTTATTATCCTAATTTTTCAAAGACTGCGCATTTGCATGTTTCCATTTTTGCAGATATCGTATACCACAAGTGACGGTCAATTATCAGTAGGTAAGGCTCCCTATTTCTTTTCATGTAATTTCACTTCTGCTAAGTGTGGTTAACCATCATCAATAAATTTTATATTCTCTGCTATTTCTAGAGTATAACTTTAAATAGAATTATTTGTTTACCATCATATGTAAAAATAATCTAAGTAGGTATAAGAACGTATGTAGAGTACTAACTTAACAACATACAATAAAGAACATACTAAATAAAAGACATTGATTTGAAAACTATTTTAACGCTTTTTATGCGGTACATATCAAGAAATAAATTGTGAATTAAAAGTAAACTCTACCTTAAAGATTTAAATAGACCAAAGAAAATAATAACCAAGAATATACGCGAAACAATAGATCTTATTTTATTTATTTTTCAACGCTAAAAGACAATGTTCTGATTACGCTAAGCAACGGAACAACTTTTCAATTCCAGTGATTTATCCAGGTACATAAAAAAATCGTAACTACCTATAAAGAATATTTATAAATTATTTTCGTTTTTGAAATCAAATGTTTAAATTTTTTTAAGTCTTAAAATATAATTATTTAGTGATTTTTATTACTTCAAAGATGTAAACAGGTAGTCTTCCTCCCTAAGGATAAATTTGAATAGTTTTCACGAAGATATAGGGACTAACTCCCGATGGGCCCGGCACCAGCACGGTGAATCCATGGAATGCTAAGAAGCATCGTCTGTCTTTGCATGGCAAAGTATAAGCATAAAAATACTTATGGGCAGAAATATGGCAGGTATGGCAGAGTACTGATATTATAAACAATCAGGTCAAATGTCTGTTTGCGTGCCACATAACGCCTTGAATATAACTTTTATTTTATAGACAACCTCGCCAAAACTTAATTTGAAAAACTTATCACGTCTATCTGCTCTATAATTAGAATATTACCAAGTGAACATAAAAATCCACTTGTTCTTTTTCTTAAAGTAAGTATTCTTTTTAAAAGAATTTCGTGACAACGCAAGACATTCTTAATTTTTGAACCAAGATATTATATCTTATCTGTCTTATGTTTCACAAAATTTATTAACCTAATTCTCTCTTAAGCACGTTTTTGACCAAGACGGCAAGCCTTAATAAAATGTGAGATAAAATATATCTTCTGATTTTTTTACGAACGGAAAAAAGCATGAAATATTTTATCTATACCTATAATTTTTCTTGTGCATTATAATATAATGTATATGACATGGCAAAAGAAGTGTATGTAAAAATACTTATGTTTTAACACTTCGATTTTCATTATCGTTTTATATCAAGATGTTTACGAGAAATTCAATTTCCCATAACAGCGTACAATAGCACGACGCGGCGCTCTCTCAATCACGAGATATTTGGTTTCATTTCATTACAAATTTCAAATATGTTATATAATATAATGTGATACTTTAGGACCAAGGTTTGAATTACTGAAATCGCAGGGTAAATACCTGTATTCCAAACTTACTTACGTAGTTGATTTACTTGACAGACTTATTGATATACTCTTTTATGATATTTTCCACATATTTAGAACTAGGGGTCGCTCGCGACTTCGCCCGCGTGGTTTTTAGTGTTGCCGCCGAGTTCCATACAAAATTGATATTTAAAACCCTTAAGGGTGGAATTTAAAAATCTTTTCTTAGTACACCACTACGTAGAAAAACAAATGTATCTTCCAATTTTACTATCTCTACGACCTGCGGTTTAGACTGTATGCTATAACTAAGTCAGTCAGAACCTATTAGTTTATATTAAATTTGCAGCATTTTTCATTGCTGCTTAACTTCTATTAGTCACAGCGAGATGATATATACCCTATAGCCTTCCTCAATAAACGGACTATTCAACGCAAAAAGATTTTTTCAATTCGGGCCAGTAGTCCCAAAGATTAGTGCGTTCAAACAAACAAACTCTTCAGCTTTATAATATTAGTATAGATTTCCCACTTATTTAGAATAAGGTTCACATAAGAACATTTTGCAAAATATATAAATATATATTTATTAACATGTATAGCCTGAGGATAAAAACTCATCGTGCTCAATATCTGTCTGTTACTGTCATCAATCTTTGGTCTTCAGTGCTCGCTACACTCGTTAGACAAATGAACATTGATGATTTTATCTCGAAATGATAACGAATGTCGTTGTAATATTTATTATTTATAGATTTTACACAATATTTGGTTAATATATAGTGCATAAAAACTAGTACATAAAGGTAGTTAATAAAATAAACCAGACAACTTTGACAGGTTTACGTAAAACCATCTGTTCCAAAACCCAATCATACTGTTCCATATCGCTTATTAAAAATAATCGACGGAGTAGTATTTTAATGTTTTACTAAATGTTAGAACGATTAATCAACTCATTTTATTTTAAAAAATTTAAAAAAGACAAAGATCTTCAATTTTTATAGCTTCTCTTAAAAAGTGTACATTTTAAAATGTATAGAAACGGTTGAAACATCAAAGTATTGAGACGGTTATTACTTGTTGTCGTTTGAGTGTTTTTGAATTTTCCATTCGAGACGTTTGAACGTTGTCATCTTAACGTTTTCTAAATATCCATTATCTTAAACAATTTCGCTTGAAATTAATGATTTAGATGCTGTCCTCTCAAATACCATTTAATTCAACCATTACAGATGCATGCATGTATCACGCACGGAGCATTTTTATAATTTAGATTTACTCAACAAAATAGTGAATATTACAAAAGATTACTTTTATAAGTCTCTCAGAAACAAGTAACAACTTTGAAAAAAATCAGTTGTCGTAAAAAGTCACCCTGAAGTTGTATTATCTCAAATTCTATTTTACGACAGATTTTTATAATGCTCATACAAGTGTTCTCGACTTCTTACAAAAGATCGACTTAAGTATTTTTGTCCGTACTTCAGGTATGAATACACCGAAAGCCTTTTGCCATCCTCATTACATGAGCAATAAGAAATACTACCTAATAGGCTTTAAAAATACAACACCATACTCGGAGTATTTATCACTTAATGTTACATTATATCTGTAAAACAAATTAAGGTTACTCCACGAGAGTAATTATTGTAAAGAATTCTACGAAATCAATACGGCTTAAGCAGACGATATTACATATAGATTGTTTTTTAATTATTTTTTTATCTCTTTCTTTGTATGCTAAATATTAAAAAATATTATTTGTCGATAATTATATTAAAATTAAAATATATTATTTCTTAAATATATTTAAATGATAATATACCTAAATATGAAGTTTTTAAACAACTTTATTTTAAAGCCAATATTAAAGTATAGTTTTTAATTAACTGCCAATAAATGTTACGTCTTATAATATAACTATTCAAGAATCACCTTAAAATTTATTTTTTTACACTATTTACTTAAATTGACATCATTTATATTTTGTAGATGAGCTAGCAATTTCCGTTGAACGTGTGCGGTTATTCAGCTATGAGATTATCAAGCTGAGCGGAATACCGACCAAAGTGACTATGACGAGTGGAATCTATAAACTTATTACCAAAATGTTGTAATAAATATGATTTGAATATATCGAAGAGCTGGCTGTAGTAATTGTTGACACCTGAAGGAGTCTATATTAATACTAGAAAATATTGTTATATAAATTTAAGTACATGTTAGGTATATTATTATACGGTTATGAATAAGTAAACTAAATTAAAAAATATATGTATTTTCTTGAATATAAAATTATGTAAATATTATTTCATAGTAATTGCCTGAAAACACCACCAACAAAATATTATAATTTACATTGTTTAGTAATTCTTAACGTCAGGAAGGACAAGGTTTTGTGAGAGTTCTGAATAAATAACATTTACAATTCAAATGGCGGCCTGGTTTGTTAGCCTTTTCATTATATCTTGTAAGGAAAGTAGGAGTTGAAAATCCGTAAAAAACATCTTCAAAGTTATAGAAAATATATCTTATATAATGAGTATAAGATAAATGAAATCTTAAAATAATAAAATTTCACATATCCATATTTATGTAACTTTATTTTTGTAATGTATCGACGCTTTTAAAAAACCCTTTTTTTATTCCTATAATGATCTCATTTCCGCCTTCCACAAACATAGATGTCATGTAACAAAATACATTTTCGATTAAAGTCAAGGCACGTCGTGACCCTGGGCAGCTAATTTATGAAGTGAAGAATATGTCAAAACAGACGATATTATATAATGTTTTATCAACCTCTCTTCAATACAATAAATATATTAAACTAACGTTTCACTCTCACTATAAGAACTAGTCAACTTGAAAGCTCTTCAGCATTCTGAATAATGACTTAAAGTCCTATTTTAATAAGTACAGAACTAAAAACATCCTAAAATATCTTATGGTGAAACGATTTTAGAATCCTAAATATCTTTTTAATATGATTATTACGTATGATTAGAGTTCTAAATAATCTTGAATTCAATTTAATTTTAAATTTAATAGTTATTGGCATTTTTAATGTCAACGGAATTTCGTTTAATTAAGCGGTTATATAAATCATCACATTAATATTTTAACTACATATCAAATTACTATATTATAAATATCTTGTTTTTAAGCAATATTTCAATGATGTAATATATATCTATATACATAATTTACATTCATTTATATATTAATTCCGTAAGGCAAAGACGAATGTTTTTTTTTACCATACCTTAAGATGATATAAATTAATCAATATATAAAAAAATATTAAAGAATCAGTTTTCTAAAACTCATAGCTTATATAATTTTTGTTAGTTTTTAAAGTAAGATAACATTTAGTTTTGAAAAAATTTCAGAATGAACAGAATATTTTTTAAAGATTATTGATGTCAAAGGCGAAGATCTGAACTGATACTGAACCTTTATGTAAACGTGAAAAAAATAATATAAATCTGTATGAAAAATTTGACGAAGGTGAAACGTTTACTTCATCGTCAAATACAGGTATTAAATTCAATTATTATATATATATTTTACATACTATCTAGGTTAATACTACATTCTATCTGATGGAGAATGGATATGTAGTCTTAGTTGTTAAAGCACATTAATTCAGCAACCTATTCACTCTTCTCTTGAAGACACTCACAATTTATTCAGCAAAAAATACAATGTGGGTGATTGAAAATTAATTAACCCTTGAAGCTATGCTTTTACGTCTAAAATAGTGTTTTATCCATAACCTTTATTTTATTTAAAATATTTTTTTACTAAATTGAAATAGAAGTAAATTGATTACATTAAAATCATTATATTGACATAGATATTAATATATTATTTGTTATTGCCTTCGTGTTACATTTATGTAGGAAACAATCTTCTATATAGTCGCACTGCACACATAGATTTTGTTGGTAATTTCATAGAACTTGTAATATTCAAATTTGCAGCCTGAAAAGTTTTTAAGTTTAGTATTGTTTAATACTAATAATACTGTATATTGTTTAATACTAGTAATACTAATATAAGTCCATATATAATTTCAAGTAAATAAACTCAATGGTTTGTCTTCTCTGCCCGCAGGCAAATTCCTAAATTTATAAATCATTTATCATCGTCATGAACAATTGTATACATTTGTTTAAAAGTTATTTGGCATAAAAAAATTTCAAACTTTGTAATCTAAACCTATTAATTAAAAAAACTTGTGTGGTTTTATGAAACCACCGTAAAAGTGAAACTTTTTTTCACATTATAGACATTTAACTAAAAATTTTCGGAATAATATTCCATTAAGGGTATAAAAATTGCTTCATCAATCTTAATTTTATACTTAGAAAATGGGAATGATAATGGGAAATGATAAAAGTAGACTAGGTCTCCAACTAATATTTTTATTGAACTCTGTGTCTTAGAGTACGACATACATAATACTTAACAATTATTTAGATGATATACACATATTAAAACACTGAAAACAATATTTTATAATCGTTGAGTCATTTTGATCCGTTTTTCAATTATTTTCAATCATTCTATTATCAATTCCATCTTCATCATGAATTTCACAGTTTATAAATGTAACCAATATTTTATGGTAACTAAAATACGTGAACAGTGACTTACATTCGATTTTTTCAATGTATCTAGTAAAAACCGCATCGATACGAGCGCCTTTCACTTTATCCCTACTCCGCGGCCGACCGTCACGCGACATGCAACACGCAGACGAAAAAGTTTGAGACGATGTAATAAAAGTTTTACTTTAATAATAATAAATTATAATCATAATCTTTCTAATAAGAGAGTTGAAAAAAGAGGTCTCCGCCTAGCCCCTAATAAAATGTACCTGATATCTAACCACCAATGTAGTTATTCTTTTCACACTGAAGTTTATGTCTTCCAATACAATTTACTTGACATTATGAGTGATATATATTAAATTTGATAGTTACATTAAGGAAGAAAATAAAAAAAAACGTACAACTAATTTAGTTACGAGTAGTATTAATAAAATTTCGGAACTTGTTACGATTAATAAAATTTCGGAACTTGTTACGATTTTTCCAAATTGACGTGTAATTCGATTTCCAAACTATTAGGGAGTCAGTCACATGTTGTATCTCGAAAAGTACTTATTCCAGTCAAATAATTTTGAGGGCTATAAATTATTTCTTACTTTTTTTCTAAAAATTTTTACCTTTATCGAACCCGAGCCCCATTGCGCCGTGACACGTTAGGCGTCTGCACTAACCACTCGAACAACGGGGCGGTAAAATTTGCTTGATTATTACCGATCAAGCAATTGCTCCACATATAAATAATAATCTTAGTCAAAT
Organism: Napeogenes sylphis; assembly: GCA_959347405.1. Lineage (NCBI taxonomy): Eukaryota > Metazoa > Arthropoda > Insecta > Lepidoptera > Nymphalidae > Napeogenes > Napeogenes sylphis. The sequence continues at coordinate 34,627,388 of OY365779.1, read as the reverse complement.
AAGCTACTTTCAGGTTACAAAAATAACAGTTACTTGACATAAAAATTCCAAATTTAAATCACTACGTAGCTTATTAAAACTATTATTGGTTTTTATTATTTAAGTTAAATCTATAAATTAATAATTTAGATGGACTTTAAAGCCCATCAAATAATTAATAATATATTGAAGCGATTACAAATTATTATTAAATAATCATTTGACAATAATGTAACCTAACACTAGGTTATGTAATTATATCAAACATTATTTTTAAAATGAAATTACTTAGAAATGAATACTCAAAATTTCCTGATTGAAAATAAAGATATAAGACTTTTTAGAATATAAACATGTTGGTTTATCACTCGTTTAGCATGTTTCCGATTAATAATACATAGGACGTGAATAAATCATCAGAATTTCTAGAAATTCATTTTAATATTTCGATTAAATATAAAAAAAAACAAGATTTTCAAGAGAAAAACAACAAATAACAACAATTTGATGCATGTAAAAAAAACATAAATTTGATTTAAATATATTAATATATTTTCCTTTTAGTTGGAAAACAATTTGTTCTGGTAATTAGAACTTATAAGTATTAAAAAAGTATTAACAAAGAACGTTGTCTTCAAAACGATTAAGAGGTACTTCCAATGCGTAATTGTTTTATTCCCAATGTAAGTACGTGACTTGACATCAAATAGCCATAATCGATTTTTGGTCCAACATACATGTATACTCTGAGAAAACGCTATGTTTTGGTTTGAATATATTTTATATAATCTATACATATAATAAAATCGTCACTGAGCCATTCCTGTACATGGAATTAAAAAAGAAAAAAACATCATAGGGGGCTTTATAAGAGCAAGAGAACCCAAGACAATGGTTTTTCAGTTTGTCTGTTTGTCTGTATGTCTGTATGTTTGTGCACGCTAATCTCAGAAACGGCTTAACCAATTTGAATGCGGTTTAGGAACATGTTATCACAGTCTTCACTTAACATTTAGTGTTTATTTCATCTAAATCGGTTCAGAAATAAAAAAGTTATGACTATTTATGTCAATCACGTAATAGATACCATGAAAATCTTATTCTATACATGTAATAAATCTGTGGAGGAGTACTCTTTGTACGTTAGAAATATTTAAAAAAATATACCAGGATGTAAAGTAATAACTAACAAAATCCATTTTCAGCATTTTTAAAATCTTTGTCTGTTTATCTGTTTGTCTTTTAGTTGTGCACACAACACGAAAAAAATATTTTCAAAAATTCATACTGGGGGACCTTTATGCAAGAGAACCCAAAACAATGTTTTTTTTTTCATTTTGTTCGTCTAAATGTCTGTATGTTAGTGCACACTAACGGCTAATCTCAGAAAGGGATTAGTCGATTTGAATGCAGTTTTTGGGAATATATAGTCAGGGGATTCACTTTATATTTGATTTTTTTTTAACAATCGGTTAACAAATAAAGAAGTTAATAATCTCTTATTGTCGTACCATTGCTTCTTACCGGTTTGAAGGTTTATAGTTTTTACATACATTAGCAAGTACCTACAAAGGGCACTTTTTATCAAAATCGAAAACTACGCGTAGTACGAAGTCGCACGCACAGCAAGTTACATATGAAAGCTAAGTCGCTATTCGCGTCTGTTCCTGTTCTGTATGTATGTATCTTTAAAGCTACGCAAAGGATTTTGATGCAGTTTTTTTTTAGATAATAGATAGAGTAAGCAAGAGAAAGGTTTATATGTATTATAACATGCTTAGTATATCAGAAAACCACCGATAATTTCAAGATTTCTAATGTGAAGTCGTAAACAAACACTTTTGTTTGCGCTTACAATACAAACTCTGGTTGAACTCCACGAGATAGATCAAAATAATGTACTAAGTATTTTTTTACCTGAAAAAGTTCTATAAGAAAGTCCGCGATGGTATATGTTTATCTCTTAGGGATAACCCACAATAGCAAATTTTTATCCTTTACTTTTTACGAAAAATAATAGGTAATTTACGATTTTAAGAAATACAACTTTAATCCTTATCTAATTAAGTTACTTAAATACATTTTACATTTAATATGGTACAATACTTGAAGCATGTAATTTAAATGAATATTTTCGAATTTTGGTTAGAATGGTTATTAAGTAGGTACTCTGTTTAAGAAGTATGTACTATGTAAGAATAGACGTTTAAGTAAAAACGAGGGAGGTATAAAAATAATTACAGCACCTAATATCCTTATTGAAAACTTTAAATATACTTTTAACAGTGAGCGATGTTTGCCGATGTCGTAATCGTATCACTTAAAATAAGTCATATAGAGGCCAATACAAAAAAAGGTAAGTGGGAATTGTTTTACTACGAATTTAAAGCGTGCGAAGCCGTGGGCAAAAGCTAGTTTGCAATATGATCTTTAGGAGCTAGTATAGATTTTACAAAATCAACATGTTATATATAAATATATATATTTTCTTAGATAGAGAAACATTTCTCATCTCATTTTACTGTGTGTGTAACTGTGTAACACTAACTGTGTGTGTGTTGTGTGTGTGTTATGTATGAACTTGATTCTCTGAAGAGCACGTTTCCAAACGATTGAGGATAGTTATAACTTACTTATAATTTAATGTTATCTTCATTATTTTTATTTCAAACTCATTATTATGTATCATTTAGGGTTTATAAAAATACCAAGTTAGCAAGAAAAAAATACTAAAATAGACTTTATAGCAAAAAAAGTTATTTTATCCTACTTTTTAAGGACTTGTGGAGTACACGGCAGGTCCAGCCAAGAATATCTTAAAAATACATACATAAATTATTTTTTGGAATGTAAGAGACACTCATAGAAATATTTAATTATATATAATATTATTTATTATAATATATTTGATAGTAATTAGTAATTGATATCACGTACATTGTATAATTATAGAATATAAAAATTTGGCAAGTTTATTATTGACTATTTATCGTAACTAGAGGATAAGATTTTAATAGCAAAACCTTTGACAAAATTAAATGTTGTTTTAATATTGTATTTGAATTTATATTTATAACTACAATGTTCAATAAATTTACTAAAAAAACTTAGGTACATTATCTTATATTAGAGCTCTCTTACTGCAAAGAATCGCCAACGACAGTCGTTCTATTCTTTAAAGCACTTTATGACACTGTTCACAAATACACTAAACTGTTTACCATTTAAACACTTAATTATCACTGTTACACAACTTAGTTTCTCGATCTCATACTCAGCGGTTTATTATAACTGTTACACTTTTATCACAATAATACCACCCCACAACTTGTACTCCCAATTTCACACAATGCCTTCTCTTAACCGAGCAGCGATTTATATACTTCTTATTCTTAGTCAAATCAGTATCCAATATTACATTTATTTTATCAATTAAACTTTTATACAGACATTCAATTGTTTTAGTCAAATCAACAAATTATATCTTTATTTTTAGTCAAAACCAAACTACTACATGTATAAAAGCTAACACTTATTCTTTATTGAAATAGGTTAACAAATGTGTTTTTGAGTTATTGCATCATAGTTCTAAAATTCAATACTGTGGTTGGTAATCTTTTGTCTCCGGCTCTCGCTACACTCGTTAGACAGATGAAGATTGATTACTTAATATCTAAGTATTATCTTTCCTCTCCCTTGCTCTTATATATTCATATATGCGTGAGTGAACTTTGTGTTTTATTATTATAATATTTATTAAATCTTTATATGTATTATAAAAACAAGTCTTTAAGAACTGTTTGTCACATACAGGTGATCGATTTTCTCTGAACTTAACAGATTTTTGTACGGTTGTGATAGTGATTTCTGTTGAAGAGGTGGCGCAGTCGTAAAAATCTCACCTGCTGGGAGATTTACTCGCGTGCGCTGAATATAAAAGCAGATATACAGTAAAGTAACTTGTTCAGTAAAGTAGTTAGTCGTTTAAAAATATGTTTAACAATCTTCTTATTAATCTAGTTCTATGCAATCCCATTCTAAATCTACTATAAAAAATATCGAATAATATTTTGTTTGAAAATATCTTTAAACCTGTATAGCCATGTTAAGCTTATTTAAATTTATATAAATATAGAATGAAACATAAACGGATACGAGCAGGGATTCGAACCCGCGACCTCTGGGAAACCGTCCCATAAATTTGAATAATATTCTAATTAGTCTAATTTTACCTTACATTATGATCCTCCTACCAATTTTGATTAGTTAGATTTTCACTGGAAGTTAGAGGTGGTCTTGGAACTACATATAAACTATCGTTTTTATAGTGTATACGTTAAAATAGCAGTTTTTTAACATTTATGCTGGGATTGTATTAGCAGTTACGGAAGTTCTCGCGGTCATTATTGCTTATTGTATTCGAATATTCGAATCTAAACTTCATTTTTTTCATTATTATCATTTCCTCAGTTACATTTATTTTAATTTCATTTCGTTACTGAAATTATTTTTATCATCTTAGTATACACATTATCATTTTATATAGGTATTATATTGTACTGTTAACAAAAAAACATATTTTACATTTTGTTTTTTGATAAAAAGCAACATAACAAAATAAACAAACTACTTGGAATGTTTTTCAGATAAAAATAATCTTACTTTTAACTCCCTTTTTATTTTTTACTGCCTGTTTATTTGGTAAAACGTAATTCGTCTTAAATCCACCCCAGGGATATAGAATAATTGCTACAACTATTAAGAAACTATTAAATCTGGATAGATTAAGAAAGTTATTTAATACTTTAATAGATTTTATACAGATTCAAAATAAAAAAAAACCTGCTACCTCTGGGAAACCGGCCCGTCACTCTGACAATTGAGCTACAGCACTGATACGTGCTGCAATAAATTATTATATTTATCATTCAATATATAATCGTATTCCGCATTCTTTTTCATTGCACTATCTATCAATATTTCGTTGTACAGTTGAATTTATCAAAGGGATAACATGGCTAATATGTCTATAGATATTGTTTTATAGTATAATAGAGATGCCCATAGAATATTGTTTCATATAATATATTATATAAACTAGCATCCTCTTGAATATCGTGCTGTCGATACTGTATGTGGTTATCGGTGAGATCGTAACATACATTCATTATTCATGAAATAACACACCTGCTTGTTATTGATATATTCCACCTCAGCCTGTATATTTCAATGTCTACAGAATATACATTTTAAAATAATAAAACAGTTATTGTAAAATATGTTGTTTCTAAAATGTACGACTATTGTTCATTTCAAATATTAAATGTATATGTTTATAGAAGTAACATTTACAGAATTATATATATTTTTTTAATATTTAATTAAGAATAATTTAAAAATGAATTTAAAATTTAAAAGTGTAACAGTGATAGTAAAGAGTTTAAATAGGAAACAGTTTAATGTGATTGTAAGCAGTGCCAATAAAGTGTTTTAAAGAATAGAACATCTGTCATCTGAACAACAAATTTTAAAAAAATGTGCAAAAAAACTAAACAGTATCAAATAAATTTACCAAAAAATGTTCGTATCTCCATTTACAAATTATTTGAACGCAAAATACTACTAAACTTATTGTAAAAATGAATCAACATAAACGTGTTTAAAGATTAAACTTAATCAACATAAATTTTAGCTTAACCACAAGAAAAATCATCACGAAAAATCATTGCTAAAAATAAATGTTTTTATTGAAATCATTATTACCCATCGACTATATCATCAATTTCCTTTATGAAATGAGAATACGTATTCATGTCAGAAGCAGATGAAATGTAATCAAGCTAAGAGCAACGAATGGTTATGTTGATCGAGATCGTAACAGAAGTCATTATTATTTGATTAAAGTGAAAACAATTATTGAGTTTAGTTATATTTTGCTACTTCAATAAAATTAAATTTTACGCTGCCTTGTGAAGGGAAATGTTTACTGGAATAACAGATATTTTTACATAATGTTTTACTTTAAAAACGATCGTAATAATATTGTTACTTTACGGACCTTATTTTATAAAAACATTATAATACACTTTGGCTGGCCTCTCAGTATTCTATAGGATACATTTTGGTGAGTGTGCGCAGGAATTACACGACCTAATTCTCCCGGCCCCCTTCCATCACCGGACGTTCTGACGCACGGCAGGTATCTATCCTTTTGTTGTGGACATTCCACATGTCCAAACGAAGCGCTTGGCTTCGTCTTTTTTACTTCGTACAGCAAAGGATTGGAACAGCTTGCCTGCGTCTGTATTTCCGGCCGAATATAATGTGGACACATTTAAGAGAAGAGTGAATAGGTTGCTAGGGTAATGTGCCTTACCACCTATGACTACATCTCCACTCTCCATCAGGTGGAATGTAGTCAAGCATTACCCTAGATTATATTTAAAAAAAAATGATAGTAATACACCCTGTATTAAACATTGAGAACATGTTTACATTCAATTTGTTATTCTTAAGTATTTGTATTTAATATTCAATAATATAATTAGTTCAAGCAAAAACCAGATAGCAGAGCTAATGAACCGACGTAATATTTAGTTGGCATGATCTTAAAAAGTAATATGAAATTCAGCCAGACTCGTTAGAAGCAGTTTAATTTTAATCAACATTAATGTTTATAAATATATTCCGGAGCCCTATATTAGATAGAAATGTACATACAATTACATATTTAAATATGTTTAATTTAAATAAGCTTAATATGACTATGTATGTTTAGAGGTATATTTAAACAAAAATTTCGTCCGCCACCGACGAAATTTTCTTGTTTAAATCCTTTTGTTGTTTATCTAAACAGCAATTGTTGGCTAGGCTATTCGAAAGCAAGCATACCATGCCTTAGATACTTCTTTATGGATATTTTCGAATATTTATTTAAATATTTGATATTATGTAAAATATATAAACAATAACTTTACCTGTAAAACAAAGTGCTCGTTAGATATTTAATGTGGTAGCTATTCCAGAACTCTTGACTTACAGTATTCACTTATTTTGAGGCCCACAATGAAACCTGTACAAACAAATATTTCCAAGTACCTAGATATAAAATGTTTACGCTATGTAATTATTCGGCACATTTTCACCATTTACAAGAGATGTGCGGTTTCTGTTTTTCTTAATCACTTGCCGCTCTACAACTCGGTACAATTAAAAATAACACGCTTTGTTGGCATTTCTAATTAAATATTTATCCTAGACTGAACATGGAACTTTTAGTATAATTAAAAACAAAATAGCTTCCGCATTACCATAATATAAATATAAAACGTAAACTTTTGTAATTAGAAACTTGAAATGTAAATACAGTAGACGCCGCTTATTGTGATCACTTTCAGCCCAGCCCGTTTTGATAACAATAGCCGAATGATAACATTATGCGGATGGTACTTTTTCATGCTTGTTGGGGGATTTTAGTGCACATAATAAATGATCATAATGATAAAATATGAATTGTAATAATTTAGAATTGATTTAAGTACTCTATAGTATATTTCGATCTCAGATCTGTTTTTTAGAAATTTACACAGGAGTGATTGAGAAATTCCCAGTTGAATCGCAGCGTCACGTTGACTTATTTTCGGTAATTGATCGTACTTTTCGAGAATTTGTTGTTTCATTCGTATAATCTCGGCGTTTACGCATGACTTTAATTTTAGTTAAGCAATTCGAACGATGAAACTCAAAAAATTTTTCAAAAACTGTCTCAGATACGATTACTTCAACTCTATCGGTAGTTTGAGGAGAACTGAGGGAAATTTGAATTTTCAAGCTTTTTATAGACAAATGCAGGACCATCGCTTAATTGTTTTCAAAAAGCTACTTAACGAAAGGGACCAGGTGTTCTTTTCCTTTTGAAAAGTGAGAAACTTTTAATCGGTAGGTCGGAATTTGTACAATAGGTAAAGATTGTAAACTCAAACAAAAGGATTTTTGAATGAGGATTACCTTAGTAATAAATATTTCTATAAATAGCCTTTGTACCCTTCTAAATCGATAACAATAAGCGACTTTTGATCACAATAAGCGGTTTTTTTCAAATGTATTTTTAAGGAGAAATTTAAGACCGACCATTTTCGATAACAGTAGCCGGCTGATAACATTAACCGCGATCACAATAAGCGGCGTCCACTGTAATCGTTAATATTTTTATATTGTAGATATTAAACCTAGTCATAATTTAAAAGTCATTTTAAAAACGCTGTTAAAACTTTTGCTATACCATATAATAATAAAACACAAAGTTCACTCGCATACATGAATATATAAAAGCAAGGGAGAGGGAAGGTAATATTTAGATATCAAGTAATCAATCTTCATCTGTCTAAGGAGTGTAGCGAGGGCCGGAGACAAAAGATTACCAATCACAGTATTGAATTTTAGAACTATGATGCAATAACTCAAAAACACATTTGTTAACATATTTCAATAAAGAATAAGATATAATAGTGTAAGTTTTTTTAGTTAATTTATTTAACATTGTAGTTATAAATATAAATTTAAATACAATATTAAAACAATATTTAATTTTGTCAAAGGTGTTGCTATTAAAATCTTATCCTCTAGTTACAATAAATACTCAATAATAAACTTACCAAATTTTTATAATCTATAATTATACAATGTACGTGATATCAATTACTAATCACTATCAAATATATTATAATAAATAATATTATATATAATTAAATATTTCTATGAGTGTCTCTTACATTGCAAAAAATAATTTATGTATGTATTTTTAAGTTATTCTTGGCTGGACCTGCCGTGTACTCCACAAGTCCATAAAAAGTAGGATAAAATAACTTCTTTTGCTATAAAGTTTATTTTAGTATTTTTTTCTTGCTAACTTGTTATTTTTATAAACCCTAAATGATACATAATAATGAGTTTGAAATAAAAATAATTAAGATAATATTATATTATAAGTAAGTTATAACTATCCTCAATCGTTTGGAAACGTGCTCTTCAGAGAATCAAGTTAATACATATAACACACACACAACACACACACAGTTAGTGTTATACAGTTACACACATTAAAATGAGATAAGAAATGTTTCTCTATTTAAGAAAATCTATATATTTATATATAACATGTTGATTTTGTAAAATCTGAACTAGCTTCAAAACATGATAGTATTGCAGATTAAATCAAATATATTCAAACCAAAACATAACGTTTTCTCAGAGTATACGTGTCAGTTGGACCCCAAATCGATTATGGATATTTGATGTCAAGTCACGCACTTACATTGGGAATAAAACAATTACGCATTGGAATTACCTCTTAATCGTTTTGAAGACAACGTTCTTGGTTAATACTTTTTTAATACTTATAAGTTCTAATTACCAGAACAAATTGTTTTCGAACTAATAGGAAAATATATTAATATATTTAAATCAAATTTATGTTTTTTTTTACATGGATCAAATTGTTGTTCTTTTTTGTTCTTCTCTTAAAATCTTTTTTCTTTTTTAATTAACGGAAATGTTAAAATGAGTTCCTAGAAATTCTGATGATTTATTTATGTATTAACCTATGAATTAACCGGAAACATACTAAACGAGTTAGTAAACCATTTTTTTTTTCATTCTAACGTCTATTCTATTATTCTAAGAGCTGTATATATTTTCGATTAAAAAATGAGTAGTATTCATTTCTAAGTAATTTCATTTATTATTATACATATAATAAAATCGTCACTGAGCCATTCCTGTACATGGAATCAAAAAAAAAAAAACATCATAGGGGGGCTTTATACGAGCAAGAGAACTCAAAACAATGGTTTTTAAGTTTGTCTGTTTGTCTGTATGTCTGTATGTCTGTATGTCTGTATGTTTGTGCACGCTAATCTCAGAAACGGCTTAACCAATTTGAATGCGGTTTTCGGAAATATATTATTACAGTCTTCACTTAACATTTAGTGTTTATTTCATCTAAATCGGTTAAGAAATAAAAAGTTATGACTATTTATGTCAATGACGTAGGGGAACATAGGGGAATGGGAGCTAGCGGGTAATGAGAGCTATTAAAATTTAAAGAGACAGGATCGTACATGTCACGCGAAACTGAAAGGAATGGCTTCATAAACATTCGGTTACATCACGTGATCGCCGCCGACCAGCTCAGTAGCCCGCGCATAGCGGTAAGAAGAGGAAATATGTTTGAATTGACCACGTTATAAAATAGTACAAAATCTCTCAAACAAAGTGAGTACCTAAACTTTTATTATTCCGTCGTATTTTGTTTCTATTGAATGCACTATTTAATCAATTTTAAGATAAAATTGAAAATTAAATTGATTTAGCGAAGTTTTTTAGGTTGGTGTCGTTATTTTTTAAATAGTTAAGTTACGGGTAATGGGAGCTACTCACGCTCCCATTACCCCGCCATGGCTCTTATCATCCCTTACGAGTTGAAAAATTTAAATTGTTCAAAAAATGGGTGGACTAATGAGCGGATATTCGTAAAATGGCTTGAGCATTTCATAAAATTTACAAGTCCTACTGCGGAAAAACTAATTTGCTTATTATGGACAATCATAATAGTCATGCTACATTGAATGGAGGAGAAGAAGGAGAAAAAAGATATGAGAGAGAAGAAAGGGATAAAGCCAAAGACAATCCAAATAAATAAATGTAAAAATATGATACAGATTAAGAATAAATTATGTTAAAAAAACCTAAATAGGGTAACTAGAAATAAGAAGAAGAGAGAGCACTACTGACGAATCATCTATTGATGAAAATAATATTTGTGATTATGGTTCTGAATACTCTGAGGATGAAAATCTATGCATGATATGTAACGATGTTGATAAAAATGAAGAATTATGGTATATGTAGTTGCAGAGCTTGTGGCAAATGGGCCCATTCTGAGAGTTCAGGTTGCGATCATCCTAAAGATGATATTTGCAATTTTTGTTTAAATCCCTAAATTACCTTTTGTTTTTATTTTATTTTTTGTTGAAAATGATATATTTTATGTTTTGTTGATTACGTGAAAGTTTTGAATTGTTTAAATTTCTGTTAAATAGGTGAAAATAGATTTTATTACGTTTATTTTTATTTTATGGCTCTCATTTCACATATTAAAGCTTCTTGGCTCTCATTACCCGATGCGAGGGGTAATGGGGGCGAAAGTAGGATTTTAGAAAAAGGTGATTTTACTTATCTAATGATATATTTTATGAATGGTACTTCTCAATTAAAATAAATAAATAAAAAAACTAAAAGACTGATTAGTGTCTATAAAAGTCTATGATTTTAACCGAAACTGTGTTTTTTTTTCACTTTTCCTTACATAGCTCCAATTCCCCCACTCTCCCCTAATAGGTACCATGAAAATCTTATTCTATACATGTAATAAATCTGTAGAGGAATAGTCTTTGTACATTAAAAATATTTAAAAAATATACCAGAATGTAAAGTAATAACTAAGAGAATTCATTTTCAGCATATTTAAAATTTTTGTCTGTTTATCTGTTTGTCTTTTTGTTTGCGCTTACAATGCAAACGCTGCACTGGTTGAACCCCACGAGATAGATCAAAATAATGTACTAAGTATTGTATACCTTAAAAAGTTCCACAAGAAAATCCGCGATGGTATATATTTATCTCTTAGAGATTACCCACAATAGCAAATTTTTATCCTTTACTTTTTAAGAAAAATAATAGGTTATTTACGAAGCGATTATAAGAAATATAGCTTTAATCCTTATATACTTAAATAACTTAAATACATTTTACATTTAATATGGAACATTATAGCCCTTTACAGCATCTTATTTAAATAAATATTTTCGAAGATAATACAGATTTAAAATATAGGTTCTTCGCGTTTGCGGCGGTACAGTCGCCGGCGCACTTTGGTATGGAACCGTGCAAACCGTCTCAAAAATGGCTTTTGTGAATGTTCAGTATTGAAAATTTTGTTAATGCAAATAGCTAACTGAATTTTTATCATTTAAAATTTTTTTTTTTTTTTCAATAAAACTAGACCTGCAATTTGATGGTAAAAATAAAGTCGATTGCGTAGCTCATAATTCCTCAAGTTTACATGGTAATATTTTGATTATGTTCAAAGAAAATCTGTTAGTGTTATATATAGTGGTTATTAAGTACTCCGTTTAAGAAGTATTTAAATGGACGTTTAAGTAAAAGCAAGAGAGGTATAAAAATAATTACAGCACCTAATATTGTATCCTTATTAAAAACTACTTAATATACTTTTGACAGTGAGCGATGTCTGCCGATGTCGAAATTTTGATTGTATCACTTAAAATAAGTCATAGAAGCCAATAAAAAAAGGGTAAGTGGGAATTGTTTTACTACGAATTTAAGGCGTGCGAAGCCGCGGGCAAAAGCTAGTTTAATAAATAATGTTTGACATTATTACATAACCTAGTGTTAGGTTACATTATTGTTAAACGATAATTTATTAATAGTTTGTAATCGTTTCAAGAAATTTATGAAATTATATTGAGGCAAATTATTGATTTGACAAAATATATAAGACCCATTAGAGCCAGGTCTAACAATTACAATCACTATTTCAATAATTTGCTTAGAGATATTTATTTTTTTATATCTAGTAATTCTAATTTTTGCACGCTTTAATAAACTATATTTGACTAATTTATTAATGTGAGAAGGGACATTTGCTTGATTAGTAAATATTGAAATAAAGTGGAATAATGAGAAATATTAGGACTTTATAATCAAAACCAATATTTAATATCTGCTAATGATGCTTACAATTGTTCATTTACAAGTATTTGTTATCTGTATTTAAAGTACATGATATGACTATGATTATTATTTATGTGAAGAGGAAAATTATTGGCGAAAAACTTTTTTAAATTGCATATTTAAATATTTCACGCACACTCATGTATATGAATTGTATTTTATGTACATACATATATACTGCACAAATGTGCAGTGAAAGTAGGTAAAAGATTCTTTCCTACATATACATAACACAAGGGCTTGTTTCTTCATAATTAATTTAATTTTACCCCAAGGGGAAGTGATATATTATAAGTTAATATTAAATATAATTTCTTTGTGATCGAATTTCAAATGATTTTTATAAATTGATGTTAAAATTATTATTTAAATTGACTTAAATTTTAAAAAGGTATTACAATTTTGCAGAAATTAAGTAAAACGCTGTCTAAAATGTAAAGAAATAACGCCAAGGGTTGATTGGATTTAATAACTGTATTTGACGATGAACAAAAAGATTAACCTTCGACATTTGATATAAATTCATAAATTTTCTTTCACGTTTACATAAACGTTCGGTAAATTGCATTCAAACGATTTACGCTTTTGACATTCATAAATCTTCAAAAGAATATTCAATTTCATTTGAATATAATCTCTCGTAAAACTCTGTAATCCATAATTATACAACAAATATTATCTTACTTTAAAATTAACGGGAATGAGTTTATTAATCAACTATCTTCATTTTATATATTGACTAATTTATCTATATTTTAAAGCCATAGGAGTAATCTGTACAAGTAGTGTAACATCTTTATATATGGCAAAAAACACGTTCGTCTATGTCTCACGGAGTTAATAAATCATATGATTGAAATATTTCTTACATATAAAATTTTTATAATATACAACAATATAATATATAACAATAGAACTAAGAATTACAGAAAAGTAACAATTAGATTTTAGAATATAACATTGTTTAGAATTTTATGATTGTTACAAAGACACTTAGGAATCTAAAATCGTTCATATATATTGTTGTTATAAAACAATTTAAGATGTTTTGAGTTTTGTATAAACTCCGGAAACTACTTATGGCGCTTTGTTGCTTTTATGTTGTTGTAATTACGACTTCCAGTCACTAGTCAAAAACATCTGTGTTGGAGAGCTGGCAAGTTGACTAGTTCTTATAATGGGTGAGAAACGTTTGTTAAAAATATTTATTGTATTGAGGAGAGGAAGATAAAACGTTAGATAATATCGTCTGTTTTGACATATTCTTCACTTAATAAATTAGCTGTCCAGGGTCATGACGTGCCTTGACTTTAATCGAAAATGTATTTTGTTAGATCTATGTTTTAGGAAGGCGGAAATGGGATTGTTATAGGAATTAAAATAGGTTTTTTACAAGCGCAGATTATAATACCAATATTTTTATTTGATGTAGCTAATTATATATTTCAGTAACTAATAGTTGAATGCCGTGAATCTATGACTAAACTACAGTTGTCTATACTTGCGTTTGCTTTCTTTTACTTCTGGGTACTTTACTATTATTGTACTGGCGCTAACATCATGATTCCGTAAGTGCAAGATGGAGAGGTGGTAACACCACTGGCTTCCCTGATTGACTTTACTTAATCTCGCTTATATACAGTATCATCGAATATATTATTAAGTTTTAGATTTTCCAATACATGAAGTATAGTCTAATTTATAATTAAAATTGATTAACATTTTGCATATATTCAATTGATATATCGTTTCATCTAGGTACATAATATTTTTGGCTTTTTTATCTGGATACCTACGACAGATAATCATTTATTTTAGGATGCTGTAAATTAATTGATTAGTAAAAAAATAATAATACATCAATATTAATTAGTGCGATTTCATTATTGTAAGACTTCATTTATCTTATACTCATTTTAATATAGAACATATATGGCCTATTATTTTGAAGATTTATATTAAGGATTTTCAACTCCTACTTTCCTTACAAGATATAATGAAAAGGCTAACAAACCAGGCCGCCATTTGAATTGTAAATGTTATTTATTCAGAACTCTCACAAAACCTTGTCCTTCCTGACGTTAAGAATTACTAAACAATGGAAATTACAATATTTTGTCGGTGGTGTTTTCAGGCAATTACTATGAAATTTTATTTACATCATTTTATATTCAAGAAAATGCATATATTTTTAAATTTAGTTTACTTATTCATAACCACATTATAATATAGCTAACATGTATTTAAATTTATATACCAATATTTTCTAGTATTAATGTAGACTCTTTCAGGTGTCAACAATTACTACAGTCAGCTCTACGATATATTCAAATCATTTTTATTACAACAGTTTGGTAATAAGTTTATAGATTCTAGTTGTCATAGTCGCTTTGGTCGGCATTCCGCTCAGCTTGATAATCTCATAGCTGAATAACCGCACACGTTCAACGGAAATTGCTAGCTCATCTACAAAATATAAATGATGTCAATTTATAATAAATGATTAAGTTTTAATAATTGAATAAATGATTTATATCTTTTACATTTTAGGAATAATTGAATAAAAAACTATTATTTTTTCTTTGTAAATCATATGGTCTGATTAGGCCGTACTTATTTCTTAGAATTCTTTTATACACTCGTGAAACCTTAATTATACTATATATTTTCTATTGCGTATGTAGAATCGGCATTTGGCTTCAGGTGCTCATATTTGAAATACAAAATCTGCTTGGTCGATCTTTTGTAAGAAGTTCTAGTGGAACCTACTTGTTTAAGCATTATAAAAAGGTATGATAAAATGGAAATCTTGACATAACATCTTAAGGGCATACACATGTTTTAAAACAACAGATTTTTGAAAATTTGGTACATGTTTCTGAGAGACTAGAAAAGGTAATTTTCTGGAATGTTTACTATCTTGTTGAGCAAATCGAAATTATGAAATTGCTCTACGTGTGTGCATGAAAGCGTCTGTAAGAGTTAATTTTACGTCGACTGAGAAGACAGTTGCTTAAATCATTCGCCGTTATTTTCATATGAAACAAATAGTATGGAGAATGCGAAACAATTCTAACCATATAAAATAATTACCTTCTCAATATTTTGCATTTTGAAACATTTGCTACACATTTTAACATTAAAAGTCATTAAAATTAGTGATTTTTGTTTGAGTATTTTTATTTTTAAATAAAAAATTGCCAACAATCTGTGATAATTTTTAAAACAATATTAAAATTAATACTCCATCTACATTTTTAATTGCGTGACATAGAACCTTACATAATTTGTAAACAACATGATGTTATGTCTATACAAAAAAATAGTATTTATGTAATAATGAATATTTATTACAAATTAATACAATATCTAAAAGTAGGTTCCGGTATACCTTATATTGTAGATTTCTAGTATACCATGTAATTTTCATTAATTTTCTTAGCAGATTCAGCTCTTGTCTGGAACCATTTCCTTTATTTTACTATACATAATTTGGTAATTTCAATTAAAAATTAGACGTACTGTATTTACTTTACTTTTAAGTAATTAAAAGTGCTAAAATTTAACAACATATTGTATGAAATTTGTAATGAAATGAAACCCAATATCTCGTGATTGAGAGAGTGCCGCGTCGTGCTATTCTTCGCTGTTATGGGAAATTGAATTTCTCGTAAACATCTTGATATAAAACGAAAATGAAAATCGAAGTATTAAAACATAATCAGTTTTACATACACTTCATTTATCCTGGAAATGTATTTCTTTTCAAATTATATATATCTTTGCACGGACATATGTGTACAAAACACTTTAAATTAAAATGTACAAGAAAAATAATATAGCCAAAATATTATATGCTTTCCTTTCGTAACAAATCATAAGATACTTTTTATCTATCATTTTATTAAGTATTGCTGTTACAAAAACGTGCTTAGGAGAGAATAAGTTAATAATTTTTGTGAAACATAGACAGATACGATCTAATAACTTGGCTCAAGATTTTAGAATGCCTTGCATTGCCTCGAAATTCTTTTATAAATAATATTTAGTTTAACAAAGAGAACAAGGGGATTTTTTTGTATATTTATATTCTAATGCATGAGAAGATAAACATAATAAGTCTTTGGTGCTTAGTTCTGGAGAGTTCTCTATAAAATCAGGGTTTATATTCATGGTATTATGGATGTATTAAGTGTCAGTACCCACAGATATAATAAATATTAATAATCTTAATGATCTAATAGTGATACTCTTTTGCATATAGCTTTCCATCTTCGAGAAATATTAAAGAATGCAGCAGATCATATTTTTGATATATATTCAGTGACGCATAAAATCATCTAAAAGAAGTTCAAAATAATTAAATACTTACTATTTAAAATGTTTATATAGCTGGATAATTTAACGGATTCGAAAAGTTATTCCGTTGCCGTTGCAGAGTTAGCAGAATATGGTTTACATTGAGAAATAAATAAAACGCAAAATATAATGTTTCGTATTCTCGTATATTCTTGGTATTTTCTAAAGTCTATTTTTACCGTTAAGGTAGAATTTAAACTTAATACACAATTTATTTCTTGACATATATAGCATACAAAAGCGTAAAAATTGTGTTCAACTCAATGTCTTTTATATAGTATGTTCCTTTATTTCCAAGTACATGTTGTTTACCTTTTTATAACTATTTTGACTTTACAAATTATTATTCTGACACGTGATGTTCAACAAATTTGAAATTATACTGTACAAGCAGTGGTTGAACTGCACTAAGCATAATTGAAATTACATTAAACGGAATACTCAATCATCTGTTGATAACTGACAGTCACACATACTTTTCTGCAAATATACAAATATGGATGCAAATGAGCAGCTTCCCTTGAAAGGTGGAAAGGAGTTAAGGAGACAAGAAACCATGAAGGGGATTCTGTCATGCAGCTATGTTACTTGTTGTACTAAATGTAGGTATAAAAGCTACATTCCCCAAATATTCCTCATGAGTGGTACTGCGCCTGTCGATGAAGTGAAGACACCACTTATTGGAAACAAAATTTAAGTAAGAGTTTCAAAAAAATTTCTTCTGCCATTGTTAATGATTAACAAAAAGTGCTGTCAAGTCAATATTTGATTCTCAGATAACTCAATACTAATATACTAAGACATATATCAGATACTAACACAGAATATCATGCAAGTTACATCAACTACTCAGTAAAAATAGTAATCAGAATTAATTATGCTGATATTAGGGTTTTAATGCTTGCTCAAATGTACTACCTTTAAAATAACATGGTTGTTGGTAGACTGAAAATAACTTAAAATATAAAGACCTAACTAAAATATACAGGATAAAAAAAATTGTCAGAACCTATTTAGATTTTATGTAATCACAGGATTTGATTATACTACTTAAAAAAAAGAAAATAAAGACGTTACAAAATAACCCCAATGTTAAAAATTTTTATGAGGTTCGGTAATTTTGGTTATCCAAAATATCCTAAATCAAAAGAGACTAATATATGATTTGTATTGTTGTACGTAAGGAACACACACATATCTATATAATATGTTGTTTTTATGTATAATTAATTTGTCTTAATATGAGAGAGTATTACATCAAACTTCAAAGATCTTCAGAGCTTATAAAGCTGTAACAAAATATATAAAACATCCAATTTATAATTATTATAATAAAATATGATTACTATTTTTATAAGGCTTAGGAAATTATTCCACTTTTCATGTAATTTCCTTAAAATCTTAACAAACTAGTAAATAAAATCGTACTGTAGATGCAATAAATTATATTCTTACCACAAAATATTCATAAGGCATTCTCTACACACATCATGTTGGACCTTAAAATCGATTAGGAATGTTCGATGCCAAGTCACGTACTATCGCTTGTCGAATAAAACAAGTAGACATTAGATGACCCATCCAATCGCCCTAAAAGCAACGTCGGAAAATACTTTGGAAGATTGGACACTTTTCGTTATACATTTACAAGATATAATTACAAGAACAAAGTATTTTGTAACTAGCAGGTAGAACATTTTAACATATAATGGATTGAAAACAATCAAATTGAAGTTACTTCATTTGTTTAACTTAATGATAAACTTAAAACATCCTTTTATTTTGAATCTTTGTTATTAAAATGATTATTTTGTTTGAAGATATTCTTGTTGAAACAACATTAAAGTTAAATTTAATTTCTCGAAGTGTACATTAATGTGGAACGTTAGATAGATAAGCCGAAAACATACAGAATGTTTATAATTTTAAACAAGAAATATAATTGATACAGTTACTAAAATTAACAATGATTAAATAATAAACGCTTTTGAAGTTTTTATACATAATGCACTCTGAAAAACTTCATTTCAACCAGAAACTAAACCTGCAACGTCTAGTAAATTCGGTATTTCAGTATTCATTTCGGATTTATTTACTTATAATATTATTCAGAAACCTTATCGTTGTTAAAATTGTGGAAGCATTTTATTGTTTATCTATACATATAATAAAGTTGCCACTGATCGATTTCTGTACATGGAAAATATTAAAAAACATGATGCCTTTATAAGAGCAAGAGAACTCAAAACAATAGTTTTTCATTTTCTTTGTATGTCTGTATGTTTGTGCACGCTAATCTCAGAAACGGCGAAACCAATTTGGATGCAGTTTTCATAGATCGGAGAGAAGACCTCCGTCAGTGTTTTTAAAAAGGTGTGACGTCAGCGTTGCTGCCGTCACTGTATTGTAGACTTCGTGATGGTGGTTCATAATGACGTTTTCAATAAAACTGCACAAATAATTATAGATTCGTTTATTCAACGGACAGCGTAACAGTAGCCTTATAGAGATCCGCACAGTCCGACGACTCGAGAAATACTAACTCTCGGACTGTCGATCGCCCGTATTTATACTAGAATGACGACTGACATAAACAAGTCTAGTAACATCATAATAGTTGTTTTAACAATGTATTTTGATTACTTCTTACTATAAATTGATTCTGTTACAAGCAATAACTAGTAAATCTAATAAATTATAATCCAATGTTCCTCTTTCGACGATCATGATTTTGTTTTATACAGCCTCCGCGCCGATACGGCTATTCTGACAGGCGGTGCGCGCTCTGCACCAGCCTGATAAGTTCTGTAATAAAGAAAATATTTTTCTTTTAGTTTGGCATCTGTAAGCAACACACAAAATTCAAAACACAAAATTGGAAGAAGTGGAAACTATAAAAGATTTAGGTGTTTATTTGGATAAAAAATTGCGCTTCCACATCCATATTGATAAGATTGCCACAAAAGCCTTTCAAATGCTGGGGTTTGTTATTCGAAATTCAAAAAACTTTAAAAATCCAAAAACCAAAACCAGACTTTATTCAGCATTAGTCCG
This sequence comes from Napeogenes sylphis, assembly GCA_959347405.1. Classification (NCBI taxonomy): domain Eukaryota; kingdom Metazoa; phylum Arthropoda; class Insecta; order Lepidoptera; family Nymphalidae; genus Napeogenes; species Napeogenes sylphis. The sequence goes on along the minus strand of OY365779.1, from coordinate 34,607,183 downwards.
GTCTGGACTAGAATATTGTGTTCAAGTATGGTCACCACATTATGACGTGCACATAAAATATATTGAGAGAGACCAAAAGAGATTTATTTGGCATTTGTCTTACCAATGTAACAAAGCTAGACGATTGCCTTCTATACCGATCGATTATCTTTTTTTATATCTTGAAAGCTTATCCAATCGTAGACATTTCCTTGACCAACTGTTTTTGTACAATTTGGTAAATGGTTATTTAGATTGCTTCCTTTTAATAGAGAAACTACACTTAAATGCACCTAATAAACTGCCTTGCCGCACAGCATTTTCTTCTTTTTGTATAAACACATCAAAAACTAAACTTGGTCAGAATGCTACAATTAATAGAATTATAGAATTCAAAAACATTACAGTATACTCGCGAAGAAAAATGATTTTGATATTTTCTCGGACAAGCGTCTAACATTTAAGCACAAACTTCTTGCAACTATCAAGTCTACTCCGCTATGTTAATAGTTAATTTTGTTGTTTTGTTTTTTTTAATTTTTTAATAAACATTAATTGCGGCTGTGGAGGCGGTGCGTTCTCGTCTGATCGTGTCTGTATAATATTATCACTGTTATATTCAAGTCACGTTAAATTTAAAAACTTGTACTAGTTTGATTTTTTGTTGTAGTTTTTGTAGTATTTAAATTTTTTAATAAATTCCCTTTTTAAACTTTTCTTTTTTTACTAATTATTATATAAATTTAAGTTAAACGCATTGGCCTGAATTTATACAGTAAATGTCCGTTCAACCATGTCGTGGCGACTTGTAAATAAAACAGCACTTAGATTTAAGCTAGATTAATTTAGTATAAACTTATTTACTTGGTGTATGTTTTGTAAGTTGTCCTTAATAAATAATAAATAAATAAGTAAATAAGTAAGTAAGTAAGTAAGTAAGTAAGTAAGTAAGTAAGTAAGTAAGTAAGTAAGTAAGTAAGTAAGTAAGTAAGTAAGTAAGTAAGTAAGTAAGTAAGTAAGTAAGTAAGTAAGTAAGTAAGTAAGTAAGTAAGTAAGTAAGTAAGTAAGTAAGTAAGTAAGTAAGTAAGTAAGTAAGTAAGTAAGTAAGTAAGTAAGTAAGTAAGTAAGTAAGTAAGTAAGTAAGTAAGTAAGTAAGTAAGTAAGTAAGTAAGTAAGTAAGTAAGTAAGTAAGTAAGTAAGTAAGTAAGTAAGTAAGTAAGTAAGTAAGTAAGTAAGTAAGTAAGTAAGTAAGTAAGTAAGTAAGTAAGTAAGTAATTAAGTAAGTAAGTAAGTAAGTAAGTAAGTAAGTAAGTAAGTAAGTAAATAAATAAATAGATTGGTATATGTACAAAGGGTACGTTTTATCGAGATCGAAATCTTCACATACGAAGTCGCAGGCACAGCTAGTAAAATATAAAGTACCTAAAATTATTCTACAAATAAAACCATTATCTTAACTCAATGTAATTGGTTCTTACTCGGTATTATTTTTAAATAAGTAATAATCTAAACGAAGAATTCTGTAGACCTCGACTTATTCTTATTTGTGACAACTCCGAATCTACATTAAAAACGTAATTCATATCATAATTACCCATTGGTGATTGGATGATGCATCATCTGCAAATCATGTTGATATTAAAATTACCAACAGTGTTTAAGCAGATTAATAAAATTTATTATAGTTCGTTGTCTCTCAATAGATTCTTCACTATGTCAAGGCACTTTTCGATAGGAACATAAGTTTCCACGAATCCCTAATGATTTTAGTGCTTGACGCTCTTCCTTATTGATGTTACTAATCGAAAGCTGTGCTTTTTTTAATGTGACCGTATCATCATTCTGTCTAATGATAACAGCATCGCCGAGCAGTACTTTATCACGTACCATAAATCCTCCAGTCAACAAACTGATCACATTTTGGAACTATTCCTATTCCATCAAAGCTATTGATGCTTGTGCTATTCCATTAAAGCTTCCAACAAGTTCTCAACGGTTTACGTTTTTTACCGTTAACATGTGGTTTCCCAAATACCGACGATTATAGTCCTTTGAGATTTTTTTTGGACTGAATTCGGAATACATAACTCGATGATAAGGATTATTTTTAAAAGTTTAATCCGCAAATCATAATTTATTTGAGTACATTTAAACTGTAAAGTATATATTATATAAACTCACTGTCTGCACTCTCCCAATCTATGTAAGTAATTGTCTCAAGAAGCACATACTCGCTTTTGATAAAGTTTTATATGAAAAAAAATATTTTTTTTACACACAAAATACAATAAATCTATATTTATATTATTAACACATTGATTCGAAATGTCAACAATTTACCTATATTCCCATTTATTTAAATATCATCTAAAAAGTGAAATAATAACACCAAGCATTGATTGGCTGATTAATACCTGTATTTGACTATAAAAAAAAGTTTAACCTTTGACATTTGACCTTTGACATTTAAAATTATTAATTAAAAAACTGTTTCATTTAAATTAAATCGTTGGAAAAATATTTCTACAATCCATAATTTTAATACGAAAATTATAATATATTGAAGACTCACGGGAGTTCGACAAGCTTTGTTCACGAATTTTCGTTTACGAGTTTTAGTACACTAATTAGCTAACTTCATTTAATACATTGACAAATTTTTCTTCTTCAAAGTAATTTTTATATAGTGTAACAATTGCGTGTGCTGAAAAAAACACGTAAGTTCCTTGACATAAAGAAATAAATTAATGTTTGAAAATATCTGTAAACATATTATACAAAAAAATAAAAAAAATAAGCTGACACGGGCAGGGATTCGAATTTGCGACCTCGAATATTAATTTGTATGCACTTAAAAATGTAGAATTAATATTTAAAACAAATATATACTAGATTTTGTAAATTTTTCTTCTTTCCTGTTAATATTTCACATAAATAAAGCACTCAAAGCTTTACAAGTGCTAAGAATTATAACATTATGTATTTTATCTTATCTTTTATATATTTATTATGATGAAGAAAGAAGAACGTTAGATAATATCGCTTATTTTCATCACTTCATAAATAAGCTGTGGAGGGTTACGACGTGCCTTGACTTTTATCTAAAACATGTTTTGTAAGATGGAATCTTTGTTGTTTGCGGAAATGACATCGTTATAGGAATGGAAACATGTTAAGCGCTAAGTATTAATTTAATTATTTCATTTTATTACATGGCTTGAATCTTCATTTTTAGTAACTAATACTTAATTGGCGTGAAATTCAAACTAATCTAGAGTTTACACTTGCGGTTACTAATTGTTTTCTTTAATTTATTGTGGATCGTCTTACTCTATATCGCAGCTCTGTAAGTGCAATGGTATATACGGTAATATATTAATCGTTTTGATTACCTTTGCTTCACTGATTACAATTAATGAATATAAAGTCCTTCAATCGATAAACTATTGGTTTTATGCTATTCGGTAAATAGTATTACAATTTAATTAAAACATATTAATTATAAAGGTATAATATTAAAAATTACGGAAAAATACTAATTTCAGACATTAGAAACTTTAAAATATTATATAAATATGATAACCCAAACGAAATTGACAATATTCCAAATACAACATGTGTGGTTAATGAAAAGTAAGTGCAAGTTTTGAATTTTATTCAATTTTGGACCAGTTAAATAGACTTTATGGTTCGTCTGGATTCTATAAATAATTATTAGCAGTTCCATTAATTTCTACTCACAGATAAACAAGTTGTGCCACAGTTGATAAACATCAATTAACTCCTATGTGTTTAATAATTTCGTATACATACTAAAAATACCATCAGTATTGTTGAAAGTTTAATGGTTTATACTGTATTAACGTAGTTTATTATGTTTTCGTAATAAGTAGAATTTCAGATAATTCAAAGGAAACATTTTTAATACATTATAAACCCCTACCTGTGTTAACTTCAATTTGTGTTATATAAAGTAAAAAAATCACGTTTGTTGTATGCATTATCATAGCATCAGCATTATCATATTAAGTCATAAATTCAATTCAATTAAGAACTAAGGAAATTAAAACAATTCTGTAACCAGAGTGTGTTTCACGACAATACAACCAGCTTCATAGCTAAAGCAACTTACAGCAGTTCAAACTTTGCAACTCAGCCAATATTTACAAAAATTCTAGGCAGTGTTCTCTAGTGTTGAATTATGTGTATTTTACAGTTTAACTTTAATTATTTCTCCCACAACTAACAAAGGCTTGATATATCAACTAATGCGTTGATAAACTACCACCACGCTATCCTATGATCTCTCCGTTCACAACTTTTAATTAGTTTTCCTATAATTTTGATATAGTTCCAGATAATAAGCTTGTGATTTATAACATTTGTTGGGCAATTTTCCAATGTTCATTTTAAATTCAAAATGTAATTATCAAATGTCTGTTGAAAATACTAAATAAAGACTTTATTGACATTAGATACTTTTTATATTCTATATATTTATAAAATATCTACACAAATTACTAATCACAATAAATATATATGCATCCAGCTCTCAAAAATAATAAAATATTAATAATATACACTTCGTGAAACACCTACTCTAAAGCAATCATTAAAAAAATTCTTAAGTAATTTTATTAATATTAATTATTTTAGACCTTATAAAGTCGTATTAAAAATAAATGTAATTATACCTTATATTCTTAAAATTTAATTACAAACATTAATTATATAAGAATAGGGATGAACATGACATGCATAAAAATTTGTAAAACAATTTATTTTGAAACATTATTTTCACCTTTCTCCTTATTTCTTTATTTACCCTACATTTTACAAAAAAAAATTAAGGTAAAGCCTTCTGGCTTTCTGTACCAACGGAATCTTTATTTGATTATTTTGGTTAGACTATAAAAAAATATATATGATTAATCTCTTGCTTTTCTAGCTTGTCTTTTATGTAAAATAAATAACATATTTTGAAAGAATACTTAAGAAATGAACATTATTTTATAAATAAGTTATAAAGTTGTTTGAAAACGTGTTATTCAGAGAATCAAGTTAATATATTGCATATAACACACACATACGTGTGTATGTGTACACACACACACACACAGACACACAGACACACACACGCAGTGTGATGAGATAAAAGATGTACTTCAGCAAGTACTCTCGTACTTTATTATGAAAATGTATATGTATAATAATATTATTTGTAGTAATCTTAATTAAAAAATCAACAAAAGACCTTCAAGTTATTGTGAATAAGAATACTTATAATGAAAATTACAACAAAATGCTTTGAGATATTTAACATAACTATTTTATTTGGATAATGTTTGTTTGATCTATCTATCTCCTTGGTAAATCAACTTGTAAGTAGGTGTCAACTTGTTTAATATCTTTGATAATCACGAATAGAATAATTGTCGTGATGACAAAAGAAAAAGTAAAAACTTCATTTAAGTTATAAAGCTCTCAGAATAATAAAGCTGTGTGAAACCTCAAAATTTATTTATATATTTATTTCGTCAACATACAATTATAACATCATAATAATAGACACTAATGAGATGCTGCAAGTAACAGTATTAATTAGGAATATTCGAAGCCTTGTCACTTACTAACATTTATATAAGTATAGAATTAAAAATAAACCGACACGGGCAGGGATTCGAACCCGCGACTACTGGGAAACTGTCCCGTCGCTCTACCAACTGAGCTAGCGTATCGCTGTCCGCCTCGGTGAATTAAGCATTCTATATGTGATCGTCTTTATCGGGACGGTGGTGACATCTATTAGGTTTCTTTCGAAAATCCTAACCAATGTTTCTAACTTTGCAGTATAGTCTATAAACATTGAAAAGATGCCACTACCGAAATTAATGTTTGAAAATATCTATAAACATGTATAGCCATGTTAAGCTTATTTAAATTTATATAAATAAAGAATGAAAAATAAACCAACACGGGCAGGGATTCGAACCCGCGACTACTGGGAAACCGTCCCGTCGCTCTACCAACTGAGCTACCGTATCGCTGTCCGCCTCGGTGAATTAAGCATTCTATATGTGTCAAAAAGCAACCTGGATTCGAACCTGTGCCTTTTGGTTAACCGTTATTATTCAGACTTTTAATAGCAGTAGTATTTAGTATGCCTTTTAAGTTATTTATATGTACGTATAATGTATGTACTCATATAAACATTGTGTGATTAGCATGATTTTATCCTATAAATAGATAAATATGATAAAACTAAATTTATATAAATATAGAATGTAAAAAACCGATACGGGCAGGGATTCGAACCCGCGACTACTGGGAAACCGTCCCGTCGCTCTACCAACTGAGCTACCGCATCGCTGTCCGTCTCGGTGAATTAAGCATTCTATATGTGATCGTCTTTAACGGGACGGTGGTGACATCTATTAGGTTCATAGTTTATTAACTATTACAATATACTTTCAGAAGAATTATTAGATACAATAGTTAATTTTTTACATTTTAAAACAAATCAAAATATATTTACTATCAAACCTTTTAATCAAGTAGTCCCGTCGTGGTAAAAAATGTGCTTGAGAGAGAATCAAGTTGATATTGTTTTTAAAACAAAAATTTAAAGATGAATAAAGAATATGTTCAAGGGTATGAAAAATGTCTTACTTTGTTCAAAAATTCTCTCTTGAGTAAGTTAAGTAAGAGTCTGGAGAACCGAAAAATAATTACCATTTTTTCTATTAAGAAAGAATATATTTTATATGTTCTAATCAATAGACAGATTATTTACTTATTTTTGGAATGATTGTATAGCGTACTAGCAGATGGTTGGCTGGTATGTATTGTCTTCACAAGATAACATCAAAATAAGGAAATTTACTTATACGTTGCCAATTTTGAAAAGTGGAAGGATACAGGAGATCACATTTTTATTCATAGCCAGTAACACATACATACACATACATATATCCTAAATAGATGTAAAAGGTTGTATAAACTACGTTCGTGAACTTATTGCGCTTACTAAAATATTATTATATATTGTTTGCAAACATTTCTAAGGAACTTTGTGAAATCTTGTGGCGCTACAGAATCTCGAGTGTTCGACTTGTAGTTGAACTGTCTTAATCAAATTACGAATATACAGAGTATATCTTTACTATTTTGTTATTAGCAGTATACAAAGTAATATATATATAAACCGGTGGACATATTTAGCGGAACGCAAAAAACAGACTGCAAGATCATATGAAAACACATTTTTGTTGTACAATACATTTGATTATTATTCTGAATTAATTAAATTAACATTTTTGAACATAAAAAATCACAAAATTAAAGCGAAAGAAACGAAATTAAAGACAATAAGGTCAGTGACTTAATTCTGAAGAGTTTTGACCTAACACAATGAAAACTAAAGAAAAGTTAATATTGTCCAAATGACTGGTTTTTTCGCGATGGGTGATACAATCAGTATTTAGTGTTGCCACCTCTTGCTGTTAAAACTACCTGCATGCGTCTGAGCATGCTCTCTATTAAATTGTCAATAAAACTTTGCGGCATTGAGTCCCATTCTTCAAGCAATGCGGTTTTGAGGTCTCTTACGTTGACAGGTGATGGATTTCTTTGTTTAATTTGTCTTCCCAGTTTGTCCCAAACATGTTCTATTGGATTTAGGTCTGGCGAGCGTGTCGGCCACCTCAAAACCTGGATTCCGACCTCATTAAGATATTCCGAAACTAATGCCGCAATGTGAGGCCGAGCGTTGTCATGCATTAGAAGAAAATTGTCTCCAATGAAAGGGGTAAAAGGCATCACAATCTGCTGTAAAATGTCGGTTACGTATCTTGCCGCAGTCAGGGAGCCGTTTTCTACGATGTGTAGCTCCGTGCGTGCTCCTAAGCAAATACCGCCCCATACCATTACTGACCCTCCACCATACGGCTCTCTCCCAATAATGTTACACTGAGCGTATCTTTCTCCGGGTCGTCACCATACTTTGGTCCTTCCATCATCTGGTTTGAGACAAAATCTGGACTCATCACTAAAAACAACTTTTCCCCAAGCGTCATTATTCCAATTTAGGTGGAAACGAGCAAAGCTGGCCAGAGCCACTCGATGACCTGCGGTGAGCTGTGGACCTCTGGCAGGCAAGTACGCCCTTATACCAGCTGCCTTCAGTCTTCTTCTGACGGTTTTGGTACTAATTATCACTTGTCGAACTTCCTGCAGCTGGTTTCGTACCTCAGAAGAAGTCAAGGTACGGTTTCAGAAGACTGCTGACAATAAATCTATCGTCTCTCTCTCCTGTTACTCTTTTGCGACCTTGTCCTTTACGCCTGGTATACTCTCCAGTCTGCCGGTATCGTTTAACATTGCGAAAAATCACAGACTTGGAAACATGTAATTTTTGAGCCACTTCATTGTAAGTGTAACCATTTTCAATTAAAGTTACAGCTTTAGAAACCAGAGCAACGCTGAGATCCGGCATTATCGCCTAAATTTATCGAATTAAGTTCACTTCACTCAATAATGACAATTTTTCGTCAAAAAAACAACAGAAATAAAGTTTTTGTTAAAAACATCAAAAGCCGACGAAAATTCCATATACTACGTGTCTCAGAAATTAGCAGATAAACAAAAAAAAACAAATGAAATTTAAAATAAAATTATTTTTAAAATCATCTTTTTTTTTTAATACATAATATTGGTATAGTGGCCAGTGCGAAAATATGAAAATACTTTCCGTTATTCGACCTTTTTTTTTGCGTTCCCCTAAATATGTCTATGAGTGTATATATAAGTATTTAGGTCTTCATGAAAAATGTTACAATTGACTCTTGAGACAGTTCTAACTCTTGTCGCTGATGAATGAATAACAGTTTGCTTTCCCTTTTTTTTTTAATTTAGTGAACAGTTATTATATAAAAAAATCGTTAAAACCATACAAGTCCAATTCTCTGAGTATTAAGATAGTTTTATTCAAATGTTTACTCATGGATATTTATGAAATTCCAAAATCAATAGTCGTATGTTATTCTAATAATACTTTTGGAAACAGTATGTTTCTGATAATTTGTAATGTTTGCACACTCTTTATGGCACCAAACTTGTAGTGAATGTGGGTTTAGGTATCAACCGAACTCTTAAATGGAATGACTATCAGACAATCTTTTCAGTTTGTGAACTCACTGAATGACATTTAGTACTATTTGAAAAGCCTTCACAATATAATGATTAGTTTTGACTATTTATTCAAATAATTTTAGTTTTAATTGATATTAGACACATCATTAATGAAACAAGAAGCCTCACAAGATATTTGAGAAAAACCAGAAGACTTTCCTGAGTCGTTTGGTTATTATTGTTTATATCCGTACTTGACGTACGTACGTAAATGATAAAAAATGTATATTATAAGCTCAACGTACTGCAATTGAATTATAAATCCGAAAAACTTGGATAAAATCGGAAATCTGGTGTTATCGAACGGAATTGGCGGATAAAAGGTATATAACAAATGAAAAATTTAACATACCCTTACAACAGGTTCTTTAAAAATCATAATCAATGTGCAGATAATCCTCTATATTTTAAGTTTTCGAACGTAGGTTCTAAAGTCTAAATTAATATCGAAACCAAGTTTAATACTTGAACGGAGTAACTGGAAACAACAATTATTGTAATATTGTTATGTAATAGTAATTATTTTGCTGCAGTTTTGTTATTTATGAATATAATAAATTCAAGACTATTTATCGATATTTTGATGAACTACTTTTAAGGCCGGCAACGCACCCTCGACTCCCCTTGTATTGCGGTTGTCCATTTGCGACGGTAGTCATTTAACATCAGATGGCTTCGTCCGCTCGTTTGCCCGCATTATATTAAAAAAAAAAAAAAAAACATCCTCTTAGTTCCTATTCATGATGCTGGAATCACAAAGTATACAGCTTTTGAATCACCAATATTTTGAAAGTAGTTAGGTATTTTCCGAAAGTATAAATAATTGTTATTAGGTTTATAACACTTATAACGACTGTAATAAAAACATATTTTATAATACGACTCAGTTCGTAATTAATCCAATTAAAAGTTATATAAAAGTTATTAAATTAAATAAACTATTTAAGAGCTACTATGTAATAAAAATAAACTAGATATTGTGTGTGAATGTAAGACACATGTATATGATATTTTACAGCTATGTTATACAAAAACACGTATTACAAAAATATTTTAAGCTGATTTGAATACTTACATTTGATTTAAAAATGATCCATTGAATTATTGAATTCAAAGGTATTCTCTAAGTAATGAAAACATTTAGAAATAGGACTTATTTATACCCGTTATCAATAGATCAGATATAATTTTCAATCACTATAAGATGTGAATAAGTAAATCAATGCCTTAACATGTATCCTCAGAATACTTGTTAAGCTATTGATTTATTGTTTTATATAAGAGCTATGTAAGGAACTAAAGCCCAGGATTAATCCTGTTTCTCCCTGAACCTTATTGTTATTGCCTGTTATCAGGTCGGCACACTATTCCAGTATACCCTCTCCCATATAATACATGGTTTTCAGGCGTAGATTACATGAAGGTACGACTTATATTAGTTTTTACGTTTCTTTTATTATACAACGGACGGTTGGTATGAGATCTGACAAAATGATAGATTTATATATTAAAATTTATATATTTCTTGTCTTTTATATATTTTTAAGAATATATTTTACATAATATTAATATTTTTGATTTATTCCGTGGATTAAAAAATACACCAATAACTTATCTATACTCAAGCGTCAGTGTAAATCTGTGCATCATCCAAATTAAAAACGCTCTTCGAAATATTTGGTCACATGCTTGTTAACAAGGCTTCTAACCTGAACTAAAGTCAAATTGACGCGTAGTCACGCGGCACTGCCAATGCCAAACCTTCAGCTATCAAGATAATTCCAACACGTCCAAGATGCAAGGTGCTGCCCCAGGCACCCCACGAGTCGATATCAAATAAATTATTTTTCTATTGATCAACAAATAAAAACGATATTTTATCTGAAAAACTGAAAATAACACCAATATGTAAATTACAAACAAACTTACATATTCATACAATTTAGTGAACACCGCCCTAACGAACTGTGTATATGTAAACGTGACTTTATGTTTTACCAAAAATATTTTTGTATATTTATTTATTTTAATATCATAGCATTTTTCATTTCCGTTGTAATGTGCTTACGATTTTTGATAAAATAAGAATCCTATACTATGTAATCGTATATTTGTTAGTGACACCTACTAGCTTAGTTTCGAAATCCTAAAATGATGTAGTTTGCTTATGTTTTTTAAAAATATATTTACCTGAAAAGTCCAATCTAGCGAAAGATTAACAATCTTAATCGGGCACGCCTAATTCTCCCCCTATTTAATTTTAACTTCATTCATAGTTGCATATAGCATACAAAGAACAAATAATAACTGTTTTGACAGCCATTCTGACTGATTGTCAAGCGAGTGAGATAAAAAAAGAAATGGCCTAATTCAAATTATTAATCAAAATTTTTAAAATAGTTTCACTCCCGAATCGGACCTACTGCTAGACTTATGTGAACAAAAAGGGTAACTCAATGCAAACCTTTAAAACATTTTTGGTTGAATATTTACCAATAATAATAAAACCAATTTTTTTTTAGTTATAAACACTCACTAGAACCATAAAAACTGATTTTTTAAAAGTTGAATCAAATCGGTTCAGTAGTTACAGAAAAATTCGATGGCATAGAATGCATTTGACTCAACAACACAAAGCTTCGATAGTCGCTTCACTTCGCCGATAAGTTTTTAAACTCCAAGAATCAGAGCACAACTCAAGTGGCTCCCTATCCGTCTTCGCATAAATACTCACATTTTATCCCTCCTTTATAACATCCTGTATAATCCATTCGCTCCTATATATCTGCGTGAGCGTTTTGTTTTTTTGCATCCTAGTGAATCTCCTTGTCGGCTTGACCGTAAGTTTGTACTTCGTGTCCCAGTAACTCACACCCATTGTTACTCTCGGTCTTTTACCTGTCTTTCCGTGAAATTGTGGAATTCTCTCCCACTTAAAGCGTGCAATAGTACTTCTCTTCCTGTTTTTAAAAAACGATTGAAGGAGCATTATTTATCATTCACATAATATTATTATATGCCTTCGGATTTGTAAGTTGTAGTGATATATAATCTTATATGTAATTATATACTATTTTTGTTTTTTGTAGATATTAGATATATATTTTTTTTTTTTATAAATTTTCTTTTTTTTTATTGTTTTCTTTTTTTATATATAAAAATTGTACACGATGCCTTCCAATATTCTATCACCACATCATATTTTTTTGGGTTGGCTGGAAGAAATCTCTGCACCTAGAGATAAGCTCAACTTTTGTGCATTTTTATCTGTTTCTTTTTCTTTTATTTATGTTTTGTGTGCAATAAAGTATTAAATAAATAAATAAATAAATAAATTAGTTGCAAGGAATATTTTTTTTTTTTTTTTTTTTATTAAGTAGGAAGCCAACACTTATATAATATTTATTTTCTTATATTATACAGGGTTATTTGTAATTAGTTGAGCACCTTTTGCAGGCAGCCTCTCTACATCAATCCTAACAACATTTGTTCTACGACTTTTAAAAATTAATAGTTTTAAAAATTTAGTTTTTCCCATACAAAATTTATTTATTGCCTCTGAACGTGCATTGAACTTGAGCAAAGAGAGGCCACGCAACTTGTCAAAATATCTGCCAAGGCCACGTGCATCGGGGCGCGGGGTGGCGGGGTGACGCAGCGGCGGCTATACGTTAGAACTTGATCATTTTCTAAGGTGCAATAAAAAATAGCATCGTTTTCCGCTTTTATTTATTAAAATATTTTCTACAATAGTCGAAACACATATTGTCTAACTGTTTAAGAATCTAATGAAAAAACAAAATCTCCAATAGAAATTGTCCACAAGTTGAATGTCTCAATATTTTTATTTGGTTTATGAAATAAGGGCACTGTAACGAAACCAAATAAATATTATTTTTACAAAACAATAACTTCTCTTTAACTTACTTTATACATATCATATTATCTCGTTTGTTAATATTTATATCATGACAATAAAACAAGAAGTTACTTACGAATTTTTTTACGAAGTTCCTAGAAATTGCAGTCAGTCACAAATAGAAGCGTCGGTATACAGAAACAATCCAGATAGTTAATATAAAATATCACTTTCATCACCATAAGTCTCAAGGGACAAATGAAATATCAATTATCAAATAACAAAGATAATAATATCAAATTACAAATTACTTGACATTTGGTTGGTATTGACACCAACTGTTGGTGTTACCATTAATTAAAAACATCACCGTAAAATAGTAACAGTATTTAAAATGGCTCCATCTTGTGATCCCAACCATAAACTTCATTCAGATATCCGACAAAATAAAATGTTAAGAAACATCAGGAGGAATAATAGGAAGTTTATTTAAATTACGTCTAAATTGGCCTTTCCTCGTTTATGATATTAATAAAACTAAAAAAAAGGAAAACTTTATTTTAACTTTATTAAATATGTGTGTGTGTGTGTGTGTGTATTAGTGTACACATGTAAGAAGTGAAACTTCTTTATGACATGTAAATATAATTCACATTTTCTTTTAAATGTGACTTAGAAATAAAGATGGCGCGTAACAGAAAAACGTCATAATTTTCATTAATATTAATTAATTAAAACGTAAGAAGTGAATCGACTGTTTCTGACGTATAATATTCTCATAGAAGAAACACATAAGTACCATAAAAATAGACAAATGTACACAATCCACTTTAAAAATAATAACTTTAGGCTTTTTAACATGTCGCATCGTCACTATATCACAAATAAAATTATTCTTCATCATGGTTTCTGCTGTTTCGAGTTGTTGTTCGTTCTAGGTATAGCAAAACAGACCTTGTAAAGATCAGGATCCCAATGCTCCATTTCTCAGTCAAAACTCGTATTTCTTTTCATTCTTACTTCTTCTATTTCAGACAATCAATGTATTTTAAAAATATTATAAATTACATTTCATAATTTCTTCTTCATGTTATAATCTTGAATTTCTTTATTAGTTTCAATAGCAAGTCCATAAAATCGTATTGTCCAGTATGTAATTACAATTCATTATTTAATTATAACACTCTAATACGATAATTTTATTTTTGGTTAATTTAAATTGTGTTTTGTAAACCACATACTTGTCATTTTGATTATTTAGTATTTCCATAGCAACATGGTGTAAAAGAGATGAAGCTATACGAAAAAAGCTGGCGCGCGCGTTTTACAGTTTCTGACTTTCGCTAGACTGCCGCGACCTATATTTTAGACTGCTTACAAAATACAGAGTAATAAATAATCGAGGGAGCAAAAATTTTTTTGTTTCGTTTATTCTGAGTTATTTATCAAGATTTTTTAAAAGTCGTAGAACAAATGTTGTTGGGATTGATGTAGAGAGGCTGCCTGCAAAAGGTGCTCAACTAATTAAAAATAACCCTGTATATTATTAATTTCATATATTTCAATTTTATACTGATAGATTTCAAAGTCATGTCCTGTCAGATGTACCTTCCACCAAATGTACCTATTTCAAACATTATTATAAAATTTGATGAAAACTTATTAACAGGGTTTACTTAGGTATTAACAGAGAATCCTGCAAAAAACGTTATTTCCAAAACTTTTAGAAGAACTCTCTAATGCTTACATATTTTTTCCCAAAAGTGATAATACGTGAATTGGCATCGAATATTTCTAATAGATTTTAGGGTCCTACATACAACATACAGTGTGATATTCTGAGAATTAATTATAAATATTTTTATTTTATATACATTATAACAATATTTACGAGTTTGTTTCTATTAAACCATTTTCTTAGTAAATACGCCCTTTGAAATGGAAAAAATTGTTATGTTTTATTGTAACCATTGTACATTTGGATACATTAAGTAAGTTAAAAAAGTGGATTGAGCTAATTGCAGTTTATATTGTACGGTTTCAGTTCATCATAGGGGGGAAAAATTCATCATTGCGTATATAAAGGTCCCCTTTATATACGCAAGAGAACCCAAAACAATGTTTTTTTCATTTTGTCTTTTTTCATTTTGTCTGCTCCTCTTTATGTTTGTGCATGCTAATCTCAGAAATGGATTAACCGGTTCGGATCAAGTTTCACATTACACGTAGAGTGTTTTTCTATTTAAATCGGTTAATAATCTTTTATTTTTGTACCATATCTGTTATATATATATATATTAATAAACTAGAAATACTCCAACACGCAAAAACTACTTGCTGGAGTTTGATGAAACTTTGAATGGCTACGTTTTATCGAAATCGGAATTAGTGTTAAAAAATATATAAAAGCGGAAAATTAAACTAATATTCCAGTGAAGGAATTGATAAAATAAACTATCCAATTTTACATTTAAAACAGGAAGAAAAAAATATCTAAAATGATTGAACGTAATAAAGTTATGGTGCATCTTTTTTACTAATATTTTTATATAAATTACAATTAATTTCTCATCATCAAGGTTATTTATATGTTATACTTGATAAGGAATACATATTTGGATTCGTAATTTAGCACGTACATAATTAAAAGCCTAAAAGCCTCAATGTCTAAAGTTGTTATAACTTGGTAGGGATGTTTATAAATATGTAATGTATCTTTTTTTTAGAAGAAGATACAAATCCGTAATGATATTTAAAAACAGACTTTTGTACAAAAATATAAGGAAGAGTGTCATCATTGTCTCAAAATATTCTTTAAAATAAGATTAAAAAAAAAAACATATTTTATACTTATGAAGTTTGTAAAAAAAAAAGTTTTATTAACGTTAAAATATTTCATGCAACTTCTCAAGTTCTATTTATTATTTTAATAACTGTGCAAAGTTTAATATTTAAAAGATCACAAAATAAAACTATAAATTATAAAAAAATTGTTTTATTCAAAAATTATTTTAAATTAATTCTAAATGTATGTATCCCTCCACCACAAAAATTGCAAGCGACTCTTAAATTGAAACGTCCGAGATGGTACGTGACTGAACTTACTGAATTAATTTGTATTGAATGGTGACACTAATTTTTATGAATTACTTGAATTCAGACATTGTTATTTTATCCTTAATGCTTTGATACTCATTAAGATTACTTCAAAATATTACACAAAATTTAAAAATTTTTTATTAAATAAATCACAGTAACTATCATTTTTGATTTAAATTATAATTTTTCCGACTCTTGTCCGGAATTGTGTCAATACTTAAAAAAATTAACAAATAGCTGGCATAGACAGATAAAAGATTTTAAAGGAAAAATCTTGCCTAATCATTAAACTGAATTAAATGTTACTAGTACTATTAATATGAAGCCAAAATAATAACCACTTAAGATGTTTGTAATACTATTTTTTTTTCGAAAAATTATGTGTAAAATAATGATTAGGAAATTCATGATATTAATAACAATAACCTTAAAGCATTTCTTTGAAGTAGTATCAAACAATAAAAAACGTTTTAAAGTAATTATTACACACAACCTTCAATGAAAAAGTGAATCACAAATTAAGTATGTTCACTTTCAATAATTAAAATATTCTATGATAAAATACGTATAATACGAGTTATGTATTGGCAGACAACGGAAGTTATTAAAAAATATTTATTTATTTAAAATACAAGTTTACTGGATTAAATCTACTACAAGACTGATTTACTTATAATAATTAATTCTATTTACAAACAATGGTAAATGCCGACTCAGGAGAATGATGCAATCGACGTAAGCGGGAATCACTGCTTATGCTGTGATAACTCCTCCGTCCTTCAGAGAGAAGCTGATCTTACAGCTTCCACTAGTGTCCTCACTAGTTGGTGTCGCCTGCGGATGTTTCTTTTTCCTGGTGGCTGTTAAATATTGATACAGCTTCCATGATGCTGCGCCGATCAGGAACAGATACAGGATGATAGTCGTCCAGCTTGGGGTTGACATAAGTGTTGGCCAATCTGCGACGTCATCTTCGTCGATATCTTCAGCTCGCTCCAGAAGTTTGTGTATGTTGTCCAGTTCTAGGTCCTCTATTTTGAGTTGATATTTTACAGCTTCCACGGGTACGTTCTGCTTCAACGGCAGTGGTATGATTTCATCTATGTTTGTTGTTGTCGTGTGAGTCTGTAGGGTTATGTTAATGACATCAACACGACAATCCTCAGTAAATATTATGAGAAGAATTCCTGAAGTGCGTCTGTACGAGGTTTTAGTTCCACATCGAACTCGTACTATTTCTTCTTTTCTAAGGATAACCAGCCAAGTATTGTTAATTCACCTTTCTAAAATTCTTATATTATTTAAATTTATATCTATCACTGGTACTAGGTTAAACTTAGTTTTAAGTTGTCTTAATTCTAACACCAAATTTTGGGGACTAATTATACTGGGATGCATAACACCTAATTGAGAATATGTTATAGCATCATCTAAAATCATTAACTTATTCTAAAATGATCTGAAAACTAAAATATATTTGAACGTAAATATCTAAATATTGATTATATCTATTAAAGATAAGTTATGTTATATTTGATTACGATAAAAATTTTGAATACGTTCTGAATGCATGGTAGACCTTTCTGAAGCTTTAATACTTGAATATAATGCAGTTAATTTAATCGTTGTTAATTTTAAATATGTTACATTATAAACACATGCTAAATTAAAAATATTCGTTTGTTTAATTATTTGGTCTTGCTTAAGCGAAAGGATTCCCTGTTCGTTATTAGTGGGATTAAATGTTATTTCTGCTGTTGCGTGGAGCATGATTCCTCCTGTGATGAGGGTCCTGGGACAAGGTGACGCCTTCTTAGTAGTTTATAATGAACTCTTATAGACTTTGAATTTGGATGATTTCCTATTATTTCTGCAACATTATTGGGGTGCAGATGATTGATCTTATATGGTCCTTTAAATACCGGCTTTATTTTGTCGTTTCTCGCTGTCTTCGCCACTTGTTTGTAAACTGTTTCAACTACCTTGAATGTTGTTTTCTCCGGTTCTTTGTTGCGTTTGCCTATTACCTATTCCTTGTTATTAGATATAAGAGCTGTTATACATACCTGTATTGATTCAGCATTTTCAGGGGGTTGTGAATTTGTCTGTCCGTCAGTGTCTATGTTTAAACTTTGGTTGCTATGGCCTGTTTTCTGACCATCATTATTTTCAGTAGGATCGTGATTAAACATTCTATTAATTAGATCATCGTCTTCAATATCCTCGAAATTAACCGCGAGTGAATCCATACTGTGATGGAATATTTTAGCTCGAGATAACGCATCTGCATTTGTGTTATGTCGTCCTTTCTTATATACAACTTTAAAGTCATATTCGACTAACTTCAACCGCCAACGAGTCAGTTTTGAATTAGGATCTTTGAGTGACATCAGCCATGTTAGAGGCCTGTGGTCAGTGTAAATAGTGAACTTACGACCATGCAAATAAGGTCGGAAATACTTTATAGCCCATACTATGGCTAAAAGCTCTTTTTCAATAGTAGAATAGCGTAATTCGGTATTTGATAAAGTACGCGACGCGTACGCTACGGGTTTGTCAGATCCTACATTTCCTTGGGACAAAACCGCGCCTAACGCATAGTCTGATGCATCTGTAGTTAATATGAACGACTCGTCAAAATTAGGGTACTGTAATATGGGGTCGTTAGTTAATATTTGCTTACACTTATGGAATGATTCTAAAAACTCTTTTGTATGAATAATTTTACCGCCTTTCTTTAAAAATAACGTCATGGGTTTAGTTAACTTTGCAAAGTCTTTGATAATTTTTCGGTAATATCCTACGAGACCTAAAAATGACTTTATTTGTTTCTGATTTTGAGGCAAGGGGAAATCAAGTACAGCTTTTATTTTGTCTCTATTGGGTTTAAGACCTTCGTCCGTGAGTTCATGTCCAAGGAAGTTAACGTGTTTCTGAAGAAATTCAGATTTATCAAGTTGAACTTTTAGATTATGGGTTTTAAACCTTTCAAACACTTGACTTAATCTTTCTACGTGTTCTTGTAGAGAAGTACTGATGATTATGACGTCATCAAGGTATGTGTAAACGTTAGGTAAGCCTCTAAGGATATGATCCATTAAACGTTGGAAAGTACTCGGTGCGTTCTTTAGTCCGAATGGCATGCGTAAAAATTCATAATGGCCTCTCTCCGTAGTGAATGCGGTTGTCTCTATGTGTTCTGGGTGCATTTCCACCTGGTGGTAGCCGCTCGCGAGGTCAAGGGTTGTAAAATACTATGCGCGTCCCAGTCTGTCTAGTATGTCATGAATGTTCGGAAGTGGGTACTTGTCTTCGACAATCCTATCGTTTAAACGTCTGTAATCTATTACAAGTCTCCATTTAACATTTCCCGATGCGTCCTGTTTTTTGGGTACTATGTGAACAGGACACGACCAAGGGGATATACTTTCTCTAATGATACCCTGCTTGAGTAAGTTATCAACTTGATTACGAATTTCAGCGCGATGTTTTGGAGACTGTCTGTAACTACGAACATATATTGGTGTTTCGTTCGATAATCTTAACTGGTGTTTAACCGCGTGTGTAAATGTTAATGGTATATTTTCAGAATGAAATATTTCACGGTAATTATAACAAAGCTTAGTTATTTCACGCCTTTCCTCCTCGTTCATGTGACTTGTTCGAATTTTATTTAAGTTGTCACACAGTTCTTTATTAATGTCAATATTCATGTCTATTGAATTTAAATCTACAATCTCGTTTTCACTTCCGGAGTAAGTCTCTAGTTGTATCGGGATTTTATTGGGGATATATTTATTTTCATTAGTATAATTTATAACAGTAGTTTTAAATGAACCAGATTTGACTGTTACAAAAGCTGTACGGGATTCTAAACCTTCTGACCAGTATCGCGTATTATGTATATATTGTCCGTCAGTATAGTTTGTTCTAAAAGTTACAACTTTCTCACACTTGGGTTCAATTTTAATCTTGTGTAATGGGTGATTAAAAAAAATCGGAATATTAGCGTTTGTTGTGCGTAACATGTTACTGTTTAGATCGATATTACTTTTAAGACATCTTAATAAATCAAATCCGATTAATCCTTTGTACTTTGGATCAAAATCAAAAATAAAAAATTTATGAGTTAAATCTGCATTAAAAATTGGTGGTAACGGGAGATAAACTACATGGTTATGACGTGACACATTATGCGCGGTAGCGATTTGAAACGGTTCATGTTCAACAAGTAATTCAAAAATTGTATTAAAAATAACATCCGTTGCAACAACGCTACGGCTTGCTCCAGTATCAATTAAGTACTTACCTCCTAATGCCGGCAACTCAATGTACGGCAGGTGCTCCCTCTCCTGCACGTTGATTTCGACTATCTCGGGTTCCTGTGTTCCTGAACCTCCATAAAATCCTGAGGTTCCTCAAAATTCGTTTCTTGACTGTACTCTGTTTGATACTCACCTTCATTTCATTGACTATCATAAAAACTAAAGTACTCGTCCTCATATACAGGCTGTTGATTTTGTGGATCATTCTGGGTACAAAATAGTTCCTCCACTGCAAAATGTGGTTTATTCGGCTTTGAAACTGATCTCATAGTAACGTCTGAATTTTTCTGTGGTGAGTTAACCTGTTGGGGTATATTAACATGCGTCCGGTAGTTACCAGAGCTCCTACCTGGGGGTTGGTTTTTCCACGGTAGTAATGACTTAACTAGTTGCTCACGTTGCTCAGGAGTCATGTTGTTAGGCTGAGGCACGTAGTTTTGGGGCCTAAATTGCTGTTGTGGATAAAATGGTCGTTGGGAAATAGGTAACCTATTATTGGGTTGATTTTGAACATAATTAAATTCCTTATGCTTAAACATATTACCCCGCTGTAACGATAAAGAACATGGTTTATTAATAGCTAGCCTTGCTTCCTCCTGTCTAGCCGCGACTATGGCCATCTCTAATGTTTCCGGCCTTGCTATTCTAACACCTAAAGACACGTGGGAATCTAAGTTATTAGTATACTGCTCAATAACCATCTCTTCATAATAAATTTTATTTCCATGTCTACCAACGGAATACAAGATATCGAGCAACTCGCGTAATCGCTTGCCAAATGACTCAGAATTTTCATATTTTTATTTTCGGGTTCTTATCAGCTCTTGTATCACTTATATCTCGTTTCGGGGTTCTCCTAAACGTCTTAATAATGCATTTTTTATTTTAAGCCACGATTCTAAGTTTTCTTCGTATGCTATCGCTTCTATAGCTGCACCACTTAATTTACTTTTAATAACACTTAATAATATGGGGTGGCTACTACCCGGTGCTTCTAATTGGCTAAGGACATTTTCAACCTCTCTTATATAAAAATTAAGTATTTTTTTATTGTCGTCATATCGCGGAATTAAATCTACGACGAGTTTAAAATGGGGCGAATCTATTACCGACATACTGATATTTTATATATCCAAAATTAAAGGAAAGAAAAAAAAATTAATAAAAATTATAAAATTAAATAATTAACTTTGCACACTAATAACGACAATTGAAGTATCTGGTTGCAGTTATACCGCGTTCCACTGATAATATGTAATTATTAAAGAAACAATGAATGAAATTCTAAACCTAAAGAATGCGCGTTGGATTTTAATTATGTTTTATTTGATTTAAATTGCGAAATTAACTAGGTTTATCGCGATTTTAGCTATAAACACTTTATATTACCAAAATATATTGTATACTAAACTAAAGAATGCCCGTTCGATTTTAGAAATAGACAAACTTTTAAACTAAACTAGGTTTATCGCGATTTTAGCTTTAAACACTCTTTAACATTAATAATATATATATACTAAGACAGGAAATAGAGCAGGAACTTGGTTTCTTAGCGAGAGTACTCACCACACCAGTATCTGCATCTCCCGTCGAGTCTTGAGTAGTACACGGGGACGACCAATTCTCCAGAATATCCTCGTGTAGCCTTCGCTTGACCGCCGTTAGGTTCTAGATTACGGGAATGCGACTTGGGAATCGCCGTTTGTCAGAGTATGGAAGAGTTTGATTCCAAAACTATTACGAAACGCCGTAATCTTACTGACTGCGCCAGTTATGTATTGGCAGACAACGAAGTTATTAAAAAATATTTATTTATTAAAAATACAAGTTTACTGGATTAAATCTACTACAAGACTGATTTACTTATAATAATTAATTCTAATTACAAACAATGGTAAATGCCGACTCAGGAGAATGATGCAATCGACGTAAGCGGGAATCACTGCTTATGCTGTGATAACTTACGTAACGATTTATAAAGGACACACTATTCTTTACCTTTTGCTCTAATTTCAAGTTGTCATTTTTGCTCGTACCGTTGAAATGTGGAATGACTCGGGATTTGATTTTGATTTATATTTTCAGCTCCTTTTTTAATGTAATTACTAAATGTGTTAGTAAATACAAAATGAAGAATTAGAGATACAAAGTTCAAACTCTTGTTACATCAGATATAATAGAAATTAAATGAAACAACATTTTATGTTTGTAGAGGAACCATCACAAATTCACTTTGTTATTGTAATTATAAGTCAAGACCCCAACATCCTAGCCCGCGCCATTCGAGTAGAAAAATGTTCTTAAAACCATTTTCAATTTAATATTTTTCGTTCTAATAAAGTATTGTTATAATATATGTAGATTATCTAAAACCATTATAATGACAAATACCACAACTTTAAATACATAAACCTCAAAGCTTTTTGTAGCAATAATGAACTTTAATAATATAATTATTCAAATTTGTTTTTTCGAATAGTTTGTAATATAATGCGTGACAATGACATACTAATAATACATGTCAAGAGTCTCTGTTGACTTTCTCGATCTGTAGTCTTTAAATGAGGATTTTTTTAAATTTTGTCCGTTACAGTTATTTTTTAAAATAAGAATTGACCGTGTTGATGACTTCTTTTTATGTCAATTAAATGTTTTACACAATTTACAATATTTCTACACAACTCTGTTATAAAATGGACGATTCACATGCATTACGTTGCCTAATTATATTTGGTCCTTTCACTTACATATTATTATAATTTAATTTAATTTAATTATAATAATATGTTTTTTATTTATTCTCATAATTACTTTTTTATTTTATTTTTTAATTCACATTATGACAAATTTCTTTTTGTGTTATAAAATATCAACGCGAGCATAACTTTTAAAGAATTTACTAAAAACTGGACATTTGTTAAACGTTATATATAAAAAATCAGAAAGGTATAAGAATTAAGAGATAAATCTCTAGGGCAAACGGAACTCTTCGTTTAAAACAACAAAACCTATATATATTGATAAAAGTAAAGCTAACATTTTTGAATACTACAATCTTTAGGCTTAACAGGCTAGACGCTTTAAATAAATGCATTTTAAGTTATACAATCTTTTGTCGTTATTAATAAATAATATAACAAAATTATCTCTCAAGTTAATATTATAATAACTCAAACATGTAATTAGCCCCAACGTAAGATTATATTCTTATATAAATTCTTTTCATAAACACTAACCGTGTAATTATTATCTTTCTCTTCTGAACGTTATTGTAATTGTTATCAGTTATAGCACACTATTCCAACTTTTTCTCTTATATATTAATTTTTTTCCGCAATGATTAAGCGTTTATTATATGTAATTATTGAATTCTACTGTATAAGGAAGAAAATGTTGTACTTTGTATAATATTAAGCAACATAGCTTTCTAATCTATCAATAAAAAAATTCAAATGTAATATTAAAGAGCTCACTCATAAAGAAGAAAGGTGTTGCAAATTGAAATTAGTATCTTTCAGATCTAACAAAAAATATATCCATCCCTACCAAGTTATAACAACTTTAGACATTGAGGCTTTTAGTTATGTACGTGCTAAATTACGAATTCGAATATGTGGCATTGGTAAGCTATATTGTACAGAATATTAAGAATATATTCCTTGTCATGTGTTTATATGGTATAAATAACCTTAATGATGAGTAATTAAAAGTAATTTATATAAAAATATTAGTAAAAAAGATGCATCATAACTTTGTTAGGTTCAATTACAGATATGGTACTTAATAACAGATATGGTACGAAAATAAAAGATAGTTCATTTTATTTGTTAACCGATTTAAATAAAAAAACACTGCATTTAATGTGAAGCCCATGACAATATATACCCGAAAACTTGATCCGAACCGGTTAATCCATTTCTAAGATTAGCATGCACAAACATACAGACGAGCAGACAAAATGAAAAACATTGTTTTGGGTTCTCTTGCGTATATAAAGGTCCCCCCTATGATGAATTTTTGAACATATTTTCCATATATAGACAGCGATCAGATACAATATAACGTGTTTTAAATATAAAATAATGAATTGTTTCTAATACGACTTTATTTATTTATTTATTTAATTCTTTATTGCACAATATACAAAATAAAGCACAAAAGGCGGGCTTAATGCCACAAAGACATTCTCTACCAGCCAACCTTACGAAGTACAGGAGAGGATGTTGGTAGGCGTGCAAAACATAAAAAGTAAAAGAAAAAAAAAATAAAATAATATTATAAGACTATCTATATCTAAATCTACATATAAACATAAAAATAATATAAAAGACATATAATACATACGATATATCCGACATAATATTTAATACATAAGAGATATATAACAAATAATGTAGTCTACGTATAAATACTTTATTATTTGAGATAGTGTTCTTTTACTTGGCGTTTGAACGACTCACGACTTGTGGCTTTTCTTATATGTTCCGGTAAGTCGTTCCATAGTCTGACAGCGGTTACACTAAATGAGTTGGACAAGAAACCAGTGTGATGAAGGGGTGTATGGAGCAATAGGTTGCTGGAAGAACGAAGCAATCTGTCATGTACATCCGCTAAAAATGAGAAATTGCGTTTTAAATAAACAGGAGTGGAAGGATTAAACAAAATAGAGTAAAGTAAACAAAGAGTCCGTAAGTTTCTTCGTTTACGGACGGGCAACCATTTTAGCTTTGACCTATAGTCGGAGATGTGGTCAAACTTACGTAGTCCGAAAATAAAGCGGATACAGGTATTTAATAGACGATCTAATTTATTTAGGAGAACTTCATTAGCGTCGATATAGCACACATCAGCATAGTCAAGGATAGGTAGCAGTAACAGGTTAACCAATTGTAGTTTTGCCCGATGGGGCAAGAAGTGTTTAAGTTTTAACAGAGAGTGAAAAGTACTATAAAATTTACGTGACAGTTCCTTTAGTTGGTATTCCCAATTAAAAGAACTGTCAAGAAATATTCCTAAATTTTTTACTTGAGGAGAAAAGGGTATTACAATATTGTTATAAGTTACATTTGGTAATGAGTTTTGGTCGATATGGGCTAACTGACGGTAACTACCAATAATGATTGCTTGACACTTACAGGGGTTTACTTCGATGCCATAATCGTTAGACCATTGCAACATTCGCTCAAGAGCAGCGTTTAATGAGTGAATAGCTTGGTCAATTAAATTTACCTCTGTCTGAATGTAAAGCTGCAAGTCGTCGGCGTAAAGGTGGTATTGACAATTTAAGTCAGAGGTAATAGAGTTAATGAATAGAGAAAATAATAAAGGAGACAAAATTCCGCCTTGGGGGACCCCAGCAACCACTTCACACCAATCAGAGAGGCCCTCATCGGTGCGAACAGCCTGCTGGCGCCCTCGAAGATATGAAGAGAACCACCTGATTGACGAAGCCGAGATGCAGTATTTGTCCAACAACGCAAGTAAGAGATCGTGATCAACCGTGCCAAATGCGTTGCTGAAGTCAACCAGTACAAGAATGGTTACACATTTGTTTTCCATACCTTGACGGATATCTTCGGTGACCTTTAAGAGTGCTGTACTTGTACTGTGTCCAATGCGGAAACCTGATTGCAACGGATCTAGTAAGTTAAATTTTGAAAGGAACAGGGAAAGTTGGGAGTGAACGACGGATTCAATTATCTTGGATAAAAACGGTAATATTGAAATGGGACGAAAATGTGAGAGTAACATAGGATTGGCTATTTTTGGAAGTGGGAGAATATGAGCTTTACGCCACAAATGTGGATAACTACCAGAGGAAAAGGAAAAGTTAATTATTTTAGATAAGGGAGCAATGAGGAAATCGATAATGAATGATAACATAGTACGATTAATACCGTCACAACCAGTAGCCTTTGATGTTATGGCTAAAAGGTGCTTCTTAACCTCAGCTTCGTCAACAGGAGTGAAATGAAATAGTGGGATATCGGGCCTAGACGAACAGAGAATTGATGTAATGGTTTTAGTTCTCCTTTGGGAGTCAATAGTGTTGGTGAACGAAAAATAACGATTAAGAGAATTAATGTCCACAGAAGAAAAACTTTCAAAATGTCGAGATTTGCTTACACCGAGAGTCTTTAAGAATTTTAAGGTTTCTGCTGCGGATGAGCAGGTTTTATTGAGAATATATTGGCGTTTGAGTTTACGACAGAATTGGTTACACCGATTTCTTGCAGCCTTATATACAGACCAGTTGAGTTGTGAACGGTTTTTTTTAAACTTACGAAAAGCACAATCCCTTTGTATCATGGCCTTTTTTACGTCATCATTAAACCATGGCGCAGAACGGTGACTGACTTTAATTTTACGAAGAGGAGCATGACGGTCAAGAAGTGTTAAAATATTATTGTTTAAGAGTTGAACCATGTCTTCAATTGTACCTAATTCCTCCACAGCGGCCCAATTTACAGCACATGCATCCAATGCAATCGCTTCTTTGTCAATATTAATATAATTACGAAGAAGAAGGTATTTGGGTTTGCATTTAGGCACTTTAGCTCGGTATGAAATAAAAATTAGGTCATGATGTGAAAAAGCAGGAGCAGGTATTTGACCAAAGTTACTAACACTTTGGGTGTCCGAGCAAATAATAAGGTCTAACAAAGTTGATGAGGTACTGGTGTGATGCGTCGGACCGAGGGCTAGAATTTCCAAATTAAGAGAGTCGGTTAACTGTCGTAGTTGATTAGACTTTGAGTCTTGCCTAAGCAAGCAAGTGTTAAAGTCACCCATGACTATGAGATGTGTGGTACAGGAAAGTAGATCTTCAAAAATGGCTTCAAGTTTAGAGAAGTACGTTATATTTGGAGGGGAGTAAACAACGCCAATGACTACCTTTTTGTCAATATTAACCTCAATGAAGAGATACTGAGGCGAATCATGGAGAGAAGCAGGAGATTGGAGAATAATTTTGTATTTAAAATGGTTGCGAAGATAGATGCAAACACCACCACCGGCTTTGCCAATGCGGTCGTTTCTTAAAAGGATGAAGCCAGGAAGTGAAAAATTGGAGGAAGCTAGAGATGGCTTTAACCAAGATTCGGAAACTAAAACCGCATGAACAGAATTAAGATTGAAGGTATTTACTAGATCTAAATGATGAGAGGGTATGCTTTGAGCGTTGATGTGACAGATATTAAAATTGTTGTGGTATGGTTCCAACTCATTTTCAATAAAGGTTTGAATAGGTATGAAATCGCTATCCAGACTATTAAAGGAACTATTCTCACCAGCCGTGTAGAAGGAGTCAGAACTAGACTCCATACTTGAAATTATGGAGTAAAATATAATAATAATATAAATAAAATATTACTTATAAAATAATATAATACACAATAATTAAATACTATAAGTTATACAATATAATATTTTTACATACAATACAAATTGAATTGTTAGCAGAACAATACAATTAAGATATATACAATCCAAATTATATGAAATGTATCAAAAAATATATATATTATTAAACCAACTTTATGTAAATACTTTTAATATTTCATTATTAATTTGTCAATATTAAAGGTTAAGCCATGTTTTAGAGGTCAAAGTCAATAGTATATAAGGAAGTAATTTTTTTTTACTTAAAACAAAAGTATTTCATTCGTTGTAAATCTTTTAGGTACAGTTAATAAAGAAAAAATAATAATGTCTCAGGTGATAGGTAATATTTTAATAATAGGTAATAGGTATATTAACAATAGTGTTAATTAACTCCAAATTTAAAATAATTCTAACGTTTTTGCTTTAATTTAAAATAACATTAGAAAATAACGAGCAATAAATACTACGTCGGCTCATTAACTAGACTATGAACTACTTCTGGTACTCGCTCCTAACAGGCTTTACGTTGCTGTGATGTTGGCTTGAATTTACTATCCTTGGGAATTAAATACAAAACCTAAACTGAATAAATATAACAATGGAAACCTTTTATTCTAAATGATAAATACACTCTCATTTACGTCATTATATACTGAATTGTATTTTTTATTAAATGAAAATGTACTATATTGTTTTAACAAACTCAACTTATTTATTTTTGATTTACACGATAAGAATAGTTGACATAGTGACAATAGTATTAAAAAAAATGTGGAAGCCACTAACAGCCTAATAATTAAAAATCAACTCATAATCGAAAAAAAAAATAAAAAAATCTAAATATTTAGATTAATAAATTAAAAAAAACTTTAAGTCAATGTTGATTATTTATTTCAACAATACTTAACTCTTTTTATACTAAAACAGTAAAATAAAAACTGGAATTAGCTCAATCCACTTTTCTAAGTTACTTAATGTATCCAAATGTACAATGGTTACAATAAAACATAACAAGTTTTAATGGAAAAACCTATTATGTTAGAATAGTCTAAAGGGAGTATTTACTAAGAAAATGGTTTAATTTTCTACATATATTTTTAAATTAAATATAGTTATAGTGTATATAAAATAAATTATATTTCGAACGAAAACATATTTTTAATTAATCACATCATCATATTTTTAATTAATCAAAGTATCACACTATATGTTGTATGTTGGACCTCAAAATCTATTAGAAATATTCGATGTCAAGTCACGTATTATCTCTTTTGGGAAGAAATAAATAAGCATTGGAGAGTTCTTCTAATAGTTCTGGAAATAACATTCTTTGCAGGATCCTCTGTTAATACTTAAGTAATAATAAAAAAAAGAAAAGAAAACAGAAAGAAAAAAAGTAAACATAAATATGAAAACAATATTTAAATAGTGTAAAAATCAAAACAAATAAATTGTAATAATGGCTATCATAAGTTACAATGTAAGAACAAAAAAAAACTAAACAAAAAAAAGTATATAATAGAATTAAGTTAAAGGCTGTATATAATAGTGACATAATTGATGTATAATAGATATGCAGTAAGTATTCGAAAACTAACAGAATTGTACATCGCCCGAGACACTTTAATTCTCATAAAAGCGCACGTCAACTTTGATTTGTCACTTCTCATAACTCGAAGGGGTTCATAATCATGATAATGATAACCTTTTCTACCTTTTCTTTTCATTTGCTATATTACAAACTGTAAGAGAATATTAAATATCCTTTAAAATGTTCTCAAATAAGTTATACAGTCATATATATCAAAACTTCTTAATGTCGATATAATCTAAACAGTTAAATTGAAGTAAATTTGATATACATAGCACACTTTTTTTCTAGTGTAGTATTCCATCTATGCTATTAATAATAAATAATAATAATTGTTCTTACTCAAATAACTGTTACCCTTTTTAGATACAAAGTATAACAAAGGTTCGACTCTAAAATAGTCTAGAATCGGATAACGAGCTAGTTAGGAAAAGTTTTAACAAGTACTTACCGAAACTTTGTAAATAATTTAAATTTATTGTACGGTTTTCATTATAATAAATTGTATGTGAAATAGAAATTTATTTATCATTCTAGTAAGATCATTTTATCCATGCTAGTAAGATCTGTTTATTTATAATAGAAGTGACTTTTTATTTATCAAAGACGCAAATATTATTACGTACAATGCATTTAATTAAATTTAATATAATTTTAAAACAAGTAGTACAGCATAAGTGTTTACAAACGGAATTCTAACGTAAGAAATAAATATAAAAAGTTTTTTGAAAACTCAATGGCCAGTTTTTAACAGAAAAAAATACTTGTCTTTACAAATTGAACAATTAAGAAAACATTAATAAATATGATTAAAATATACAAATATATGTAAACAATTGAAAAAAATAACTTTATGGCTTTAAGACTTTATGTGAGAAATAACAAACGAAAATCTTTCTATTTTAAGAGGTACATTATTTTTTGATAATTTTGAACGTTCTAGTTTCGAATGTATAGTTTTTGTTCATTTGTAATGCATTTCAATCTGTAAAATTTACTATAATTATAAAAAAAATCACCTATGAATTTATAAGACGTAGGGCTAAATTATAATAAATTATATAATTTCACTTTAATAACTCATCATAGTAAAGAAACCCTGAGATTCCAAAAACTTCAAAGCAAAATTATAAAATACAGAGTTAATTATTATAAATTAGGAACATTATTCTATTTCCCCGGAGTGATGTCAGCAAATGTAATTGTTATAGAAATAATAAATGAAACGAAGAGACTTGGAAAATTCGACAATGCCTATTAATTTCGTGAGCTTAGAAGCTGTATTGAATATATACAATATTTTAATGTATTTGGTAAAGGGTGGGGTTAATTTTGTTGATTATTTATATTCTGTAATGTATATTATACAATACTCTGAATTGTTATTGATGATTGGCAATGAAAATTGATATTTTTTCAAATTAATGAATTTTATTTTTATACGGCAAACACCGTATATATTGTATATATATATATATATATATATATATAGTGTATATATAACGTTATTATTTATTATAAATGTGTGATAAGAAAAACAATAATCGTAAAGAAAGAGAAGTTAAAGTAGGTACAAAATTCTTTGATATATAAAGTATTTCTTAATTTAAATACTTAATATACATCGTTCAGTTCCATTGAAAATTTGAATATGATTGAAGTACACGTCCTTAATATGTAAATATAATTTAATGTGACTTAATTTGAATCAGCAAAGATACATACTAGACAGTTTGTGGTTGTGAAATATAGTTATAAGTAGAAATAATATTAATATATCTTCTCAAAATAATAATAATAAAAATCATAAAAAAATATTTTTGCTTATAATTACGTATTTTGTTAATTTAAGAATAAGACGAATTAAGCATTGATCAAACAACAAAAAATTCCTAAAATTTAAATAAAATAGAATTAACTAAAGTTGTTTATAAAAAAAATGATTTTTTTAAGCTTCTTATTGTAAGGTTTACTAAACATATAATATTTTCAATTCTTTGATTAACCTATATAATTAAGGTCAGGAAAGTCCGTGGCTTACAATTACAATTCAAATAGTGCAGTCACAATAAT
The DNA here is from genome assembly GCA_959347405.1 of Napeogenes sylphis. Taxonomy (NCBI): domain Eukaryota; kingdom Metazoa; phylum Arthropoda; class Insecta; order Lepidoptera; family Nymphalidae; genus Napeogenes; species Napeogenes sylphis. Next base: position 34,575,685 of record OY365779.1, on the reverse strand, counting down.
TATAGAGCTCATAGTAGTTGGTTATACTAGGCCTGTACCACCCTCTTGAGACTATGAAATCAAAGTAAGTAGTTTTATTTCGTACTATGAGTATAAAGACTAAAACCCTTATATTTCTCTCTTACACATGAAATCGTAAAAACTTCCTCAATAAATAAGTATTCAAATTACAACATCTTATTTAGAATATTTATCCTGCAAGTCTTATTATAAGTAATATTTGTAAGGAAAAAAATGTGTTTCAAGATATTATAGATTTAATATAAAAAAGTTCCTCGGGCTGGCCTTATAATATACATAAAAATAACCTACTTTGAATGTTGCTTTATTATATATAATATGTAAAATGTACATAATTTGGGATACTTTACATTACTTTGATTATTTGTCTTCTTCTCTTAGTAGCTCTACCAATTGAGCTAGCGTATCATTACCCGCATCGACAAATTATATACTCTATATTTAATCATCTTAACTAAGACGATAGTGATATATATTAGGCTTTTATCGAAAATTCTAGCAATATTTCTAACTTTTCAGTATAAATTGTCATTGAAGCGATATCACAATCGAAATTAGATAACTCAATTGGAAGAACGAATGGACGGTCTCCCAGATGTCGCGGATTTGAAACCCTGTCCGTATGGATTAGTTTTTTTATATTTATTAAAAAAAAAATAATATTATTATGCATGTTCACCATAAAATAAAAATATATACTTACAAATAAAATAAGACTGGGCTCATATGTTACAAATGGACGAAAGGCTGTTATCACAACTTTAAGATATAATCTGTACAGTTTAACCACCTTAATTAAAAATAAACCTGTATTAGAGTCGTTTATTTAACTTAAGTTAGATATTATCTAAAAAAGATTCTAACTACATAATAGGTTTCGTTATATTTTATACTATTCACTTATGAGTTTTATCTTGTTAGTCGAAATAAATAGTGTGTAAATATCAACAGTTTTTTGGTCTGAAAGGTAGCGTCGAAGTTAGTCGGACGGACTAAAGAGATCGAATTATTTCCATCTGACAGAACATCGTTTTCTCGCTCTAGCAGAAGTCTATGTTTGAGTAGAAGTCATGCACGTAGCGCATATTGGCTTTTTCATTAATTCTCTCTTTTACTTTAGAAACGATAAATATACTCGTTCGTAGAACTGAAATTAAAAAAGTCTGAGTATTTTCCAATTTGTGAAAGCCAGCTACTAAATTTATTGACTGACTCTGAGAATTGCGTATTATTCGTTGAGAATACTAGGAGTGCAGTACGAATTTGTAAGATTCTGTATTCAACGTTTATAATGCAAACACACTTATAAAGAAATATCAGCAATTCAGCATGAAATAGGAATTAGATATTTCTTACTATGTAGAATAAAAAGTACGAACATAGTTTTCTGAATATATTATATGTAGTTTTTACAAAGAAAAAACTCACATCATGTTTATATTAAGAAAAACTTTTTATGTATATAATTTGTAAAAAAAACTTAAAATTAAATAAAAACAATAAATTTGAACAAATTATAGTGACTAATTTATATATATGTCTAAAAATCTGTTTTGACAGGTATACCATTTATATTATATAATATTAATACTCTTTCATTGTTTTTCTTACAAAAAACGGTTCATATCTGGAACCATTCGTTTTATTGGTTCGTGTATTTTATTAAACAAATTCATAAAATTGTTTTTATGGTTTCAAAAACAAATATTTTGTTATTTAAATACAAAATACAAATACATTTTCACGTAGCACCTTAGTAGCAACTTTTTATTTTATAGCGATATTAATACAATTTTAAGTTTATGCAATATATTATTAATATTATTATTAACATCAATTTACATATGGTAACGCAATGAAAGTGAACATTAATTATTCAAGATAAAATCATCACTCTCTAACGACTCTAAATACACTCAATACACTCAATACACGAGTGAGTGAGCATTAAACACAAGAGATTGACAGACCATAATAAGGCATTTTTTTTCCCAATTTTATGACGATATTAAACAAACAAATCATAATATATCTTTATTCATTTATTAACTAATATTATATTTGTATATTTCATAAAAGCTAAAGACTGAGCATTTTGATATCTAAAACATTATAATATCTAAAGAATTATGATTTCTTTTCCAGGCAATATTTAGCCAAACCTAATTGGTATAGTGACAGTCAAACAAAACAAAAGCTCATTTAAAAAAGTAAATATTTTCACTTTGATCACAAGTTTTAATCAGTATTATTTCTTCGTATTCGGGAAAAGAAAATAAAACTTTTTGAGCTTGAGTCAATGTTTTAGAAAAAGTTTCGCCAATGTAATAACTAATTTGACATGGTAGTTGATGTGATGTTTATTAAACCTGAAATATGTTAGAATTTATTATTAAAAATAAAGAAATTCAAATTATTTATTAAAAACAAAAAAAAATAATTATTATAAATACACATTAAAATGAAAGAAAAATATTGCTCTAACTTCGTATAATTTAATTTATATTTTAAGCTTTATGATTAACCCTTGGTTTCGAAATTTTTACAGCCATTGTGCTCATTTGAAAACTAGATGAATTAGTCTGTTAGTAATTTTCTACCTCAAGTGGTTTCTTAGATTCCGAACATAGAGTTCAAAATGCCTATTTACTAATAATATCTTGTGGATTCAAAGTGTGGTTACACTCATGTCATGAATTAGTAATATTAATAAAAATATCCAAATTTGAATACTATATAACATCTGGTACGGTCCATAAATAATGTGAAATGTGAAAATAAATAATTTGAAATGTCGGACAAATTTGATAGTAGATATATATAAAATATTATAGTTTACAAACATTTTACTTTATACATCTCAAATATGCTTTGAAATGAAATGAAATTCGATATTTCATCGGAGAGTGTTGTTTAGTAAGATCCTTGATTATTGAATTTCAATTAAATACTTCGATATAAATTGAAGATGAAAACCGCAACATTAATGTATAAGATATCACATACAACATCTCTGTTCTGAAACATGTATCGAATTATGTAGAGTATATCGCGTTTACCAGTATGTATACTTTTACAAATACTTAGGTATTATCAAAAACCATGCTTAGTAGAAAGTCAGGTTCATATTTTTTCCTAAAACTTAAAAATAAAGTATATACCTAAAAATAAATGGCTCAAGAACATTTAAATGGCTTATACGATATTTCTTAAAAAAATACTAACATTAAACGAAAAAAAAATATATGCTTATCTTTTATTTTTAAAAAGTTGCTCTATGCTCAACTCACAGTAAAAACATCAGTCCTCCACGTTAAAATTAAAGAGACATTTCATTGATTCATATTTAAGTCGAAATAGTTACTTTGTATGCAAATAATTTAAACAATTTTAATACCCTCATATTTTTTTATCATCATGTAGACATTAGTAAATTAATCATAACACTTGGTTCGAACTTTATAGTAGATTCGAACTTTCAAACTTATCACAGATAATGAGTTTGGAAGAACATTTAAGTTTCAAAATATCTTAAAACTAGTATGAAAATATTTGAACTGAAATGAAAAATTCGATAAATATTATTTACGTAACAAAGGTGAAAAGTAATAACTTGAGACAAAATCATTTATCTTTTCGCCTGTCTCATGAAAACAGCGATCCTTGAAGACACAAGATTGACTACCTCAATAGAGCAGTAAGTGTTTTATACTTAATTAATACTATACATTAATAACGATGTTAACGAAACAAAGCAATATACGCCTATATTTTCGAGCTTCTAGAATAAATTGACTCATCAGACATAACACCTTCAAAGCGTGTGTTTTGTATCCATTATATTATATGCTTATATTTACTGCTAATATTTTGCCAAACCTAATTTTTACAGTTCCGTGCAAGGAAAGTGAAAATCCGTTTAAATTTACGCCAAAAGGCAATATTTTAACTTCGTTAACAAATTATAATTAGATTTAGTTCATATTCTATCATGGGCTACGAATCGAACCACAAGCGTGTAATATGAGCAGCTTTACAATTATAATTGTTTCCATATCTGACTATCAAATGACTGGGATATATTAAAAGTACGCTTGGTGGCGTTCAGTGGTGTTACGCAACAACATGACGAATGAAAACCATTCACTTTGAATTTTGACATTGAAATATTATGCAAGTCCGATTGAACCAGTTTTAATAAATAAAAATGTGCTGTATAAATCATTTGAAAAACTTCGATCAATTATTATTAGAATGAACTACTTGAGAACTTTTCTCACTTGCAATCTTTTTTTTTTTAATAAATATAATCATAGCCGTATATTCCATTGTTGTTCAATATGAAGCCATTCGAATTAATTGGTAAAATATCAATCAAAGCAAACAATAGTGCAAATAGATTTGTTGGAAAAGCAATTACGTCCGAACATTTTGTTTTAATTGGATAATTTATAGACATTTCCAAGTTGAATAGTTCGAAGTTTCAATAAAAATGACTCTTTAGGTTTTTTGCATCGAAGTTTTACAAAACTATAAACTCTTTTATTTAATAATCACGCTGCATTGTAATAATTATTCTTTGACGGTTCTGAAACTTGAGATACACTTTATGTAATAGTCATTATATTAGTTTTACTTTTTAAGTTCAGAATAATAATACAATTGATATGGTATTTTATATATTGTCATATTTATTAAATTTAATTCCATCTATTTATCATTGTAATAGGAATCTCTCGGTAACAATTGTATATTATTAGATTCTTAGTTTTAAGCTAGGCGTATATATAGCTAATTTATTATCTCAAGCATTATTAACAATGCTAAGAAAACGTTAATTATCAACCAAATTATCATTTATTTGTAACAAGGGTTTCCAACTTCCTAATTCAATTCTTTATTCATGGCTTTCATTTGTACCAAATAATACTAAGGAGATTGATCGTTTTAAAAATAACGAATAAACTAAGTTTTATTTATTATTTTCCATTATTTGTGGCTCCGGTAATAAATTAAATCAAAGTCAACATTTCAACATTCAAAACACAGTCGATGACCATTTAATTTATAAATTTACTGTCCAATATTTTCAGTGTTATCACCAGAAAATTTTTATATATTCATATTGAAAGCTTTATAATCTGATAGAATTTATTATTGAGAGAGTTTGGTCGTCCCTACCTTGTTTTTGTTTTGTTGGCGGTTTCTTTGATGTAATGATCTGAACTTTTATACTAACAGTGTTTTGACTATCTAACAAGAATATTTTTGTCTGATTTTATTTAAATTTGAGTCAAGTTGAGAACAAACAGAAGTAATTTGCGTAATTCTAAAACTGATTATAATAATATAAATTACTCGGTATCGTGGACTCTCGTCTATAGAAATAGTAAATATTGTTTGTTAAATTATATTAACTATCTTATCTCAAATATAAATAAAAGTTGTGAAAAAATGATATAAGATTTGAAATCAACATAAAATCGAGAAATTACATAGAATAAAGTAAAGAGGAGTATTTTATCAATCCAATCCAGCTGGCGTTCTATTTTAGTGCTGAAAGTTCTTGGTACATGAGCGGACTGTTGAAATAAATCACATGTTGAAAATCAGTTATGAAATAATTCTTCATAACCGGTTATTAAATTCTGTAAACTGAAATAAAGAAAACTTTGTTGTTGATTATTTTATTTTAGATATTTGTTTCTCTGATTTTTTTAATCCTCTGCTAATCTTTCGTGTACCATTTACTTACTTTTTAAATTTATTTACTATTTCATATACATATATGTCCGCAATCCAGTAAATAAAACATTTTTAAATGTCTTTAATTATTGATGTATATTCTTTGTTATATTTTGTAACATAGATATAGAAAATCATTATTTATTTTTTTCAGCCTTTATTCAATACGTTTTTATAAACGAACTCGTAAAAGCATTTTAACCATTATAGTAAGGCCCTTGTTGATTGTTAATTGTTTTAAATTGAATAATTTTGTTTATTTTTTATTTTTTTAGAAAAAATATCCATGTTTAAGTATGCTACAGTAGTATTAGTTTCTTTTTCAATTTTAATAACGGCAATAGGTAGACTTTTAATATATTTACAGTATATTTAGTTTTATATTCATTTTAAAAATAAATTATTCTAAATATTTTTTTATTTTTTGCGGTTTTTTTGTACGTAATGGTACGGAACCCTTCGGTCGAATGAGAAATTTATTTTTATTTTATCTTATATTTATGATGAAACGATCTATTATTATTTCATCTGATTCTACATTATCTTTATGTCACAACTGACTTCTCAGATCTACGACGAGCCTCGATTTTTATTTAGAACATATTGTATTTAGATTTTAGAACATCGATTATTTAGCGGGCAATGGGAATAAGATTATGTTTTTACAGTCCTTATAAATAAGACGTATTTAATTGTTTTGTGTAATATAGCGTTTAAAAAAAAGTTATTTACTAAATAATTAACGATTGTGCCATATAGATTTATATAGTGAAAACAGCAATTATTTGTTTTAAATACTTGCTGAAATTATTCGATTTCAGTTATTTTTTTACAGAAGTTCAAGATAGATGTACATTTAAAGGAGAACAGAAACGAAAAATTATTAATTCATTCTGGGTCTCGCTATGAACTGTAATTCGTTTAATACCAACTGTCATGAAGTTAATGACCGCTATTTTCACGGAGCTTTTGCACAGAACTTTATTGTGAGTAATTTTCTTCTTTTGCTGTTTTAGTTTAAAATTTGAAAACGTCTATTAATAAGCCTTGACATTTGCCGACCTTCCTTCCCATTGGGAGAAATGGGGCCTAATAATTTATTAAGCGCTGTTGATAATTTTCTTATGCCGGGTGTGAAAAATAAGAGTCCTGAAAGTATGAGTGACATTTAATTTAAAACAATATACAGTCAAGAAATTACGGAAATTAAAGTAAACAGGAGTACATGATCTGAAAAACTCTTTGAATTTAAAAACCCTATGATGATATATGTATATATATATATATGTATATATGTAATATACTATATTTAAATTTAAGATCATTATATCAAAAGAAATCGCTAACAGGGGACAAAAAAATTCAATAAGCTCAATAATCCATCTTATAAACTTTCGTTATGAATATATAAAAAAGTTTTCGGTGTTTATATTAAAAATATTGGACGCGTAAATGAATTCAATGAAAATGTCTTCGGCTGTGTTTTGAATATTGAAACTTGGACGTTGATTAAATTTATTATAAGAGCTACACATAAAATATACCATTTTGTACGTGTTGATCCAATGTCATACATTTACTACAAAGACCTTTTAGTATCGAATCTAAATAATTCTACTACAGTGAGTCTCCGTACAGAAATTGTAGTTATAATGAAGCTTAGATAGAAATAAACAAGCTCTTCAAGAGCCGGTTTATAAATAACTATTGGTAATAACATTTGTTAATTAATAGTACTTGTGGCATGTTTGGTAAACATTCAGTTACTCCTTTGTGTTTGATAATAATTAGTTTATTAACAGTGAATTAACTATCAGAATTGACAGCATTAGGAATATATTTCATGAAGATTAACTTCGTTAGATCAACTTAATTTCGCTATTGATATATATAAAAAGCAGCATGTTTGTCTGTTGTATCTTATGTGGTGTTGGTTGAAGTATTAATCTCTTCTCACTGGTCTGGTCTGGTCTGGTCTCTTAAAAGGTCTCTTCATTAATTTAAGACATCACGAGTTTTGTTATTTTTAGTGTTAAAGTACAGATTTATTTTAGGTGGTTGGTTACTTTTCGATTTAAAAGTTATTATACTTGCAAGATAATGCGATTCGATTTTATTATTGGTAATTCGTGAAGATGAAATAAGAATAGTGATGTTAACTTATAATGTGCTTTATTTTGTATTAATGATATTATATTATAACAAAAATATCTTAAAAAACTAAGATTTCATTTGGGACTTAGACAATATGAAATAAATAAATATATTTTATTATATTATTTTTTTTCCGGATTAAAGAGGATTATGAAATTATACAACAACACAGAGATAGATTATCAATTTAGCCATGTTGGCTTAATTAAAACTTTAAATGTATATGAAATAAATTATTAATCGATACGGATTCGATCCTGCGACCTCTGGTAAAACCGTTCACGTTCCGTTTCTAAGATTTATTAGAAGTATAGTATATTTACTATTTAATAATTAATAATACTGTTTAAAACAATCAGTTTTAACATTGATAATACTATAAAAGTTCTAGAAGTGTACATTTTGAATGAAATGTCAAATGATTCTGTTAAATATTAAACAAAAAAATATGGATAATCGGTACATAAAAGAAAATGAAAGAGTGTAAACTTAGTTTTTGTGATTAGTTAAAATTTAATGATTAAGCAACATCTGAATCAAATGTTGAAAATCAAAAAACTAAGACTTGTAACGAGCAAAAATATAGAGCTACACTTCAATTATTGTATTAATAATTCCAAGGCTTCCAAAAATATTAAACCCGAAATATTTTATTTCTTAGAATACTTTTTACTTTTAAATTAAAGCGGCAGAGACTCTTTATCAAACATTTTATCAAATAGTGCCGCCTTGGTACGAAACGTGCTTAAGAGAGAATCAAGTTAATATGTCTATTTTAACACTGATAAGAACGTAGCTCAAGATTTATATTTGTAATATTATGCGTTATCACAGATATTTTTCAAGAAAAGTTACTACTTTAAGATAATTTGAAATATAACTATTTCAAATTCAATAAATTTACATTTTAAATTTAACCAAACGTTTCGAATGCTTTGCAGCAATCGTGTTCACGGTAAGACGAGGGCGGTGGAGGTGAATTAAATTTAAAATTTAATTCAATATACGCGAGTTAAATCCGGAAAATAGTTTTATTTTAATATGTAGTCCTCGTGAAAGCCTTAGAAAACACTATTTAAGATATTTTTGATTAAAATTTACTTTACAATATGTTTATGTACACATATTGTAATATTCCTAATAATACGCATAAATGTATTGAAATTATTTTTTTTTCTCGTTGACATAGTGTCCTCACAAACGGATCTGTGAAAATAATTAAAGATGATAACTACAAGAAAAAACATTCTTATTTGATACCGGATGACACGGTTGCGATACAAAAGCTTAAATAAGCGCCGAGTCGACTTTTAGGTAGGCTGACTTCTTTTAATTAGGAACATGCATAACATATATTGTCCATTATGTTATTGTTGTCAATAAAGCCTAAACATACATATTAAAATTTGTCTTTAGGTAGACAATTACTATAGGAATAATATTTTGGTTCACGATGCTACGTTTACGTCGCGCGTCGTCTTGATATAGGTAATTATGCCTTAATATTTCATTGTGGGAAGTGACGTCAGTCAAAGTGACAGATGTCGCTCTAATACCGTATAATATTCGTAACGTGAACTCGTAATTAGTGTGAATATATAATACCCATCCATCCACCCTAATTCTACTCCACCAGGTCACGAAATATTGTTTGTAAATTAAATAAAATGATAATAAATTCTGCCACTGTTAATTGTGATAAGAGATAAATATTATTAGAATATTTGTGAAAGTCATAGCGGGTTACGTGTAGAATTACGTATAGGCACGTTACTGATTAAAACATCGTAAAATCAGGAACAAATTCATATTTAAGCACTTGTTACAATTTAAAATATCTTTTGTAATGATATTCCTACAGAATATGTTAACAAAAATATAAAAATGATGTTAATCTTCGTATTAAGTTAGAAACACGTGGAATATTATTTATGTAAATATTATTTTAAAAAATAGGTTAGTTTATAAATTAAAATATTTGTTTGACCTTGAAATATTTCGTGTTACTACTCAACTCATCAATTATCACTAATGAACAAAGCAACAAGTATGATTGAGACCCACTTGTTGACTAATCACAACAATCTGTTCACTTTACTTTTGTAATGACTTTACACAACTCACACAATTGCTCTATAACTAAAACAAATAAATTGTAATAAATTTTAAACAAATATAAAATGCAACATTTTTCAACATGGGCAGAAATCGAACTCAACCAAAATTCTACCAATAACGCTACCATATCGCTACCCACTTTGACAAAGCTGAAGCTTTAGCATATTTATATAATCTGCTTCATAAAGGACAGAGACGACATTTGTTAGGTTTCTTACAAACAATATTTTTCAACTTTAAAGGGTAGGGTAACATGGATAAGATGCCACAATTACAATTACTGTTAGAAAATATCTATGAACATTTTAATATGTTCATCTTATTCAAATTTTAAACTAGAAATAAATGTTAAATAAGGAATTTCTAAAGAAGATTAATTGACGTCATTTCCCTCCGGATAAATTTGTACAGAATTCTAATTCGGGCCTAATTTGTCATCCTACATTTATTTATAATTTATACAAGCTTTACATGACTGTTATAATGCTTATTAAACGTCACTGTCATCTGTGGCAACTTTTTAATTTTGATCTCTGAAGTTAGTAACATTGTTAAGAACTTCTGAAGCAAGCCGAATAGGTAGGTTTTGCTTTCATCAAGATATAGCCAATTAAATATAAATGCTTAATTCATAGAAGCGGATAATAAAAAGCGCAATCGGAAATGGGATGGTTTCCCAGAGGTATAGAGTTATTATTTATTCTATAAATATTTAAACTAAGCTTTATATGACTTTACACATTTATAAACAATTAACATTAATTATAATAAGACTAAAAAACTAGATGACGATAAATAATTAAAGTTATATTTTATTCAAACAGTTCTTGAAACTAAATGTGGAATGAAACTTTACTAAACGGCGTCGTATTGACTCAAAGTTTATCCCGCCTTCAGATACAAGAGGTGTGCAAACAAACTCCAAGCGAGCTCTTAAATTGAAACGTCCGTCTGTACGTGACTAAACTTATTTAATGGAGTGGTACTGTGTGGTGACTTTTATGAATTACCTAAATCTTGACATTATTATTTTATCTTACGTAATTATGTTATTAAAAAAAAAAAAATATTTCATTTTGCAATTTAAGCATAAAAAACCCTAGTAATAATAACTTAGTGACTTAAGTTGTCTTAAGTTTAAATATTATAAATAAAATAGATTAAATAAAAGGCAGCCGACTAGGTAGCTTAAGCAAATAAAATATTTCAGATAAATTTGTTTTTTTCACGTGTCTTTTAATAACATAACTCTATTCTCTATTGAAACATAATTCTATTCATAAATTTCGGTTAGAGAAAAAGGGATAACATACTTAATGGAACCCGATCAGTCTGTGGTCGTACAGTTTTTTTTATTAAAAACTTGTTGTATATGGAAATTTCAGTAAACTCCACAAAGAACTATCAATATTTCAATCCATCAAATAAGAAATAACATATTTGTAATAAATAATATTATGATACAATTCATCAATCTTTATTCATGAAAGGAATACCGCAGCTATGCAAAATAAATGCCACCACGCTATTCATTTATACCTACCTATATATTTAAGTTTTAATTAGTATCTCGTTTCGAAATGTGGTTTAACCCAACATTACATTTGATGGATCGTTAGCAATCGTTTGTCAGTTTTTCACTAAAAGCTTGTAAATATGAAATGAACAAATTGAAATACAAAACACAATATCGTTGTTTTAACAGTCAGGCTATTATTAATGCAATTGAAAAACCTTACAATTTTCACATTTTATGATTGTTCATCAACCATCGTAACGGTACTTTGTTACAGTACTTATGATTATTATAGTTTTTGCCAACAGCCTGGCCCTAGTTTTACAAGTAAAGGAACTCTTTTTTTAGGTTGCAAATTTTAATATTTATCGGCATATGAAAATGACGGAACGATCTATTGAGGTTATAAATAATTGAATTTGAATTGAATATCAATAAAAATATACTAATAATTACAAAAAAACTGAAGAGTTTGGGTACTCAATCGCCTATATATTGATTAAGGTCACAGGCTATATAATATATATAACATCACGCTTACCCTTATTATTCTTACAAACCCTTAAAATTGGTAGTGCTTTTCAAATCAAAATCAAATCAAATCAAAATGACTTTATTTGGTCATCACATATTAATCAAAACTGACATAAAATAATAAATCTATTTTATAAAACAAAAGAAAAAAAAACAATACAAAAGAGAAAAAAAACAATATTAATACAATAACAAAAATTATAAAAAATGATAAAATAACAAAAATTATAAAAAATGATGATGAAAGTTATAAAAAATGATGCCCAAATCGGAAAGCCACTCAGCTATTGTAGAGGAAACAGTCTCCTACGCTGATTTTCAGTGACCGCCGTTTAGTGACATTTCGAACGCTAATGACGGAAATACAAGTACAAAAACACAAAAAAAATGTACATACAAAAAAATATAACAGGAAACATTGGCATCATAACACAAAAAAATATATTTTAAAATAAAAAGGTTAAAAAAAATGAATCATAATAATAAAGTAAAAATAAAGATAAAGATGATTAACAATAATAACTATTATTGACTATACTATACCGTAATATATTTAAAAATCCAGCAACTAATAAACAAATAGAAAAGTATTTATTAGTAGTAGCATTATTAGTAAACCAACAAACCGGTTTTAATGCAAGAATGAAAGGTACGATCCACCGCACCTTGTTTACGATATTTTATGATTATGTAACTTTCAAACCCTTAAAATTGGTAGTGCTTTTAAACAACAAAGCAAATTTGCAAAGCTCTTTATTGCCCGGCTTCAAGCAGTTTCTCTGAACTAGTATTCCCACCACATTCCGAACATCTTTCTAAATAGTAAAAGGCATGTAGAATCGCTGGCAAATATTAGAAATATACCTACCTAGTTTTGCCATAAATATTGTAACAAATAAAAAAATATTTTTTTCAGAAAAATATGGCTCAGTCACTCCTTCATAGCTAACACCCCACGAAATGATCACTGAAGTCGGATAATGGACACGTAGCAGTCTGTCGACTAATTGGGAAACTTTCTTAGAGCTTTGAGCATAAATACGTTTATTTTGTTTGTTAAAATTTTGCTCAGTTGTAAAATTTTTCTCATTCGTGTACAATTTTTTTCTGTGACCTCCCTTTGCGTACCGCCTCAGAAGTTGTTTCGATTTTACCACCCTATTCATCTTTAATTCATCACTTAAGAAATGACCAGTGTACTTATTGGCAGCAACTCTTAAGTCATCTCTTAAAATACACGACATGGTTCTAGGTGCTTCATATAATATATATATAGATAACATCTTATGCTTTCGAACAGGATTTCTTCAAATTTTTTCCTTACTGCTTTGACCACCTTTTTCGTACGAACACTACGTGGACGGCCTGGTCTTTCTCTGTCACAAACAGAGGAAGTCTCATTGTATCTATTAATAGGACAATATTCCGAGGTGGTGGTTAGTTTACCCACGAACTGACTATATTGACCATTTTAAAGTAATCATTGACGATTCAAAATAGCCAGTAGACTACTTGAATAAAGATATTTTGAATTTGAATATGTCAATGGTATGGTAACGTACATTTCTTCTATACATTTTATATAACATAGCGAAGACATTTAATATATTTTGTATTCCAAACTTGACACCTACATATTCAGTAATCTCAATATTTATTTTTTTTATATCTTTGTAAGGATATAATTTATTTGAGAATTACAGTTTATAATATATTTTTGCCACTTGGATCCGCGGAATAGATAAAAAATCCTTAATAGAATAGAAAGGGAATAGATACATAGAATAGAATAGATAAAAAAATTAATAATCATTATTATTAATCCTTATCCTAATTATCACCTAAGTTGTACTTACATGTACAACTGGAATCAATCAAAAATGGATGATAAATCGAAATATATAATCGAAAGATAAATGTAGGTAAAATAACTCAAGGTAAAGTTTAATTATTTAGTGATAAAGTAATGTATATCATAAAATAAACATGAACATAATCCCAAGAAACCAATTGTGACAGTCAGTAAGTCTGTACCACAACATTAGAGAACATCTTACATTCAGTGCGGTTACCAACAAGCGCTGAGTTTGACTTCCACAAAATGTAAACAAATAACGAAGTACTTAAATAGTAGATAATATATCAGAAATTGGAGAAAAATAAAGGATAAAGTACTATTTAACACCATTGTCTACATAATTATAATAGTTAATTTAGTCTAAAAAGTAAAGCTAAAAATAATAGAGTTTGGCATTATGTCAATTAAAGTAATGTCAGAAATATGATTTTATGAAATAGTTTCGAAAGAACATTTTTCATGAATTGTTATTCTATAACACTTTACACTTATTTAATGAACTAAAAATATTTTTTATATCGTGATAAATGAAAAAAACCAGCAACATTTAATATTTAAAGCATTTTCAACCATAATTTCATAAATCTTACTCTCGAAGAGCTTAAATGGGAAATAACGTAATAGTCTTGAATATTTCATTCGATACCGCCTAGATATCAGCCCATTATATGTTTAACGATTATATTTTGTTAGTCTACAACCGTAAATCTATAACTATGAATCTATGGTTATTTATTAGAGGGTTATGTATATCTAAATTACATTCAATTATTTTTGACTTCATATTATATAGTATTTAAGATCATTTGTATGTATGTTGATTTTAATAGAAATGTACGACACAGATATCGGAGGATCATTAAAATTATTATTTATTTTTGTTCAAGCGACAATGAATCAATACCCTAAGTTTAGTGTAAATGGTGTTCTGTATTAAATTTGTAATATGTTCATTAATTAATTATTTTTTAAGTATTATTTCATAAAGAACATATACTTGATTTGGAAAATATCAATCTCCTTACATTCAATATAGTGTTGCGTATGTATCTGAAATTCAATGTCGAATTCGAAACCGCAACTAAGTAGGCAAAAAAAGAGATCTTATAAAGAAACTTCGTATAGCCAAAGCCTTAGGCGATAATCAACTTAGTCACCAACTGTCTAGGGCATTGCGATCAATTCTTAAACTTATCCAAGGTATAACAAATCAAATAACGAAAAATCGTGATAGCTTTGATCGGGCAAAACATGAAGTAGACTTTGATAAAAATCCTTTTAAATACTCAAAAAACATTTTCAAAGATCAAAAAGGTAAGCTTCTCTTGACCAACGAGCAAATTTTCGACCATTATAAAAGCACATACGAAGTGCCAGAAAACCGAAGACTATATGGGGATCCAAACGAACACAAACCTGAGACTCCTACTGAAGATTTTCAAGCCAACCCACCAACTTTGGAGGAAATCAATAAAATAATTAAAATGAAACCATCTAAGTCAGCACCAGGTCCGGATGGTATCCCTTATATAGTTTACAAAAAATGTCCGTCGCTCCATAAACATCTTTTAAATATATTCGGTAAAATCTGGTCAAGAAAGCAAATACCGGTATCGTTCGGAAAAGCCCTTTTTGTCCTCATTCCGAAAAACGACAATGTCAATAATCCCAAGGATACTAGACCGATAGCCCTAACAAATACAATTTCCAAAATATTTTTCTCTTTTTTACAAACTAAAATGACGCAATTCATGATTAACAATAGATATTTCAGGCCTAATCACCAGAAAGGGTTTTTGCCCGGAATTTCTGGATGCCTGGAACATAATACGTTAATATCGGAAAGCCTTAAAGATGCTAGAACTAGCGAGAGACAAATTACGGTTTGTTGGATAGACTTAGAAAACGCCTTTGGGTCGGTACGACATGAACTAATGATGTTCGCGCTTAAATGGTATAACTTTCCTATGGTAGTTCGCGACATTATTGCATCATATTATTCAAAATTAAAATTCTCAATAATTTTTAATGAAAACCATTCAAAACCACTTAATTATAACGTTGGTTTATTTCAGGGCTGTTGTATTTCTCCTATTATATTTAATATAGTTATTAATATTTTAATAGACAAATTAATTAGAAATGAAAAAAAGTGGGGCTATCGGTTTAAGTTCAACAACAAATACACAGAATCCATACTAGCTTTTGCAGATGATCTCGCGATACTGACACGTAATCCGAAACAATGTCAGGTACTTTTAAATGTAGTTGAGGATTTCTGTACGTGGACGGGCGGATTGAGGACAAAACCAAGTAAATGTTTTAGTCTGTGTCTGGGTAGACGGAACACCAAATATACCTCTTACGATCCGGGTCTTATAATAGGCGGTCAGTGCGTTAGTACGGTTACGGAAGCAGCTCCGTTAAAATTTTTAGGTAAAAAAATCGATTACCAAGGCCGTACTCCATCGTTGGATGTAATAGTCGATAGCTTTTTAAACGATCTCAAAAAGGTAGACAACCAACCAATAAGTAACGTCAAAAAAGCTTGGATTTACGATAATTATTTAACATCACGTCTAAATTGGCCTTTCCTCGTGTATGATATAAATAAAACCCTTTTGTCAAAGTTAGATGCAAGCGTCATAAAGACATTGAAGTTATGGCTCGGGTTAGCGCACTCAGCGGACTCTTCAACCTTATTTAGAGACCGTAACAACTTTGGATTAAAATTAAAGAAACCATCGGAGCTCTACAAACATCTAAGAGTTACCAAAAGACATATCATCGGAAAATCTAAAGATGATACTGTAACTTCTCTCCCAAAAGACAAAGTTGCCTCAGAGCTCGAGTCACGACTTCAATTCCATAAAAAGTTTATGATAGGTGCTCAAACAAATAAAGTAGGGCTAGGATCAAGTAGGAAAGTTCAAGACATAGACATAACAAAATCTTTTATTCGACAAGACGAAAACGATAATTACCGACTCCACGCGATGAGCCTAGAAATTCAAAACGAATGGGTGACCATAGGAGATTTTTGTATTCCACTAGCTTTGAAGTGGCGCACCTTAATTTATGATTGGTCCCCAGCATTATTAAAATTCTATCTTAATGCATTCCAAATGACTCTCCCAGATCAAAGTAATTTAGTAAGATGGGGCAAAACCACCGAAAAGTCTTGCAACATCTGTGGGGAGGCAATAGGAACCGCGAAACACCTATTAGTAGGGTGTAGGGTACTTCTAGATAAAGGTCAATACTCGCGTCGCCACGACAAGGTATTAGAAATCATACGGGAAGCGGTTAGTCTTTCAGTAGCAAGAGCGCGGAAGGGTATAACAACCACCGAACGATCTATAGAATTCGTTAAAGAAGGCTCCTCCAAAAAATCAAAAGCGAAGCCTTATTCAATATTAGGCGCGGCTCCTGATTGGATTCTCATGATGGACACGTATGAAAAGCATTACAAAATCCCTGGGGATGTTGGTGTTTCGTCATCCAGACCGGACTTATTCCTGTATTCGAAACATCTGAGGCGCGTGATACTTGTGGAGCTTACTGTTCCTTGGGAAACAAACATCCCAAGGGATCACACATTCAAGCTCAATAAGTATTACGAACTAACCAACGAACTGATCAGGAATAAATTTATAGTTAGTCTGTACGCGGTAGAAGTGGGAGCGAGAGGTATAACAGCAAAATCTCTCTATAGCCTACTTAAAGATCTTGGCCTTTCTAGAACAAGCATCGGTTCATTTCTAGAACGTACTTCAAAGGCGGCATTAGTAGGTTCTTTCCAAATTTGGTTAGGTAGGGAGAGGAGTGTTTAGGGTGAAGGTGAGCGTTTTTGCGCATAATAAAGGGGCCCCTTAAACCTACTCCTGGGTCGCAAGTCCCAGGCACTGCTTGCACTCCTCTCCTTGCAACGCGATGGGCCCGGCACCCGCACGGTGAATCCATGGATTGCTAAGAAGCTTCGTCTCGTCTTATATTCATATGCGCAAATTTATTATTAATAAATTATTCATACCGTAACTATAGTTTATTTAAAATTTTTAAGTACCTACTTACAATAAGATTGTATATTATATAAAACTTGTTGTAATTCAAGATTAACAAATTATACAAATAATAAAATAGAATCGTTGTGTATAAATCTAAAAAATAAATATTAAAAAAAAGATGTTTTTTTTTTAATGATTTGTTTTATATTTTATATTATAGCAAAAATGATATCAACATGCCAGTGAAGATTCCACTAAAGATCTTAAAACAGAAGAAGTGATTTAATAAATTATTAAATCTTGCATTTTAAAAGAAAGAACAAGCTGTTTTTACAATGTTTGTGAGGTTTTGTAGCTTTCCTCAATAATCGTTCTAGCAAAATAAAAAAAATATATTTTTCGAATATAAATTACCGGTTATAGCATTATAAATATCACAATAACAGTTTAAAGTTATTTTGAAACTTAAAAGCGCTTTCAAACTCATTATCTGTGAATAGTTTGAAGTTCGAGTCTACTACAAAGTTCAAACCAAGTTAGTGCAAGAGTTTGTCACCTCAAACGGAAATTATGTATAAACTTTAAATCTTGGATGACGTTAGATATCCCAGAATCAGTTTCAATTCTACGTTTGTTATTTGTGCTCTAAAGGTTCGACTAATGTTCATATGACTTGTAATTTTGCTTATATCTTACTTGTATCAGCTGCTATTTTTTAAAATGCTATAATTAAATTAATTGACGTGTCGAGAAGTAAGGGTTACTTATATATTAAAAATCTATACTCGTTCTTCAATATTTAATAGTGTATTTTCAGAAATTTATTATAAATTATGCCAGTTCATGAAAATGAGATTCATAATAAGCCAGTGCTTTCTGAGCCAGACAGGAATACTCTTGGAAAGACTCAACATCTTGCTCTCACTAAATAAAAATATAATATCTTAAAATAAAGGAAAAATTTTCAATCACTGGTTTTAGTTATAGTTTTATGTTTTAATTGTAATATGAACTGCTAAACGCATTTCTAGGCATACCCATTTGAAACGGGACATCATAATGTCCCGTTTCAAATTAATACTATTTTTCGTAAGTATTCTCGTTACTAATACGAAGTTTATTAGATAAAATTATGGTAATTGTTCGTTATCGCGCCACCAGCGATTTCGAGGTTCATTGTTTTCACAGGTGAATTTTGTTCTTGTAACTTTTGAAACATTTATATCGTGTGAGCGTGTTACCTTTTTGAGCGTAAAAAAATAATTGAACCATTGATCACTCCGTATTACTCTTGTTAAATTTAAATAACGAACCATTACCTTCTTTTGGCCTACGATAATATTGTTTTTATATTTGTATTTTAAAATGTTTATATTCTTATAAATCTTATATTCAGCATTACATCAATATAATTATTTGTTAACTCTTTAGCAAATAAAGAAGACATAGTTGTAACAATCAACAATTATTTTTTAAATTCCTCGCTGTTAAAATACTTGAAGATAGATCGTTAGTAAGTTGTTTTTCATGAAAATAAACGAAAACTAGCAAAATAACTAAGTACAATATTTATTTCAGTTAATTTATATTTCAACTTTTTAAGCCAGCCTTGAATAAAATTTTACTATATATATTTTTTTAATATGATAACAAAAATAATTACTGGCAAAAAATAACAAATACCTAATTAAACATTAAAAACCAAATATAACAAAAACATCCCAAGCCATGAAAAACTAAGATTAATATTAGTATATATTCTTTTAAAAATTATAAATCTTACGGAATCATTTCGTAGACAATTTACATCTTTATATATTTTACCTTAAAAAATGAGATTTGGAAAGATTATGATTATACAGTTAAAATACACTTTTATTTATTTATTTAATATTTTAAAACGTTAGCTACAGACGGAGAGTTGAAAAAAAACCAAAACTGATTTAAACTAACTTTAATTAAAAGAATTACAATTACGTACTTATTAACTAATACAAGAATCTGACCTACTCGATGTAAGTACAAATAATAATGACAATATTTTATTAATAATTAAGGCTTATATTATAATTAAATTGCAACTATGCATTCCGTCGCGATGACACAATACACATTTTATTCACACGGAGGGAGTGTGAATATCAGCAATCCTGGAGTATGTGTACGTAACTACAGCATAAATAATAATATTAATAAAACAACATTTTGGTAATAATAGATCTTCACGTCTTTTTTACATTATACTTTATAAACAAAAACATTCAGAACATTTCGGAAATTGTAGACTTATTCTCAATGTTTTTAAAAAGATCACACCTACATCAAAGATATTATTTATATATTATTAAGAATGTAAGAAATAATTAAAGACATATTATATATTTTTAGAATATTAATATTTAAATTCTGATATTAGAATAAGATAGTTATAATACCTAAACTGTTACCATGGTTACCTGTTGCCTTAGCGATGAGGTATTACTTTAACAAGTTAATAGTTCTAATGCTACTCAGATAATTTGTTTCCATTACTAAGGTTAAGTGCCTATTGTTATATGTAAATCTATTAAATTAAACTATTATCGTGTTGCTACCCGCCTTAATGAATCTGACAATCTATATATAATCTTATTTATTGTGATCGACGCGTCATCTATTAGATATTTTACAGATATCCAAACTAATGTTTATAACATTGCAGTTAATTCTGTTCCTAAAAATAATTTTAATTATTTCAAGTATTCACACGAGGCTCGATTTTTATTATATATATTGAATCGTCCATTTTGTATTATAGAAATTTCATTCCCAAAAGAAGAA
Source organism: Napeogenes sylphis (assembly GCA_959347405.1). Classification (NCBI taxonomy): domain Eukaryota; kingdom Metazoa; phylum Arthropoda; class Insecta; order Lepidoptera; family Nymphalidae; genus Napeogenes; species Napeogenes sylphis. The sequence continues at coordinate 34,554,912 of OY365779.1, read as the reverse complement.
TATAAATCATAGGCTTGATAGGTAATCTCATATTTATCCACATTTTGTAAATAGAGTAATGGATAGCATTGTGGCACGTTATAAATTATATTGTTTTATACCAATCCCTTAAATAATTAAAGTCAACCTAATTTATGTATCTATCTATCTTCTATCTTAACCGCCCGCGGTTCTATCCTTTGACAGATCGAAGTTGATAAATTGTAACAAAATATTACTTTATCTAGAGATCTTAATAGTAGTTCTTAGAGTGAATTGAAATTATAATAATTATATATAAACATATATACCAAGTTTCAAAAAAGGTACACTATTACAAATTGGGATGATTTCGTTATTGTTTGCCAGAGATATTAACAGAACGTGAATGTTAATTATGTAATTTTACTTCAAAGAGAAGCTTTCTTAAATAAAATTACTTCCTAATTATTATATGCTTTTACATAAAAACAGTATTTCTTAAATATGGTTTCCTGAGTATTCAATTTATCCAATTTGAATGATAAATCTTTATGTATATAATATCTGAGTAAAAGCGATATTTTTCTTTTATTTCAATGTGTGACTAAATGTGACATTCGACATTCGTAATAGCAAAATAGTTTGTATAATATATTCTTATATTTTATGACTATACTAGAAGTTATATATACAAAGAAGTTAATAAAGATTACTTAAAAAAAGAATTATGGATTAAATAAATAATTTTAATTTATTTATTTTAAATAATAAATAAAAACATATTTTAGGTTTAATAAACATCAAATCAACTACGAAGTAAAATCACGTATTACATTGGCAAAAACAATCTAAAACGATTTTCGCTCAAAAGACCCAACAAGTTAATTATAATTTTGTCATCAAAGTCAAAATATTTCCTCTCAGCATTAATTTAAATGAGTTTCCGCTTTGTTTAACTTCCTCTGTAACGATTAGGTTTGGCCAAATGTTATCAGCGAGAGTAATCATATTTCTTACATATTGTAATGTTTACTAAAACTCACAGCTGGGAGGTGGTGTCTGAGGAATGCATATTACTGTGACATATAATAATTGTAATATGTTTTATAACTTATTCGTGAAACAACGTATTATTGTTTATTTAAAATCGTTATACACTTTAGGAAAAAAAAAACGATTGTTAATGGTCTGTCAATCTTAGGTCTCCAGGGCCCTTTTTTTTTTTTTTTAACGTCTGGAATCCTCATGGATACACACCTCCATGCAGGGGAAGATGGAAGCGGTTATGTGAGACTCTTACTCACTAAACCAGACGGTCAACACCTCTCCGTCATTATGGAGCGCCACGGGAACGCTTGCGCACACATCCGCGTTGCTCCGACGGAAGGCCGCGTGAGCGGCCACCACCTCCATGGAGTGACGCGCCCGGTTGACTTGAGCGTGTCCCACTCCGGGGCTTGTTGAATGGCGAAGGGCTCCCCTGCCCTCCACCCAAGCCGGCCGAGCCAAATCAGGACTCCCTCAACGAAGAAGGTGTCCCGATCCGACTCAACCTCCCGGGGCCGGACCCCGTCCGAAAACGGTCGTGGTCCGAACCCGAAGCCGCCACCAGCGGCTGGTGTGCATCGTAGGCGACCCTCCGAAGAAGACCACCCCGACACACGGGGCCGGAAGAGGTAAACACATCTGCGCCGCAATTTAAACTGCCACCTGCAGACGACGCCCCACAGTCCACTCTGCGCACAGAGAAGTACCAGGGGCGACCCCGCTGCTGTCCCCGGTAGAGAGGGCCTGCGCCCTCCCACCCTAAGTGCCCAGGCCAAAAGGCCCGAGCCCAACCCGCAGATAGACCACCCCGAAAGGCAGCCTGCCCGCCAGCCAGCCATGAACCGGGCACAAACCCCCATGGCCGACCCACCTCGCGCCGAGTATTAGCCAACGGCTAATGCAAACCCGAAGGATCACATTAACCGTTGTTGCCCAGGGAGCACCGGCCCGTACCGCTTCCGATGCCACCGGACGAATCCGAGCAACAAGGGAAACAGACAGGCACACGAGGAGGTTCTCGGCGACAACCCCCCAAAAAAAAAAAGCCAACATCACGAGGTGTTCCCAGGCGGTCACCCATCCAAGTACTGACCTCGCCCGACGTTGCTTAACTTCGGTGATCGGACGAGAACCGGTGTATTCAACGTGGAATGGACGTTGGCTCTCTGGTCTGTGAATGTTATGTCTTGAAGTCTTCAGTGCTCGCTACACGTCAGACAAATGAAGATTGATGGTTTTATCTAAAATATTACGTTTTATTTCCATTGCGTTTCCATATTGATATTAATGTTTCTTATAATATATATTATTTACAGGATATTCATAGAAGTTTAGTTAATACTATAAATCAGTAAATAAAAAATGATAAATAGAACAAACCAGTGACGCAGTGAAATAGAAAGTTATATTGAAAAGGTGGTTTATGTTAAAAAATATTTTTCGTAGTTTATTTTGTTTCGTTTATTTGTAGAGCTCCGATGGTTTCTTTAATTGTTAATCCAAAATTGTTTCGGTCTCTAAATAAGGTTGAAGAGTTCGCTGAGTGCGCTAACCCGAGCCATAACTTCAATGTCTTTATGACGCTTGCATCTAACTTTGACAAAAGGGTTTTATTAATATCATAAACGAGGAAAAGCCAATTTAGACGTGATGTTAAAAAATTATCGTAAATCCAAGCTTTTTTGACGTTACTTATTGGCTGGTTGTCTACCTTTTTGAGATCATTTGAAAAGCTATCGACTATTACATCCAACGATGGAGTACGGCCTTGGTAATCGATTTTTTTACCTAAAAATTTTAACGGAGCTGCTTCCGTAACCGTACTAACGCACTGACCGCCTATTATAAGACCCGGATCGTAAGAGGTATATTTGGTATTCCGTCTACCCAGACACAGACTAAAACATTTACTTGGTATGTCCCCCATCCGCCCGTCCACGTACAGAAATCCTCAACTACATTTAAAAGTACCTGACATTGTTTCGGATTACGTGTCAGTATCGCAAGATCATCTGCAAAACCTAGTATGGATTCTGTGTATTTGTTGTTGAACTTAAACCGATAACCCCACTTTTTTTTATTTCTAATTAATTTGTCTATTAAAATATTAATAACTATATTAAATATATAGTTAGTATAGTATAGTTAGTTAGTATATAATACAAGTGAAATTGAATATATACCTAACAATTTAGATATAGAGCTAAGTTTATAATAAAAACCATACTTTCAATGCAACGTAGAAAAGCTTAAGAATTGATTGATACACAAACCGACAAACTGTATATTACTGTCTGTATGTATCCATCCTCTACACTGATAATGTGCTTGAAATTGCAAATTACTTTACTAAAACCATTTAAATGTATTGAAGCTGACATTAAATGATAAATTAACATATAAAGTATCATATAATTCTAATCTATGAAAAAAAAATCTATGGTACCATATATATTAAGTATTTAATATAATAAATTCTAATACATATTATAACATTCAAATATAATTAATATATATCTAGAAATAGATAAGAAACTACTTTCTCTTTACGATAAATGTATTTTCTTATCATACATTTATAATAAACTAGCGGACCCAACAGACGTTGTCTTGTACACGCGTCTTTAATTTAAAAAATTCAAACTTTAAAAAAAATATATTAAAAAGTTATAACAAAGTCTATCACATGTACATTTATCATAAATCGACTAATCGATACCGTATGCATTTGTAAATAAAGATTTTTTGAATGAAATGAAATCAATTTGTTCCAATTTTTTTTTTTTAATTTCACTTTTTACGTAGCGAAGCACGTATCGGGCCGCTGGTACTTAAATATTTTTCTTATTTCTATAGCATCGCCAACTGTCAGGGCAGACTAAAATTAAAATATAATATTATTTAATATTTGACACTGCCATGGTAACGCAGTCCGTCGGAACCAATGTGAAGCATTCCAAAATCACCACCTACTTACACATTAAAAATTAATCAAAAAACCATTTTCCCGTGGACCAAATTGTGAATCTAAACAATACTCCAGTCCCCTTAAACACACACAAAGAATTTCATAAAAATCTGTCCAGTCGTTTAGGAGGAGTTCAGTGACATACACACGCACACAAGAAATATATATATAAACATAGTAAAAATCGATATGTAGGGTGTTAACCGAATAATCAATAAAACTAATAAATCTGAACGAATATTAATTTTCATTACATATTTAAGGCCATTTATACAGGAATGTACAAATAATGAACAATATTAAATCCACCCTTAACCCAAGTAGGTACATCAATACGTTTTTCATATTTAATGTAGATTATAAACTGCCACGAAATTAAAAAATGTTGAATTCTTCTGATTTCTTAATTTTGGTTATTATTTTTTTAACAATTGAATCTGCTGAGATCACTCCAGCGAATTTAAATAATGATCCTAATTATATAATAATTATACTCTGTATTTTATAACTTTTCTTTGAAGTCTTGGCCTTGACTTGCCTTTTTATGACTTATTAAAATGTAATTATATAATAAATTAAAATGGTTTTGTATAAAAATTGACAAACAATATTTCATGTAAAAAATTTATAATACTTTAAAAATATATTTTTGCTTGGTTTTTCTCGGAGAAAACTAACTAAGTTCGCCTTCGGTATGTTTTTTTTGCCTGATCATTCTTGCTAAAATAACAGAATATCAACTAATATCAAAATTAGTTTGTAGTTTATTCACCTTCATGTTATATAACTTAAGATATATTCGTGCCAACATTATATTAGTTTCGTGTTCAAACATATATGCTGCAGGAACTAAAATCTATTTATTTTCATTTATTTAAATGTTTAGTAAATTCAACATAATATTTACATCTGTTATATAAATAGTCTTTTTTTTAATATTCAGATCTTACTAGTATGGATAAAAGCATACTAAAATGTAAGTATTTTTTATAAGTAAGTAAAAACGAAATATTTCCTTCCTTCCCACAACTAACAATATATTGTTATTAGATATCTAATAATCAATATTATAATTCCTATAAAGTCCGTCTTATCCTTTATGTTGTTCAATACAATGCACTTGACATTGTAAAGGATAAATAATTAGTTGTTACAGCAACTTAATAAATAAATGTAAAACGCACAAAAAGCTTAAAGTATTAACAAAGTTTTGGTACTTGTTAAAACTTGCGCAAATTGGCTCGTTAGCCGCTTCCAGACCATTAAAGACTCAAACGCGTTCTTTTGAACATATTTCAATAAGTGCCACTTTGTCGATTTGAAAGCAAATATTATTATTTATATATAAGAACATACACTATAAAATATTGCGTTATATATTTCAAATTTATTTTTATTTTACTGTTTTCAATTTACTATAATTTAAAAGCGCTTTATAAATTGAAAAAAAAGAAAATTAAATAATACTTAATCCCATTATGATTCTACAATTATAGAAATAAAAATAAATCAGTCAGACTGCCTAAGTAGTAGTCAAAATAAAGCAGATCATCTCATTATTGATAGATAGTTTACATATTTAAAAAAAAACAACTAGAAATCAACTAGAAAATCTTTTTATTTTCTATCGAATTTGGATCTATTAAGTTCATCATAGAGTCTAGAAAGCTATAAGCTCATTTTGGTCTTGATAAAAATGTTGTGTTTTATTTCTATCCTGTCGTTCTCTATGTCGATAACGATCTTGCTATTCCCGTATGGCTGTGATATATAACCTTATAATATTACTTATGTTACTGACGTAGCTGGTTAGGTAATAATGTCGAACAATTTTTATTAAAAGAAATTACTCAGAAATTATTACTTCCAATTAATTAACCTAATATAAAAAAAGTATTTTTGTTGATATTTAGATGTTTCTTACAGGATATGATATAACAAATGTCCAACGTTTTTCAGGCAATATTATATATATTATTCCGTAGAGTGCTATGTTACTTACATTATCATATCATTTGTATCTAATTCTAATTTGATAACAATTAATATTTATAAATCATCTTTTATCGGTTACAAAATTATGAAAGAAATTATTAATATTAAAGTCTTGTCATATTATATTTTCTAATATGAAACATATTTTTGGTAAAAAATAGAAAAGTACATATTGCGTTCTCTTTTACTATGTAAGAAAAAAAAATACTTTAAAATTTTTTGGTACTAAAAATAAACATTTTATATTGAAATGCAAATAAATAAAACTAAATAGTACCTCATAAAAATAAAATAGGTCGTAATCACGTTTCAAAATGGTGTTTATACACCTATTACAAAACACATATATGTTCATTAAGTTCCTAAGCTCAATAAAAACCTATACATAGCTAACCAGTACTTTGATTATTAAAATCGATATGTTTGTTCATTGAAATCATTATTGCCTTTAGACTATAACATCAATTTCCTTTATGAAATGAGAATACGTATTCATGTCAGAAGCAGATGAAATGTAATCAAGCTAAGAGCAACGAATGGTTCTGTTGATCGAGATCTTAACAGAAGTCATTATTAAAGTGAAAACAGTTATTACTTTGTTACCTTAATAAAATGAAACCATTAAGTTTCCATGCTACTGTATATTGTTCTTGTTAATTTTTCGTTTAACTAGAAAATACTTTTAAAGAATAGATGCTTTTTGTCAAATGTCTTACTTTTAAAAACGGTATATTATTATTAGTTTATTGAAATCATTGTAGAAAAAACTGTACAACATTTTTATTTTTTTGTTCAGTTTGGTTTTTCAATTTAAATCCCAAGAAGAGTAAGTTCAAGCCAACATAGCAGCAACATAAATATAGCCAGTTATTTTTATTTCGGATCAACATTTTTTTATTTCCTGAAACGTAATTGAAACGTAAAAGACTTTAAATTGAGTTAAATACCTTTTATTGCGCGTCGTTATTTTTTAGTTAAACATATAAAACCAGTTGTCCTGTTGATAAGCTTTAGAATTCAAAAATTGCCAACTAATGAAAAACGACTAGAATTTTTTTATAGACAAATTTATAGTGAAAAATTAAAGGAAAGTACTTCTTTTAAATCTTACAATAAAACTTGAGAAAAAAGCCCTTCTTTTGGAAATACAAATGAATCCTTATAGCTTAATGCTTTTACAAAGTTATTAAGTTGACTGGCTTTAGAAATACCCATGTAAAAATTCACCGAAGTTCACGTTCCTACTTTTTCTTTTTTTGCTTTATTATCTCGTTCTCTGTATATTGTTATTTCGTTAAATAGAGGTGTTTTTGTTTCGGGCGTCTTTTTTCTGCTTTATAAGTTGTTTTTAGCTGTTGTAAATGAACGAAAATACTTAGTTTCACTTGATTATGCTTTTACTATCAATGTTGAATGACCAAATATAGCTAAAAACCATGTCAACGGACCAGGTTTTCTATGAAAAAAGACGCTATCAACTCCGTCTATTCGTTTGGGTGCTGCGACACACACATATACACAGATTTAAAGATACAAAGATACACACGTCAAACTTATAACACAAAAGGTGTGTTTGGGTCGGGGACTAGAAACTAGCAACATTAAATATTTGGTATATTACTACTATACTTCTTTCCAGAAAACACACGTGTAGGTAGTTCGAAAACTAAATAAAATATTCCGTAGCTAAAAAGATTGTTTCTAGGTTCAATAGATAATGCACCAATACGTAGGTATTATACATGGTGTTTTTTTTAATTGTTTAATTTCAAACTATTTCATAGACTATCTATACTTTATGTAGAAACTAACAATCTCTCTTTATTTATTAAAGTGTCTTTTGTTTTGGAAATTCAGAAAACTCAGTAGGGATCCCGTACACAATTTTTTAATTATTATTAATTATTTTATTCAAACTCACTGTCAAGTGTCTAGTAAAATAATAATAACAATTAGATAATAAATAATGAGATTGGTTCAGTTCATATCAGAGCTGTGCTAAAAAAATATTATATTGATACAGAAACATTTAATTATCAAAAAAACATTTCATCATCACTGTACATTTTTGTAAAGACTAACTATAAAAAAAAAGATACACATGTGGAATTTTACTATATTTTTTTTTTAATTTGAGACTAAACTATTATAATTCATAAACTGAAAAATATTTAAAGTGTAGCTTAAAAAAAAATTGTACCCGTAAGTTATATTCCCATGCATCGCGGGAACCGCTTAGCAAGCGATGGTGCAATATGTACATTCCATTGCATCAGAATCCAGGAATTATAACAATCAAAAAGCTTAATTCGCACTTCACATAAATGTATTATTTTATTATAATTATATAACAATCCTAATGCTGAATCTGCACTTCACACCATTGTATTTCATTATAATTAATTTTAAATATAATTGTCATTCTTGTTTTCTAATATCGGGCAAGCAGTCGTCATTTTAGTTATAATGTAGTTTGTAATTTTAAATAAAGTATTTTTATAATTTTGGTTTTTTTGGATCCTCGGCTGCCACCGTACTTAATTGGCGCAGTCGGTAGGATACTCGCGGGCCGGGTCGCGAGCAACGTAAACTATATATTCTTAAAATCAAGATTATCGTCTTGCGGTCCATCCGGGAAGCTATTAAGTTTCAACACGAGTATCCTGAATCTACGAGGCGGCGCAGCGAGGCGTATCCGAACAATGATACTCCAGAGTAACCCAAATTAAAACTGTAAGTACATTAGAATCTTTCTAGTGATTGCTTATCCCTATTTTATAAGATTTTTCCTTCCAAGATTTCCCTTCTGCGGCAATCGAAGACCCCTAGGCTTAGTACGTATAGTAGTAGAGCGCGCTTCCAAGACGCGAATAGAAATTTAATATCTTATAATAACGATAAATTAACATTAGAAAAATATAATATGGCCGATTTAGGTAACATTTTTCAAGCCTTACGCTTATTGCCTGAATTCGATGGAAACCCAAATGTATTACCTAGATTCATAAAATTATGTGACCAGTTAGTTCAGGAGTTTGTGATTAACAACCCTGATAACAATTTACTAAATGTTGCTCTCGTAAATGGAATTTTAAATAAAGTAACAGGGTCTGCAGCACGATTAATTAATACTAACGGTATCCCTTCAGACTGGACTGGCATTCGTAAGTCATTAATTAATAACTTTTCCGATCAACGAGACGAAACCGCGTTGTACAATGATCTTGCTCTTTTAACACAAGGTTCCACTACACCTCAGGCGTTTTATGAGCGCTGTCAGAACTTGTTTAGTACAATTATGACATACATAGCTTTACATGAGAATATTAGTACCACAATTGAAGCGAAAAGGGTTTTATATCAGAAATTAACTCTGCAAGCCTTTTTAAGAGGGTTAAAAGATCCTTTAGGTTCACGTATTAGATGTATGAGACCAGAAACAATAGAAAAAGCATTAGAATTCGTGCAAGACGAGTTAAATATTATGTATTTACAGGCTCGTTATGAACCTGAAAGGAACAAACACCCTATGGCATTTTCATCTCAACCTCTTAAGGTAAATTCAAATTATAATTCTAACACAACACAGTCTAGGCCATATACATTTCTAAACCATCACCAACCACGTCATCGATTCCCAACAAACACACAACGACCCCTATTTAGACCACAACCGGGTCCAGGTCCCTCACACACTCAACAAATATTTAGGGCCATACCTCCAAATTATAATCCCAATAATGCATTTAAAATGCCCCAACGTAATTTTTATCAACATACTAACCAAAATCCCCAACCATCCCGTCCTATGAGCGGTGTAACCCATTTTGTACCCAAAAACTTACCACCTGCTGGACATGACTGGAGGAAACATGGAAATCCACCCCAATCAAATTATTTTAAGACTCGGGAAATGAATTTCCATGAAAGCAACAATCAAAATTATGACTATTATGACTATTATGAGACTGACGATTACTACGACGGTTATTATAACCAACACCCAGAATATTATTGTAGTGACTACGAACCTGTAGAACAACCCCAGTGTCTTCAACAACCAAATGATCTCATACCCTTTGAATATACTGTTGTTGAACCCCCACCATCAACTTCCAATAATGAACAGGATTTTCAGAAAATCAAACCATTAGACAAACCAAAATAGAAATTAATGTTCAATCTCAACGTCAGTTACCTTATATTCAGATTAAAAATCCACCCTTAAAATTTCTTATAGATACTGGTGCAAATCAGTCCTTTATAAATCCAGATGCAGTTGAAAAATATTTTAATAATTTCAATTTAAATTATGAACCTTTTGAAGTATCTAATGTTCATTCTGTGAGCAAACATAAATATTCCATAACCGTTCCTTGCTTTAATGAGTTTAAAAGTAATGATCATATAAAATTTTACATTTATAAATTTCACAATTATTTCGATGGTCTAATAGGTACAGATTTCTTAGACAAATGGGAAGCAACCATAAATTATAAGAAAAAGTTATTTGTTACTAAAAATGCTTCAAACCCCATACAGGTTTATAACTCGCGTAATGTAAACTTATACGAGGATATAATACTCGCTGGTTCCTCTAAATTAGTTAAACTACCGATTAATATCCACATAGGGGAAATTTTAGTCCCAGAGCAAACGATTTCGCGTTGCATAATAAAAGAATGTTTGACATCTGTTAAAGATAATAGAGCTATAGTAGAAATTTTAATCCAAATCGTAGTGACATAATATTTTCTTTAGACCAGCCCATTCAAGCTGAGTTATATAACACTGAATATTTAAATACTGAACCAATTAGTGAACGAGAGAAGGAAGTACTATCTCGTCTTCGAACTGATCATTTAAATGAAGAGGAAAAAATTAATTTAGAAATTCTTTGTGGCCGGTACGCGGATGTATTTTACTTAGAGGGTGAGCCATTAACCTTTAGTAATACTATTAAGCATTCAATTAAAACCACAGACGAAATTCCCGTATATACTAAAAGTTATAGATACCCATTCATACATAGGGGAGAAGTTACGGATCAAATCCACAAAATGCTCGATCAAGGTATCATAAGACCCTCTGACTCAGCTTGGAGCTCTCCAATATGGGTAGTTCCTAAGAAAAGTGACGCTTCAGGGAAAATTAAATGGCGCCTTGTCATAGACTTTCGGAAAGTTAACGAAAAAACCGTCGATGATAAATATCCTATTCCAAATATATCTGATATTCTGGATAAATTAGGTAATTGTCAGTATTTTAGCACCCTAGATCTCGCAAGTGGCTTCTACCAAATTGAGATGAACCCTTCTGATATATCGAAAACTGCATTTAATGTAGAACACGGGCATTTAGAATTTTTAAGAATGCTCATGGGCTTAAAAAACGCACCATCAACTTTTCAAAGGGTAATGGATAATGTGTTGAAGGGTTTACAAAATAACATATGTCTCGTTTATCTCGACGATATAATCATTTTTAGTACTTCTCTTCAAGAACACATAATTAATTTAGAAAAGGTTTTTAAAAGGTTAAGAGATTCAAACTTTAGAATACAATTGGATAAGTCAGAGTTCCTGAAAACAGAAACTTCTTATTTAGGACATATAATTACTAAACAAGGAATAAAACCTAACCCTGATAAAATAACTGCTATTCAAAATTATCCTATTCCTAAAACAGCTACGGAAATAAAACGATTTTTAGGTTTGCTGGGCTATTATAGAAAATTTATTCCTGACTTTGCTAAAGTAACAAAACCTATGACTCAATGTTTGAAAAAAGGCTACAAAATAACTTTAGGACAGGACTACATTGACTGTTTCGAAAAATGTAAGAGATTACTTGTCAATGACCCCATCCTTCAATACCCAGACTTTTCCAAAGACTTTATACTGACCACAGATGCTTCAAACTTAGCAATAGGAGCAGTACTCTCTCAAGGCTCCCTTGGCTCTGATAAACCCATAGCATACGCATCTAGAACACTTAACTCCAGTGAAATTAACTATAGTACAATCGAAAAGGAGTTATTAGCAATTGTTTGGGCCACTAAATATTTTCGTCCATATCTTTTTGGAAGAAAACTCAAAATTATGACTGATCATAGGCCACTTCAGTGGATTATGAATATTAAAGAACCTAATTCAAGATTAACTAGATGGAGACTTAGTTTAAGTCAATATGACTTTACTGTAATATATAAACAGGGTAAGTATAATAGTAATGCAGACGCGCTATCCCGAATTGAAATTCACAATGAAGAGGCTAGCTCAACAGTTGTGAATGAATCCCTCTGAAAAATCACCCTCCAATATAAGCTCTCGAACCGCCACTGTACATTCTGACTCAGAAAATCCATTTTTAGAAATCCCCATAACAGACGACGCCCTAAATAAATTTCATAGACAAATTATCTTTAATATCGTCGGTGACATTAAAAATAAGCCCATAGTAATAAAATTATTTGAAAACTACTTCAAAGCTACCATAACGATTTCGAGATCAAAATTAGAAAATGATGTAATAAATGCAATAAAAGAATACGTCAACCCTAACATAAAAACTGGTATCCTCATCAACCCTCCGTTGGGAATGTATAAAATAGTTCCTGTAATCCAAAATAATTTTAAAAATTCTGCTATGGACATTGTTCTGACAAAAACTGATTTAGATAACGTTAAAGATTATTTTAAACAGCAAGAAATTATCAAAAATTACCACGAAGGTAAAACTAATCATCGTGGCATTAACGAGTGTTACTTATCTTTGTCAAAAAGATATTTTTGGCCAAAAATGAAAGAACAAGTCACAAAATATATAAATGAATGTCCAATTTGCGGTCAAGCAAAATACGATAGAAACCCTATTAAACAGAAATTTAAAATTGTCCTCCCTCCAAGTAAACCTTTTGCTATAGTTCATTTAGATTTATTTAGTGTCGAAAATCAAAAATATCTTACAATAATCGATGCTTTTTCAAAATATGCACAGAGCTATAACCTAAGAGACGGTACTGCAATCAGTGTCGTACAGGGATTATTAACGTTTTGTACTCATCATGGAGTTCCAATTACAATCGTTACTGATGGAGGTCCCGAATTCACAAATCAATTATTTTTAGAATTTCTTAGACTTCACAAAATAAGTCATCATAAAATTTTGCCTTACACACCCAATGAAAACGGATTAATAGAAAGACTTCATTCCACCCTATTAGAACATTTAAGGTTTTTAAGATTGAATAAACGTGGAGAGTCTATTACTAACCTTATGCCATATGCTCTTCTAGCTTACAACAGCTCTATAAATAGCTTTACTAAATGTAGACCAATAGATATCATAACTGGACATTTTGACCCCCGTGACCCTATAGACATAGACTTAACAGAACAACTATTACAACAATACACACAAGACCATCGTGACCGCATGATTAAAGTTTATGATATTATAAATGAATCCTCTTTATATAGGCGTACCCAAATTACTGAAAACATTAATAAAAATAGGGAACCTGAGACTTGTTACCTACCAGACCAACAAATATTCATACGAAACCCTGAAGCATCCCGACAAAAACTTGCCCCTCGCTTTACTCGTGACAAAATTTTAGCTGACTTACCGATACACATTTACACGAAAAAGAAACGAGGCCCAATAGCCAAATCTAGACTCAAAAGTGTACCTATAAGTGCTCAATTGTTACAGAATGACGATCCTGTTAGCAACCTTGACGAAAGCAGAAGAAATTGACCTAAGTAGCCTGGACAATGGACCGGGTATTGTACCGTTTAAGTTAGGAACCGCTAGAATCATTTCCCACTACCACTCCCTCATACAATGCGTAGATTTAGTTAAGATTCGTGATAGTTTAAACTCAGTTCAGGAACAAATCGATAATATTCATCCAATTTTAAGAAATAAAACCCTTTTACTTTTTCAAATGCACACTGAATATCTTGTAACTAAATTAGAAAAAGTTTCATAGCAATTGAAAACCTTTGAGACTAGTCGTGTTAAAAGAGGGCTTATTAACGGTTTAGGTTCAATAATAAAGACTATTTCAGGAAATCTCGACTATACGGATGCCATAAAGTATGATAATGCAATTAAAATATTAGAAGGAAATAATAATAAAATTGTTAACGAATTTAACAATCACATTAGTTTAACCAAAAAATGGTTATTTCAAAATAATGATATTATTAATAACTTAACCATTAATCAAAGAAAATTGGAAAATTTGATAAATAATTTAACTAGTGTCAATAGTATCCTCGAAACGGATATTACAACTTTTACGCACATGACTCAAATTTTCTTAATTTTAGGAGATAATATTGAAACTATAACGGACGAATTATTTCGATTAGAAAATTGGTTAGCTATCATTCATGCTCAAAGTACACATCATTCAATGTTATCTATAAATACGCATAAAGATATTTTAAATAAGCTAAATAACCTCTACAAGAAAGAGGAACTTTTAGACATTAGTTTCAGAGACTATTTTGATGTTATTAAAGTAGGTTATTATTATAATGATAGGAATATTGTGTTAATCTTTAAGTTTCCGATTGTCTTTCCTAAATTTTATTTCTTGTATCACCTATCCGCAGTACCGAATAAGAATAACCAAATCCTTATTCCCCCTAAACAATTCCTAGCAATTCACAATAAAGATTTTATGTACATAGAGGCTGAATGCCCGAAGGTCAACGGAATTTATCTATGTGATAACAAGTTTAACAATCCCTATGGAAAACATCCCGACTGCATAGAACGCCTCATTACGACGCAGCAGATACAAAGTTCATGTCAATTTGTATCCTTGATCCAGACTACGGAAGCCGAGGAACAACTTGACGACAAGCATTATATTATAACATTTCCGGAGCCATCAAGTTTAAAATTATCCTGTAATCAGCAACAATTTATAAAAGTACAAGGCAGTTATCTTGTAACACTACCTCTGGGATGTTTAATAGAAAGTTCAGAATTTACAATAATTAATAGCAATGATCACATAAGAGGAAACCCACTGAAAATAATAGAACTACACAGTTCTGAAATGAAGTTTAACAAACGTCATTACAACTAAACACTATCGACCTTAAAAAACTTCAAGAAATAAGTAACGAAATATCATTGCAGCCGAAAATTTCAGGAACAACTGAAACAAACAGTCTTTATCATACTACAATCCCATTATATGGAATAATATTAAGTGCAAGCGCACTAAGCATTGCTGTTATAATATATATCACGTGGAGAAGATTTTACAGCACTACTCGAGATCTAAGGACGTCAAATAGATGCTGTTCTTCAGGAGGGAGGAGTTATATTCCCATGCATCACGGGAACCGCTTAGCAAGCGATGGTGCAATATGTACATTCCATTGCATCAGAATCCAGGAATTATAACAATCAAAAAGCTTAATTCGCACTTCACATAAATGTATTATTTTATTATAATTTTATAACAATCCTAATGCTGAATCTGCACTTCACACCATTGTATTTCATTATAATTAATTTTAAATATAATTGTCACTCTTGTTTTCTAATATCGGGCAAGCAGTCGTCATTTTAGTTATAATGTAGTTAGTAATTTTAAATAAAGTATTTTTATAATTTTGTTTTTTTTGGATCCTCGGCTGCCACCGTACTTAATTCGTACACACCCGGACTAAGATGTTGTCCAGTTTATTGATAAATACAACAACAAAATAAAGTTGTGATGTTTCATGTATAAACAAAATGTATGTGTATTTTTCATTTAATTCCTTTATGCCTGATTGTGACGAGGGATACGTTCGTATTTTGTTTTTCTAATGTTTCATTTTGTATTTAAAAACTCATTTAGTAATTAAATTGCAAACGAATGCTATAAATCAGAGGCTTGAAAACGTAATCCCGAGCCTTTCCACATTTCACCGATACGAGAAAAAAATTACAATTTGGAAATAGAGTAAAAGATAACCATACTTTTAAAATTTATTGATACTTAAAGACTGGGAAAAGGTTTGAGAATTGATTTTAAAATTTCCTGAAATTGCTCCATTTATAAGTATATTATACGACAGGCTTTTAAAATAAAAGTACACTATTACAGAATAGATTGGTTCTGTTACGTAATAGTTACTTAAACAGCTATTTTGTTGTTTTGTTACTATTTCAAAAAAAAACCTTTAAGCTTGTTATTAATACCACTTAATAATCATTGTTTTACATATTATTTTTCGAACAAAATATATGTTCAATATTAAGTTTATTAAAGTTTTTTATCATTTTTTTTCACTTTAACTGTTTATAAAATTGGTTTACAGACATCAAAAACAATAATAAATGAAGAAATATTAAATATTTTCCTTCAAAACCGTTTATCTGTCTAAGCCAGCTGACTATTATTTCCTTGATGTAGAACAATGTAGAACACACTTCCGGACGCGAGTTAGAAAAATAAACTCAACGCAGTAGGATATTTTAGTTCTTTGTTCAATATATTTATAAGATATAAAATGTCAAATTTTACTATATTTTTAAACGAATTTATTTTTATTTATTTATTTATATCTTTTCCACTTAGAATCATAATCAGTGATCACTTGTGTACGTCAACATGGAAATGTCAGGAGGGCCTATTACGATACTAGATTTATCGTAATAAGCCCTTCTGAAAAAGCAATTTCCATCTTAATGTTAAAGCTATGAGGGTTCCAAACGCGTCCTGGTCTGAGAAGAACCACACAACAAACTCAGCCGGATATATTTTTTGTTATTGTGATCACTGTTTCACAAACGTCAAACTTAAATGCAATTTTGGAACAACTAGAACCGTCGCAATCAATCGGAAAAGAAGCCTAATGATTTCAGGCAACGAAAATTAAATAATAATAACAGAAAATATATATATATATATAAATCTTCGGCCTGCCACACAACCAGTCACCACAAGCAGCACCCGTTCACGAGCATAACACAAGAGCCAGCCATCACCCCCTTCGCACATATTTGAGGGAGGGAGGCAACCCGACTCCCGATGCTACCGCAAGTAGTGACTTCTAAGGAATCGGTGTGATGCAGAAGGTCTTTATTTATTTATTTATTTATTTATTTATTTATATCTTTTCCACTTAGAATCATAATCAGTGATCACTTGTGTACGTCAACATGGAAGTGTCAGGAGGGCCTATTACGATACTAGATTTATCGTAATAAGCCCTTCTGAAAAAGCACTTTCCATCTTAATGTTAAAGCTATGAGGGTTCCAAACGCGTCCTGGTCTGAGAAGAACCACACAACAAACTCAGCCGGATATATTTTTTGTTATTGTGATCACTGTTTCACAAACGTCAAACTTAAATGCAAATTTAGAACAACTAGAACCGTCGCAATCAATCGGAAAAGAAGCCTAATGATTTCAGGCAACGAAAATTAAATAATAATAACAGAAAATATATATATATATATATATATATATAAATCTTCGGCCTGCCACACAACCAGTCACCGCAAGCAGCACCCGTTCACGAGCATAACACAAGAGCCAGCCATCACCCCCTTCGCACATATTTGAGGGAGGGAGGCAACCCGACTCCCGATGCTACCGCAAGTAGTGACTTCTAAAGAATCGGTGTGATGCAGAAGGTCGATAAAGCAAAATTAATTTACAACAAAAAATAAATTGCGGAGATTACTAGCTATTCGCAATACAATACAGATTCATTCCCAGGCCATACCGTCGTCGATGTAATCCTTTACACTATAGTAGGATTTTTTTATTAAATTATTTTTAACATAGGGCATAGTGAGTTTATTTTTATTTCTTGTATTAATTTTATGTAAATCACAATTTTTCTTGAACTTTGAAATATTTTTATGAACGTAAATTAAATTTTTATAAATATATTGATTGTAAACAGTCATAATTTTTAAATTCTTTAAATTTATTTCTTAACGAGTCTCTTCTTCTCATATTATATATTGCGCGAACAGCCCTCTTCTGTAATGTAAATATGGTATCAATGTCAGTCGCATTGCCCCATAAGAGTATACCGTATGACATTAAGCTATGAAAGTAACTAAAGTAAACTAATCGAGCAGTTTCCATATTTGTTAATAGACGTATTTTTTTAACCGCGTATGCAGCAGAACTTAGTCTGCTTGACAAATCAAATATATGAGGACCCCATTGCAATTTTTCATCTAAAGTAATGCCCAAGAAAGTAGTAGATTTGACCAAGTCCAAATCCTCATTATTTAATTGTACATTGGTTCTAACATTTTTAACATTTGGTAAACTAAATTTGACACATTTTGTCTTTTTTTTATTAAGCAACAAATTATTGGCGTTAAACCAATGAACAACATCTGAGAGAGCATTGTTTACATCGTCAATAACAGATTGCCGTCTATTAACTTTAAAAGTAAGAGAAGTATCATCAGCAAACAACACTATCCCATGTTTTTCCCTCACTAGGTGAGGTAAGTCATTTATGTAAATGAGGAACAAGAAAGGCCCTAATATAGAGCCCTGTGGCACACCTATTTTTACCAAAGAACCAGGGGAACGTTTTCCATTTACATCAACTTTTTGAATTCTATCATTAAGATATGAACTAATTAAATCTAGGGACTTATTTTTAACTCCATAATGTTCTAACTTTTTCACAAGGATTTCATGTTGAACGCAGTCAAACGCCTTAGATAGATCACAGAAAATGCCAAGTGCATCCTGTGATCCTTCCCAGGCTTCAAATATGTTTAGTAATAGCTCTACACCAGCATCTGTTGTAGAGCGACCGGCACTGAAACCAAACTGGTTTTTGTGTAAGAGATTGTTTTTACTGAAATATGCCACAAGTTGATTAAGAATTATTTTCTCAAAAATCTTACTAAAAGTGGGTAAGACTGAAATAGGTCTATAGTTACTAGGATCTAATGAACAGCCGGATTTGAATAATGGAGTTATTTTACTTTGTTTCATTAGATCAGGAAATATACCATATTCTAAACAATTATTAAATATTAATGCTAAGTCTGGCGCTACAATGTCAATTATGGACTTAAGTATGTCAACAGAAAACCCCCAAAGATCACTAGTCTTTTTAACGCTAATTGATCTAAATACTTTGATTACTTCTTGAGCATTAACTTTTTCAAACTTAAAACTACTAACACATTGATCTACATTCTCTCTAAGTAAACCCATAGGTGCAGCGGTAGAAGAATTTAAAGATAACGTTGTAGTCACTGGAATATTAGTAAAAAAGGTTTCAAAAGCAGTAGCAACCTCGAGGTCAGACGTGACATATTTATTATCTATATTTAATTTATAGTCGATCCTCTGGGATTTAGCTCTTCCAGTTTCCTCATTAATTATTTTCCAAGTTGTTTTTATTTTATTAATGCTATTTCCTATTTTATTTTGAATATGTTGATTTTTTGCTATTTTACATTGTTTTTTAAAAGATTTGGAAAATAATTTTACCTCATCCCTAAACTCATCACTAGTATTAAACATCAATTCCGCATACATATTATATAATTTTTCTCTATTTTTGTGTAACTCAGCAGATGCCCAATCACTAAACACTAATTTATCATTAACAACCACTGTTTTAGGAGTAAATATAGAGTTAAATAATTTAGTGAAAGTACTAAAAAAGTCATTATACATAATATTGGGTCGATAAAGCAAAATTAATTTACAACAAAAAAACAAATTGCGGAGATTACTAGCTATTCGCAATACAATACAGATTCATTCCCAGGCCATACCGTCGTCGATGTAATCCTTTACACTATAGTAGGATTTTTTTATTAGATTATTTTTAACATATAATTTAAATTTATTTAATGAGAGGCTTAAGGCTTCATTTGGGAGCTTATTATAAAAACGTATACAATTACCCTTAAAGGATTTACCTATTTTATGGAGCCTAGTGCCGGGCATAGCGAGTTTATTTTTATTTCTTGTATTAATTTTATGTAAATCACAATTTTTCTTGAACTTTGAAATATTTTTATGAACGTAAATTAAGTTTTCATAAATATATTGATTATAAACAGTCATAATTTTAAATTCTTTAAATTTGTTTCTTAAAGAGTCTTTTGGTCTCATATTATATATTGCGCGAACAGCTCTCTTCTGCAATGTAAATATGGTATCAATGTCAGCCGCATTGCCCCATAAGAGTATACCGTATGACATTAAGCTATGAAAGTAACTAAAGTAAACTAATCGAGCAGTTTCCATATTTGTTAATAGACGTATTTTTTTAACCGCGTATGCAGCAGAACTTAGTCTGCTTGACAAATCAAATATATGAGGACCCCATTGCAATTTTTAATCTAAAGTAATTATAAAGTAAGAATAAATAAGTATCTATATGTGATGGATAAAACAATAATGTCTGGATTTAGGTAATTCATAAAAATTACCGTCTCCATTCAATACGACTCTATTCAGTAAGTTGAGTCAGGTACAGACGGACGTTTCAATTGAAGATTTCGCTTGAAGTTTGTTTGCGCACCTCTCGTACATAATTGAGGAAAACATTTCATACCAATTTAAAATAGAGTTTGAATAAAATATTACTGTTATAATAGATGTTTTGTGTTTCTTTTTAAATATTATTATATTTTTTTACTTATGTTCAACTATTTGTGCTGTGTACAGGAAATAAAAATAGTAAATGGAACATGAGAGTTTGCACGGATTATTACGTCAACGGATCATTTTATTTTACAAATTAATATTTAAAAGATTTTTTTATTTCAAAGAATATTTTTAATGTATTGTAATATTTACACTCTTCCTTATATTTCTTTGTTGTTTGAAGTTATAAGTCGCTGATAAGTTGAAAAAAGCTGATTAAATTTTTAATAAGGTAGACATCCCGCTATGTTTTCTTATAAATCCATTATAAACCTTATAATTCCATTTACTTCTTATGGCTTCTTATAAAAAATATATATTTTAAAATTTCAATATAACTTTGTTAGATTTACGTTAACATTTTTTATATATATTCTAAAACTGTTACTAAGAAAAGTTCACATAAGTTATTATAATTTTATTCAATTTTCAGAAACTACGTTTGTGAACTGGTGCAGTAAAGATAGGGTGGATATTATACATTCACACTGACTGATATTATACATTCACACTGACTACATGTTAAAATTACGAAAATCAAACGTTTTAAGAATTACAGCTACCGCTTTTAATAACGACCATTTGCACACAAAATATACAGCCATAGGTGGTAGAGCCTATCTGAAGAGAATTGACTGCAGCTATAGATGGTATCGCTCTCGTCAGGAAATTTAACGTGAAGTAGCCATAATAGCTGCATTTGGTACAGTGAATGAGACGTTAACATTCTCTGGTGTCCCTCAGTGTGTCCTTATGTGGTTAATTTCTTACTACTGTGGATTTATTTACAGCCATTTGCCACTTATCGGAACAAATGACGTATGTATTGAATGTTTTAATAGAATTTTATTATAGTTTTTAGTCGTACAAAACATTTTAGATAATCTATTTAGAAAAGCAATTATTAAACTGCCAGTTTTATACCTATATATATTATATAGTATTTTTTCTAAAGTCTAGGGACTTTACTGTCGTATATGAGGAAAATATACTTGTAGATTAATTGATATAATTTAAAAAAAAATGTATTATTAATTATTAATTGCTTAAATGAATTATTCTAAGCATATTTTTAATTGAATTTAATTAAAAACTTGATTACTTGTGCTCTACCATTGTACATTACCAAAAAGTTTACATAAAATATTGACATACGCCTAAAAGACAAATACAACGAACGAACAATAACTAACAATTATAATTTGAAAACTAAATTTAAATATTGCTTTTAGCGTTCCCAGATTTAATGTTTTAATTTAGTTTTTGCTTTTGCTATTTCATGCCAATATTTTACCATTTAAATTAACGAATTCTACTGTCAAAATATTGGCATTAAAAATAAGCAACAATTTTTTATATCATAATGTTTAAAATAAATATAATTGGTGGGTTGTACATTTAATACGAAATTTATTTGAAATACGTAAATATAATATTGTTGTAACAAATTTTTAGAGCTCTAAAACTTATTATTATTTGTTTGTTTAACCTCATCGGTTATGAATGAAGTTAAAACTATTTAAGTATGAGAATTACTCGTACTAGATTATAGTTATTAATATTTTATCTTCTACGCTCGCTACATTGGACTTGCCAAGTAAAAATATCATTAAAAAAATGGGCGCTAGTAGATCTTTTAGTAACTTTAAAACATTTATTAAGGTTGAGGCCCATTCACTATAGTATCTGGTTAATAAATATGTCAGAGATAAGACTTTCGTTAGTGTTTTTAAAAAGTGTGACGTCAGCATTGCTGCCGTCACTGTCGTAGTCTTCGTGATGGTGGTTCATAATGACGTTTTCAAAATAAAACTTCACAAATGTTTATAGCTTTCTTTTATTATACAGACAGCATAACAATATCCTTATAGATATCCGCACAGTCCGACGACTCCAGCAAGAATAATGCTCAGGCTGTCGTCCGCCCGTACTTATACTAAAATGACGACTGACATTAACAAGTCTATTAACATTATAATTGTTGTTTTAACATTGTTTTAAAATTACTTCTCACTATAAATTGATTCTGTTACAAGCAATAACCAGTTAATATAATAAATTATAATCTAATGTTCCTCTTTCAACGATCATAGTTGGCCATAAATATTGCTACAATTAAAAATAAAAAAATATTATATTTGAATTTGGAATCTGTAATTTTTAAACGATTATTCATTGTGTTTTGCTTATGGATGATTTTTTTTTACAATTGAGCAACATTTTTACAAACGAAACGACCATATGTAACTCTAGAGAAACCTCCCAATTAGTCGACGTCGGCATTATCCGACTTCAGTGTTTGGTGAGATGTTAGCTATGAAGGTGTGACTGAGCCATATTTTTGTGAAAAAGGTATCAAAACATCGGCACAAGTGAATCAAGATACCATTCTTGAGAAGGTAGGTAAGCCCCTTAATAACACCGTGTTCAATAACCAAGTATGGTCCTTCCAGCAGGACTCGACGTCGGGTCATAAAGCTCGGTCCACGCAGTCTTGGTTGTAGCGAACGTCTCGGACTTCATCAGAGCTGAAGACTGGCCCTCGTCTAGTCCCGATCTTAATCCTGGATTATGATTTATGGTCAGTTTTAGATAGTTTTAAGGGACAGTATTGCAGCATATGGATACCACTCGAACTCGAATAAGCTTTTTATTTTTTTTTATGTTTTATATTTGTGTTATAAACTAACACACTGTAAAAGTAATAAATGTTGTAATAAATTAAAAGTTACAATAATTTTTTTTTTTCTTGTTTCAATATTTATGGCAAGACTAGGTATATATGATTACATAGTATGGAAAGCTAAATAAATCATCAACCATACAAACACTACAACGGTAATGCAAAATATTTTTATATTATATTTACTTTCAACAAAAAAAAATATATTGATTTTTGTTGACATGACAGCTCAGTGCAGAACGGCGAGTACCTATGGTTTTCAATATTCACACTTTTGATTTTTTATTTCCTTTTCTTATCTATGTAAACTTGTAGAAAATATAATATGACTAAAAGGTCAGTAAATATGTAGTTTAAAATATTATCAAGCTTTATTATTGCAGAGGTTCTTTTAGGTAAATATTCGTGTTAAAACAAGGTAGCTTTATTGAATATTCTAGTCTTATTGGACACAATATTTCTAAAGATTTTTGGATTGGATAAAAACTCCAGTTCAAGAATAATAAAGCGTACAACTTCAAGAAAGTTATCAACTAAAATAAAAGTTATAGGAAACTTGAGTAAAATTATTTCACGTTACTTTACGTACTTAAAGTAAGGTTAAGGTTACTATAAAGAAAACTCATAACGTTCTTCTCATTGATTCCACTGTTTACTTACTTTTATATCATATGTTTTTATGTAAAATTAATACATTCAATATATTGAAGCAAAGTGCGCGATAGAAAGATAATATAGAATCATGATTAATTTACCTCCAGTAAATGATTATTCTTTTGTGATAATAAAAATATTTATTCTAACGAGAAAAATGTCATCCGATTATCCTATATGTTGAATCTTCGATTATAATTTTTAAAGTTATATAAACATTGGAATTTCCGCCAATATAGTTTATTAGAAATATTACAAAAAGTTTGTAATTAATAAATAGATTTTTATTGGTTTAAGTTCTTGGTAATACTAATTACGATTAAACACAATTTTTACTTTCTTGTACAAAGTTCCACTTTATTTAAATATGTGATACAATTTTATCATCAGGCGACTGTCGCCTGATGATGATGTACGAAACCGGTCGCATATAAAATTGTATCACATATTTAAATAAAGTGGAACTTTGTACAAGAAAATAAAAATTGTGTTTAATCGTAATTAAAAATGCAGTTCCATCAAGAATTAACAACATATTCTTTAAATTACTTGGTAATACTGTTGATGAATCTGACTATTATGTAAAAGTGCGATTGTTTGAATGTTTGGATGGATGTATGTTTGTTATTCAATCACGCCAAAACTACTGAATGGATTTTGATGAAACTTAGCAATATTGTAGCTTATTTACTAAAATAACACACAGGCTATAAAAATACCAACTTTTGCTTGTTGGTTTGTCTAAGATGTTTGTTACTCAATCACGCTAAAACTACTTAACGGATTTTGATGAAACTTAGCAATATTGTAGCTTATGTACCATAATAACATAGAATATAGAAATACTAACTTTTGTACGTAGTTTTGTCCATGAGATTTTTTACTTAATCACGCCAAAAATACTGAACGGATTTTAATGAAACTTAGCAATATTGTAGCTTATGAACCAAAATAACACATAGGCTATAGAAGTACTAATTTTTGCACGTGGTTTTGTCTATGACGTCTGTTACTCAATCACGCCAAAAATACTGAACGGATTTTGATGAAACTTAGCAATATTGTAGCTTAGGTACCAAAAAAACAGTTAGGCTATAGAAATACGATTTTTATGCACGTGGTTTTGTCTGTGACATAACGTAGATTGTAGCGCGATAACTAATTGCTACGGGAGATACTGCTTTTATTCGTTTTTTTTTTTGGGCACTGAATTTTACATAATTATTTGTGAGAATCCTTCTTATTACCCGACGACTTTAGATGGAGTGTTGTGTTATTTAAATATGCGTATGTTAATAGAAATATAGTCAATTGTGCTTTTTTTATGTTCCCTGCTGTCTAAAAGAAATAAAAGGATTTTGACGCATGAGGTATCGGGAGATACGTCAAAAATAATCAAAAATAATATTTTTATGGCTTATGTTCCTAGCCATAAAAAATATTTTTGGCCAATATTATATTATTAGGATTACAGGAATCATTATTTTTACAGTCTAAGTGGACGAAGAATTAGCTAGTAAACAAATATTTATTTATGTCAACTCACAAGGTGCAAAAGGACCTTGCAAATTGTCCATATCGCAAATACCTTTATTGCTGAAGGTTTATATTGGCAGCGTTGTGCGACTTCCTGTGAATAACTTTACTTCGGGTGACAAGCTTCTTCGATGTGACTAAATATGCCAAGGAGTGGTTTTAGTTTGACGAGTAGACTTTTATCAATGCTTGTAATATACATTAGTTATTTATGTATTTACTTATCCCTGGAAAAGATACAAACATTAATATAACCTGAAATATATTTAAACTTTATAACAAAATTCAATATACAACATAAGAATTCTATTGTGACAAACATCATACACAATAAAAGCGTCCCTTGTTTGATAATAGAAACCCTAAATCTGATATAAGTTGTATGTTCATATAACGTAGGTCTGAAAACCAAACATATAAGAGGGTACTCCTATATACGATTCTCAGGAGGAGGGTTGGAACAGTGTGCCGACCTGATAAGGGGCAATAACAATAAGGTTCAGAGAGAAACAGGTTTAATCTCGAACTTCACTCCCTACACAGCTCTTACATATAAAATAAATCAATACTTTAGCATTGATTTTTTCTTTTAGTTAGTTTCTTTATATTTTACGATATAGAATATATATATATATATATATATATATATATATATATATATATATATATATATATATATTCCTGAGTTCTTCACTATACAATAAAATAAATAAAACATTGAAAATTTATCCGCTAACTAAATATAAATGTAAATCCAAGTGTACATCATGGCTATTAGCTCTATGTTATGAAGAGACTGAGACCTTGATTTTGAATTTCCCTAAATAACCTGGACACACACACACTCACAGAAACAAAATATAGACTTCTATTTTGTGTTCCATTTATGTTTTTACTCTTTTTTGTTTGTTATTTTGAAGCAATATTGCACATCCTGAAGTGGGCGTTGGCGCTTCGCCGCAGTTTATAACTTTTGCAGTTGTCAACATGTTTCTTGTTAATATAATACTTGTATTGGTTTCAAATAATAAACTATTAACTATTAAACTATTAATATATATTTCTCACAATCGCACTTACTATCCAGTTTGTTATGAATAAATAAATAAATAAAAGCCTTGTAATAAATATTATTCATATTTGTGGTTTTTACCATAACTACTAGTTTCAAACTATTTCTAGTTCTAGTTTCAAACTATTTATATTAATAGTGAAAATAAATTTGATTCCTCTGCTTATTCGAAAAAGATTAGTTAGTACGTTTAAATCAACAAACTCTTCAGTTTTTTTTATATATTAGTATATATTTAGTAAATATCATACTAATCCAGCAATATGCAAGCTTATGTGAATTAGCCAAAGATTCATCTCCTAAATCTAACAGGAGCTTTCTGATTTTATAATTTTTTTCAGAACTTATTATCAGAATTTATTCAGCTCGAGGGAATATTCGAAAGTAAATGATTATTCTTATGTAAAATATAATCGATATTCTTGAAGAATCCTCAAGTCGATATGAGGTTCTAATGTTTTTTGTTTACGGTAATTTCAGTGCGTAGGTTACTAAATAAATTAGAACTCTCAATGAAACATGTATGGTTGAGTTTATTTAAGTTTGCAATAAATATAGAATAAAAATAATTCAAGACAGGCAGGGATTATAATATATACGGGCAGCAAGGGAAAATTTAAATAGGCTTAGCATGGCTATACGTATTTATAACTATTTTCAAGCAAATCTCATCGTGATAAACAAGTAAATTTTTATTAATATTAAAATTATATAGACCAAGGAAAGTATCAAAATACTCACATGTTCATTCACTTTAAATATTTTTACGCTATTATTGTATGCGATACGAATAAATAAAATACATTGTACATTTTGAAATACGTACTGCTGAAAATGTACAAATGGAACGTAGACAAAGCTAACCTTCAGAAAAAACCGATACGAAACGTAATTTATTATCTGACGAATTAAGAGAGAAGAAAAAAGTCGGTGTTCTCCTTATTTTTAAAATAAAAAGTGGAATCTCTAATTAGTGGATTACTCTTTACAACGGAATTGCTTTCAGATTCCATAAATTTATTCATCCATAAAATCGCACCTGATATAACCAGCCACAATTAATTTTTATTTGGTTACTATATAATCATGTGATTATGAGTATGTATATGTACACGGAAAAATACTCAATCACTAAACACTGAACCTTTAATGTAATAATAATTAAATAAAAAAAAAAATAATCACTAGTCGACTATTGAATCTCCATAAAGCGCCATATATTTATTTATTTATTTAAACTTTATTGTACAAAATTATACAATTGGCGGACTTAATGCTAAAGCATTCTCTACCAGTCAACCGAAACATTATACAGAAAAATAAGAACTACAAGGGTACAATACAGAAAATAAAAAATATGAAATTCAAAACTATGACTACAGATCTAAAAAATATAATACATATACAAACTAGAATATCATAAATTAGCAAACCTAAACATATACCTTATTTACAATATACTAAATATACTATGAACTATAATAAATACATAAACTACTACATATACAACATAGTATGTGATAAATAATAAATCGCTACGCTATATACGACGGAAAATTTTAAGTCGTCTTCTCTAGAAGGTATCTACATACACGTTTCTTGAACACCTGCTTACTAGGAGCACGCCGAAGATGATCAGGCAGGCCGTTCCAGAGTTTTATTGCGTTTACTGTGAAAGAGGAAGATAGAAAACCAGTATGGTGTAAAGGAATATATAAACTAAGGTTGGACGACGATCGAAGATTCAATTCGTGAGTGGTCCTGAGTAAATGAATTTTGGATTTCAGGTACCGAGGAGAAGATGGATCATTTAAGATGGAAAAAAGTTGACTTAAATTTCTCGAAATTCGTCTTTCACGGATGGGAAGCCATTTGAGCTTATTACGATACTCAGAGATGTGATCAAATTTACGTAAGCCAAAAATGAATCGAATACAACTGTTAAGAATACGATCTAATTTATTAAGATTGGTTTCAGAGATGTTAGAGTAGCATACATCGGCATAGTCAATAAGTGGAAGAATGAGAGTCTGCACTAACAGAGTTTTGGTCCGAATAGGTAAAAAGTTTTTATGTCGATAGAGAGAACGTAGCGAATACGTCACTTTTCGACATAGCTCAACTATGTGAGGATTCCAGCTGAGTGTACTATCCATGAGAAGACCGAGATTTTTTATTGTTGTCAAAAAAGGAATATTCATATTATTATATTTAACTGGTACCACATTACTGCTTTTAAACTTATTCAAATTATGCGTGCTGCCTATAACTATTGCTTG
The DNA here is from genome assembly GCA_959347405.1 of Napeogenes sylphis. NCBI lineage: Eukaryota > Metazoa > Arthropoda > Insecta > Lepidoptera > Nymphalidae > Napeogenes > Napeogenes sylphis. The sequence continues at coordinate 34,526,046 of OY365779.1, read as the reverse complement.
ACACTTTTTATGGTTGACGCTAATTCCGAAGTTATTACACCAGTCAAGAATATTATCTAGGTCTTTGTTAATATCAGCAATTGCGGAATTTATACAATCAGGCTTGGTATGAGCATAGATTTGAAGATCGTCAGCATACAGATGATAAGAAGAAGATAGATTAATGGTAATAAAATTAATAAATAATGAGAATAGAAGAGGAGAAAGAATACCACCTTGTGGAACACCAGAAGTTAAGTTACACCAAGCAGATAAAGAATTATCAATGTAGACGGCTTGCTGGCGACCACGAAGGTAAGAAGAGAACCAGTTCAGCTCCTTGGAAGAAATATGTAGATGTTTTAGGAGAGCGATGAGTATGTCATGACTAACTGCATTAAAAGCGTTAGAGAAATCAACAAGAACTAATACAGTTAATAAGCCACCATCCATCGCTTCCCTGACATCTTCGGTGACTTTAAGAAGAGCTGTGCAAGTACTGTGACCCGGACGGAAACCCGATTGATGCTCACTAAGTAAATTGTTCTTGAAAATGAATTGAGAAAACTGCTTCTGAACAAGCAATTCCAGAACTTTGGAGAGGAATGGTAAAATAGAAATAGGACGATACTCATTACAGGATCTGGGATGAGGGACTTTTGGCAACGGAAGGACACGTGCGCTTCGCCATTGTTTTGGAAAATATCCGTTAGATAAGGACGAATTAATAATACACGAAAAGGCGGGAAGGATGATATCAAGTAAAGTCACAATCATAAAGCGGTTAATGTCAATATATAGTTATATAGTGTAATAATTTGATACGGAAAAGTTTGCAAACACGCCATAATAATATTTTACTGAGAGGAATAAGTACATGTACGTAGTTAAAACGATTTTGACATTTGTTTAGTATGATTTTACGTCTGTGAGGGTGAATAAAGAAGCGATCTCCCGCATCCTTCCCTACTTCTCAAACTTTGTGAAGTATACGTATATTTACTTATTTTGTGATGACATGTATCATGAGGTGGACCATCTGTTGCTCTTATTCCATTGCATAAAAATATCATTAATTATAGAAACAAGTATTCCAAAAAAATATTAGAAATCTATTTTTTTTTTTAGTAAAACAAACGATAATTTTCTTAGTTTTCCGATTTTTACTTAAGTATTATTTAAAATGAAGTTCTTGACAAATTAAGACATTTTTTGCAACTTGAACAATGTTCAAGTTATATCTTGTCTTTTTCTGTTTAAAAATAAAATCAACTTTATTCTGTCCTAAACACATTTTTGACCAAGACGGCACAACATGATAAAACGTTTGATAAAAGTATCTTCTGATTCGTTTCAAGAAATAATAAAATAAAATATTTTTGATTTATTATTTTTCTTGTTCATTATAATACGATGTACTTTTCAGTCTATAATACGATGTTTTCATATGTAGATGTGTACATGTATAAAGTGTAGGTACACTACACACTTGTTATATTCCCATAGATCGTGGGATCGCTAAATAGACATTTATTATATTCCCATGCATCGTGGAACCGCTGAATAGACGATGGTGCAATATATCAAGCATTCTTCATAAGAATCCAAGAGCGGAACCCTAAGATTTTACAAATTCTACACAATGTTTACATTATTATAATAATTTTTATTTAATATTACAACACTAAATAAGATTGTGTGTTGCGTGTGTCAGTGTGATGTATTTAAAATAAAAAAATAGATAAGATTTTTTTAGACAAGTCTTGAGTAACATCGGTTATAACTTTTTATTATTACTTGATTTTGTTTTATCATTTTAATAAGATTTCAATTTCATCATATTGTTTTGGTTTTAGAAAATTCGTTAGTGACGTTTGACATTGCTTATTAGTTATGGTTATTTTATTTATTAGTTAAATTATATAAGTGTGCTGACCGATCCGTGTATTGACGATTAGCGAAAACCGTTTTTCTTTGAACAACTGGAGCTACTGGCTGTATTCTTCTGCTAGCGCTAACAGGGTGATATATAATTGTTTTGTGTTATTTTAGGATTGTACAACACAATACAATACAATATATAGAAATCTATAACTAGCACTGATAATAAATCTGCCTGTAAGATTTATTATCAGTGCTAGCTATAGCTCACAGTCACTGTCCGAAGAAAATCTAAATGGCTTATAATGCCTAACTTTTAGGAGTGATCTCAGCGCTCTTTCTAATTCAAAAAAAAATTGTTTTTGTACAACCGTTCCATATTAGCATGCAATACATAAGGACTGATTGGGATAGTGCCATATAGAGCTCTTTTAAAAGCGATCTATTTGCTACATGGCGTAATGTTTTAAAAACCCAGATAAGTTTTCTTGTTCTACTCATTACGAGTTCATTATGTGCATGCCATCGTAGATATTGGTCAACTACAACACCTAAGTATTTAACCATCGTTGTCCTTGTAATTGCAATACAAAGACAGTTTGATTTGTCAGTGCATGTATGCACTTTAATATTAAACTCGGATTGAGGTTGGCTTCTTATATCATTTGTAAAGCAAATATACTGAGTTTTTTTTAATATTTATATATAGTTGATTTTTAACCAAGTTGCAATCTTTTCTATACCAATTTCAGCAATTTTATGTACTCTCTCCCATGCCGTTCCAGTAGAAAGTATAGCAGTATCATCTGCGTATGATAATAATTGTTCATTACTCATTTAAATATTCCATAGGCTATTCACATAAAAATAGCTTTGGACTAAGTACGCTTCCCTGCAGAAATCCGTGAGTAAAATTTAACTCATCACTTAAATAATTACCAATTTTTGTACACTGTAGACGATCTTGCAGGTAACTTTTAAACAAAGCTAAGGGAGTACCCCATACCCCAATATTTTCTAGACACTGCACAAGGATAGGGCCGGAGACGGTATCGAAAGCTTTCTGTAAGTCTAAAAAACTGCTAGAAATTGATATATTTATAAAATTTAACATTTGAGGATACAAAATAAAAATCACTATATTTGATTGATTGATTTTGTTTGAAAATTAATATTATGGAACATGAAAAAATAACACGACTCGAACCGGCGACTTCTAGTACCTATCTATCTCAATTCCACCGCTCTACAAACTGAGCTATCGTGACAGTAGGTACAAATTTCGATAACTGGTAGGTATTTTTAAATCCTATTTAATTTTAAAGGTTACATTTTTATTTAAGAGATCTGATCTAGATTTTGTAAGTTAGTTCATATGTGCAGGTTAATCTTTTTTTTTTATATATGTGCAGGTAAAACATTTTTTTCCTCCACCTACCTGATCTACTATAAGAGAAGTAAGTGATGTCACAGCATCTTCCGTAGATAAATGTTTTCTGAAACCGTACTGTGATTTTGAGAGTACTGTAAGTAACCATACTGTGTTTTCTGAAACTATACTCTAAATATTTGATTAGACGTTTATTTAGCAGTCTTTCTGAAACTTTGGTAATAACTGGTAGAACCGATGTAGGCCTGTAGTTACAGATATCATCCACTTCCCCTCCCTTGTGCACTGGCGTGATTATTGTTTTTTTTAGATAAAAGGGAAATATTCCGTTTTTAAAACATACATTTGTTAAATGAGTGAGAACTGGAACAATTTTCTTATGAGCCTTTTTTAAAATCTTTGTCGAAATGTTATCCCAATCAGGTGCGCTTTTATCCTTTAATCCCATCAAAAATGATGTCACCTCAATGTCATCAATTTCCAATAAAACGAATGATGACAATGATGACAAAGAACAAACAAACTTGTTAAAACAGTTTATTCTCCTATCACCTATTTCCTCCACTTATAGCATCCAACTAATGATTTTCCTACATTAGCATAATAAGAATTTACTGAATTAATGGAATTTATAGGACATATTTTATCATTTAGCAATTGTAAGTTAGTATTTTTTCTTGTATTACGATTTGTAATATTGTTGATTATTTTATATATACGTTTTAAGTTGTTAATTTTTAATTTATTTAGCATCAATTAGTTGCTGTTTGTCTTAGTCACGTTTTGATTTTTTAATTCATTTTGAGCAAAAGTTTCTATATCTTGTCTAGTAAATTACATGTTTCAGAAAAAAGATGGTGTATGTGATACTACTTTTAAATTGATTTATCGGTTTTTCTCATCGTCAATCATTGAATATTGAGATTCCTTTAGTTTTATTGAAATTATTAATAAATTTATTTAAATTACGAAATATGTTAAATAATATTTTCTTATTATTTATAAATAAATTGATAATCCAAAATTTTAGATAAACCAATTTATAAAATTTATGTAATATCATTAATGTTGTAATCTATTTAAGATTCTATTATTCTCTATGTCATGTTGTCCAAAACAATATATATTTAACATTGTAAGTGATATATATTTAATCTGATAGTCACATCGAAGTTGGTGAACGAATACCGTATAACACATTTTAGATATTAACAAAGTCTCAGAACTTGTTAAGATCTCTTGGAATTAGCTCGTAATCTAAGTTCCAGACTATTAGAGAGTTAGAGTCATATATGTCGCAAAGGCATTAGTGGGTGATTATCTGTTACATTCCAGAGATTTTATTAACAGTTATTAATATAAGTAAATACTAATTTATAATTTCTCGATCTTAACATGTTTTTACGGTATTGGAAATTCTGAACTAAACATTTTTGTATATAAAACTCAGTGTAATTTAATTTTAACGTAATGTATTAATTAAAATCTAGAATGTTCATCAGGGGGCATTTTTAACAAATAATAAACCGTGGTGTATCTATTTCTATGTCTCCGTCCCTATCCTTGTGCAGTGTCTAGAAAATATTGGTATAAGGGGTACTCCCTTAGCTCTGTTTAAAAGTTACCTGCAAGGTCGTTTACAGTGTACAAAAATTGGTAATTATTTAAGTGATGACTTAAATGTTACTCACGGAGTTTCGCAGGGAAGCGTTATTTTTAATTTATGTAAATAGCCTATGTAATATTGAAATGAGTAATGGACAATTATTTTCATATGCAGTCACGTGTTGTTAGATAATAGTTTTCCTAAGCTAGTTTCAAAAATAATATATCCTATGAATATATTATTATGTTACGAGTTTAGTTTTCCAATTTTATTACCAAACCTAAATAAACATAATTATACGTACTTGTCATATTTATGTAGAAGGCATTTCCCGTGTGGTTTTATATTTTTTTTTACCTTTGAAAAATGTTGTCTATTTTATTATTATATAAATATTTTAATAGAGTTATAAATTCTATTTTGATAATTTTAAGTACTTCAAAGCGTATCTGTAAAACAGTCGAAAGTTCGAATCTACTTAAGTTCAAAAAGGAGTTAGTCCAAGAGTAATTCACATTGAACGAAAATTATGTACACACCTTTATAGCTTAGAGAAGCTTACATAGAGATGTATACCAAAAACAGCTTAAATTATAGGTGTACTCTAAATTTAAAGCTCAGCTGTCGAATCTGCGAGGAAAGGACTTTGTGAGATTTCTAAAACATAACATTTACAATACAAATAGCGGTCTGGTTTGTCAGACATGTTATTCTTTGTAAGAAAAGCGGGCGGCGGGACTTAGAAATACGTTATATATATCTGTTAAATTATTACTGTATTTGATACAGAGAGTATAAAATAATGAATCTTTTATATATTATGTGCACTAATTATTCTGGAAAGAAATTTTAGGTTTGTTTTTTTTCATAAATAATCATTATTAGCTAATTTTGGATATTACCTACAGATAGCGTTGGGTTTTTTTTTCTAAATAATGTAACTTATTAAAAAAATAACTACTTTAAAAGTTTTGTTGTTTCACTTTGTATCTCACAGTATACTACTGTAAGTAACTTAATTTTGTTTGTTTTAAATGTCTTGAAATTAAACTAATTACGAAAACATAATATAGTATGCTCCAGTTGTATAGACCAGTAAACCTTTGATAGTTTAATGATTGGTATTGTTGACAATACTGATAGAATTTTCAATATGCATAGGAATTTATCAAACACTAAAGATCTAATTGATGTTTTATCAACTATGACACAATTTGTTTATCTATGAGAAGAATTAATGGATTCATAGACTCTAGATGAACAATAAAATAAAACCTGGCTCAAATTAGAAAAAGTCTTAATATTTAGATGTATTTTATGGTTTTATATTTCTCAGTTTATTTCCATTTCATTTGACCAGATACGTACATATGCCAGATTACTGCTATTTGTGTTATTGTATATAGAATGATTAATATACAAAAGTATATTGATTAAATGATTATTTGTGACTAAATAATTGTTTTTGGTAAAGTGTGCTAAATTGATGATTATAAATCTGTAATAATAAAACAAAATTATTCAAATTATAAATTTGCCCTCGTAAGAACAAATCTTTGTTTATTCTTATAATAATTTGGATGTTGGCAAGATAGAAACATATTTTGTATTAAATTCAAGGCACGTTCTAGCCCTCGCCAGCTAAAAAAGTGATGAAAATGTCAAAATAGATGATATTATCTAACGGATTATATTCTCAAAAATATATTAAGTCATGTTTCTCAGATCTCCAACAAACAATTTAGTTATTCGAATTATATGTTTTTAATATATATGATCCCTTTTTAATAATAATAATTTAATATATATTATCCCTTGGGGGGGGAAAGGCAGGGTATAGTCTTGGTGGGAATCACTGTTAGTGAGGACAGTATTACCTACAAAATGCCAAGAAATTATCTGCAGTGTTAGTGGCGGAACATCTACTTAAAGCAGAGCCCTAGCAAGTCCGAGTCACCCACGTCCCCGTCGGCCCTCCTGGGAACTGCTGCAACCGCGCAGATGCGTGACCGCCACCATAGGATGTAGCTGAGCTGAGGGTGCAGGGCGAAAGGCGAATATTCTGCGCCTCAAAACAGAATCCACTCACTAGGGAGGAAACCCGAAATTAAATCGAGCACGCTCGCAGGCTCTGAGGTGGCAGCCCCGCCAGTGGGCTAGGGTATAGTGGGTTAATCACTCGCTTACCTAAACCCAAACGATTACTGATACTGAAACAGAGCAAAACCGGACCGATCACAATACGACGACATTTGGCATGAAAATATGGACACGAATTACTTGCTGGAACGTGCGAACACTGAGCGAGGATAGCCGACTAGCCCAAGCAGAAGCAAAATGCTGCGATACAAACTGCATATTCACGGTCTCAGCGAAGTGCGTAGAAATGGATTCGGAGAACTGAGAGCGCCCAGGGGCCTTACATTTCTGTACTCCGGGAAGGAAGATGAAGAAGGCATACGAGAAAACGGCGTGGGCTTCCTCCTTTCCGACGCTGTGAAAAAGAGCCTCCTGGACTGGAAACCCATTTCAGAACGAATCATCACAGCTCGGTTCAACAGCAAAGCCCGCAAGATAACCGTCGTTCAGTGCTACGCACCGACAAACTTGGCATCAGAGGAAGACAAAGACGATTTCTATAGTGCACTAAACCTGACTATGAGGAACATCCGCAAACAGGACATAGTAATCGTCATGGGGGATCTAAATGCCAAAGTAGGCACGGAAAACGACGGCAGTCAACGACACATGGGTACGCACGGGCTGGGAGCCCACAACGAAAACGGGGAGAGATTCCTAGAGTTCTGCCAGGACAACGACCTTACCATCGAAGGTACATTATTCATACATGGTGATCACCATAAGTATACCTGGAATTCACCCGATGGAGTCACCGAGAACCAAATTGACCACCTTGCCATCAGCGCCAAATGGCGCTCATCCCTGCTTGATGTCCGCAACCGGCGTGGCGCGGATATTGATAGTGACCACCATCTCGTAGTCGCCGAGATACGGCTCAAAGTAGCTGTAGCTCGTACCAAAAACGCTGCAACCAAGGGGGGAAAACAATTTGAGGTCAGCAAACTACAGGACCCAGACGTAAGCGACGCCTTTAGGATAACGCTGCGTAATCGCTTCTCCGTTCTCGAGGCGGACTCTTCTTCTGTCAACGCGGAGTGGAATCACATTAAAATGGCCTACACAGAGACCAGTTCCGACGTTCTTGGACACAAATCACACACACGCGAAGACTGGATGTCACAAAGAACTTGGAACCTCATTGAGGAAAGGCGCGAGCTCCATCTTCAACTTCTAGTGACTAATAACGAGGCGGTGCGCGAAAAACTGAGGCTGCAATATAAGCGTATACGCAGGAGCATATACAGCAGTGCCCGCCATGATCGACGAGTATGGGCGGAAAATGTGGCGGACTGCGCCCAACGCGCTGCCGACTCCGGTAATTTCAGGGAGATGTACAAGGCCACGAAGACCTTGGCCGGCAATAGGATCCAGAAAAAGAAGAAGCCCCTAAAAGATAAAAGAGGCCAACTGATTGTGACATCAGAGGGACAGCTCCAACGCTGGCGTGAGCACTTTGAGGAGATTTTTCAAGCCTCCAATGATCCCGTTACCTCGCCCAAACCTGCTAGCCTGCCCGCAAAAAGCCTCGACATTGACGTGTCCCCCCCCCCACTAGAGAGGAAGTAGTAAGAGCGATCCAATCACTTAAGAATGGCAAAGCACCAGGATGCGACCTCATCACAGCGGAAATACTTAAAGCAGATGTACCTACCGCTGCCAGCGCTCTAACACCTCTGCTGCAGAACATTTGGTCAACCGAAGAACTGCCAGATGACTGGAATAAAGGGCTCCTCATCACCGTGCCTAAGAAGGGAGACCTCAGTGAATGCGGCAATTGGAGAGGCATCACTTTGCTCTCCACTCCGTCTAAGGTGCTATGTAAGATCATCCTATACAGATTGTCGAGGGCCGTTGAACCTCTCCTTCGCAAAGAACAGGCTGGATTCCGATATTTGACCTTTGTGGATTTCGAAAAAACCTTCGATACGCTGAGATGGTCACGTATCTGGGAGTGTCTACGGGAAGTGGGAGTCCCCGAGAAAATCACCAACCTAATTATAGCCATCTACTGGAAATATTCCTGCAGAGTGACTCACGATGGCCTTGTCTCGGAGGACATACCAATCGAAACAGGTGTGCGCCAAGGGTGTCTCCTTTCCCCTCTCCTCTTCCTTGTCGTCTTGTATGGTATCATGCAGAAAGTAACCCACAATAAGCGTCGCGGCATAGAGTGGGGACTGTCCAGCATTTTGGAAGATCTGGACTATGCGGATGACCTATGCCTGCTGAGTCACACACGCGCCGACATGCAATCCAAACTGGACAACCTAAGACGAGCGGCAATAGAGATGGGGCTAAAAATTTATTCTAGGAAGACCCAGGAAATGAGATGCGGAGCAACAAGCTCTTTGCCGTTGCTCATTGGAACAGAGGCTGTGAAAAAGGTCCACAAATTCACCTACCTCGGAAGCGTAGTGTCAGAGACTGGAGGGACCGAAGAGGACATCGCTTCGAGAATCGCCAAGTCAAGAGCAACCTTTGCGCAGCTCCAGCCTGCATGGCAGTCACGCAAACTGACTAGGAGAATTAAATTAAAGATTTTCCGGTCCAACGTCAAAATCGTACTGCTGTACGGATACGAGACGTGGAAGGTGACAAAAGACTTCTCACAGCGTCTTCAGGTCTTTGTCAATCATTGTCTTCGCCGTATCCTCGGTGTTTACTGGCCCGAGAAAATATCCAACATAGACCTGTGGGCCCGCTGCGGTGAGAAGGCGATTGACCAACAAATCAAACGCCGCAAGTGGAGATTGATTGGCCACACGCTCCGAAGGGACCCTGAACACATACCGAGGGAAGCCCTAGACTGGAATCCCCAAGGAAAGCGGAAACGTGGCCGCCCAAAGCAGACCTGGCGGCGGACAATCAACGCTAAGGCAAAGAACATCGGGAAGACCTGGAGTGAACTGAAATTCGAAGCTCAAGACCACAGTACTATAAATCCTACTACTATTATAAAGGCGAAAGTTTGTAAGTATGGATGTATGGATGTTTGTTACTCTTTCACGTAAAAACTACTGAATGGATTTGAATGAAACTTTACCACAATATAGCTTATACATCAGAATAACACATAGGCTATAGCTTATACATCAGGGTCAAGGTCAGGGTCAACAAATCGCAGGGTCAAACCTTGAAGGTAGCAGGCCTACATTTGGGCACACCATGTTTTTCTCACGGTCAGCTCTATGTGGCTTGCTCACGTGTTTCCAAAGCGAAGAATCTGCATGTTTATGCTGAAGGAAAAAGATCGTTAAATGTAGTTTATAGGAGCATACTGCAGTAGCTACCTATAGGCCTATGATTAGGGCTTTGCAGTGCTTAGTTACCGTATTTCTTACTTATTACTAGACTAGACGGGACGAACCTGAAGTCCACGCGAACGAAGTCGCGGGCAAAAACTAGTAATAAATAATAATAATAATAATAATAATTTATTTCCAAAAAGATTCAATAGGTACAACAAAAATATTAAAAACAATAGGGTACAAAAATAATTACAAAAACAAAAAGCAATATAAAATTACCTGCACTAAGAATAAACCTGTATTGCAGGTAATTTATTTGTTTATATTAACCCCATGTACACAATAATAGGTTTTCATTTGTAGTCACAATCCCCGTACAATTATAAAAATTAACAAAATAATATTATTTTACTTATTGAAATTATGTGTTATGTTATTTAAGATTAATTTATTTAAAACTATGCTAGCTTAAAGTTATATACAAAATATATATAGAATATGTACAAAAAATAAAAAATAGTAATAATAATAAATCCAATTAAATAGAATCAGACCAATTTATATTAAATTAAAATTAAATCGAATTAAATTAAATTAAATTAAAATGTAAATCTGTACAAATAAATAAATTTAAAATATTAATAATGAAATAATAATATAATAATATAGTATTAATAATAAAAGTTACTTTGCTATTATAAGGAGATTTTCAATTTCTTGATAGTCTAGCCCTTGTAGCCAGGCCAGCAGTGCTAAACGACAATCGTGGCGGTTAAGCCTGTGTATGCTAATATTTTTGTTTATTTTATTATATAAAAAGGCTGCTAGAAAATAAGCTTGACGCTTTGCAGATGTAGTGCGACATTTTATTTGATCAATAATCCGGTGATTTATCCTCCTTTTGTTCAGACTACTGCTATCATATGGAATAGATGCGTGTTGCTTACATATAACGCTGTATATATATAATTGTCGTACAGTAAGGACATCACATTTCTTATAAAGAGACTTTGTTGGATACCGATAAGGACTGAAGGTCATCGTTCTAAGAAGAGATCTCTGTACTCGTTCAAGACTTATCATAAACGATTTACATGCACCACCCCAGACGGAAATGCAATAGGAGATGATAGGTTGAGCTAATGCCAAATAGGTTTCGCGCAAAATTTTGAAACTTGCTGCTTGTCTTAACTTATTGAAGGTCCAGACTAATTTTCTAACCCGTGAGCAAATCGACTTTATGTGTGGAAGCCAACTGAGCTTAAAATCTATTTCGACTCCTAGATATTTAACACATTTAGTTTTAGTTATGATAGGACATTTACATAAACTAACGTTGGAATTGAAGTCACACGAATGTGCTCTTAGACTTATATTTGCAGGTATGCTGGAGAAAGAAAAAGGCAAGAAATAAGTTTTCCTTAAATTAAGTTTTAAGTGATTATTGTTTAGCCATGTGCTAACTTCATGTACTCCAATTTCAGCGGATCTAATAACCTCTTCCCAAGTATCCCCAATGAAAATAAGAGCAGTGTCATCTGCATACGAAAAGATTTTCCCGTTACGCAATTTTTCGTTAAGAAGGTCGTTTACGTATAGTAAAAAAAGACTTGGCCCCAGGATACTGCCTTGAGGGATTCCAGATGTGATAGAAGTCTCGGAACTGAGAAAATTGTCAATCTTAACTTGCTGAGTACTTTCCAATAGAAAATCCTTATAGATTTTAAGTGCTTTTCCTCTTATGCCAACACGCTCCATCTTATGACAAAGGGTAGAAAAGGAAACCGTATCAAAGGCCTTGGCTAGGTCTAAAAAGATGCCTAAACACTTCTTATTTTTGTCTAGATTAGTCACAATATATTCAGTTAACTGAGATACGGCGTCTGTAGTACTTTTTCCTGATCGGAAACTAAATTGTGAACTAGATAGTAATTTATTGCTTTCTAAGAAATTAGTCAGTCGTAGATTTAATATCTTTTCCATTACTTTAGAGAAGCACGTAAGAACTGAGATAGGTCTATAGTTTGTAAAGGAATTTCTAGAGCCACTTTTGTATATCGGAGAAATAATAGATTTTTTAAATACTTTTGGAAAAACGCCTTGTTCGAAACAAATTACAAGTAATTTAGTCAAAGGGGCTACAATAATATGTTTAGCATATTTTATAAATTTCGTTGGGATAGAGTCCCACCCTACAGAAGAAACATTTTTTAGGTTGCTGATGACGTTTAATATGTCCAATTCATCAGGATCAAATAACACTATAGAATTAGACAGTCTAGAAATAGTAGTAGTAGCAGTAGTATCGGTATTCTTATTAAAATTACCAATAGAATCCTTTCCTATCGATGAGAAATATATGTTAATTTCATTAAGAGTAATAATTGGGTCGACATTCGATGTTAATAATTCGGATGCTGATGATTTTTGATTATTAATATCGGCTATACTTTTAATGGCGGTCCACTTTTCTTTATTATTTTGTGCGTTCTCTAAAAGTGATGACTCGTATGTTCTTTTCACTTTTTTTAAAAGAGAGTTACAGAAATTTCGGTACCGTCTGTAGGTAATCGACAGAGTTTCATCACTGGGGTTCCTTTTATAATTTAAATGTAGTCTATTCCTGTGACGTATGCAGCGAAGTAATCCAGGAGTAATCCATGGTTTGAGGATACGATTTCTTTTCGAAATAGTTACTCTCTTTGTGTTCGCCTGAATGATATTTCTTATTACTTTAATAAAATGTTCAGCCAGAAAATTAGCGTCATTGTTTGGGTTAATATAAGAAAAGTCAGTGTCTGCTAGTTGTTTAAGTGCGGCTTGGTTGTTTAATTTAAAGGAGTAAGCAATATTCCTGGCTTTCTTTGCAACTGTATGAAGGTTAAGAATTACAGTCTTATGGTCTGTGATGTCTGTGTTTAGAATATACACAGATGCTCTACCCACTGACCTCAGCATTACGTGATCTAGACAACTACGCTCTCTTGTTGGGAATATATGGGCAGGAATAAATCCATGCTCAGCTAAGAAGTTAAGATAAGAAAAACCAATATAGGTGATATTTTCTGGCTTGATATCTATGTTTACATCACCAATTAACATTACCCTTTGAAAAGAACTTAGACTATTGATAATGTTTTCCAACGAGTTTAGAAAGTTATCGATATTATAGGTGGAAGGTGACCGATACACTGCTATCACTGCGATATCTGACTTTATCTTTAGTACGAGGAAATTGGCGTCACAAGGATCTGGTTCTTCAACTTTTACAGACCGATTACTGCTGGTGTAAAGAACTATTCCGTCGTTTTGGTTTAAATACTTTCTTGAATGATGTGTATCATATCCGTGTAAAGAAGGAGGAGTTTTATAATCTGTTAGCCATGATTCAGTTAAGACTATAATATCTGGTGAGAAGGATATAGCGTTTATGTGTACAATAAGAGTATCTAGGTTTTTATAAATGCTTCTAATATTTTGGGAGAGTATTTTAAGAGTATTTTTAGAATTAGAAATAATAGAAGAGGAATAGGTTTGTATATCACATTCAATAGCATCAGCAACTTGAAATTGTTCAATATCTATTGAGACTTGTTTAGTAGACGCCATTTTTACGCATTGAAAAATAAAAAAGTCTCGAAAAGTGTAACGCAGCAAGCAATATGGTATAAGTAACACCTTCTGACTGGCCAACTGACTGATTATAATAGCAGCATAACAATTCAATAAAATATATATGCATAATAAAATTTTCATACAAACAGTTACAGTTACGACACAAATAAGAGAAAATAGCATATTCGTACGAAATAATTAATATAACATTAGAAATATTATTGTAAAATTTAAAATATTTTACATATATAGTATAATAAAAAAATTGTGACCTAGAACTCAAATAAACTAATCCTTTGAGAAAACACAACAAACAAGAGATATTCACAAAACAGTATAAAATATTACACATTCTAAAAAATAAACTACAACTAAACAATAGACCCTTACGTGAAAGATATATACTGAGGGTGAGTCTAGATACTGTCATCATTGTGAATCAAATAGACTTGCGCAATTTTTCTATATCATTTTCATTGCTAATCATAAATTTATTTAGATTATCGTCCTTGCGAATAAATATTTTCCCAAAAGATGTCCAAACATGCTTATACGCGTATTCTCTACCAAAAATTCGGGCCAGATAATAGAGTCTCTTTGCCTTAGGTGTTAGATATTCCGAGATGTAAATGGGATTGAGCGTTTCAGTTAAACCAATGTTTGAGGTATTCAGTTTATTTTTTTGTGTCTTATTAAACATTCGAAATCCACGCATAATAGCCTCCTTTCTATTCGTGCAATTGAATTCCACCACAATTGGTTTCGAACGAACTGTTGAAGAACCAAAACGATACACTTCTCTTATATCTTGGTTGCTAATATCAATATTTAAAGCCTGAGCTGTCTTGACAACAATAGCACGCAGAGCATCTTTATTTTCTTCTTGCAGTTTGGGCACATTTTTAATTTCTATTTTCGATAAGTTTAACGAACGTTCTAAAACTTCAACCTTTTCCTCTAATTTCCGTGTTTTGTGTCACAATTTCTGCAATTGATGACTGTAAATTTGCTAATTTACTCTCATACTTAGCGTCAGAAGTTTTCAAAAGGTCTCTAATTTCGTTCATAAATGATGACAGACTGTCGTCTCTCTTACGCTTCATTCTAGTGCTACCCTGTTCTCTATCGCTCGTATTATGACTCGGAACTGATCCAGAGTGATGAATGTCCGCATTATCACTTTTTTCAGAGCATATTTGGATAGGTGCAGTTGGTGGAGTTCGTTTAAGTGGCATTGTAATTGATAATTATAATATAACAACAACAATACAAAATATTTCCTACTGTTTAATTTTAATTGTAATTAATAACAACAATAAAAATTTGAAAAAATAATTTACAGTAAATAATTAAAAAAATAATAATAATAATAATAAAAAATAACACAAAATTCAAAAATAACAATAATAATATTATATTCGAAAATTCAGACAGAGATACGAACTCAGGTTTATTATCCTAAGGCAAGCTGCAAGCGCCACTAACTATCCAATACACCAAATGGATTAGGTACTGTAATAGCGAAATAGTTGTGTATTTTTAAACAAACACTGCAGTTTTTTGCGTAAGTTGACCTTATTGGATCTCACTAACTTGCGGTCGTTGACCTGTACACTATTCACTGCACTTGAAACACAATCGATTGAATATTGAGTACAATAATTATTTGCAATACACTGACTTTTTTATTTAAAAGTATCTCTTAGCTCAAAGTTATGTTTATCTTATTATCACGACTTCTACACATTCAATAACTTTAACAAATTGTTCACTTTTTGAGTATCTGCGACTAGTTTTTACGTAGATTTTTGATTTAGTAACAGGAGCACTCACAAACACATCTGCACGGTTTGAATTGGGGGGGGGGATATGAATATAAATGAATCCCTTTTTAAAATTAACAGAAAAAAATATTTAACAAAGCTTAGTTTCATTGTCTTAAATAAAAATGATATTATATTAACGTTTATTTATGCAAAGAATTGCATGCATAAACGTTAATATTTTCTAATAGGGATTTTTTCACCAAACCCAAACAGACGAGAGATGACAGAAAGAGAGAGAGAGAAAAAGTCTAATAGTCTTAAAAGAAACTACTTTAAAATTTAGACAAATTATCCAATGTAATAAATAAAGTTAACTAATTAGCGTGCTAAAATTCTTAACTTCCCAAATGATGAATTATAAATGCGAAAGTTTGTATGTTTGTTTGTTATACCTGCAAAAAATATGCAAGAACAGCTTAACCGATTTTCATGAAATTTGGCACACACATAGAAGGTTATATTAACACATAAGATCCTCTGGGATGTAATGAAATGATTTTTATATATTTTGCATATTTATTGACTTTAATGTATTTGTTAATCTTTTACTCTAAAACAACTTATAAGATTTTCATAAAATCCTACTTATATTATAAATGCAAAAGTTTGAATGTTTGTTTGTTTGTTTTTTACTCCTTCACGCAAAAATTGCAGATCGGCATTAAGCATCCAGTGTCGAACATTAAGCGTCAAGCATCAATTATTAGGCGTCAAGCATAGAACGTTAAGCATTAAATTTGAAGCATTAAGCGTTAACATTAAGCATTACTCGTTAAGCGTTAAACGTTAAAGATTAAGCATAAAGAGTCCTGCATTAAATATTAAGCATTAAACGATAAGTATTAGGCGTGAAGAATTAACCGTTAACAATTAAGGGTTAAGAATCTCGCGTTAAGCATTAAACGTTAAATATTAAGCATAAAGGGTACCCCGAGTTTACTTGAGAAGCCCGCAGGTAGAGATCAAGTCTCGACATCGTAGATGATCATAAAACGCATTTAACTTTTAAACTTTAAATTTTAAGTCCTGCAGCTATTTATCCCTGCATCCAAAATATATCATTTGGGTAACAACTAGTATATATATATATATATATATGGGTCCTATAATATATAATAAGTGGTAGGAACTCTAAAAAATATTAACTACTATTACTATTTTTAACTTATTTACGAAGGATATTTATCTAACAAATACGCTCCATCCCCATCGTGGTATATTTTAAATAGGTAAGTATATAAATCATATTTCGTAATGTAACAAACAGCCGTAGGAATATTTATTGTGATTAGTAACTAGTGTCATCAATATTTTATAATTATAAATATTATATTTATCATCTAAAGTCGATAAAGTCTTTATTTAGTTTTATTATAAATCAGAGACTTGTTAATTCGATCTATCTCACATTTATAGGAAATCTAATTATGTATTGCTTTTTTGGAGGGTAGGATACAATAAGTGTACAAGTGCTAGTGCTTAAATATTATTTTTATTATGTTTATTTAAGTGTTTTTATAATTAAATTTTGATCATTTATACTAGTAATAGCCAAATTTATCAGTGTTAATAATAATTTGTTGGAAATGAGTTCATACACTCTATAAATCGGTACTACACATACCTGCCTACCTATTAATTTTCTTTAAGAATACTTGAACATTATCTGGAAATCCTAGTTATTTTTATCTACTCCAGTTTGTGATCATGGCGACCATACAGTCCATTGCCGAAACTCAAAAATCATTAAGTGCAGATCTCATGGCTCGTATGGCAGATTTTGAGAATCAATTAAGTGGTAAAGTGTCACCCAGTGTTGATTCGGTGTCTCGCTTGAAGGAGGAATTCTATTCTTTTAAACAACATGTTAGTGGTATACTATGTCTACTCCAACAACAAGTTGAAGAAATAATGAAAACTCTTGAAATCTCTGAGTCACGGCATCGGAGTAAATTTCTTTTACTGAAGGGTGTTTCTGAAAGTCCAGGTGAGGATGTTTCAAACAGTATCACATCAATTTTTTCTGAAAAACTGAAAATTACCTGTAAAACTTCTGATTATGTAAAATCATGTACTCGCTTAGGCAAATTCACTGATGACAAATGCAGACCGATACTAATTAAATTCAAGGACCGGAATATGAAGACAACAGTGTGGAATAAAAAGGCTCATCTGAAAGGTTCTCCCTATGTCTTAAGCGAGTACCTCACAAAATACAGACAAACTTTGTTTACATCTGCTCGCAAACAGATTGGAATCAGGAATGTTTGGACACACAATGGTACAATTCTTGTCAAGCTTCCAGCAGGCAATTTGAAGAGGATCCACACCCAGATGGAGTTAGATGCCATCCTACTAGAATTCCCTGTTACTGATTTGGAACCAGCTAAGTCCCCTTCAAATATTCCCATGCCTGCATCTAAATCTGTGGTTGGACGTACTAAGAGAGTAATAAGTAAGAAGAAATAATTGTTTTCTTAGTGTTCATAGTTATCTTGTGGTGGTTTACTTTTTATGCTTTATTTAGTATGCTTAGTTTGCTTCTCTTGTTTCTCTTAGTTTAGATGTAGATGTTAGTGTTCAGTATGATATGTATGTCTTATATATTTGCTTCTGATTTTCTTAGCTAATTCACCTATATTTAATAATCTAGAATCATTGAATTTCTTCAAAACATATCTCACTGCAATCTATGTTGTTGTGTTAGCACAGATGGTGTTAGATTACAATAACTATAGTGTCTTGGAGAGCTCTAATCATATTTAAATCAATTGTGAATTTTGAGAATTTTAAGTGGCTTTTATTTTATAACGTGTATTTATTCTAAGTTAATTATTATTATTATTTTTTTTTTTTGACAATTCATATTAGTTATAACTTTTCTAATAAATAGAAGTTGACAATTACTTTTGTTGCATCTGACAACAAGAGATCTGTCAATCGTATTGTGAGCGGTATTGCCATATACGATATATTTTAATATTTTTGATAATATTAAAAGTATGTAATGTATCTTAATTTAACGTTTATCCATAATAAATTGCCACTTATTTTATTATATTATTGAATTGTTAATAATTAAGTTTGTAGGTTTAAAGATTATTATTTTTTTTTTTTTAACTGTTTCTTTTTTATTTTTTTGTGTTAATTTAGCTTTCAGTGTTCTTTAACACAAATGTTGTCGGTTTTTTACAAGCCATATATATATTTTTTTTTTTAGCTTGCATTTACGTTTAATTTTTGCATGTTGTTATTTTATTTTTATTTTTTATTTTTTTAAACTGCCACAGTCTTAATTGCTTGATTTTATGGCAGGTTATGTAGTTTATTATTTTTAGTTGTTTTTTTTTATTTAATCATAACATGTTTTGTAACATATATTTGTTATATATATTTTAAAATATACAATCATTTATAATACTTTATTTATAGAATCTCTTTATTTATTTAGAAAATATATTATATTATTATTTTATTTACGCCTTTACAATGTCTGACAGCGAGTCTTACTACTCTGCTTGCGACTCTGGTTCTTATCTCTCATTAGATTCCACAGATGCTTCCACCCTTAGTCTAAGCGATGAACTCTCTTCTAATCTATCATTAAATATAAATTCTTTTAATTGTTGTCACCTTAACGCACAAAGTATTCCTCAACATTATTCTGAGTTAATAAATACCTTTCGTGATAGTAAGGTACATGCAATACTGATTTCGGAAAGTTGGCTAAAACCTAACTTATGCTCCACCACTTTCTCGTTACCTGGTTTTGTGCTAATACGATGTGACCGTATTGGTAAACGAGGTGGCGGAGTGGCAATATACCTTCGAAATGAAATTCCCTATACTATCTTAAACATTTCACAGTCTCCTTATTCTGCTTCTGCGGAATTTCTTTTCCTGCAAATTTCCCTGAGAGGAGTTAAGGCCGTTCTTGGTGTCGTGTACTGTCCTCCTTCCACTGACTATTTTTTTGACTTAGAGACTGCTCTTGAAAACATTAGTTCTGAGTACATACATCAGATAGTTATGGGTGATTTTAACACTAACCTTCTCTTAGATTCTCCTTCTTCTCAAAAATTAAAGTCTATTCTTAGTTCTGTCAGTTTGAACATCTTACCTTTGAATCCAACTCACCTTAACTTTAACGTCCCTGACACCTGGATTGACTTGATTCTCACCGCATCTTCCGAGAAGGTAATAAATCATGGTCAGCTACTTGCTCCTATTTTTTCCAGACACGACCTTTTATTCCTCTCCTATGACCTTAAGCCTCCTAAACTTAAGCCTTCAGTGCTGCACTTACGGAGTTTTTCAAAATTAAATATTGATAGCATCTTAAACGACGCTAATAATATAAATTGGAGTGCGATTTTGAACGTGGGGAACATTGATGAAAAAGTTTATCTCTTAAACAATAATATCTTGAGCCTTTTTGATAAACATTCGCCAATAAAAACAGTCAGGATAAAACATCCACCTGCCCCATGGATTACCGATGATGTGCGAGCAGCTATGCGTAGACGGGATCGAGCTTTTCGAAAATTTAAACTAGATCGTAGCGTGAGTAATTGGGAGCGTTACAAAACTGTTAGAAATCGTTGTAATCAGATGGTAAGGGCTGCCAAACGGCTACATATTCATAATAAACTTTCAAACTCGTCTTCGGCAATTACATGGAAGTTTCTTGAAACTTTAGGTGCTGTGCCATCTGGAAGTGGCACTTATCCAACTTCATTTTCTTCTAATGAATTGAACATTCATTTTTCTAAAACTCCTATTCTTAATAATAACATTAAATTAAAAACAATTTCATATATATCTTCCTTGCCAAACCTTGTCAATGTTCCATTTACTTTTACTTTAGTCTCTGAGGAAGAAACTAAAAAAGTGCTGCTCTCCATTAAATCTAATGCTGTTGGTAATGATGACGTTAGCCGGTTCATGATTGTCACATTACTTGATTTTATCTTACCTACTCTAACTCATATTATCAACATGTCCTTATCCAATTACTATTTTCCTAAACTTTGGAGGAACGCTCGTGTTCTTCCTTTACCAAAAGTTCCTAATCCTACCACTTGTAATGAGTTCCGTCCTATATCCATATTGCCATACCTTTCTAAAGTCCTTGAAGCAATTGTTCACAAACAATTTTCTAGCTACATATTAAAGAACAATCTTCTAAGTAGTTATCAGTCTGGCTTTCGTCCGGGACACAGCACTGCCACAGCTCTTCTAAAAGTCACCGAAGATGTTCGAGAAGCGATGGAGTATGGTCAATTAACTGTATTAGTTCTTATTGATTTTTCTAACGCTTTTAATACAGTTAATCATGACTTATTGCTTGCGCTTTTAGGACATCTTAATGTTTCTTCCAAGGAGCTAAACTGGTTTTCCTCCTACCTTCGGGGTCGCCAACAGGCTGTCTGCATTGACAAAACTTTGTCTATGTGGTGCAGCTTGGTATCTGGTATCCCCCAAGGTGGTATTCTCTCCCCTCTTCATTTTTCTTTGTTTATAAATTTAATTACTATTAATCTTACTTCCCCTTACCATCTGTATGCCGACGACCTACAATTGTATTCTCATGCCTCACCTGATGACATTAATTCTGCTATTGAGAGTATTAATAGTGATCTGATACATATCCAGGAATGGTGCAACAATTTTGGAATTAATGTAAACCCACAAAAGTGTCAAGCCATAATTATCGGCAGCATGCATGGTTTAACTAAAATTAATAATTGTAATATAGCACCAATCATATACAATGGCGTTAAAATACCTTTTACGTCATCAGTAAAAAATCTGGGTCTTCGTATGGACAGCACACTTAGTTTTAATCCCCATATAACTGAGTTATGCCGCAGAGTTACATACTCATTGCGTTTACTTTATCGGCATAAAAACTTTCTCCCCATTCCGACCAAAACTCTGTTAGTGCAGTCTCTTATTCTTCCTCTTATAGACTATGCTGATGTATGTTACTCTAATATCTCTGAAGGCAATCTAAACAAATTGGATCGCCTCCTCAATAGTTGCATTCGCTTCATTTTTAATTTACGCAAATTCGATCACATTTCAGAATATCGTTCTAAGCTTAAATGGCTTTCTATCCGTAAAAGAAGAATTTTAAGAACTTTGTGTCAGTTATTTTCGATTTTAAACAATCCATGTTCTCCTCATTATCTTAAGTCCAAGTTTCAACTTCTGCGGTCAACTCACGACTTTCATCTCCGTTCTTCAACAAACCTAAGTTTATTCATCCCTTCGCACCATACTGGTTTTATGTCTAATTCCTTCACAGTACACGCCATAAAACTATGGAATAGCCTTCCTGACATACTTCGACGTGCTCCGAACAGACAAGTTTTTAAGAAACGCATAATAAAATATCTACATGAGAGATCATAACATTTGCTTAGTTCATTCATATCCTATCATTACCTATATTTATAATTACCTGTATAATTATGGTTTAAGGTGAATTATTAATTTATATACTTTATTTATTTTATTGTTGTGTAATATGTATATATATATATGTATTTATATATATATATTTTAGGTATTTATTATTAATATATATTTAGTTTATATTATTGTTGTATATGTATATATTTATTATATATTACCTATAGTTTAGTTTATTATAGCACCTTTGTTATTCTTAGCTTTAAGTGTTTTTAGCATTTTGTTCATTTATTTTGTACCCTCATCGTTTTATTTTCTGTTAGCTGTATTGGTTGACTGGTAGAAAATGCTTTAGCATTAAGTCCGCCCATTGTATTTTATGTTGTACAATAAAGTATAAATAAATAAATAAATATTGTGAAAAAAGAGATGAAAAATATACAAAATTCAAAACACGTGAACACTGCTCTCAATTTGTGTTAATTGTTGCTGATTGGCTAAGCCGGCTGCATCGTGGTGAAACACACAACACACTCTGTTTACAAAATGGCTTTAATTTCCTTAGTTCTTGAGCTGACTTTATGAGTTTACTACATAATGCTGTTACGTATATCTGTGTTGAAATCGAATATAAATAATATTTTTTGTTCCTATAAAAATTAACAAAACGTTTCTTTTTTATGTGTAAATTATAAATATGTTAATTTAAACAGATTTTCGAAAACATTCTGAAGTTCAAAAGAATGTATAAAGTCTCCTCTTTAAGTAAAAAAATAAAACAATCACTTCTTCATCATCTCAGTCGCAAATCAAACTATCCACATCTAAATCTGAATGATTTGTGATCAACACAAATCTGTTGTCAATAAAGTCAAATTTCTTTGTATTGTTTTTGACTCCGGGCTAAAAGGAACAGCACATACAGATTACATTATTAATAAATGTGAAAAAGATTCTAATATCCTCCGTCCCCTATCAGGTGTTTGATAAGATGCTCAATGTTCATTCCTACTCACAAAAAATATTGTATAATTCTGAAATAAAACTATTTTTACGATTACGATTTAAAGCGTACATTGAATTAAATTTTAAATTTACATTTTCAATCTAATATAGTCTATCGTATATTTTAAAAATTTGGGGCGTATTATTTTCCTGTCATGAAAAGAGCAATATTAATAGTTTGGATTCCAGGTCACTCCGGCATAACTGACAATGTACACGCAGATATATATGTCAAACAAGTAATACAAGCAAGCCCCATTTCTCTTTTGAAAAATTATCCTCAAGATTTAAATTGTCTTGCTAAAATTCACCTTTACCAATTTTGGCAATGTTTTTGGTCGTCATCTAAATTAATTGAAGGCAGACAATAATAAACATCAATTCATTTACATATACCTCGAAAACTTTGGTTCTTTATATATACAAAAAGTATATGCATTTGCAGACTGCGAATAGATTCTGCTAGCTGCCCAGTGCACTTAGCTAAAATAAGGGTTAGAGATCACACATTGTGTGAATGTGGGTTAGACGAAGGTAAGGATCCTTACCTCCTGTCCCAGATTCGTCCCTTAAATGTAGAATGTTTTTTAAACCTTATTCATAGTCCTTTTGTATGGTTTATTTGTAAATTTCTTAAATGTGATAAATTCAAACTAAAAAATATTCTACTATTAAAACCACTAACTTATGCATATGTAAATAAATATATATAATCTTTTTGTGTTGTTTTAGGTGCTAGCCAATAATAAACCAAGAAGATAAAATTTACTCAAAATTCAATATTGATTGTAATGAATATTATTTGAAATAGGCAGAATATTCCATACATATACGTGAATGAAGCCATAACAACAACAAGAAATCAAACTGTGACATAAAACGAATTTGAAAAAAAAATATAGCATTAGGAGATTTAGATTAGAACGTAAAGTATTTCATCTAACATTAGCATTAAATCTATTAACTCTGCCTTTTCAGATTAGATAAGAACTTCAATTTAAGTAATTTTAGGACTTTTAGATGTTTATTAACTGACATAAAAGATTTAAAAAGCTGAAAAAAATATATAGATTGAATTTCATACTTACCGACCCTTTGCTGCTATTATTAATGGATACTTCGTTAATACTAATTGATTTAAATTACTGATTGCAATATATTGTTAAACAGGACATGTTTTAAATTACAAAAACCTTTCCTTATAAGAATATGAATTCTTTTGTGATAGAAAGTATCCACGCGAAAAAGAAAAAAAATCTCCGAATTATTATTTTTTTCTACTCTTCACATAGAGAAAATGATCCAGAAGAATCCTCAACAAATTAGTGCATAATATAATATTTAAAAACTTTTTTTACAAATAAAATTATTTTTATTGAATTAATTAAACACGAAAAAAAATGGTGTTATCGGTTTAAGTGTAACAATAAATACACAGAACCCATACTAGCTTTTGCTGATTATCTCGCGAGACTGATACGTAATCCAAAACAATGTCAGGTACGTTTAAATATAGTTGAGGATTTCTGTACGTAGACGGGCGGATTGAGTACAAAACCAAGAAAGTGCTTTAGTCTGTATCTGGGTAGACTGAATACCAAGTATACCTCTCACGATCTGGGTCTTATAAAAGGCGGTTAGTTCGGTTACGGAAGCAGCTCCGATTAAATTTTTAGGTAAAAAAATAGATTACTAAGGCCGTGCTCCTTCAGTGGATGTTATAGTCGATAGCTTTTTAAATAATCTCAAAAAGGTAGACCACCAACCAATAAGTAACCTCAAAAAAGCTTGGATATACGATATTTTTTTTAATATCACGTCTAAATTGGCCTTTCCTCGTTTATGATATTAATAAAACCCTTTTATCAAAGTTAGGTGCATGCGTCATAAAAACATTGAAGTTATGGCTCAGCGGACTCTTCAACCTTATTTATAAACCGAAACAATTTTAGGTTAATATTAGAAAAATCATCGGAACTCTACAAACATCTAAGCTTTAAGCTAAGCGTTAAGCGCAAAAGACATATCATGGCAAAATGTAAAGATGATACCGTAACTTCTCTACCAAAAGACTTCAATTCTGTAAAAAAATACACAATAGGTGCTCAAACGAATAAAGTAGGGCTAGGATCAAGTAGGAAAGTTCAAGACATAGACCTAAAAAAATCTTTCATTCGACAAGACGAAAACGATAACCCATTCTTTATAGGAGACTCGACAGTAGGAGATTTTTTATTCCACTAGCTTTGAAGTGGCGCATCTTCATTTATGATTGGTCCCCAGCATTATTAAAATTTTTGTCTTAATGCATTCCAAATCACTCTCCCAGATCAAAGTAATTAAGTAAGATGGGGCAAAGCCAGGCAAACATAGCAAAGACAGTAGGAACCGCGAAACATTTATTAATAGGGTGTAGGGTAGGAAATTATACGGGAAGCGGTTAGTCTTTCAAAAGCAAGAGCGCGGATGAGTATAACGATAAAAAAAATGAAAAATTCGTAAAAGAAGGCTCCTTCCTCCAAAAAAAACAAATTTTCAGGTTTTAAAAATATGTTGCCTATTGCTTATTATGCTACAGAAGAGTATTACGTGATTTAGACATTATTTCATAATCTTGAGAATTATACTCATTCGCCATATTTTTAAATAAGGCATTTGCTATGCGTTTTCACAGCCTACCTCTTTAAACGGTAGCCTCAGAATTTAGTGCATTTCGAAACAAAACTAAAACTACAACAATAAAAATCACAATATTGTCGATATCATTCTTTTATAAAATTTCAAATAGCGTTATAAATTCCATTATCATACTTTTAAGTTCTTTGAAAACTAAATATCACTTCGAAGCGCATTATCTGTGAAGAAGTCGAACGTACGAATCTACTTAAAACTGGAAACAATTTATTCAAGAGTTTGTCACATTGAACGGAAGTTACGTATAAAACTTTATAGCCTCTTTATTAGGTATAACAAATTCAGCTCAAATTATAGATTTCTCTTTTACTCCAAAGTTAAAGCCAAGTTCTCAAATCTGGGGCAAGGGTTTTGTCAGACCTCTTAAAAAATATCATTTACAATTCTAATACCGGTCTGATTTGTTAGCTATTTAATTATCCTTTATCTGAAAGGCGGAACGCGGGAGTTACGAATTCGAAAATCTATTCAAATCGTATTATCTTATAAAGTGAGTATCGAATAAATCAATATATTATTAATTTATTATTTATACTAGAAACAAATTAAACACTTCTTTTTTTTCAAAAGCGTTATTAACTATTTTTGGCAAAACAATGGTTTTGTTAAAAAAAGGATTTTTTGTTTTGTTTTTGTTTCTGTGATAGTAAGTAGTAAATGAACAAAGTTGGTTTGTTTTGGCTCCACCTAAATACGTATTCTAAATTCTCCTTGCGCTTTCAAAAGTCGATGCAATTGATAAGATGTCTGTATATGATAGACAAATTCTGACCGTCCATGTAGTATTAATACGAAAAGTCAATCAAAGCAATTAAGGACAAAAATATAAGAAATCGTATCTGAAAAATGAAAAAAACGAATTCTTTTATCACTTTTATCACGGTAAGAATATGACCTAAAAACATGTCGCGCTTATTAAAAGAGGATTTAGAATCAGCAACCTATAAAAAATTCCTATTGTTCGTTATTAAACTAATAATTTAAAACTGAATATTGTAGTAAAAAAAACTCTTAAGCCAAGGAAGGGAAACGCAAAGGAAGGTCAAAAAATCATATTATTTAGTGACAACATTTTTTTTACAATTGAGTAATGTTTTAAAAAGCAGAATAACCGAGTTTATGTTAAAAGCCCAGCAAATGCTTTACAATTAGTAAACAAAGTAAAACATGAAAATTACCCAGTTTCAGTAATGGTTTTAAAGAGTTAGCCATTTTGAAGTGGCAGAGAATTTTAGTGAAAAGGTGTCACAGCGTATCAAGATATGATTCTTGAGAATGCGGTTAAGCCTCTTAACAACATTATGTTCCATAACTAACATAGTTATTTCAGTAAGACAGACGAGTCTGGTCATAGAGCTTGATCGTACGTATTGAACCACTTGACTAAAATTGTTTTTGATTTGGTTTTTATCTTTGTGGGAACAGCATATTAAACTGAATTAATAATATTATAACAATATCATTACATCACAATTACTCTTCCTATAAATAATAAATGTTAAATTTTTGTTTTGGTGTTAATACGAACGTTTCGGACTTCATCAGAGTTAAATACGGATCGACATCTAGTGCTAATTTTATTCGGCTGGATTTTGATTGGAGTCTGGCATGTTCTCAACGCCGTAATAATTTAAAGTGCCTAACACAGTTCATATGAAGAACAGTGAAGAACTTACCCATGGAGAGTATGTATGTTTCTGTTGATAACTGACATCTTTTAAAAACGACGATAACGTTATAAAATAGTGATGATAAAAAACTGAATCCAATGAACATTACTTTGTATAAATTAGACATTCTTAACGTTATTATATTAATATTATAACTAACACATATTTCAGAATTAAATATTTTATGCTATAGAAAAAATAAGGGTCTTTAATAAATTTCATTATATTTAAGAATTTACTTGCTTTTATATTCACTTAAGGAATTAGGTACTATATATCTTATATGACTTTACTTCTGTAATTTTTAGGAGTACATTTACCTTGATGTTAAGAAAAGCCTCAATTTTGGTTAAAATAATTTATTATTAAGAAATTATACTTGAATAAACAAATAGATAAAGTAACTTCAAAGTATAAAATATATTCAAGAGATACATAAAATATTAATTCGTATGTTCATAAACAGCACAAAAATAATAATAGTAATACTTAAGAGTATTCTTAAATTATACTGTTATTTTATGGCTTATAATTATAGTGAATTATATTAGTATTTTTGCGACCGTTGCCGATGTTGGTGATCGTACATCCATTGCAGCTATTGTAGTCTCCCTCCTCACTTTCTGATGATGAGTAATACCTAAACAAATTTACTAAATTATTTTACATTTAACACAAGATCACTTCTTACCTGCATATCCAAAAGCTAACGAAACTTAAGAATATTACACTTCTCAAAGGTATTTCATGCACCTATGTTATCAATAAATTTACCTAGGTTTTGTAGAACCCGTGCTGAACAAGGTGAAGATAACAAACACAATTAAAAATATGTTTTTGAATTTCATATTTGCAAAAGATGCAAAATGTTTATTAACTAAATGTTCACTTTAAAGACAGTTGCTTACTGGTGATTACTTAAATTGTTGTACTGTTTTATACTATTAAGATTATAAAGGTCAGGTTTATATATAAGATAATACAAATACATATATATGTATGTATCATATTAAATAAGTATAAAGATATCAACAAATTTGTATGCTCTATATATAAAACCTTCATAATTTTATTAAAAAAATATATTATAACAGAAGATTTAGGTACCTAAAGCTGTTTATGTCAACGAAATAAAAGTTTTCACAACCAAGAAATTCCATGAAAAATTAGTAAAGTAATAATAATCACACAAAATTGAAAATCATGTGGATTGTACCACATGAGAAAAATTTGTACAGTTTTTTGGAAATTTGTATAAACCAGCCTATCGCTATAACTACCGAACACATTTGAAAAAATAATTTAGTATTTATTAAACCATATTTTTAAAGAAGGTTATAGAATATATTAAAATGTCATACATCAAAACCACTTTAAAAAATAACTAAAATAAATATAGTTCGTATTAGAAGTGTCTATTTCAATAGACCTGGTAAATGCGAACAATGCTGTTCTTCTCTAAGTGCTAAATGAATGACGAAGTCAAAATCAAAATATTTTATGAACTATAAAATTATGGCCTGACTCTGATTGAAAAAAAAATATAAGTGCAAAAAATATTGTGGAATTCGGTTAAAAAGTATAAATTGTAATAACAATTTAATATAATTAGTTCATAAATATTTTTAGAAAAACTTTTTGTGTTAAAATTATATTGGGTTTTTTTACTTCTACCAGTCGGGCATAGGTCATAACTTATCTTATTTTTGTAGGAAAACCATTTTAAACTGAATTAATAACATTGTTACAATAAGTTGTTATCACAGACACTCTTCTCATAGTAGATGCTTCTTCGCATAACAGACACGTCGGATTCTTTCATCTATTCATTTTATGCCTCGTAGAACATAGTCTCAATTCAATATGAATCCATAACTTGAAGAATACTATCTAACCGATTATTGCATTCGTTTACAAATATTATAAATATTTTATACTGCATTTATATACATATATCTTAGTTAATATAGAATTAAAAAGAATATACCAATAAACTATCACTAATACTGATAAATTTTTTATATTTGTTTTTAAATGATTTCAACCAAAATTGACTAATTGTTCATAGAACCCAGAAGAACTATAATAAAATATAAACTCGGACCAAATTTGAATAAAGCTCAAAATTTGCATATACTTTCCACTATTCGCACATGTTGTATACAGAAATTTTGTAGATTAAGTTTGGGTTTCCATTTTAATAAAATATTTAAGTGTCTGATGTTTCTAAGGAGTTTAATTTATTTTTACGTTTCAAAAAGATTGTAACAATATTTGTGAAGTAGCATAAAATAAATTAAAGACGGATTACTGTTATTACTGTCATTTTATATTGATTGATTCATTGATTGATTAAAGTGTATATTGATTGAATGATTTTATATTGATTATTTATGTATGGGCAATCAAAATAAATTGTAATTGAGTTAACCAACCAGCGATACGACATCTCCATCTTGCACTTATGGAATTAAAAATTAAAGAAAACAATCATTACTCACGAGTGTGTGAAACTCTTGTTTAGATTCACGTATTAGTTATTGAGACAGACCAACATACAAGCTATATAATTATATAAAATTATTCAAATAATATTTGCGTTTGTCAGAATAAATATTTGTTTATTTCTATAATAATTTGGATATTAAAAAGATGGAAATATATTTTCTATTGAAGTCAAGGCACGTCGTAGCCCTCGGCAGCTAATTTATGAAGTGATGAAAATGTCAAAATAGACGATAATATCTAACAGTTTATATTAAAGACATGTTTCTCAGATCTCACACTGACAATTCAATTATTCGAAGCATAATACCATATTATCCCTAACACAAACTTCAAGCTTCGACTATTATACTTATCTACAATATTAACAGAAAAGATTATTTAATAAAACCTTTTGCCTTTGTTTTAAATAACAGTTGTATATTCTTTGCGTACATACAAATTAATATATGAATTCGTTATAACAATGAACTTATGTATTTTTTTCACCTTATCCAAAAAGAAGAAACATAGAAAGAAAGAAAGCAGAAGAAACATAGAAAGTCAATACAGACTTTAACAAACTACCTTAATATGTAGATAAAATTAGTCACTGTGTTATACAAAGTTAATTTATTAGTGAACTAAAATTCTTACTGAAAGTTCGCAAATGAAACAATTAAAGTCCAACTTCCGTGAGTTGGACGAGCTTCAATAAAATATAATTTTCGTAGTAAAATAACGGATTATTAGAATATTCTTCCAACGGTTATATTCAAATGAAATAGAATTTTGAATGTCAACGGCGTAAATCGTTGGAATACAATTTACTGAACGTTTATGTAAACTTAAATGAAAATTTATGACTCTGTATGAACAAACATCAAAGATTAATCGTTTTATCCATCTTCAAATGCAGATATTACCACCCCATCAACCTTTGATGTTATTACTACACGTTTTAGGTAGCTTTTATTCATCGCTTTTTTTTTAATTTAAGCAAACATTATGATATTTTTAACCTTAGGAGTTAGATGTAATAGGATACTATTGCACGTCTATCTACTTTAATGAATCTGAACCTTGTATTTTAGATTATGTTATTATTTATTAATGGTTGTTGCAGTAAGCAAATTGTTAATATAAATATTAATTTATTAGGTATTGTTGAGCTCTAGAGCATAAATAAATGAATCATATAGAATGAAACAAGTAAAACTAGTTTGTCACGTAAAAGTCTAACAAAAGAGAGTATGCGCCTCTTGAGACAAATGTAATTAATCTGTCTTAAATGGACTATCAGTTAACATTTAAATTTCAGAAGAACTTGAGATCATTTTCCTTCCTAAATATAAAAATAATTGTGTGGTTAGAAGAGTCCTTCTTACACTATATGTTCCACAAACTTACTCATACAGATAGGTGTCCTCAAGCGACATCTTATCACCATTCCCAATCCTTGCAATGCCTGCATTATGATTTCTTTGAAGAACAGATAGCTGCCGTTTGAATCAGTCTATTTGTGCTGCAGTCATCGCAGAATGATTCTATTACATGTTTGACCCTAAGTGGCCTCTCAAGACACCAACGGTAACCAGATCATATTCTTACTCGAGACCCCAAGTACAGAACGCCAATTCACTACAGAAGCAATGTCTTATTACATTTTCGTTTTACGCATACGACGAACTAATATTAATTATAACTTATGAACGAAGTTCAAATATTGGCTGTCAACATTAATTCAAATTAGTTTTTATCTACCTTGCCACAGTAACAATTAGGTTTGGAAAACAATTGCGAGGAAAAGCAAATTTTTATACATATTATATGTTATTTTATATATATATTATTATAATGTTTGTAAAAGATATAGTTAGTATGTCTGATGTGAAATGTTGAGAACACCTGTGTAACGAAAAAAATTGCTTGCACTATATAAATTTAATATTATTTTTTACTTATTCTTAAAACTCGGTCTGTTATTATTTGTCTATTTGTCGTCATAATCTTAACGATAAGAATTCGTTGTGTCAATCTTTTGTCTTGAGTTCTCGCTACACTCGTTGACAGGTAAAAAAATATATTTTTTAGGGTTCCGTACTTCTAACGGAAAAATCGGAACCGTATAACCGTATAGTTGTTCGTCCGTCCGTCCATCTGTCACGACCCTTTTTCTCAAGAACATTACTACATTTAATATTGTTATTATGTAATAATTTGGTTTTTAGCTAAAATAAAGATACTATTATTTATGTAATCTACGTAATTCGCTTGACTATAAATTTGCGAAATATTGTTGAGGCAATTAGATTTAAGAATTTAGAATTATTTGGAACTGTATATCATTTTTATTATTGGTATATTATTAAAGTTATTGATTTGACAAATTATCAGAAGCTATCCTTAAGATATTCAATTATTATATTAAATATGTATTAAATGTATTACTTATTTAGTTCTTTCTTTTCTCTAAACTTATCAAACATTGAATTAATATATTATTAAAAATAAGTAAAAATTCTGAAAACCTAATTTTTTTTGTGACATCACATATTTTTTTTAAATAAGGGTACGGAACTCGTCATGCGCGAGTCTAACTCGCACTGGGGCGGATTTTTATGTTTCAAAATATTTCTTTTTGCCTCCGTTGAGTTCCCATTTAGAGTTATGTCTTATACAATATTTATTATTAATGCAACATACACAAAATTTAGTGGAACTAAAATGTAGAAATATAAAATATGAGAATACAACGGAGTTATACAACGGAATTATATGTTGATTAAATATATATTATATTAAAAATTATAATATATATTTATCCCATGCTAATTACAGATTTCGCATGATGCCATATCACTTAAACACATATATAGAGTACCTACTCTTTTGTCGTTGTAAAAATTATGTTAAATATTTTACCGTTTACCAAAATATTCTTAGTTCTGCTTATTTTATAAATCAAGAAGTAAATATAATCCATGTCCAATCAATCAATAATTTTATCCGCCTTTTAATGGGAGTAAATCTTTAAACATTTTTAAATGTTCCTAAATATTTTATTTATTACGTAAGGTAAAAAATCTATTCATTTAAAAATGTTAATATTTTTTTTTTAAAACATAAATAGCATAAACCCCATTATATTCTTAACATTATTTTAATAAACTAATAGATTTTTTATTTTTTTCGTACAAATTATACATTCAATAAATCGTGCATAAAAACGATGACACTTTTAAA
Organism: Napeogenes sylphis; assembly: GCA_959347405.1. Lineage (NCBI taxonomy): Eukaryota > Metazoa > Arthropoda > Insecta > Lepidoptera > Nymphalidae > Napeogenes > Napeogenes sylphis. The sequence continues at coordinate 34,492,843 of OY365779.1, read as the reverse complement.
ATACTCAGAATAAATATTTTAAAAGTTTCATCGCTTTTCTTTTAAGTGTCATTTGTTAAAAATATTTTATTGTGACCTTACTATTTGTATTTAAATTAATATTAATGCAATTTTCGGAATTAATTCTTTTGGTTAATTAAAAAATTATATTTTACATCTTTGTAAATCTTTAAATGACGAGATATTTTACAATAAGCTTAGATCCCTTTTATTGCCAACTTCACAAGTTAATTAAATTATAACTTTATATTGATTTATCTTAAATCTAATTCTTCGTTTCTATCAGCTCTAAGACACATTAATAAGCTATGTTTCACCTTATTTTGAAAATAAGTATATAATTGTAATCTCTACTTATAAGTATATTTCACTAGTTGGATTGTATATTTGGAATATACCAAGCAGTGTAGATAAAAACCCATCTGAGTCAAACTTTCTAACATAGGTCCATCCTCTTAATTGATGTTGCGCTTGAAATAGGATATTACTGAGGTATCGTCATTTCAGACGAAGCTTCTTAGCATTCCACAGATTCCCATCGGATTCATTTAAGAGAAGAGGAAACAATGCCTGGGATTTGCGACCGAGGTGTAGATTTAAGGGCCTTCCAGCAAACACGCTGATTTTCAATGTCTACACTTCTCTCTTCTCCAAACTAAATTTGAAAATAACCTAGTAATGTCGTCTTGGAAATACGTTCTGGAAATGAAATATATTTATGGAAACCGGTCGCTATGAAATTATATATTTCCATATTATGGACCATTACTCCATTTTTAATGTTATTATCTGTTTAAAAATATATATTTATTTTTCAGATGAAACAAACAATGCAAGAATATGCTATTTTCATATACGATTTTACATTAAAATATTTTGTATATATTAAAATATTGTTCGCTTTCTAGACGTCCTCTTTTGTTACGAAAGTAATTTTCTTTAAACAATTTATAATAATTAAATCAAAATACTCCACCTCATAATACGCGACATAGAGTCTGTTTGTTATTCTGTTATCAATAACAAAATCGGACATATTCAGACTGATATTATTCTGAAAATTGCAGGTATAACAAAATATGAGAAATGCATAAAACTAATTCCACCTTTCACATAAGTAAATAAATATTTTAATGTAAATTGAGAGTTCAACAGAATTTGTCGTTTCGGTTATTATTTCTTTAATACAAGGTTATTATTACTTTAATACCAGGTGAAAAACAATTTTAGTGAGTTTCTATTTTTAGCATATTAAAATAACGGTCCTATTTGTACTATAAATATTGATTTATAGTTTTGTGACCAAAATAGAGAAAGGAATGTCGTTTGGGCATGTAGAGCGGGAACATGAACAAAAGAAGTACAACAAAAAAGATTTATAAAACGAAGAATTTATAAAACGAACAAAAGGGATTTGTAAAACGAATGAATATGTAGTAGAACTACTTGAGCCTAATAAATATACACACTTGAAAAAGCCTCTACCTAAATGCTTTAAAATATTTTAAACTACATATTTACAAACCTTTAAACCATATTATATATGTAAGAATGGATAATAATTTGAAAAAAATAGTAAATATATGTAACAAAATTTCATGGTTTTTGCTTAAACAAACCAGCAGCAATAGAATATTGTAGACTTTAGAGGGAGTAAATGATACCAAAGAACTTAAATGTTATAAACATATTTTTGACCGTCGATTATACCAAAATCCTTAGATATCAGATTTCAGGTACACTTCCTTGCGTTATAGATCCATTTGTAAGCATATATGTTATAGCATCCGAACGCTTTTCATATATAAAATAAATTTTATTAAAGATAATCTATTAAAATAAGATGTCAGGACTATGGATTAAATGATAATAAAATGTAGGTAAAACTTAACTTATTTATGAGACGAAAAAAACTTAGAAATTTATAATTAAAATTAAAAAATTATAAATATGAAGATGAGGCTCAAGTTCTTGGAATACCATTACCAAAATTCCCTGAGTTACGAGACGTCACAAATTATATTTGGTTTTATTTTTTATTAAAATTAAGGTATTTTTTCAATATTTCATTTGGTATACTGTTCTTTTCACATCCCTAACGGTATACCAGAAGTCAATAATACTTCCTGGTTGTGATTATGTTTTTCAGACTCGATGTGATCTCAGATTCGAGATGTGATATTTTAATATTGGTTTAGGAACCGTTCGAGATTTAATTATTGTTGATTTAGGAAACTACCAATTATACTTCTTGGTTTAAAATTATAAACGTTCTCTATGTTTTGTGGTTATCTAGATGACGTACGTTTTATAGATTAAATTTATCTTTTGTTTTTTCTATTAAAAAATCTTCAAAGAAAAACTTTTTATTACAAAGAGTCGAATTAATTAAACGTTTAAGGCTTATTTAACGTAAACTCCATTTAAAAAAACCAAGGATTTGAAACCAGAAAAATTTGATCGTTTTTAATCCATTATATGTTAATATTTTCTTAAATTTGGTTGCGAAAAAAGTTTTTTCATGATAATTAGATCTTTATAAGCATTATAAATGTATTCAGAAAAGTTTCACGCAAAGTATATAGCGACGTTGCATTCAGAACTATTAGAATTTAGATGGGACCTCTAATGCTTCCTTGTTTTTCCTTTCCCTAATCGATTTTGAGGTCCAACATGATGTATGTAAGAGAATGTCTTTTGAATATTTTGTGAAAATATAATTAGTCCCATTTGCCATATTTTTCTAAAAGGCATATACTATGCATTTTTATAACCTACCTCTATAAACATTTTGCGTATTTCAAAACAAATTAAACCTTCTACAATAAAATCACAATACTGACGATTTCTGCTTTTATTCGGTTCTTATCTTTGTGGAAACACTATATTTTACTGAATTGATGATATTATTACAATAACTTTACATCACTACACTTCATGATATAATAGATGTTAAACTTAATTCTAATAGCGTTATAAATTCCATTATGATACTTTTAAGTTCCTTGAAAACTAAATTGCACTTCGAAGCGCATTATCTGTGAAGAAGTCGAACTTTTGAATCTACTTAAAATTGGAAACGATTTATTCAAGAGTTTGTCACATTGAACGGAAGTTACGTATAAAACTTTATAGCTTCTTTATTAGATATAACAAATTTAGTTTAAATTATAGATTTGCTTCTGTACTTCAAAGTTAAAGCTAAGTCAGGTATTGTTAGTCGTTTTTAAAATTAATATTTACAATTCTATTACCGGTCTGATTTCTTAGCCATGTCATTATTCTTCGTAAGGAGGGCGGGAAGCGGAAGTTAGGAATACGTAAATCTTTCTTTAAAATTATAAATACTATATCTGATATAGTGAGTATCAAATAAATCTACTCTTAATATATTAACAATGCACTAATTAAACTAACATACAATACATAAATTAAACATTTGCTTTCTTTCCAAAAGCGTTATTGACTGTTACTTGATATTATAGAAAAATCATTGTTATTTAAAAAACAACGATTTTTTGTATTGTTTTTATGTTTCTTTCTGTGGTAGTAGTAATTTCATAAAGTTGTTTTGGTTTGACTCCATCTAAATACGTATTCTTATTTCGATCAAATCGATTCTTTTCTATGGCTTATGATAGAAAAATATTTCCATGTAGTATTCGTAAGAAAATGGTAATTAAAGCAATGAAGGAAAAAAGAAAACTAAATATTTTATCACTATTTTATCAATTTGCAACATATAAGAAATTCTTATTGGTTATTAAAACTAAATATTGTAAGGCTCAAAAAAATTTAAATGACTTATCAAAATTTTTATGCTTAAAGTTCAGCAAATGCTAGCCAATTAGAAAGTAGAGTAAAACAGGGAAATTATCCTGTTTCAGTGAGGGTTTTAAAGGATAACAGCCATTTTAGTGCAGCAATATTTATGTAAAAAAGGTGACCAAGTGTATCAAGATATGATTCTCGAGACAATCGTTAAGCCCTTAGCAACATCATGTTCCATAACTAGAATAGTTATTTCAGTAAGACAGATGAGTTTGGTCATAAAGCTTGCTAGTACGTATTGAACCACTTGACAAAACATGCTTTTGGTTTGGTTTTTATCTTTGTGGGAACAATTAATTAAATTAAACTGAATTAATAATATTAATACAATAACTTTACCTCACAATTCCTATAAGAGATGTTAAACTTATGAGTTTGGTTTTAATACGAACGTTTCGGACTTCGTCGATGATTTTCTTCAGCTGGATGTTGATTTATAGTAAATTTCAGAGAGTCTGGCATGTTCTCAACGCCATTATAATTTAAAGTGCCTAACACAATTCATATGAAGAACAGTGAAGAACTTACCCATGGAGGGTATGTGTGTTTCTGTTGATAACTGACATCTACGTTTAAAAGACTGAATTCAATGAACATTATTTTGAATAAAATTCATTCAGTATTAACGTTATTATATTAATATTATAACTAACACAGATTTCGGAATTAAATATTTTATGCAGTAGAAAAAATAAGAGTCTTTAATTAATTTTATTATATTTTAATAAATATTTAAGGATTTACTTTCTTTTATATTCACTTAAGGAATTAGGTACTATATATCTTATATGACTTTACTTCTGTAATTTTTAGGAGCACATTTACCTTGATGTTAAGAAAAGCCTCAATTTTGGTTAAAATAATTTATTTTTAAAAAAATTAACTTCAACTAACAAACACAAAGCACCTTCAAAGTATAATACAAAGATACAAAGTATACCTTTTAAGTATACTTAAAGTTATAGTTCGTATGTTCACAAACAGCACAATAATAATAATAATAATACTTAAGAGTATTCTTAGATTATACTGTTATTTTATGGCTTATAATTATAGTGAATTATATTAGTATTTTTATAACCGTTGCCGATGTTGGTGATCGTACATCCATTGCAGCTATTGTAGTCTCCCTCCTCACTTTCTGATGATGAGTAATACCTAAACAAATTTACTAAATTATTTTAGATTTAAATCACAAGATCACTTCTTACCTGCATATCCAAAAACTAACGGAACTTGAGAATATTACACTTCTCAAAGGTATTTCATGCACCTATGTTATCAATAAATTTACCTAGGTTTTGTAGAACCCGTGCTGAACAAAGTGAAGATAACAAATACAATGAAAAATATGTTTTTGAATTTCATATTTGCAAAAGATGCAAAGTGTTTATTAACTAAATGTTCACTTTAAAGACAGTTGCTTACTGGTGATTACTTAAATTGTTGTACTGTTTTATACTGTTAAGATTATAAAGGTCAGGTTTATATATGAGATAACATAAATACATATGTATCACTCACTCTGTAATTCAATATAATAATAATTGTTTTAATAATACTAAATAAGTATTAAGATATCAACAAATTATTTGCTCCATATATAACACTTTTATATATCACTTCAATGGTTGCATTAAAAAAAAACAATATATATACAATTATAATAGCAGATAATCTTAGCTGTTTATATTTTTTTATTAAAAATAAATAATATATCGATCAAGCGACCCATAGACCTCAAAGAAAAACAAGTTGAATTTGCAGACTTGAATTTAATGTTGTTTTCAAAAAGGACAGAATATATTTTTTATTTTTAACTTTTCCTGCTAATAATGACAGAATAATGTTGTAAGCATTCAGTCTTACTTAATGTTGTCTATACAGGAACACCGTTACAAGTACTAGAAATATTAACATTATGAATACTATTTTTTTTTATATCATTTACTAAGAATAAAAATAAAGTACCAATTAAAAGATAAGTATTTCGTTCAATTATAGCGTAAATGTCTATGAAATAAAGGTTTCAAAACCAAGGAATTTCACGAAAAATTATTAAACTAAAAATAATCATCATCAAAATTTAATTTCAATTTGTGGAGTGTAACATATGAGAAAAGTTTGTTAGGTTGTTTGGAAATTTGTATGAACACTCCTGTCTCAACAACTACCCATTCGCATTTGAAAAAAATATTTGGTATTTAATAAACTATATATTGAAGAATGTTATAGGATTTATTTACTAAATTCCTATAGTGGTTTGTTAGCTTTTATATAATTGAAGGGTAGGTATTGATAATAAAATAAAGATATCAGTTGATGATTTGACTAAAATTATTGTAATGTTTGTGTAGATCTTTAATTGACTAAATAAATAATTGTTATTGTTATATTGGATACTGGTTTGGTTAAGAGTAGTGAATATAAAAATCGTCTCCCAGTTAAGAGAAGGCAGTGTGTGATTGAGAGACTAAGTTGTGTAACAGAACTAGTATAATAAAGTGTAACAGTGATAAAAATGAGTTTAAATAGTAAATAGTTTAGTGTTTTTTTCAGCAGTGCGAATAAAGTGTTTTTCAAAAATAGAACGTCTCTCATTGATGATTCTTTGCAGTAAGAGAGTTCTAGTATGTTACCACTCAAAAATAATTAAAAATTATTAAGGATTCTATCCCATTTAAAGGCACTATAAAATTCATGTATGCCATAATTTAAAACGGATTATAATTACTTCCTGATTTATAAAATAAACGTAACTAAGAATATTACGATTAAATATTTAGAATAGTTTTTATAACGAAAATAGATTACTCTATCGATATATGTTTTTAAGTGACATGGAACCATACATAATCTGAAATATAAAAATGTATGAAATGAAAATTAAAATTTATAAAACAATCAACTCATAAATAAACCTTTTCAATATATCTTTATGTATAACTCCTTCGTTCTCTCATATTTGATTAATCATCTTTCTGATCATAATAACAAAATTTTGTGTTTGATCCATAAATAATAAATACTTTAGCAGCCATCACTCTAAATATAGAAAATCAGCGGAAACAAAAAGAAACATTTGGAAAAGTCAAAAAACTGCCGAAGAGCGAGTTGGACTTAAGTATGAAGGGTTCTGAAACATTATTTATAAAAATATGAGATTTAACTAAAAATTTTAGGTTTTTAGAGTTTTTTATGAGTTTTTTCTTTTGTTTGACAGTTTCTTTTGATTGCATTGACATAGTTTGATTTTTTTACGGGCAGTAGCTTGAGTATTTGATATAAGTTCCAGTTAGATAGCTGATCACGTTTATGAGAAAAAAGGTCCTATAAGGGTTCTATCCTATAAGGGTTTCACTTCTGCTTTAGAGCTACTGAACCCTGAAAAATATAATTCCTGTCAACCTGTCAACGCGTTTACCGAGAGTTCAAGACAAAGAATGACACAAAAAAAATCTTAAAACAAATAATAACAGGCCTACGTTCTCGAGTTGTAAGAATAAGTTAGAAATAATATTAAATTTATATATAGCAAGGATTTTTTTTTCGTAGGACGATTTTAGTCAAAATTTCAAATCAGACATGCTAACTATATCTATTATAAACATTATTAACATATATATAAAATAAGGTTTTTGTTGGCAATCTTTTTCCAAACATGATTGTTACTGGGGGAGCCAGGCAAGATGAAAACTCATTTAAATTAATATTGAGAGCCAATATTTGAATTTTGTTCATAATTTATACTTAATATTAGTTCTTTGTATTCGTAAAACGAAAAAGTAATAAGGCATTGCTTATGTAGTGAATTGACTTTCTGTACTTTGGGTCTCGAGTAAGAATATGATCTGGTTCCCGTTGGTGTCGTGAGGGACTACTTAAGGATAAACATCTAATAGAATCACGCAGCGATCTTTTGCCTGCAGCACAAAAAGACTGATTCAATGATGAATTTCTCCCTAACTCTGGTCGAGTTAAGTAGGGGGAGAACGCCGGGAACATTCACGTGGTGCTCCCTTTTTTTTTTTTTTAACGTCAGGAATCCTCATGGATATACATCTCCACCCAGGGGATGATGGAGGTGGTTATGTGAGACTCCTACTCACTAAACCTGACGGTTGCCGCTGCCGTCATAATGGGACACCATGGGATCGCTTTCGCACTTACCGCGATGCCCCGACGTGATCCACGGAGAGGGCAACCCCCAACGAGAAGCACCCATCCCTTTTTCGCTTTTTCACAGGCTTGAAAGATTGTGGAGGGATCCCTTTTCCCCCACCCAAGATTGCTACGTCTGAAGGGGGCCGAGACCCCCTTCTGGCCGGACTCGGTCTCAGGGAAACAGATGTAAAACCCGACTAGACCATCATCGACCTTGTCCAGCCCCACCGCTGTAGTCTTCCCGAGAGAAGACCACCGGTCAGGCCCCCTAGGAGAGCCAACTCTCGATACGACCCAGTGGGCTCAGCGGCTCTGGTCAAACCGCGAAACCACGCGCCGGGCCGCACTAAAGCCCTCTCAAGGCAGAAGACCCAACGTCGAATACGACAAGCTACAAGGAACCCACTACGCCCAGACTAACCATCGCCAAGCGCAACCGTGGCATCGCACTCGGCAACGATCAACCCAGGCAACGTCTCGGACCGTCTCCCCACTAACCAATGTTCTGTCAATGCTTGGTAGAAAAAGGTCCAGACCCCTAAACGACGCAAGCGGCCTCTTCCTCAGCAATAAAGAGACCGCCGCGCACCCCTTCTTATACAGCCGCGGGACCACTCCACAGTCCACTCTGCTAATCAGAGAAGTACCACGAGCGATCCCGCGGCTAGCCCCAGCAAAAAGTTCCTGCTCCCTCTCACCCTCGACGCCCAGGCCAACTTTTACTCTATTTTGTTACAGTTTTACGTAAAAGACATATTTTTATTGTTTTATTCTTCATTATTAATTTATTGATATTCTAGAGATATATAGTATTTATTAAATTAATATTTATATAAACATATTGATTTTAAATGTATATTATATTCTTCTACTTTCATTTAAAACATTTTTTTTATTGACAACCAACATCATAATGCATTACATAGTCTAAAATACAAGATTCACAAATGTAGATAGATGTAAATTGGTACTTAAAGTAGGAGACCTGTAATACCCTGAGCCGGATAATAAGTTACTATTATGGTTTATAATAAATACACTTTAACAATATAAGGGTTATACATCAAACACTCTTGAGGTTAAAAATATAGAATATAGATAAAAGAAATCCTACAATATGTAGTTAAAACACCAAGAGTTGATTGGATTTAAAATAAAGGTTAAAAATATCATAATGTGTGCTTAAATAAAAAAAGGTATATAATATAGATAAAAGAAATCCTACAACATGTAGTTATAACACCAAGAGTTGATTTGTATTTGAAGATGTTGAAGATGGAGAAGAGAGAAAAAGATTAACCTTTGACATTTCTTGATACAAGTCATAAATGTTCATTCATGTTTACAGAAACGTTCAGTAAATAGTATTCAAACGATTTACGCCTTTGAAATTCAAAACTCTTTAAAAATAATATTGTTTTATTTGAACATAACAGTTGGAAAATTTACATACTTTCCATAAATGTATAAAGATATAGAAAGAAAAATAAGCCGATACGGGCAAGGATTCGAACCCGCGACCTCTGGGAAACTGTCCCGTCGCTGAATTAAGCATTCTATATGTAATCGTCTTTATCGGGACGGTGGTGACATATATTAGGTTTCTATCGAAAATCCTAACCAATGTTTCTAACTTTACAGTATAGATAAACATTGAAAACGGTTTTTTTTTCATTCTATATTTATATAAATTTAAATAAGCTTAACATGGCCATACATGTTTTCAAATATTACTTTCCACAATTTCATTACGAAAATTATATATAATATAAGATTGAAGAGAGTTGGGCATGCTCAGTTTGTGACTTTGTAAGTTAATTTACATTGAATTTTAATTTAATTTTAAATTTGCATAAGCTACTTAAATTCAAGTCAACATTTTAGTTTCAGTTTTCTAACAACCAATAAATGTATATATGTATAAAATGTATAATATTGAATATTACATTTAAATATTAGGAATATTTATAAAAGATATATATATATATATATATATCTTATCTATATATATATATATATATATATATATATATATATATATATCTTTTATAAATATATATATATATATATATATACCTTAACTTATATTGGTTTTGAAGATAAGTTACCAATTTCCGTTGAACGTGTGCGGTCATTCAGATATGAGATTCTCAATTCTCAAACGGAGTGTAATTTTAGCCAAGGGTACTACGACCTGATATCTATAAACTTATTATCAAAATATTATGTGACAATTGACTTGAATATGTAGTAGTGCTACTTGGGCCTAATATGCACTTTTACACTTGAATAAGCCTCTACATAAATGCTTTATAAACTGCTTTTTTATATGAAATACTATGCTTTTAAGATTATAATTATTGGTTGTACTTTTGATTTTCTAAATTGAACTTTTTTTACAATGAAATCTTTTTAAACATGGCCTCTTGTGTCGCCTTCTTTGGTGTTTTTATGTATTCATGTAATATTAATATAATAATAATAATAAGCATTTTATTTCAGATAATCTATCCAATAAGTGTGTTAGTAACAATATACTTAATTTCGAAACAGGGTCAGTGTCATTTAAATTATTTCAAATTAAAATCAAAATTGACAACAAAAATTAAATCAAATTTGGTTTGACCAAATTAAAATTAATATCAAAGTCAAAAATTCAATTACGAAAATAAATAAATTGCAAAACATACACTCATAATAAAAACCAAATTAATCAAACAACATTCATTCCTCGAAATAATTTTTCACTATTTCACACTAATTATTTATAAAATGATTTAAAGATTCTAATTATTTAACTATTCGGTTAGACGGTATAACGTGCATGAAGGTCCAATATCTAAGTATGGGTCCATCGAAACGGTCCGCCACTGTACGCAGGACGCTGTTTGTGCTTCCACGTGGAGACGGCTCCACAGCGATGCCACACGCTTACACATTATTGCCAGAAAACCGTCTATACGTTCTCCAGCAAACATACCCGAGGCACTGCAGTAACGCGGGAGCCCCAAGAGAGCCCTAAGCGCATTATTATACTGGACACGCAGGACGCTGTAGGCTTTCTTTGTGTAATTAATCCACAAGCTGCAAGTGTAAAAAATCTGACAATATGCCCTGAATAACGTTAGTTTTTCTTGTGTACATATAAAGTATGTATATTCATTTTCAATCCAATATACAGTTTATTCAAATATATTAAGTAAACATTTATATTTTTGTTTTATTAAACTACTACTACTACTTCCAACAAAACTTATATATTCGTTGTTGTTTTTTTGAGAATAAATTAACATTTCACATCACTATTGTAATATGTTAAAACGGCCATCATAGAGTGCCGCTATGTTAGTATGAAATATATAACACTACTTTTCACTTCTAATATCAAATAAAACTAAACACCGTTTTTTTAACCGACTTCTTCAAAAAGGAGGAGGTTCACAATTTGGCCGGTTTTTTTTCTTTTTGTTATGTATGTACACCGATTTCTCCGCGGTTTCTGAACCGATTTACGTAATTCTTTTTTTGTTTGATGCGGAATAGTTTTGAATTGGTCCCATAAAAATTTGATTCAGACAGGCCCATTAGTTTTTATTTTATGAGCATTTTAGTCCAAGTTTTGAACTAACTCCTCTGGTAGGAAATCAAAACGTGCTGTTGTTTTGTATATGTGAAGTCTTTAAAAGTCTCACAAGAACGTGAAATTGTGTCTCAAAGATATTTTTATTGAGAAGACTACTTTTATCCGTTCCCGTTTCTTGAGATCTATATTTTTTAGGCTCGCAGCACCTTTTATAGGTCTACCCATGGCTAATTGATAATGTAGCAATAAACTAAAAAGTATTAAATAAAAATAACTACGTTAAAAAAAACCGACTTTAAAACTAAAAAGTAATAAATAATGAAGATTTAATATTTATTATATACTACCTATTATTTATATGTCCTATTTACTAAAAGGTTTGAAGTCGGTGCCAAGCCATTTAGTATTAGAAATCGGTTGAATACATTTCCAATGGTGCATTTTACTGTGATTCATAACTATCCTCTCATAGATAGTTGCTAATAGAATGATTGTAATACCTTAAATATTGAGCACCCCACGCTTTTTACTCAGAATTGAATTATTCTGTTAATAACTTAAATTTTATTATAATTTTATATTAAGGCGATTCACTATGATTAATTGTTCGATCTTCTACTACTGTAATTTTATACTCTTTGTCATTTAAAATTATTTTCTAGTTTTTAGTTCGGTTAGCAGTAAAAGCGTGTTTTTTTTAGTTTTTTAAACTATTGTTTATTTTTTATTTATTTTTTTTTTTTTTTTATTTTTTTTTGGGAAACTTTTATCAAATTATTGCATTGTCATCGGTCCTTGATACGTGTGCAAAGTTTCAATTTAATCGGATCGCTGGAACCTGGTGAAAATTAAGCTCGAAGATTCCGTTACATTCATACATACATACATACATAAATACAACCCAAGCTAATAAAAGCGTATTAAAAAAAGCATATACAAAGAACTGTTTCAATTAAGTACCTCAAACGAGTATATTTGTGGTTGATATAGTAAGAGGACTTTTAGACGAGTTCAAGTTTAAGAGAATATATTCTATCTTTATTTAGACTTAATTAAGTCGACTGGCATCAGCACGGTACCTTTCATATAAAAATACTGTTAGATCATTTAGACCTTTATTACTATTAATATAATAATAATATTATGAAAACCTGTTTATACTCGGAAATCTTAATGTTACTATGAGTTCGACATTTTATTTTATTATTTTTTTATAAATTTTGTTTTACATATTTATTTTTTTACACAGTATACAGGTATACTGTATACAGGTATACTGTATACAGGTATACTGTATACAAGTATACTGTATACAGGTATAAACTGAATTAAAATCATAAATTCGGTATATAGTATATATATTTTTTATATAGTAAAAATACTAGTTTAATACTAGTTTTATTTCAAAAACAGTTACAACGTTGTTCTATTTTATAATATTTAACATTCGAGCCTTATTGAGCCAATCAGAGCGCGACACGTAGCTGCCACAGAGTATTCGTTTTCCGGTGAAGTCTGTTCTTCCATGAAGAACTCTGAAGTTGTCTATTACCATCACCAGACCTAATGTAACATATTTAGAAATATTTGATTATAAATTGTATGAAATAAATTTACTATATTATACTACGAATCTAAGAAGATAAATTAAATTATATCAAGCTTTATTTTTTTTTATGACCTTATGCACAATTATGTGTGGAAAATTCAGCCATAAGTTACATTCAGTTAGAAGTTTTTTTTTTTCAAAAACATGAAGGATATTGGAAATCATTAAGTAAATTTTTATTTCTTAGTGATATTGTTGACCACCATCTAAAACAATAAAGAAGGATAATATATTTTTCATTAATACATAAAGTACACTTCTTTTACCTGGCATTAGTTTGAATTTCCACTGATAGTCGGTATTTTGGTAAAACGTTGACAGATTCCAGAGCGCGCGGTAGTACGACCGACATTCCGCTCCACTTGAGAATGCCATTGCTGAACGATCGTATACGTTGAATCTATCAATAAATAATAAAACATTTATCAAAACCCGCTGCTAGTGTATTAATTTCCTATATTTCTTCATAAATTATTTACTTTTATATATATTTTACATTAAACATGAGGCAAACCTTATTTGTTCTAAGTGTTTTTGCTTATCTATTTTTATAACAGGTGCTGAATATCTGTAATGACATCCATCTTCCAAGTACTCTGCCTCTATATCGAATTTTGTTAAAAAATCATAGTCTTCTGGGTGTTCATCTTTTAACTTTGTTGCACCGAAGAACCCATCTACTAGAATAGTTTCTCCGCCGTCCCCATTGGAATGTTCCAGACAATGAAGTATCTGAAGGCTGTTTTGAAATTGACGTATCACATGTAATGTAAAAGCTTAATAAATTACCAATCTTTTCATACTATAAAGTTGTATATATATTTATACACACACAATGAAAGTAAAGGATAACCCTTTCCTCATATAATAAACATAATAGAAATGTTAGCCTTATGTAAAGACTTCAATAATTAATTAACTGAATATATAATAAAAAATACATCGACGTCAGCAGGCCTCGAACCTGCGTCTTCTCAGAAATGGTCCTGTTGATCTGCTGATTGAGCTACCATTTCACAACCCACCTCGATGAATTTAACATTCTATATACAATCGTCCTCAACAGGTTCGTCCTGTTGACTAAGTGGCAAGAATGGATGACTTGGCTAGGTTTTGATTTTAATTAGTAGTTTAAGCTAACATTAAAAAGATTCCACAACCGAAATAAATGTTTGCAAATATCTATAAAAATGTTCGGCCATGTTATCGGCTCATTAATATTAAAAATAAATATAGATTTAAAAATTCATTGAAACGGGGTGGACCTATAATTATACCGGCACTCTATTGTTTGTGCTATTTTTTCCACTTCGAAGATTCTAGCATTCTCTAATCAGTTGCCTGTATGAAGATGGAGGCAACGTAATTTTTAAACTAACATTGCTGATTTGATTTATAGCCAATATCACAGATTACTTTTTGTCGTGGCGTCTATTCAATATAATACAGCAAGACTTAAAATGTTGGTTAAGATATAAAGTCCTTTACCCAGCAGCTTCGTTGAAGTAGGTATTATCGTTGTGCACAGCCAGTGGTAAATTAGTGTAAGCGGTATCAGAATGTTCTTGGACGGTAGTAAATTCCCACATACCACCAAATAAGGTATGCTGTACACCGCCAAGCGCTTCACAGACCTTTTCTGTAGCAACCAGAGATGCGTCAACCTAAACACTTCGAAATTAAACTATAATGATATATACATTTATATCAAAACTTTATATTTCTTGCGTCATACCCGTTCAATCAGAGCTACTCCGTAATCAATAAGGGACTTAAATACCGCTTCAGCGCCATCCACAGAGTTAAGAAAATCATTGACGTGAACTCTTGCAATTTTATTATCGACATTTCCACTCCATAATATAGGTTTGACTCTTCGACTATTTGTCCATGTCTCATAATTATATTCAAATAGAAATGTTGCTTTATATATCGATTCATGACTGTCACTCCCTATAACATTCAATATTCAATATGTAATATGCAAAAAACATCTGTTTTGATAGATTTCATGATATTTTGTTAAAAAAAATTATAGAGCTTAAAATAATTATATCGTACATGTAATGTGTAATTCATTTTCATCATATTTAAAAGTCTGTATTGATATTTGTGTTATGTCTAACAAGTAGCAAGCTCTTTGGAGAGTTTCGGCATTGTAACATGATGAACATCTGCAAAGTTAATTAATAAATATTACAAACATTAAAAAAAACATATTTTTTAATAAAAATGTAATGAAAAATAAACCAACTCGCCCAGAGATTCGAACCTGCAACCTCTGGGAAACCGTTCCGAAGTCAGGAAGCGAGAGAAAGCCAGAAGTAGGTGGTTCGAATCCCTGCCCGTGCCGGTTTATTTTTCATTCTATATTTATTTAATAATGTCAACAAGCTTAACATGGCTATACAAGTTTATAGATATTTTCAAACACAAAATGGTAACAAAAAACACTTTAGTAAGTAATACGTCAAACATATATAAGATAAAATATTATAAAGGAATTATTAAAACAAAAACGGGCCTTGAACTTTCGAATTCAACCTTGGCCTTAATGCTGTATCAACTAACTTATCTCATCCGTATATTAACTTAAAATATTTACTTCTCCTAAAAAGTGTGTATATATATATTTATATATTTGCTTCTAAGGTATTAGAATACCTTTATTATATATGTTTTTATAGGGATTATAAAATAAATATAATAATAATATTAAATTAAATTAATGATTTGCTTTAAAAGCTTCTAAAATCAAGTTGCCTATAAAGATATTTCTATATTAGCCCTGACTGTTTAGGACTGAGAAGAACATTAATCAGTAACTTAAAGGTTTCTTTTTAAAGGGTACATTTTTCACGTGCCTTTGATAAGGGTCTCGATTCATCTAGCCTTCAATCTTGACAATTGTTGGTTCAAAAATAGAGAAAAAAACAAATTAAATATTTATTTAAAAGATATTAATTAATAATACCTGCAATGGTCGCGCAGCCAGCAGTCTTCTAATGTGACCAATGTCCCATTTTCATATGTAATATTTAAGACACGTTCAACTTTTTTTACATCGCATATAACTAGAAACACAATTGGATACTTATATTAAATGGTAAAATAATCATTACTATCTTATAAGGATTCATTCATTCATTCATTCATTGATAAAATATTCATTCAGTGTCCAACCACAAGAAATAGGAAATTAACACATAATATATATTAATTTAAACAATAATCTTACCGGCCATACCGGATCGCGTCTCCATTATAAGTAACATGTATTCACACCTTTAACATAGTAATAAACTGACTGGTTATGAAGAAAAAAATCTGTTATTTGATATAAAAGGTCAAACGGTGTGTGCGGTTACCTATATGTAAAATTATACCGGATATGTATTATTATATACTAGCGATTCGCCCCGGCGTCGTACGGGTGCTTTTTAGCAATTAAGAAACTTAAGCTTCTTTATTATAAGAACAAGTTAAATAGCAGAACCGTCAAACTTATTGTCATATTTTATTATTGATAATTCATACTCTCTTTTTATATTCGTAAATTTAAAAATATATAGATTATTAAAATATATAAAAAAATAATAATAATATTATATAAAAAATAATTATAAAAATATATAAACTTTCCAAAAAATATATATAAATTATACAAACCTGTCCTGACAATTTTGTGGCGGCAATAAATTTTATTTATATAGATATTTTAGCTGACGTAATGACATTGACACTAACAAGGTAAGAAGTCTGCTACATTTATTGGAAATTTTGTTCATATTAGTTTTCTGTCTGTTGTTTTTGGTCGAATTCCATATTTTGGATTGTATTGAGTCTGACAAGCAATATGTGGAGATAATAACATTAAATATAAAAAATATAGACCCTATAATTACAATTTTTGAAAGTTTTAACATTATGTATTTATCTGTGAAGACCTCACGCAAGAAACTGCTAGATGGTGTTAGAAAATATCCAAATATAAAATTTAACGTAATACCTCATACTAATAGTGTTATGCTTCGAGGAATCAAACTGTGGTATTATACAGAGACCCGCGATGTATCTAGTTTTACTAAATCATCTTATGAATTAAACGTTGTTCATTTTAAATTATGGTCAGATTTATTTAACAACGATGAAGATAAATACAACAGACTCCATCCATAGAGTTCCATTTGAGAATAATCATTTTTTAATGAAATATTAAAGCAAAGCAAAATAATATTGTATTCATATCATGAATTTTTTATTGTGTTTTTTCATACATACATTTAAAAAAAAAATGAGATTTCAAAACTTAAAAGTTATCCCATTTGGATTTGAACAATTGGAAATCATTTTTCGTTGAGTAACAATAGTATCTGGAAGGTAAGTTGCCTGTACACTAAGTAGGTAGGTACTAGTACTCGGGTAGCCATTAAAAAGACATTTATCATGAGATGTAGATCTAGACATGAGAAGACCACAAATAATAATTTTAAAGTAAAAGAATTCAGCAAAAGGTCAGTAGTGTCTTTAAGTACCTTACATAATAAAAAAAATACGTTTAGAATTTTTTTATTTTATTATTTAGAGTAATTCATTATTCGAAAACATCGTTATGTTAAAACAATGTTTGGTAAGTTGCAATATAAAATAAAACTTAAATTAAAATTTAAAAGCAACGAAACTAATATCATAAATTAATTAAAAGGTGTTTATTTACAGTGAAAATATATTAATCTTTCAATCAACATCACACAAGGTCCACCTGACAAAAAGCACTATAAATTAACAAATGTTGTTACCAGTAGTTATTTATTAACCGGCTCTTGAAGAGCTTGTTTATTTCTATCTAAGCTTCATTATAACTACAATTTCGGCAGTGAGACTCACTATACTAGAATCATTTAGATTCAATACTAAAATGCATTTAAGATTAATTTGTGTCATTGGATCATTACAGTAAGTTAATTTCCCGAACGTATGTTATTTTAAACTATACTATCACTCTTATTTTTCACACCTGAGATAAGAAAGTTATCGACTATTTAATTAGAAGTATTATCAAATAGACCGAGGTCTTTTCTAATAATATTATGAATACGAATGTACGTTTGTTAGTTAACTTCTTGAAAACTTCTCAACCGATCATTATGACACTTTGTACACTTACTTTTGGAGGTATTAGAAGTAACATAGGATACTTTTGATATTTTTTTTAGCGGTAAGTTAAAAAAAATGAAAGATAAATACTTTGTTTGTCAATAAACACGTGGTCGGATTCGCGGCAACAGCTAGTATTAAATAATTATAATTATATATGAACCGAAATGTAATAAATCGTAACCCATTAATAAGCAGTTAGGTAGCGTGATAAATAATTAGGCTCCATTTCTCCAATGGGAGAGAAGGTCAGTATGTGTCAAGGTTTATTAACTAACGTTTTCAAATGTAAAACCAAAACAGCAACAGAAGAAAATTACACTCAATAAACTTCTATGCAAAAGCTCCGTGAAAATAGGAGTCATTGACCCCATGACAGTCGGCATTAAACTAATTACAGTTCGTAACGAGACCCAGATAAATTATTATTTTTTTGTTTCCGTGCTCCTTTGAATCCGTCTTGATCTTCTGAAATAAGTAAACTTATGTATACACTTAAATCGAACAAATTAATAATAACTTAAAATGATTGCATAGTACCTACACTGTTTTACTATATATGTCTAAATTATTTAATCTCGCGTATAATTAAATGTACATTTCAATTTTAACCCGACAAGACGTTTCGAATGCTTCGAATGCTAAAGTGCATTAAAAGTATTTTTTAGTATCTCAGTGCGATCACATTTTGAATTTATATTTAATTGTTAGATAGTCTCCAACCGACTTCTCTATAAAAAATTGGTATTATTTAACATCATTAGCCTAACTTATCCGTAAAATATTGTTTTATTTTAATGTGTACTCGTAAAATCTAAGAAAATACTGAATAAAACCTTTTTTATTAATTTTATTTTTGCAAAACAATTTAATACTTCTAATATGGACTTTTAAGACATATCAAGATTTATATCGTGAATGTTAAATTTAGCAGAAAAAAAATATTTTACGCTCGAATGAAAACCCATATTTTTATTATTATTGAGTTCTTATCTATATTGCCCACAAAAAAAATGTACAATACATGTTCTAAATAAAATTCGAGGAACGTCGTAGATCTCAGCAGTCAGCCGTGAGATGAAGATAATGTACTATCAGATAAAATAATACGACATTGTTTCAAAAAACAATATTAGACAAAAAAATAAACGTTTATGATTGAATTTTTACGTTATATTTTAAATGAAACGAGGAATTTTGTTTCAACCAGGATATAAAGTATTTATTGATTATTAAAAAAACACGCTAAATTTATTTTATTTAGGTATATACACTTATTTTTAAAAGTAAATGTGCATCTAAATATTCTGTAAATATTTCAAGCGTTATTAAGTCTATTACAACCCCTTTCCATTATTCCGTTATATTAGGGAAATAAATTACGTTAACGGCAACAGAAATAAATCATCTGTGAAAATTTGACTTTTCTAGCTATCACGGTTCATGAGATACAGCATGGAGATAGACAGACGGACAGACTGACAGCGAAGTCTTTATATTAGGATTCCATTTTTACCATTTGGGTACGGATCTGTAAAAAAAATGTAAACTCGCAAAAGTATCTAAGTTTAGAATATCAGTTCTAATACATTAAAAACATATACATATTTTTTACAATACCTATAAAGCTGGTTTTTAAAAAGGAACATTTATTAGGAGACATAATACGTTTAATGAAAAAATATATAATGTAAAATGTTTTAAGTACTTCTAATAAAGTGGCATACTCAAACACGGATGTGATATTCAAGCTTTATAATCTACTTTTAAAATTTGCATTATTTACATTCGTCGTTTCGTCTTTGTCCTCGTTATTCCCTACTACCGGTCACGCTAATCCACTTTACATTTGAAATACGTTTTTGCTTTCCCTTCTAAATATAGTGTAATGCATTCACTTCTAAATAGAATGTAAGGAACAGTTAGTGCCGATTATTTTATAAAATTTCGAAACACTAATTTAAGTAACAAAATTATTCTATTTAAAACATTTAAAAACCAACAAGGACTTTTATAATGAACAAAATAAAAGCTTGTAGGAACTCTTTTATAAACAAATAATGACTAACGACTGAAAAAAATGAACAATGATCTTGTATATCTCCAAATTTATAAAATATAACAACAAGTTACACCAATAATAAAAGAAAATTAAAAATATTTGAGTTATTAGATTTTACAAATAAAATATATATTTCTAAACTAATTAAATAGTACAATGGGTACCAGAAGGCTAAATGGAATCAGAGAAGCTAATCTTAAATAAAATAAACTATAACGAAGTTTTCTTTCTTTTGTTTTACAAAATTTAATAACCAGTTATGAAGAATTGTTTCATAACTAAATTTCAACATGTGATTTATTTCAGCAGTCCGTTCATGTACCAAGAACTTTCAGAACTAAAATAGAACGTCAGTTGGATTGGATTGGATTACACAATAGATTAGCTTCATGAATGTTCGTGACATTTTGATACTAGCCGTTGAATGCAACATACGAATATTTATGACTATGCAACAAATAAATATTATTTATATTATTTTAGGGTTAGTGTAGTTAATTTATTTATTTCATCTAATTGTGGTACATGAAATAAACAAAGGTATGATAATTAAAAAAAATATTGTATCGTGGTTTCCAAAATTTTTACTAATTTATATGTACACATTTCTTCCCAAATATTTTTACTGGCTTTAAATTAAACATTTAAATATTAATTATTTAATAGCTTTGCTTTACTATACCATACCATACAGTATGGTATAGTACAGAAAGGTATGATATGGTACAGTACAATACGGAATGGTATGGTTTTGGTACATTCTAGAATAGAATTTCGTATCCATTCATCCATCTGGTTCTGCAAATGTATAAATGTTTTATAATTTTGTATGCAAATTTGTTTTTTTTTTCCACTTTTTTTTCTTTTTTTTTTGGGCAGTTTAAGTACTGATTTTTCGTTCATTCGATAACTTGTGTTATGTCTCTACTGTATGTTGGTTTTGACTTTTATTTCACTCTTATTTTTCACTAAAATAATATAGTTATCAACTATTTCAAATATAATTTAACGACCATTATTTACACTTACTATAGATGAGACGAGAGTTCACGATACCAACTGATTTATATTATTAAAACAGTGTTAGAATAATACTAATTTGTTTTGTTTGTTTCAAACTTGACTCAAATTTAAATAAAATCAGACAAAAATATACATATTACATAATCAAAACACTGTTAGTATAAAAGTTCAGATTGTTACATCAAAGAAACCGCCAACAAAACAAAAACAAGGTAGGGACGACCAAACTCTTTCAATAATAAATTCTATCGGATAAAATAAATTTCGTTATAAATATATAAAAAGTTTTCGATGATTACACTAAAAATATTGGACCGTAAATTATTTTAATGAAATTGTCATCTGCTGAGTTTTGGATATTGAAAATGTTGACTTTAATTTATTTTATTGCCGAAGCCACAAATAATGTTAAATAATAATTAGTTTGTCAGCAGAGGGAAAATAATTGCTATGTGTCATTCTTCAGGCCTGAAAAAAATCAGAATATTAATCGGAAATTATATTACATTTTTAATTAGTGTAAGTAGCGTTAATTTTATAGACGTTATATCTATTTATTTACTTTGTTCGTTTTGATTCTATAAAACGAAAAATATACTTTATATTATTTCTCGCATTCAGAACAATAGCGAAATATTTCGTGCATACTTCGGCACGATTAGAAACCATGAATAAAGAATTGAATTAATTTAGAAACCCGTGTGACGAATAAATGACCATTTCGTTGATATTTAACGTTTTCTTAGTATTTTCAACTATACTTGTCCTATTTTATTAACTATATTATACATATTTTTTTGAGGGACTCAAGTATGCCTAACTCAATTCCATGAATATAATAAATTCAATGGATGCTCAAAGATTCCAATTACAATGATAAAAAGATAGAGATAGATCTACTTAATATGGCAGTACACTTTAATAATATAAGTAATATGATGTTCATGCTTTATAATCTACTTTATTATTTACTGTTTTGTCCTCATTCATACCCACTACCATTGACGCTAACCCACTTTACATTTCAAATTCATTTGTATTCACGTATAAGTGCAATACAAGAATTGTAATAAAACAGTTGGGACTGAGAATTTTGTTCATTATACAACATGTTGGGGACAGCCCTCTTCTGCAGTACAAATTTAGTATCAATACTTATGCATTACCCCACAATAGTGTGTCATGTGACATTATACTATGGAATAACTAAATTAAACTAATCTTTTTTTTTTTTTTTTTTTTTTTTTTTTATATTTGCCTACCAAAATGACCCCACTCTGCCTGATCTTAAGCAGTCAGTGAAGTCTAAAAATGGAGGCCACCATTCTCATTCACGCAAAATAGAATGCAGTATGGTGGTCTCCACTATGGCGGCCTTGTGAGATGCTTTTTCACGCCCCGCTTAAAAGACCCAGGATCATAGTTGGAAGGAAACACGTGCCGTGGTAGTGAGTTCCACATTTTGATGGACCGACATAAATAGGAAGTGCTGAACCGTTTGGTTCGTGATGACAAAAAATCCACTGTGAAAGGGTGGCACTTCTGTCCTGCACGTGTTGTTCTAGATCGGAAAGGAGAGGATGGGATAAGTTGGAAGAGTTCGTCGGAGCACTCGCCGTTGTGTAGGCGATAAAAGACTGCCATAGCGGCAACGTCTCGACGCAATTGTAAAGGCTCCAGGAACCCCGTGGCCTCTGGGTTTCCGATTACACGAACCGCTCGCCGCTGCAACCGATCGAGAGTGTCAAGCAAGTACTGAGCTGAGCCATCCCAAAGATGAGAACAGTACTCCACACAGGAGCGAACTTGCGTCCTATATAAAAGACACAGCTGCTCCGGCGTAAAGAAGCGTCTCACCTTGTTCAACACTCCCAGTTTGCGTGAGACTGTTTTAATGACATTCTCGATGTAAGCTCTTGGGTTGAGGTCCTGGCTGAGGTCTACGCCCAAGATGTTGAGGCTATCCTGGAGGACTAATTGCGTGCCCCGAAACGAAGGAAGAGGAAGGAACGGAGACTTTTTGGCGGAAAACGCGCAAACCTGTGTTTTCTTATCATTGAACTCAACCTGATTCTCATGACCCCATCGTGAGACAAGGTTAAGGACCTGGTTCAGCTCAACAACAAGATCTTGTCGTTTCCTTTCAATGTCGGTCTGCTTTGCCGCAGGGTGTCCGAAATATCGCCCGTGTACCGTGGAATCGTCAGCATAGCAATGTATGTTGCCCAGGTTCAACATATTGATATGCAGAAGAAACAAGGTAGGCGATAGGACAGAGCCCTGAGGTACACCTGCATTTACCTGCCGAAAACTTGAGGCCGATCCGTCGCAAAGGACTCGGATTTTACGCTCACGGAGGAAAGCGGCGACCCAATTGCACAAACGGGGTGGCAGACCGAAAGCAGGAAGCTTGGATAAAAGCGAACGATGCCAGACTCTGTCGAAGGCTTTGGCAATATCAAGGCTGATAGCCAAAGATTCGCCATGCCGATACATAGCCTCACCCCAGAGATGCGTGACATACGTAAGAAGATCACCCGTAGATCGATTTGGTCTAAAACCATATTGACGATCATTTATTAGAGAGTGATCTTCTAAGTATTGGATCAGCTGTTTATTTATAATCCGCTCGAGCACCTTTAAGAGAACTGAGGTGATGGCTATTGGACGATAATTTGCTGGATCAGACCGATCCCCTTTTTTGCGGATCGGTTGAATGTTCGCCCCTCTGCGAGCCTCCGGAACAGTACCTGAGGAGTACGACTGGCGGTAGAGGCGCGTTAGTACTGGAGACAACTCTGCTGCACATTTTTTGAGTACCACCGCTGGAATACCATCCGGTCCGCTGGCCTTTCGAACATCGAGTGACTGTAGTTCCGCACGGACGTCACGTTGCCTGATACGAATTTCCGGCATGGTGACGTCACAGGAAGAGACATTGGGCGGTTGTGAACCACGATCATCAATGTGGCATTAGCCGCAAAGAGATTCACCAGTAATTCAGCCTTCTCTTGCGGCTCATGGGCAAGCGATCCATCCGGATATTTCAGCGGGGGCAGCAATGGCTGACAGAAGTTTGATTGCACGGCTTTGGCAAGACGCCAATAGCTACGGCTGCCCGTAGGGTGCGACAGAAGTTCATGTGTGTTCAAGTTCAAAGCGTGCAATACGCTGGGCATCCGCTCTGATGTAAGCCCTCTTGCACTCCTTAGTAGCTTTATTGTACGCTGCTTTTCGGCGATGAATGTCTGGATCGTGACTGTTCTTTTCCAACCAGATCAGCGCATTCACGATTGAACCAGGGACGAGATTTGGTCGTGTTGGTGACCTCAGTGTACGGAATATAATACTCCATACCTAAACTGATTTCACCAACTACAGCAGACGCACTTTCCGACAGATCTCTGTTTTTAAAGCAGCGTGAAGCCCATGGGATGTGTGCAAAATAGTTTTGCATACCATCCCAGTCTGCCGACGAATAGTGCCAGAGCCGTCGCTTCACCTCTACGGGTCGTAAAGGGGCGAGACCAGGCACTGAAGCGTACACCAAAACAGTGATCGGAGGTACCCAGAGGGGCGTGCACCGATACACTATATTGGGCTGGCTGATTCGTCAGCAGTAGGTCCAGCAAAGAGGGCGCTTGATCTGACACGTCGGGTATCCTGGTGGGCTGGCGTACCAATTGGGTCAGGTCGTGCGTGAGAGCGAATGCATGGGCAGTTCGTCCCGCATGGTTCGATCTGGGAGATCCCAACCAGGTCTCATGATGGGCATTGAAGTCTCCCAGAAATACCAATTCATCGCTCGAAAACCGCTCCTGCGCTTTATCTGCTGCCTGACTTAGGTGGTTGAAGAGTCGAGTTGTCTCGAAGTCTCCGGTGTGGGAACGGTATAGGCACGCGTAAATCCGACTACGAGAGCCATGATTCACGTGTACCCAAAGGAGAGATAGGGAAGGGTCTTCCAGGCAGCGCAGACGACGACAACAAACATCCGTCCTGACGAAAAGACAAACTCCAGCTTTTGCTAGTAAGCTTTCCTCGAGTATATAGCCGGGATAATTTAGGTATGCAGTGTCGTTAGGACGGCGTATTTGTGTCTCGGTTAAGAAAAGCAAGGCCGGGCGCGCCATCTCAAGATGTTGGTGGCCAACATTGAGGTTTGAATGGAGTCCACGAATGTTAGTGAACTCCACCTCAAATAGAGTGTTGGTGGTTGAGGAAAGGGCCGCTGTTGTACCAAATACTTTTCTTTGTACTGCCATGAGATTGAAGAGAGGGGGGTGGATAAAGATCGCAGCGGTTGCAGCAGTATGGAACAAGGTGCAAAGTTTTGTGTTGTCATTGGACTGTGTGATATGGCGGTAGCCGATCCATCGTATATATATAGTATTATAAATGATATTGCTCCACAGTTATCCTTAATTTTTAACAAATGTATTGAAACCGGTACTTTCCCAGATTTAATGAAAAATAGTAAAGTAGTTCCTTTGTTCAAAAGTGGCGATAGACTAGAACCCGGAAATTATAGACCTATCTCTATTTTACCTATTTTAAGTAAAATCTTCGAAAAAATTATACTAAACCAAATGTCAGAATTTGTTTGTAGCAATGAAATCATGCATAGTGAACAATATGGTTTCACCAAAGGCAAATCAACAACTGATGCGGGTGCCGCGCTTCTTGAGCACATTTACAACGCATGGGAAAAGTCACAGAATGCAATCGGAGTGTTTTGTGATTTATCTAAAGCCTTTGATTGCGTGGACCATCAAACATTACTTTGCAAACTTAATCACTATGGTGTGCGTAGTGCTGCGCTTGATCTTATTGCCTCTTACTTGAATCAAAGAGTTCAGACGGTTGATGTAAATAATTGTAAATCGGTTGGATCTCACCTAAAAATGGGTGTTCCACAAGGATCTATTCTAGGCCCTTTCTTATTTTTACTCTATATTAATGATTTGCCTTTTTACGTAAAAGGACTATGTGACATTGTACTTTTTGCTGATGATACCTCACTTATTTTTAAAGTTGATCGTAATAATGCTAATTTTGACAAAGTTAACTGTGCTCTGTCACGTGTTCTTCATTGGTTTGAAATTAATAATTTGGTATTAAATACTAAGAAAACTAAATGCATGGAATTTACACCTCGTAATGTAAAAAGTCAAGATTGTAGTTTATTCCTTAACAATGAAGTGTTAGAACTGACTGACTCGACAACTTTCTTAGGTATAACTTTAGATAAAAAGCTCCAGTGGAACCCCCATCTCTCGAAACTCGCAAGCAAACTTAGCTCAGCCGTCTTTGCAATTAAAAAAGTAAGACAATTAACAGACGTTAATACGGCTCGACTCGTTTATTTTAGTTATTTTCACAGTATATTGTCTTACGGTATCTTACTATGGGGCAGCGCTGCCGAAATTAATTCTATATTTATTTTACAAAAACGAGCTATACGGGCTATTTGTAACTTAAAAGCTAGAGACTCCCTAAGAGATGTTTTTAAAGAAATCGGTATTCTTACGGTCGCTTCTCAATACATTTTTAATAACTTATTATATATACGCCAAAATTTAAATGACTATAAAAAAAACAGCGACAGACATACAATCAATTCAAGAAATAAAATTAGGCTCGTAACGCCTAAATTTCGACTTCAAAAAGTTAAGAAATCCTTCATGGGCTTGAGTATACGCATATATAATAAGGTTCCACAAGATATCTTAGATCTTCCTTTTCTTGGTTTCAAATCTAAAATTGAAGGTTTATTATTAAATAAATCTTACTATAACATTCAAGAGTTTTTGGTTGATCGAAATGTGTGGAACTTGGGTCATTGACTCATTTGCAGGATTGATGTTATAGTTTATAAGTCAAACATTGTTAAATTTTATTTAAAAAGAGCAACTGTTGAGTTTCTGGCCAGCTTTTCTCAGCAGAACAGCATTCCGAGCTGGTGGTAGCTTACTCACAGACTGACTATACTGACCAATTTAATGTAATTGACGATTCAAAAGTGCGTGTAAATGCCTACTTGAATAAAGATATTCTGAATTTTGAATTTTGAATTTTGAATCGAAGGGAAGGGCCCCTGTACCCTCTCGGAAATGGTCGCCGGGTCCCACCGTCCGGTCACCAATCGGCACGACGAACCACTCCGGGATTATGCGCGACCTGGTGGGGCAGCCTCCTTGGATGGTTAGTCTAAGGGCCCCTGTACTATGCCGCGGGCGGCCAGCGGCACCACCGTTTCTACAGGTCTCCCTGTTCGGCGGGTCGACTCACACCATTCACACAATGACTTCACGGATACTCTACTGGTCCCACATTTACTGCACCCGATGCCATTCTTGCATCTATTGGGCCTCCGGAACTCATCACTCACCGAACGAAACGCAGCAGTATGGATACTGCTTAATGCTTAATTAATAACTTTTAAATCGAAAAAAAATTGCCTTAATAAAATATACATTTTAACACAAAAAGTAACGAAACTCTAATACCATAAATTTATTAAAAAGGTTTTTTACAACCATTGAAAAGACATAAATCCTTCAATCAAAAAGCAGATAAGACAAACATGCTACTTACAGGATTTTTGTTGTATGTAATAACAACCAAATAAAATGTATATAACCAAGTTAATTTTCATGGCACATAATCAATAATCTTTTAGCAATTTGGATAGTTATTTCAATGTGAATAAATTAGTTATTATTAAACACAAACGGGTAATTGAATGTTTTCCAAACATGCTACAAGCAGTTCATATGACATTAATTAACAAATATTATTACCCATAGTTATTCACCAACAGTTTTTGAAGAGCTTGTGTTTCATTCAAATCTAATCGCGTTTTTTATTTTATTTTTTGGTTTTGTTTTGTTTTGGTGGTTTTAAACAGAAACTATTTGTTACAACTACAATTTCTACAATTTCTGTACTAAGACTCGCTATACGAGTATTATGAATCTAAATAATACTCGAATACGACAATGGATCTACATGCACATAATTTCAATTTTATTTGTAGCTCCTATAATAAATTTAATCAAAGTCCAAGTTTCAATGTTCAAAACAGAGCCGACGATCTTTTCATTTAAATAATTTACGGGTCCAATATTTTTAGTATAAACACCGAAAACTTTTTATTTATTCATAACAAAAGTTTATAACTTAGATTATTGAGAGAGATTGGTCGTCTTTCCTTTAAATTTATATAAATATAGAATGTAAAAAACCGATACGGGCAGGGATTCGAACCCGCGACTACTGGGAAACCGTCCCGTCCCGTCTTTCCTTTGTTTTTGTTTTATTAGCGATTCATTTGACGTAATGATAAAATCTACCGCGCGTTGAAAGAGTGGTTAGCGTAGACGCCTAACATATAGCGGCGCACTGGGGCTCTGGTTCGATTTCCGACAGGGATTTACTTCATTTCTCGACTGTATATTGTTTTAAATTAAATATTACTTATACTTTCACGACTCCCCTTTTTTACACCCGAGATAAGAAATTTATCAACAGCGCTAACAAGCATTTAAATAACGTAATAAATTATTAATCTCCATTTCTTACAATGAGAAAGAAGGTCGGCAAATGTCAAGATTTAATATAAATAATAAACGTTTTCAAATGTAAAAGTAATACAACAAAAGAAGAAAATTACTCTCAATAAAATTATGTGCAGAAGCTCCGTGAAAACAAGGGTCATTCAACCCCTAACAATCGGCATTAAAAGAATTACAGTTCATAGCGAGACCCAGACTGAATTATTAATTTTTCGTTTCTGTTCTCCTTTAAAGATATCTGCCTCGATTTTGTGTAAAGAAACTGAAATTGGATAATTTCAGTAAATACTCAAAAGAAATAATTGGGGCATAAGCTGTTTTCACAATATATGTCTAAATGTCACAAACGTTTATTATTTAGTTAATATCTTTTTTTTTCATCAACATATTATTTTACAAAACAATTGAATACTTTTAAAATATAAGGATTGTAAAAACATTACAAGCTTCATATCATGAATGGTAAATTTGCCAAAAAAAAAAAATTACGCTCGAATGAAAATCGTTCCAGAAATTTATCTCTATACATATAATAAAATTGTAACTAATCGCTGTCTGTACGTGAAAAATATTCTCAAAAATTCATGTTTTTTCATATTGTCTATTCGTAAGAAAGGATAAACAAAAAGTAAAAACATTGTGTGTGCACGCTAATCTCAAAAACGGATTAACGGCTTCACTTTAATAATAAGAATATATTTTAAGTGTATACATACTAAATATTTTGTAAATATTTCAAGATTTTACCTGTTTTCATCTTGAAAATTGAAGAAAAAACTAATATTAATACAGTGGCATACTCACACACGAATGTGATATTCATGCTTTCTATTCTATTTTAATAATTTGCAATACTTGATTTCATCATTTCGTCTTTGTCCTAACAGTTCCCCACTACCAGTCACGGTAATTTAATTTACATGTGAAATACATTTTCGTATATTATAAGTATAACTTACAATTTGTAATAAACAGTTGTACCCATATATTTTCTTAAACAAAATTAAATTAACAAAATCATTAAATTTAAAACAACAATAAGCAAAGGCCTTATTATAATGGACAAAATAAAGTCTTTTAGGAGCTCTTTCATAAACAAATATTAACTAATGGCTGAAACAGATAAATAACGATGTTGTGACATTTTAGCTATTAATTATAGGGGTTAGATCAATGTGTGTAATTTGTCCAGTATTATTATTATTATATACATAAATGATTCAAGAAAATTGAAAATATTAATTTCTTAAATAGCAGGAATGTATTTGTATGAAAATGTTAATACTTTTCAAAAGTTCAAAAATGATTCATGAGGGCTTAAAGAGAATCAGAGAAACATAAATCTCAAATAAAATAAACAATAACAAAGTTCTTTTTACTTCGTTTTACAAAATTTAATAACGAGCCATGAAGAATTGTTTCCGCAGGCCGCTCATGTACCAAGAACTTTCAGAACTTAAATAAACTCGGCGTCACAAAAATCGCACCTCTATGTTTTTTTCAGTAAATCGCTCCTAGAATCTAGCACATAAGTACAACGTATGAAAAAAATATATCATTCTAAAGTGCACTTCAATACCTTTATATTAATTACCTGTATCATTAAAAAACAATTACCATTTCTAACCAGGGACCAATCAAAAAAATGTTTAAAAAAATGCTCACTTAAGGAGCACTACTTGTGCTACCTTATAAGGGTATAAAAGCTTATGTAAAGGTAAAAAATGGGTCATTCGCTACTCAGACTTCAGAGTGAACACACCGGAACAACATACGCAAGAGAACAGTACCTGAAGATGGATACAACCCCTGATAAAGCCGCTCAAATCATTGCGCTATTGCAATCAGGACTGCGACAGGTTGACGTTGCTCGACAGTTGAACCTTAGCCGATTCTCAGTTCGACGAATATACCAACGGTTCCTTGAGACTGGTGGCTATACTCGAAGACGTGGATCCGGAAGAAAACGCTGCACGTCAGAAAGAGACGACCGCTTCGTTGTTTCCACATCCTTGCGGCACCGCTTCAGCAATGCTGTTGAGTTGCAACAAGAGCTCCGATCAGCTTGCAGAACGTCTGTGAGTGTTTCTACGATTAGAAGAAGACTGAAAGAAAAGGAATTGAGAGCTCACAGACCTGCTAGGGGCCCAAAATTGACCGTGCAGCATCGAAGAGAGCGGTTACGATTTGCCCAGGAGCATGTCAACTGGACGAGTGAACAGTGGAAAGCCGTTCTCTTCACCGATGAGACACGAGTATGTCTTTTCTGCAACGACAGACGCAGAAGAGTATACCGAAGAGGAGGAGAGCGAGGAGGCGAGAGAGGAGGCGGCGAATACCGAGGTGGTTCGAATCCGTCGAAGGGAAAACGGAGCTTGTGTGCGTCTCTCGGACTGGTGGTGGTCGCGGGTAAGGGTCGCTGAATGCTCGGCGGTATATATCGGAGATCTTACAAGACCATGTGGTTCCGTATGCTGGTTTTGTTGGCGATGGGTTCATGTTAATGCATGATAACGCCCGTTACCACACTGCGTTTGCTGTGCGGGACTATTTGGCAGAGGTTGAGATCCCTGTTATGCAGTGGCCAGCACGAAGTCCAGACCTGAACCCGATCGAGCATCTCTGGGACGATGTAAAGAGGCACGTACGAGCACGAGATCCTGCTCCCACCACTCTACAAGAGCTCCAGGATGCCGTGAAAGACGAATGGGACAACATACCCCAAGCAAGAGTGGTGACCCTCGTGAGCTCCATGAAGGATCGGCTGGAAGCTACCATCACAGCAAGGGGTGGAAACACTAGATTTTATGATGTAATTTATTTGTAATTTTTTATGATGTTATTAATTTTATTTTTTGTCACTTTGTCATGTTTTAAGTTTTTTGATATTAAAGAATTAAAATGCATACACATGTTTTTTATTTTCTAATAGGCAATTGAATTACCTTTCCAATGATATCCTACAATCATATCCTTACAATTCACAAAGTTTTAGTAAAATTATTTTGAAGTTGCTTTTTTAAAAGGTGAGATTTTTGTGACGCCGAGTGTAGAACGCCAGTTGGATTGGATTGGATTACACAATGGATTAGCTTTATGAATGTTCGTGACGTTTTAATACTAGCAGTTGAATGCAACATACGAATATACATGACAGTAAGATACAATGATGAATTCGTTTTAATTGTATTAAAAACAACATATAAACATTAATTATTTTGTTTTAAGGTTAGTTTAGTTAATTTATTTATTTCATGTACCACAATTAGTTATAATAATTAAGATTTATATATTGTATCGTGGTTTCTAAATTTACACATTTATTTCTAATCACAACTATTTCGCATGTATTTCTAATTTAAAATATTTATACTGGTTTTTACTCAAATATTTATATTCTTGATTTAATAGCTTAGTAGCAACCATATTTACTGTATGGTATGGTATGGTATAGAACTCTTCCTTACTTTATATCTCTTATTCACTACTGTTATTTATATCTGAGATTAGAAAGTTATCGACTATTTAAATTATAATTTAACAAACCATATTTACTCTTACTATATATAAGAGAGCCCATGGACCTAACTAATTTGTATTATTATAATCAGTCTTAGAACACAAATTAGTTTTGTTTGTTAAAATTTTGATTCAAATTTATATAGAATTTGACAAAAATATACTTATTAGATAGTCAAAACACTGTTAGTATAAAAGTTCAGATCATTACATCAAAGAAACCGCCAACAAAACAAAAACAAGGTGGAGACGACAAAACTCTCTCAATAATAAATTCTATCAGATTATAAAACTTTCGATAAGAATACATAAAAACTTTTTGGTAATTACACTGAAAATATTGGACAGTAAGTAAGTCAACTGTATTTTGAATATTAAAATGTTGACTTTGATTTAATTTATTACCGGAGCCACAAATAATGTTAAATAATAATTAGTTTATCAGTGGAGGGAAAGTAACTGCTTTGTGCCATCCTTCAGGCCTGAAATTATAAATAATACTTTAATTAGTGTAAGTAGCGCATACATTAACGATACATATATATGTTATTTACTTGGTTTTTTCTATTTATTAATCGAACAATCTCCTCCTTTGTATTATTTCTCTCATTCAAGACAATTACCCAAATATTTCTTGTTCACTTCCGCTCGAATAAAAGTCTTCAATAAAGAATTGAATTAAATTAATTTATTTAGGAATTTAGAAACTGTTGGTATTCTACGTTTTCTCAGTATTTTCAACTATCCTTGTATTTTATAAACTATATTATATCTATATATATATATATATATATCTTTGACGGACTCATCAAGAATCTTATAAATAAAATTGTTGCTCAAAAGTTTTAATTACAGTGATAAATAGATATAGATAAAATTACTAAATATGACAGTACATTTAAATATTTTTAAATTAATTATGTTAAAATAAAAGGAAATCACACATTTTAAACATTAGTTATATTATTTAAATTACTTTGGATACAGCATAATGATCATTACCCACGGGAGAGCAAATAACTAAAAACACAATTTCGATTGTGTTATTATTCTGTACCTAAAAAGTGAAACTAAATTAATGACTATTACATAAAGTATATTTCAAGTTTCAGAACCGTCAAAGAATCATTATTACAAAACAGCATAATTATTAAATAAAAGAGTTTGTAGTTTGTATAATTGGTATTAAAAATAAATTTCATACTGCGACGAAAGTTGAAGTAAAAAGTCATTAAATCTATTGGAAGTTCGAACTATTCAACTTCGTAATGTCTATAAATTATCCAATTAAAACAAAATGTTCGGACTTAATTGCTTTTCCAACAAATCTATTTGAACTATTGTTTCCTTTGATTAATATTTAACCAATTAATTTGAATGGTTTTGTATTTAAAATTTATTTAACAAAATGTATTTTTTATTACTTTTAATGTTTTTTCTATAATATGCATTTATGATGTATGCCTTAACAGAGGGAGTCAATTAGATATATGATCGGTGTGATTATTTGACCTCCAATATTACAAAGGTATATGAAAAATTTGCAGTGGCTTGGAGTTTACATTTACCTTCTCTTAACAATTCGAAGCTTCTATCCCCCTATTATATAAAAATGTTTACATGAACAACAGCCAGGCACAAAAATGTTATTTATAGTGAAAATGTTATTATATTTTATTTTTTTTTGGAATAATACTTCTTCCGTTTATAATTATACGACAAATTATGTGACGAATGTTGACATGTCAAATATGGGGTTTGCCTAGTAGATATTTTAAATATTCTCAATAAATTGAGCTAATATAATTTTGTGGAATTTTATTAAATATGCGATAAACTTTTAACCTTTTTATTAAGTTCTAAAAATTATGTAAAAGTTGGTTGTGGTATTTGAAGACCTAATCGATTTTCACTGTCTTAGAACCAAAGAATATTCGACCAATTCATCGAAGGCAAATCAATAGCCACGAGAAAAATATCATCAGATAGTACTTTAAATAACAATAAAATATAAATTAAAAGAATAATTTTTCAAACACCAAATAAAGTGTATTTGTAGTAAAGCTAAGACTGTAGATAATAATGCGCCAACTTGTAATCAACAACGAAACAAACTTAGGTGCTTACTTCTAGCAACATCTCACGATTTAACAACGTTTCCAACACCTGAATGTGTGCTTAACGAGCGTTGTTCACAAACTCTGAGATTAGTGAGTTAGATAACTACGATACAACTTCTGCTTCGTGATATGTAATACGAAAGTTGGAAGGTCTTATTTTTGTTGTACAATTAATTCGCGAGGATCAGACTTTGTTCATGGTTAACGACTCTTGTTCTCGACTCGCTCTAGTTAACGACTGAACGAAACAATCTTCAGCATAATTAAGATATTAATTACAAGTATATTATACCAACAAATATATGCATTAATTTTTTCCTGTTTACATAACTAATATTACATATTAAAACTAAATCTCTATTATATGTTATAAAAGAGACACTTAATAAGATGGAATAGAAAATAAATTTTCACCAATTCTGATTAGCTATAACTATAAAATCGCATAAAATACACAGCCATCGTCTGGGGGCGGTTTAAGTAGAATCTCTTCAATTTACGCATTATGTAAGAACCCTGAGAAAGGAGGATAAAGAAGCTTTATATTGAAGCAAGATCATTATGCTTCCTTCCTTCGTATCCCTCGGAGATTAGACTAAAATGGCTTTCAGATACATTGAACGCAGTAAATAAAGAGCCAAGAAATATTCTTTAAGATTAATTGATCATATATATAAATAGCTGTTGCCTACGACTTCTTAAAGTGTTTTTGAAGTGTATGAATAAAAACTGCGGATTGATAAAAATGTGAGTGATGCTGACTATGAAATGTGGCAAAAAACCGAAATAAATTAGGTATATGGCGGTGAAAAAAATAAAGGGGTTACATTATGGCGCCATATGTGCAGTATAAGATTTTTTCCAGTTTCTACAGACCAAACAAAGCATTTTAGTTGGTGGTTAATTTAATCAACGTTATTTATTTATATATTTTTTTGTAACATTCAGTGAACCAAACGATTAAAAAACAGGAGCTCCCGTGACAATTACGTAATCGCGCTACAACTTATGTTAAGTCACGATAAAACCACGTGCAACATTTAAGATTTCTATAGCCTGTGTGTTATTCTCGTAAATAAGCTACAACATTGCCAAGTTTCATCAAAATCCGTTCAGCAGTTTTGACGTGATGAAGTAACCATCCATCTATCCAAACAACCAAACTTTTCCACATATAATAATAATAATTATAATAACAATAATAATATTGCAGGACAAATTACAAACATTGATCTAACCTCTAAGTAAGCAAAATACTTGCTTTTGTTAAGGGTGTTAGATAACGATACTAATACATAGAAATACTCATTATAAATACTGCGAATATATTTAATAAACGACCAAACCCAGAAATGCAGACATCTATGATCATCACATACATGCCTGTCCCTGTTGGGAATCGAACCCGAGCCCCATAGCACCGCTATACGTTAGGCGTCTGCGTTAACCACTCGACCAACGGGTGGTGATATAATATAAGTATTGATTTAAACTATATTTAAGTATTAATAATCAAATTTTAATTATTAACATTTAATAAAACATTATTTAGTAGTTATAATAATGACGATTTTAACCCGGATTTGAATTGTAATGACCTTTATAACGTACAATAGTATTACTAAGATAACTTATCTTTTATTTTTTAGAATAAAATTTGGTTCACATGTCACAAAGCAAACCAGATCGAATCAAAGTAACTTTATCCTAAAATTATTTATCTTATAATTAGTTTGCATATTAAGATATAAAGTATAAATAGTAGAATATTAATTGAAGATTAATCTTTATAACAATGAAAAGTTTTTAGAAATATTCTTAAAGCAAAGTCATTAATATTTCAAAAGGTAAATATTTCATAATTCAGTCCTCTTGATATCTCGACCGGAATACCCCGAAGGCTTCGACTCAATGTTAAATGTAGGGAACAACCACTTTATATTTGAGAAACGTTCAACAAAAGCTACGAGGTCAATGCGAGGGGATTTATGTGAATACACAAGACCTCGGGTTAGTGAAGAGAATCTTTTAGAATTTATGACCATACTGTTTGCCGAAATTATTTGAAATCGTTGCGGATAGCTAGATAATATTATTCCTTGAAGTGAAGAAATTCGTGAAATTCTAGATTTTCTAAATAAGGCTCGACAAAAGAATTCTTTATCTCATTATTTCAACCCCTGCCAACAGATTCAAGACGTTAATGTTAAAAGTTAAATTAATGTCGCTGTTTAATTAGACTGAAAATAATCTGTACTCGAGAATGACTTTTTTAAAGCACTCATTTATTATGAGGAGCTGAATTTATTTCTTTTAAACATTATCTCAGCTCATTTATTATGGAGTTTGATTACAAAACTTGTATAATTAAATTCTTAAAGTGAAGATTTATAAGATAAACGAGCGCAATAATAAGTTTCAAGTTTGAATTATTACTAAATTATGATTGCTAAATCACACTAAAATTCCAATAAATAATTGAGGGTTAATCCAATAAAACAAGATCTGAATTTTAAACTTAACATGAATAACGATGAATAAGATTGTATTTTAATAATAATTTCTTCAGAAACTATTTACAACGGAATTTCGCAAAGACGATTATTTCAACGCTTCGAGGCTGAAAAAGGCTTGTATTACTTGGGTAAAGAAAAACAGTTTACTGACGTAATGAATCCCGAGCATTTGGCACTAATGGCTGTAGGTAATGCTTTTAGCTAGGGAGGAGACGCAAACAGCTATACGATCTAAGCCGAGCCCATTCACAAATATTTGTTCCTTTGTACAATTTTGTTTCTTTGGTAACATTTTAAGTGGTTTTTATTACATGAATTTAAAGCTTATTTATATTTATATTACGGCATTTTTATATTTTTTTAGATTTTCAAGAGTTTCTACACATTGAAATAAAACCTATTTTTTACGGATTTAACTCGTGTATAATGAAATGTTAAATTTATACTTTAAATTTAACCCGACGTTTATTTATGACTAAATATTGTCTTAACAGAGAACACGATTGCTGCAAAACATTCGAAACGCGCGTCGGTTTAATTTTAAAATTTAATTATACTCGAGTTAAATCCGTAAAATATTATCCTTATTACATTTAAACGTAATATTACATAACTTTCAGAACCACATTGTACATAGAAGTTATAATAAATTCCAACTTGTCCGTGTATTACAAGTTTATCGCACATGACGCAAGCTTATGTTGAAAGTTGGAAACCCAACTGACATCAAATGATATTAAACATAGTTCCAACTTTGTTTTGGTTTGTAGTACGCTAATTAGTATTGTATTGTGTTACATTTTTGCTCAAATCTCTGCCCTGCAATATGTTTTATTATATGTTTAGACAAGCTGTTTTCTGCGACTTTGTCCACGTGAGATTCTTTGAAAAACCGATTTCATTTACAAACTCAAAATAAAATAATATTGTACAGAAATGTATCGTTGTGTATAAAAGTAAATTAAATTAATGACTACTTTCGATGATGATAATAGTAAAGACATTAAATATGGATTTCCTTTATTATCTAAACAAGAATAATATAATAAGGAAAGATTGTAGAACAATCAGATTAAATAGACTTTGAAAGTTCATATGGAAATAATAAGAAAATATGTAATTGATCCAGAGGTTAGAAATAAAAAAACGAACTTCAACCAATTAAGATAACTTCTATAGAGTAATAGGTTTATAAATATACATTTACTAGGATTTATTCACTTGATAGTGTTCGATTTTGGTCAACTAGCTTCGAACCCATTCAAGGTTATAATTTATGATCTAGAAGCATGGCGGTTTCGCGGCGTTAACTATGAGTAATAGGATATGTTAATTTGTATTTTGCTGGTTAGATACAAAGTTAAAATATATTTCCCAGACACTGGTAATCTATGTATCTATTTATTTATTTATAGAACAGAAAACAAAGCATACACTATGGAAATTATGGAACATAGCATTATGGAAAAGAACAATTACCTACAGTTGTTATATATATTTATTTATATATTTGTGTAGCCTTACTTTTAAGCTGTCACTGTATACATAAACAGTAGGTGTGATCAAATTAATTATATATTAGTTATTTTTTAGGTTATACAGAAATAAATAATTTATCTATTACAATAAGAGAGAAAGTTTGTTGTATGCATGTTTCTTGTAGATCCCGAAACGGCTGGACCGATTCCAACGAAATTTTTAAAGAATATTTACATTGACCCGTTTACCGTTGACCC
Organism: Napeogenes sylphis; assembly: GCA_959347405.1. NCBI lineage: Eukaryota > Metazoa > Arthropoda > Insecta > Lepidoptera > Nymphalidae > Napeogenes > Napeogenes sylphis. The sequence goes on along the minus strand of OY365779.1, from coordinate 34,453,946 downwards.
GCCCAGCGTAGTGAGCTGGATATGCTAGTATAATTATATATGAAAAAAATACAATAAGATTTTTTAAAAAGGACATTTATTTGATTATTAATACTTAAATATTATTATTATTTACAAATTGACTATTACTTTCTGTGTTTATTTGAATAATAACAACAAATAATGGATTTTTTAATATAATACATTTTAAAACAACTTTCGTGTGATAACCCTGTTTTCATTGATATTTGGCATTTATATAATATTATAGCACACATACTTACGAACCATATTTTTGTCAAGAAAAATACTTTTACTTAATGACTTAGTCTAGATTTAAGATATTATCTATTCTAGAATATGCTTCGGTAACTAACTGGATATTTATAGACCGACTGATGGAATGATTTTAAGTAAAATATATTACATACTAGCGTAATCAGTGAATGTAAATGTAAAAAAAAATTATGATTTTTGTCAAATATATATATAGTTTGTCTTCTACAACACCATACATAAAATGGTTTTAAATTATAAATTATAAGTTTAAAGTGTCATTTGCTGCAAGTATCAAACGTATTTGCGACTTTATTGTACTATTTTTTATTTTATTAGTTAATACTTTAAAATGATGAAAAATGATCAAATTACATAAAAAAGGATGCGTAAATTTTTTTAAGTGTCTATATTGATTGAAAGCAAAACTTTGAATTCTTCTTAATTAGTTTTGAATTCTAATTTATTATCTTATGGTCCATCTAAAATTCATTAAATTATGTGTACTTGTTCATTTTTAAATCTCTAATTTAAAACATATTTTCTTTTAGGAACTTTTCTAATGCGTGGTAAAGATGAGGTTTAACACCAATCAAACTATGATCTTCATCCGTGTAACTCTGAAAAAAAAAAACAATTAGTTATAGAATAATAAATATAATTTATAGAATCGTAATTAATTACATTTTTAATGAAAGATTAATGACTAAAAGAAATAAAACCTTTTATTTTTCCATCAAGTCTAAGATAATTTTATCTGGATCTTAATTTATATTTTTTCTATGAAAGATTGACAAAAGGAAACAAAACTTTTTAATATTCGGTCAAAACTTAGATGATCTCTCTGGATCTTAATTTATATATTTTTTAATGAAACATTGACTAAATGAAATAAAACCTTTTATTTTCGGTCAAAACTGACATGATGTATGTGGATACTAATTTATTAATATTTTTTATGAAAGACTAGTACCAAATGAAATATATATTTTTAATATATTCCGTCAAAATTAACATGACTGAAATCATAGCCCAAAGAACGTATTTTTTAAAAGTAGTTAATACAGTGCTTACCATCTGGTGGAAGTAGACGTCCCTTCGTTGGAGCAGACGAGAGAGTAACATGGCGTGCTGGTAGTGTACATTATCATCTTCAGTACCATGGACAAGGAAGTAGCTCTTGGTTTTATACGCCTCCACCTAGATCAAGCCAATTAAATAATAATACTATTTATCGTATATACTATTTATCGTATATACTCAAAACAATATTAATAGCTACGAACATAAAACAAAATTAACAAAAGTTAACCTTATTGTTAAGAAGCGACCTCTTTCAGGTGACCCATATATTTATTACAGGAGATTAAAACAAATATAGGCGAAAGAAATTTCTGCCGATGTATAATATATATACGACATAATATATATACGACTGTAATAATATACAATATTAAGAAGAAAACATAGATTTATAATTCTTACAATAAACAGATTTAAAAAATATACATTCCATAATTACAAATCTTCATACATTTTTATGTAAATGCCATCTAGTGGCGGTATATGTAAATACGAACTTACCACTTGTTCTGTCAAAAGACTCGAGTTCACGTAAGCTTGGATGTTGTTTTGTGGCGTGTCCAAGTAGCGCTCCGTGTAGATGGTGTCTAGAGCAATATTATAGTTAGGTTATATCTACTTTAACCAAGATCTTGACTTAATTGATCCCCAAGTTTCGTATTATAATAAACATTTTTTTTTTACCATACCAATTATTAAACTAGAACTTCTGATCCATGTTCTGATGGTTTAATCCAATAACATGTTTATATGCTACGTTTTGTTAATCAAATTAAACGTATATCGAAACTCAACTAACTTATAATGAGTTAAGACGATGTGGTTTCCAAGATTATTAAAATTAACTGTTTTAAAATTCTGATTGGACAGCAGAAAAATCAACAAGATGATTGTAATTACCATAAAACCGCCAGTCTACAACAGGAGCTACAGCAATAGCGCATCTGAAGACGTCACCACCACGAGCGAGAGCGACCGACGCAGCGTACCCGCCGTATGACCAGCCCCAGATACAAGTACGGTTGCTGTCTAACCAAGGAAGTTGTTGGTGCAAAGATCTGGAATGATTTGTTTTTATATATTATTAAACGAGCAGCAATAGCTCCTTAAATACATGCACATGCACTTGATAGCAAATGGTTACCATCATTGGAGTAGAATAAAACAGTAATATATAAATAAAAAGGGAAGATGAAGTTGTTTTGTGAGGAGATAATAATGTCACTTTAACAAGAGATACTGTACCTGGTTACAGATATTTGATCTTCGATTTCAACTGTTCCAAGTCGTTTATGCAATGCGAACATGTTGTCGACTCCCTTCAAGCTCGACCCTCTTCCGTCGATGCTAGCAACAGCGATACCATAACGACTAACTAGAGATGAACCCCAATCTACGTTCCATTGTTTTGTAACTAACGCCGTATCTGGGCCTCCGTAACTGGAAATAGAATGAAGTTATTTTATCAACAAACACAAAAGAAATAAAAGATTCGGTCTTGTCGATTAACAATTGAAGAGCAAAATGTTCAGGCTAATAATAAGGCATGAAATCCAAAGTCTTACACATAAACGAGAAGTGGTACATTTGTGCGTGATTGATAATCTGACGGCACTTGGATTTGAACGTCCGCTGGAGGAATACCCGCTCCTAAGGATATTGACCTTCGCAAAATCACTGGATAGTTGTAGGTAGATGATATATTCGATACCCGTTCGTTGTCATCCCAAACCCTTATAAGATTACCATTCTGAAATAATGTTAAATTGTTACATATGTTCTTATGAAATAACAGAGAAAAAGTATTAAATCATTTGTATCAAGAAAAGTGTATTTTTTTACAGGTTCGATATTACCTACACGCAGATTCGAATGTCAATAATGACAAATACTTCAATTATTCTGAGAATGCTTTACAAAGCTTACAACATTTAACAACATTTTTTATAGTTAAGTTAAGTTAAGCTGTTAAATACAGCTGGATTCTGAAAGGATGATCAAATCAAAAATGATTTAACTGTCAAGAATTGTAATTGGCTCTATTACGTCTTCAACCAATTAGAACGGCTGACACGGAATTTGACAGCTAAATGTGACTATATAAATCTGACTTCCAGTAAATTGACATAAGTATCTTAACTAACCACGTTGTATATTAATATCTGCGGCACGTCTGGACCAGCGCAGTTGATGGTTAGCCTGGATTCGGAGATGGTGGCCTCGTTGTAGAGACACTTCCCACCGTCGGGACGCACAATGTTGCACGTGAAGCAAGTTACGATGCCGCCGCTGTTCACTGAATACACATGCTGTTCTGCTGTGTCGTTTACACCCGAAGCTGTATACCATCTGCAAGAAATATAAAGTCAAATCAATAACATGATTATTTTTTATATATTTTATTGTTTTAAATAGCTCGACGCTAGTTGGTTTTATTTTTTAATTAGTAAGCAGTTACACCTTGTATTTATTGCTATACAGATAGATATTTATTCTGTAAAGATATATGCTTACACTTACATGACATTTTCTGGAGTCCACGAAAGAATTTCTGCCACTGTGTTGGCAGAACTTGTGCGACTTTGGGATGTCCATAAAGCAGAATTCACATTAGATACTTGTACAATTTGTTTGTAACGAACATTATTGACTAACTGAAAAAAAAAAAAAACTTCATTAATACATATTCCTTTGCTATTTATACAGGGTTATTTTTAATTAATTGACCACCTCATGCAGGCAGCCTCTCTACATCAATCCAAACAATATTTGTTCTACGGCTTTTTAAAATTAATAGTTTTTCAAATTTTAGTTTTCTCCTACAAAATATATTTGTTGCCTCTGAACTGACATTAACTCTGAGCGTAGGTATGGCGCCCGGGCGTTGACCTTTTAAGCGCTTCTTACAAAATACAGAGTATTAGTAAAGGAGGGAGCAACATTTTTTTTGTTTTGTATTTTGTTTTGTTTATCAAGATTTTTAAAAAGTCGTAGTATTAATCTTGTTGGGATTTATGCAGAGAGACTGCCTGCAAGAGGTGGTCAACTAATTATAAATAACCTTGTATATTATGTTCAATTATAAGATGCACTTACTTGAGGTAAAATGGTGATAAAGGCATTTCCTTGCTCATTAAATATCATCGGTATGTTGGTAATCCAACCATTGTTCTCCGTGTATCTGAAGATCTAGTTATCACATAAAGGTTTTATATTTGAAAATGTTTTTACTATTTTTATACCTTATCTTATCCTAAACTTATTTTAATCAGGACTTTTATGCTGGTTGTGGCAAAAAATTAAATGAAAAAATGTCTAACACTCCAAATTTTATAAAGTTACAAAATTTGAATGTAGAAATATTAGGGGAATATCAATTGATATGATATGAAGCATTTTTGCCTGGGCTTATTAATATCAAATATCATACCGTATTACAAGTCTGAACACCTTCAGGACATATATCCACTTTGAGCTGTGACTGAACGCGGTTGGTCCACATTAGAGCAATGCGGTCATTGCCCACAAATACCACCTTATTCAGGATAGGTCTGAAAAGAAATAATTTTAATCTAATCAATTAAGATTCTTGCTTTGGGTTGTGGCAATTAAAATGAACATTCTGATATAAACCAAACATGGATAATTAAAGCGTATGATTTTGTTAAATACGTTTGAATTTATTTTAGTTTTCTTTCCACTTACTCATTGAGATCTGTTGGCGCGGAGATCGTTCTTTGATTATTCGTCGCTATATTGCGGAGAGTGACGCTGACAATAGGATTATTTGTACCTGACTGAAATAAATAATAATTTAAAAATATTAGTTCCAACAACTTTTGTTCATTCCAAAAAATATGTGGTGTGCCATAGATTTATATTACTATGATTATTTATTTATGTTAATTTTCTGTAATTTCCTAGATATTAAAATTACACCTATAAAGTTTATATAACTTGACCAAAATTTACAAATGTCTTCCTTATAAAATATCCGGTTCAATTTATACATTTTTAAATGAGAATAAAAAAATATTTATGATTAAATGTAAAACACATTATTAATTACATTTAAAGTTCGTTAATATGACGTTATCATATTAATGGAGATACTTAAAATTAATTGGAATAAGTATCATGTTAACGACCAATTAATGTTAAATTTGAAGTTCAACTAAAATCTACCGCTTCTAAGTAAAACTGGAAAGCTGTTTCATTATGAAGAGCCATATTTTCTTACAACTCAAGTGTTCTGAACCTCATAATAACTAGAACTGAATAAAGATTTAACCGAAATACAATTAGAATTCTAGATAATCAAATTACAGACGGTTGCAGTATAATATAATAACTTACAGTATAATATAAACTAAAGCCTAAGTTAAGAAATTTACTTAAACTTTAAACTTAATTCTTAAACTTAAATTCAATTTAATTTTTATATTTAAATTTTAAACAAAATTTTAAATTCAATTAATTTAATTTTATGAATTTAGTTATCTGACTACAATATGCGAATTATTAGGCCTGAAACACTTCTAAACCTACCTTAGGATAACGAATGTCACGATGCCTTGTATATTGGTATTCAGTGGAGCCAGGGATTCCGAAGTGAGGGATCTTCATTATTCGAACATTTGTATCATCAAATGTGGCGTACGCAATTCTTGAACCGTCTTTTGAGAACCACAGCGCGTTGTTAGAACTGAACACTTCCTCTTAAAGAAAAACGTTTACATTCATATAAAGAACAAGCAGAGTATTGTTTATAGTTTGTTTATATCATCAGTTAAAATGTATATTCAGATTTCAGAGGTACTCAAACTCTTAAATACCTTCATATACCCAATCAGGAACACCATTGTAAATAACGTTTTCTCTTCCTGAAACACTGACTTGTTGAGCTGGGCTGGTCAAACTGGGTTGGTAGAAAACATTATTTTTATAGACAAATGCTAGAGAAGTTCCAGTCGGTCCCCAGACAAAGTTCTGGAGAACTGCTTGATCATAAGCAACTCCTGGAGGCCCGATGTTTATGACCTTACCACCTGGTGATTCAACAGCTGCGTAGGAAGCCTCGAAACTATGTCTATATACCTGAAAAAAAATTAAATCTTTTTATAAGTTTAGATGCAATAAAAGAAATAAATTTAAAAAGCTGTGTGCTTTATATGAAATCCAAATATTATTCTGAATAAATTAATTGTATTTTTAATAAGCTTATCAACGAATATTATACGAAACGGAAATTGTTACAAGGAAAAGAACTTTAAAAATACCACATGGCCACGATAACATTACTGAATAATAGTAATGTAAATTTAATATTTTAATAGTAATGTAAATTTAATTATAAAATTACAAGATTCAATGTTTTTTTCGCCAAAACAATATTTTTTTTATTGAATAAAGAAAAGTCTGCTTAGTTCTATACCATTAGTTTTTTTGAGCAAATAGTTCAATTTATTTTGGTTTAGTAAATATCACTAAAATCTACTGAAACAGAGTTCAATTACGTTTAGAAACGACGCCGCTGGGAGCTAATTATTTAAGATCACGTCCGTTGTAACAAAGCTTTAGTACGAGACCCCACTTAATTCAGTTTGCAAGCCTTATTAGATACAACGTTTGTAATAATTATGTCAGCATTTTCTACTTTGATTTTCGTTATTAGTATCATAATGGGTATCATTAATATCAATGTTTATTTATAATCAAAGGCAATTTATATTTAAATTGAAGGTAAGTGCTATCCTGTGTTAAAACATAGCTGCCTTAGCTTATAAATAAAAAATATTACTATTCTATTAATTCAATGTCAGATTATTTGAAATATAGAGCGACATAATTTGATTTATCTATATCGGTCACAATTATAAAGCAATATAATGACAAGTACCATATGTTATTATAGCATATAAAACTCTTTAACAACTATCGCTTATAACAGACCTATAAGAAATACTTACTATATAAAAACTATTTTTTTTTATATATGATCTAGGGATTGCCCTAGACTTGACTATATTCCACCTGATGGTAAGTGGAATGCAGTCTTAGATGGTAAGTCGCATTGCCCTAGCAACCTATTCACTCTTCTCTTGAAGACACCCATATTATATTTGGCCGGAAATACCGACGCAGGCAAATTGTTCCAGTCCTTCGCTGTACGCACTAAAAATGAGGAAGCAAAGCGCTTCGTTCGGACAGGTGGAATGTCCACAACAAAAGGATGGATACCTGCCGTGCGTCGGGACGTCCGGTGATGGAAGGCGGACGGGGGAATTAAGTCGTGTAATTCCTACGCACACTCACCAAAATGTATCCTATATATACTTACTCTAATATATTTAACTCAAACTTACTGATGCTTCATTGTAGGACAACGCCACGTACTGACGGTTAGGAGACAAAGCCGTCACCCGGAAAGATTGTTGAAGTATCTAAAACCAGTTATAAACAATTCTATTTTAATTACTAATTGACATCGAAACTAAACTAATTTAAAATTTAGTTTCACTAACTAGTTTTGCACTAAGTTTAATAATTTACGAGTTAGTTAAACTTAAGCCTGCATATAAGGCCTGAATTAACAAAGTTTAGCTGAGATATAGTATCTTAACTTACTTTAGTGACTTTAAGTAAAGCAAAGCTTAATTATTTATACTTGTTTGAATAAATAACTTCATCTTCATACTTTTGTTTATTAGCTTATTTCATAATAAACTAACATAATAATAAAGTAACTGAAATTATATAAGAATAAATAACATAACAAATGACAACGTGCTAGTTCTCTAAATTATATACAATAATGTTACTACTATCATTCAATCTTTTTTTATTTGATATACATGACATAATAATTAAGTTTCTATATTTACCTGAGATGAATTTGCGATGAGAATCTTGGGAGCAGATGTATCTATGTTATAAAGTATTAAATCCCCATTTTCATTTTTGAATACGACTTCGCTTCCTGTAATTATGAAAAAGTGATAAAACTGCATTTCTGATGTCATATTAATTGTTCATCTTTTTTAATTAAATATAAATGAGTTTTATTCATAGAAGATTAATTTGTCATCCAATTTTGCTTTATTTTTTTTAACGAATCACTAAACTATATAATATTATCAAATGCCAAAAGACTTCACTCACCAGACACCCAAGTTCCATTAAAGGATGGTGGTGCGAATTCCCCATTTATTACGTCATCTAAATCTATATCTCCTAGTGGCGGGTCAGTTGTTGTTGGAGTCTCTGTTGTTGTCGGATCTGTCAGTGTTGAAGAATCTATCGGTGTTGTTGCAACTGTCGGTATTGTTGGATCTGTCGGTACTGTAGGATCTGTCGGTATTGAAGGATCTGTCGGTATTGTTGCAACTGTCGGTATTGTTGTTATTAACGTTGGGCCTTCTGTTGTTATAATATTTTCAGCGTCCCCCCCATTTCTAGTTAGAACAACCGTTAATGTAACGACAACAGCAATCACAGCACACATTGCAACGAATCCGATAACATACACCAGCTTTTTAGACTTTTTTGACGCAACCAGAACCTGCAAATTAGTACATCGAAGATAAACATACAGTGATCTATAAATTAATGCTGTACACTGATCTCCAGCTACTATCGCAAAAAAGATACGTAAATTTATCAATCCAGATACAGATAACGATAACCAATCCGCGAAAACACTTTCGATTTATATAACTACATTTATTTAACAATATCCAACTTACATTTAACACGGTCAAAACCAAACTAAGATAAAGATAGATTTGAGAGAATCGACCATCATAACAAAACACGTTTTACTACTTATTTCATGTTACGTCAGGATTTATAGTACACAGTACGTTACTCTCTGGTACAGTGTGAATAAATAACAACAATCCTGTACATGATATACTTTTTCACTCATAAATACCAAGTGACTTGTTTTATTACTGTTTTTTTCTACGGACAATGATTCAACGTTATCAGTAAGGTTATCTATCAAAGTAATGGAAGTTATTATATAATAAACATCTATGCTGTTAATTTAAATTTTTAACTAATCTTTTTTTGTTAAGTTAAAATACGGGCTCCATTTTAAGTCAAATATAAAAACTATTTTTTTGCTTTATTTTAAGCTGAATTTACTTTTAAGTATTTAGCGCTGTATTAAAAAAGGTCAACCGTGGATGCAATCTATCATTTATCTTTAATATGACTCTTAAAATATTTAGTATCATATGTTATTGATATCCCTTGTAAATAAATATATTTTATGCATATCTAATTCTTATATATATAATTCTTGTGTACTTATTTTTTCACTAAGCTACTTCTAAAAAGATAGATCGATTTTAATCATTTTTTGTGTTTATTAGATTAGGTGAGTTTTAGATTTAAAAAAAGTAAGTTTTTTCGAAGATTAAGAGCAACACTAATTACTTCGTAATAATTGGCATACTCTCATTCGCATAAGTAGATAATATACTTAACTGACATTATATAACTGTTACATTACATAAATGAACATTCTAAGAAATGTTTACTTAAAAGTAAATAATATTGGTAAGTTTAATTGACAGAACTTAATTGTTAGTACAATCAATCAAAATCAAGAAATGTGTAGTATTGCTGGTATGTATGAAATGAAAATATACCTGGTCACTGGTGCCCATTTCAATGGTTGAATTTGTAGTATCCTGCGCCATTGTTGGGTGATTTTTCTGTCACCTGAAACCGAAGAAATATATCATTAATTAATGCTTAGAATTTTTATAACATTTCTTCAAATGCTTCTTGAAAAAAAAAACATATCGCAGTTTGACATTCTTTCGCAATCTTTGATAATGTAAGCACTACAATCTGTTCATAATTATCGTATTCTTCAAATTCTCAATGATAATTTTCACGTTTTCTTCAATTACTTTTTAAATTTATTAACGGCCAAAAATAATTTTTACTGGCAGTTTATCGAAAAAGTGTGTTGCCATTGACCCATAAATGAGTTATTCACTTTTTGAATCGAGTAACTAACAATGTTACGAGTTTTTTTTTATTTTTTTTATTTTTTATTTTTTTATGTACCACAAATAATTACAAAAAAAAATAATAGCAAAAACGTATACAAAAGATGAGCTTATCTCTTCAAAGAGATCTCTTCCAGCTACCCATGAGTGTTGGAGATAATGTTACAGAGGGCAGAGATAGGTACATAGATATTTCTAATATTCTACTAATTAATAAAGAAAGTAGGAAATATTATACATACTTTATACTTACATAAATACAAAAAATAATAATAATAATAACAATAATATATATATATACATATATATATATACGTAAACATACATACATATACATATAACTACATCGTATACAAATAAATATCATCATAAATACTTATGTTTGTGACAAATAATAACTCTTCAGTCTTCGTTTAAATATTGTGACTAGAAGTTATAGGAAGGACTAGAAGTTATATGGCTAGGTAGAGAGTTCCATAGCCTCGCTGCTTGAACAGAAAAGGATTTAAAATAAAAGTTAGATTTATATTTCGGAATATCAAAAGTTTTGGTTAAGACACAGAAAGGTTTAGGGCCGCTACTGGATAAGGAGAGATGGAAACGTTCATACAAATAAGAGGGGGCTAAATTAGAGAAGAGGTTATACAGCGTGGTGAGGACATGCATATTCCGGCGTAGACGGATAGGGAGCCACTTAAGTTGCCGACGGAAATCTGTAATATGATCAAACTTGCTTAGTCCCAAAAATAAAGCGCATACATAAGTTTTGAAGGCGATCTAATTTATTAAGTAGCTCCTTAGATGCATCCAGACAGCAAACGTCGGCATAGTCGAGAAGGGGTAACAAAAGAGATTGCGCTATCATGATTTTAATCCGCAAGGGTAAGAAATTCTGCAGACGTTTAAGGGAATGGACTGAAAAATGAATGCGCTTGCTAACATCTTTAATCTGCGCCGACCATGATAAATATTTGTCCAATGACAATCCCAGAATTTTAACTTCATCAGAGAAGTGTATAATAGAATTGTCGTATTCTATATTAGTGAATTGGTTAATGATAAGCTTATTCCGAAAGTATCTGTTACCAATAATAATTGCCTGGGATTTTTTGGGATTCACTAAAATTCCAAAAGAATGAGCTCATTCTTTTAGTAATTTTAAGTAGTCATTTAAAAGATTAACAGTACTATTGAGATGTTTAGGTGATGAATGCCTATAAAGTTGCAGATCGTCAGCGTAGAGATGGTAGTTGCAAGAAAGGATTTTCGTGATTTCATTTATAAAAATGGAGAAAAGTAGGGGAGACAATACGCCGCCCTGAGGGACGCCAGCAGAAAGCTCTGCCCATTCAAAGGATGAATCGTTAGAACAAGTATTCTGTCGACGTCCAAATAGGTAAGTATGAAACCAAGTAATTACGGGTGGAGATATGTTAAGACTTCGCATGGTATCTAGCAAAATATCAAAGTTCACAGTATTAAAGGCAGTACTGAAATCTAATAGGACGAGGATAGTGAGGTTTTTGATATTCGTAGCATACCTGATATCTTCCGTAACCTTAAGCAAGGCAGAGGATGTGCGAAGCGCTGTATGGAAACCGGATTGGAAAGGACTAAGGAGGTTATTATGGTTTAAAAATATAGTCAATTGTTTGCATACAATGCTTTCTAGGACTTTGGATAAAAATGTAAGTATGGAAATGGGACGAAAGTGGCAGGGAGAACTCGAATTGTTGATTTTAGGCAGAGGAATAATATGTGCCGTTTTCCAAGGAGATGGAAAAGAATTGGATGACAGGGAAAAGTTAAAAATGTGAGTTAACATACATATAATTAATAATATAATAATTAATTAATAACATACATTATAATATCAAGGAGTGGAATCAACATTTCGCGACTAATATTGTCACAACCTACTGCTCTGGAACTGATATTAACTATAGCTGTCTTAACAGTTGAGTTGAGTTTGTTCCTCCATAATCAATATTGTTATGAACATATTGAAGATGTTCAAAAATATACCCATGACCGTTCACAAATTCGCATAAATTTAACTCGTAAACAAACTGTAAGTCCCAGATCTTACATTGAAATAAGAAAATAACTTTGATAAACTAACTTGACGTCTGTCAAGTGAGAGACCTTATTTTTTTTCTTTATTTGTAATCCAGTCATATAAATTATATAATTATAATTCAAAATCTACAGAGATATCAAGAAAAGCTATGAATTCAACTACTTCCCTAGCTTTCTCATTTAAGTGTACATTAATTTGCATCTTATTTACATTTAGAGTTGAGTGTCTAGAAGTTTTGAATCTTTTTATTAAGTAACACTAAATAAATGCACTGTTGATTGAGAACCTTGTTTACATTGCCATACATTAACCTGATGTTAAAAATTTAAAAAAAGTTTGCTGATCAAACAATATTACTTGATTATATTTATTTACAAAAGTAAGCAGATTCTTTTTATAAACAAGAATAAGTAAGGGACCTAAAATTTAATCTTCTGAAAGACGATTTCAGATTTAAATCAAGCCTCATAATTGGACGAGTAAGAAATCAAAGGTTCAATATTATGATTGGTACTCGTACAATTTTTGGCCAATGTTTCATGCTGATCGCAATCGAACGCTATAGACAAAACAAAAAAGAATACTCCATGTACAAATTAAAATTCTTCTTTGGCCTCAAATGCATGTTTTCAGTAAAGTCCACATGAAATACATTCATACAAAATGGTCGCTGAGTAAAGAACAATAGATATCCCCAATAATATTCGTAATGTTTCGTGTGCATAAAATTAAAATTAATATTGTCAAAAAAAAATCAAGTTGACTGGAGCTGGAACAGGAATTAAAGAAGAGGGAAGGTGATTTTATTTCTTAAACTATTTTTAAAAACAGAGGAAACTTCTTAATCTGATTTTATTACTCGGTTATCTATTTGAAAAGTGAAATTGGAGTTGCGAGTTTTGCTTTTACTAGGCTCCTCATAATATTTTGGGATATTTTAATTTCATTCAAAGAATTATTAATTAAGTTTCTGATATGTATTGATATCAGTGAAATGTCTGTAAGCTAATTTTATTAAATAATTTTGATAATATTATATATTCAGTAGAGGAGTCAATGCAGCTTAATTACCTCCCACTGTTATTATTACACATATATACATATATATACATACATGTACACATATATACACATATTACACATACAATTATTGTTTACTTTTGTGAATTCCTGGGGTCAAATCATTAAAAGATAATTGAATTGTCAGTATTTAAGTATTAAGAGAAAAAACGAATTTGAATTAAAAATATATTATTAACTTAAGGAATTTATATCCAAATATATAAGGATATAAGTATCAAAATTAATGCTGAATGCAAAAAAAAAAAAAAAATTAATTTAAGTATATTATTTTCTATGTGCCTTACAAAAAATTTTTTTGTTGTTTTTCGTTGCAAGTAATTGTTATAAATTTAGTGAAAATATAATAATAGTAGACTCAATTATTCTATTTGACTCTAAAAATATGTTAAGAATGACAATCTAAATCTAATAATCGTAGAGAAATTATCTAAGTTATCTAGTTGCAAATAGTGTTAATAAATCATTTTCTTAGATAGGATCCATCAATTAACCAAACCTCGGGTTCTGTATACATTTAGAACGAACACTTTTTTAACAGTATGTGTGACAGAGAGGCTTAAATTAAATGCAACGATTTACGAATAGTTTAAAAAATAATAACTTACTGAAGCAATCATTGGTAAATGTATTTTGACTTGTGCATGATAATTATATAAAGCTCCTATTATTAATTAATAACATTGAAACTGAAACACACATAAATAGATTTTTCATAAAAAACCATCAAAATAAGTGTAATATTATTTTCTCTTAGTAGTTAGTGGTTTTAAGCTATTGTTGTTACTAGGAATATATTGCATATAATTTCAATATAATCATAATTAGATCATATAAGACCGTAATCGATGTAATCAAATAACCATCCATTATTATATCTAGAATAATATTTAATGGTTTTTAATATAATTACATAAAATAATAAAAAATAGGCACATAAGACAAACTGTTACTCACTATATAATAATAAAGATGAAATTACTTCAAGCGTAGTTATACAAATTTTAGATTTTCATCAAAACGTATTTACTTTTAAGTGGTCAGGGACATTTGAACATGCTACAATAGAAAAACGAAATGGAACGAGATGGAATAAAATAAATCCTTTTTTTTTTTCAAATCAAACTTGCTGATATTTTTCAGTGTATGGAAGAACTTAACATTGATTGATGCAATTCATAGAAATACTTCCATATTAATAAACACAGTTTAAATATTTTTGCATATATTTCATAACCACGGATTTTTTTAAAAGTTCTTTTAACTATTTAAAACCGGTATATACTCATTAAATATCCTATTTTATGTACTCGTCGTTTCCGCCTCACTAAATATTTATGTCATAATTAACATTATTACGAATTATTACAAAACGCCAACAACATATAGTTGTAATGACCACCATAACAAATCTATTTATGGTAAATACTTTATTTACATAAAAAAAAATTGTATGTCTATTCCTTTTTTTTTCTAGCGATACGAAATTGAAATTCATATTATTCAAGAAACCATGGCATTCATTTCTTATCACACCTTTATCTGTTATTATTATTTTTATTTGCTTACAACCTGTGGGTACCTGAACCTGCTCTGTAGCATTAGAGACACCTTTACGATTTCTATTACGGCAACATATTTCCAAATTTATAAACTCTCTAGTGTTTTCCATTGGCTTCGCCCGCGCTGTTTTAGTTAAAAAAAACATTCTGTTATGTCGGACTACAGTTTAAAATAAACTTAATACTTAATATAGTAATTATGAATAAGAGAGAATACAGTAATTGAGTTATTAAACCAAGAAATTTATCGTAATATTATATCAGAAATAAAGTAATTTACTGGGATTACTTGATCAAAAGAATCATATAGGAATCTAAGTCAACGGGTGGATCAAAGTGCGACTTTGATCTAAAAAATTTTATACATTGTAACGAAACCATTCTTCTAATTCAATGACAACGCCATCTAAGAAAATATTTTGAACATTAAATGGAATAAAAAAGAATTAAGCATTAAATGAAGTAAAAAAAGTACCCTATGTATTCGCTCCGCGTCATAAACTGTCCGTATATAAAATTTTATCCAAATCCGGTCAGCCCTTTTGCGTGATATAGGAACAAACATACAAACTTTCACATGTATAATATTAGTTAGTATAGTTAGTATGCAAACGTAAAAACTAATATTCAAACGACATTTAGCCACTAAATGAATCTTTGATAGATTCACTTCTATTTTATCAGTGAAACTTATCTTGCATTATCTTGTAATGCCTAAATAGTAGACTATTACGTTTTGACAATAGTGTGTTCCATGGTCTTGTACGAACTATATTACAACATTTACTACTCTTTTCACCTGAATTAATAATTTAACATATTAGAATGCTTAATCGTAATATAGATTGTTTGCATTATTATATTATTAAAAATACCTTAAAACATAAACTTTGTTAATACCAGTTTTTACTTAACCCGTTAAGTTGAACTTTATAATCAAGTTAATAAAAGTTCATAAAGCAAAGTTAAATGAAAGTATTATGTCAGTCATACGACAAACAAAGAGCGGTGATTATTAAGCTAAGAGCTTCAGTTAATTATAAATATACACAGACTTGACAACATACTGTATGAGTTTATTGAAGCAACATTTCTTTATTACTTTATTTTTGTCATGGTAAATCCGTACTAATATTATAAGTGCGCAAGTCTGTCTGTCTGTCTATTTGTTACATTTTCACGTCTACACGAACGGTTATATATGGATGGAATTCGGAGTAAAGGTCGTTATAAACCCAGTCAAATATGGGTATCTTTTTTTATTTAAATTAACACCTAAAATGTTAAAAAAGAATGAGACATTTTATGAAAAATCATTTAGATTTTTCATAAAATCTTCACTTCAACGATTTCGATATTTTTTTAGGAAGATGGTTAATGACGTGATGCAATATAGGCTGCTTAATTCGTCTAAAACCAACCCATTACAGTAAGAAACATACCAATATATAGGGTATACTAAGACATATTTTTGTCAGAGGCGTAGCGAGTTTAATTCGCGCCCGGGGCACAATATCATTTCAGCGCCCACATTTTGAAAACAATAAATGTTAAATATACAACTTAACAAATAAATAAATAAAGTCATAGTTTTGTCTTTTTCTAAAAGCTGTATTTGTTGTGTGCCTGAGAAGTATCTATATTAAAAAGAAATAATAATTAAAAAAACCCCCCTTACAAACAGACCTCTAAAAAGAATAAAAATAATATTATTATGTACTTATTGAAGTCTCTGTGCCGGGGGACCGTTGTACGTACGTTGACGATGGTGACTATTTTACGAAATTAGTCATTGAGGACTTAGACTATATGATTCAATATCGTAATTTCTTTATTTGCCTTGGTAACTTACTTGCGCTTTAATTTCTTCTTTTACTAAGCGGTCCCCCGACACAACAACTTCAATAAGTACATAATAGTATTATTTATATTCTTTTTAGAGGTCTTTTTGTATGGAGGGTTTTTTTTCTGCTTTTTAAAGTTATGTTGTTGTTTTTGGTTTCTTAATTGTACTAAATGAACCTACAGACACAGAAAATTTCAGTTGTTATTCAAGTAATATTCAAGACTTTTTATATAGGTATATACAAATATTAGTAAATATAAACATTTAGACTTAAAATGATTTACAATCACTAATAATACTATGATGAAGGGATTTATATTATCACTAGCTGTTGCGCGTGACTCTTTGTGAATACGATCATAGAGCTAAGAACGAGTCAAGTGCACAAGATTACCCATGAACATCTCGCTTGTGCCCAGTGGATAACTCATCATTTGACCGAAACACCAAAATACATGTCGTGTTGATACACGACAGGTGTTTTGGGCACACATCAGTGTGTCACGACATCAGTGTGTCAGATGCTTCTAATTTTTTAACGATGGTGACTCAAATTCTGTCTTCGATAAACTTACGGGTGACGAAAGGTGAATTTACCAGATCTGCCCTGGAAGCCCTGACCGCACCGTGCTATTTTTATTTATTTCTGAAAATAAAAGAAAAACTGCAAGGAAAACTTTTTATGGACGCCGAAGAAACAGTGGCTGCGTTTCAAAATGCCGTCAGAAAGATCCTTAAGGACGGGTGTCCAAAGTTTTTTTCTTTATTTTTTGGGAACTTATTATGACCTATATCAAATATGTACCTACTAAAAACAAAAAAATATAAATAAATACTTGTATGGGGCTCCCATACAACAAACTTATTTTTTTTTCTCGATATTAATAAGGGCAACAGGTAGACGCTTGAAATATTCACAGAATAATTATTTAAATATTCACTTAAAAAATATATAAAAAGAAATAATCACTATTAGGGGCTCCCATACAACAGACGTGATTTTTGAACCCTTTAAACAACGGCAACAGCTAGGCGCTTGAAAGATTCCCAGAATATTTAATTATACGGGGTTATTTGTAATTCATTGGCCACCTCTAGCAGGCAGGCTCTCTACATCAATCTTCTCAATAAAACGAAACAAAAAATGTTTGCTCCCCCTGTTATTTATTACTCTGTATTTTGTAAGAAATACCTAAAAGGTCAACGCCTGAGCGCCATACCTACGCTCAGAGTTAATGCCGGTTCAGACTTCAGAGGCAACAAATAAATTGTTTATGGGCAAAATTAAATTATTAGAACTATTAATTTTAAAATGTCGTAGAACAGTTTTTGTTAATATAGAGAGGCTGCCTGCAAGAGGTGGACAATTAATTTCAAATAACCCTGTACATCCCCTTTTAAATACAAATAAATATTTAAGGGAGCCATTTAACAAATATGTTGTCTTTTTTATGTTTTTTATACATAATGGTATGAAACCCTTACTGTGGGAGTCCAACTTCAAGCACTTGGCCTGTTCTTTTTCCTTTCAATTTACGAATTAACATGTAATTATTTACACTGACACTAAATTTAAAATATATTTTGAATAAATTAATTATAATAAAAATTTAAAACAATACCATTTTTTTTTGTTTTGCGGAACTTTTGGCGCCCCTTTGTGAGTAGCGCCCGGGGCATGATGACACCCCTTCACTACGCCCCTGAATTTTTTGTATGTAATAATACTTATTATAGTAGATAACACTCTATGTATACCATATTTTTAAACATAGGGCGCTCTTTAACACCATATGATCTAATCCAAATCATTTTAAAAACACCAAAATGCAGGTATATGTAATAGTTTTATATAGCTCTCCAAATTTTATCTCTGAGCAATCCTAACTAATACTATAAAAAGGAATGTTTGTTTTTTTGTCACGATTTTAAACAAGGAATAGTCAACCGATCATCATGAACATGAAACTTCGCAACCGGTTGCCAGGGTTACAAAATATAATACAGGGAATAATTAACCCCCGAAAAGTACTGATCCCGAGTAAGTAAGTGTTAAAACCGGGTAAATCCGCTGTGAACAACTATTAGTATATAATTAAAAAATATTTATATGTCACTTAGCATTTATTTATCTAGAATATTTATTATATATATATATATATAATATGTAATCCGTATCATAATAACGAATGTTTTATCTCGATATCAGATAATACTGTCATAAACTGTATAAAAAGATAATTTCTTATATATTTATATCTATAATATTTTAGTACATGATATAAAAGTGACGATATAAATTTTATTTCATATTAATATGTTATTGGACTATATATCATCATTATACATGATTTTGTACACGTAATTATTTCTAAGTCATTCGATTACGTATTTTCTTTTACACCAACTATAAAGCATAAAAGGTATTCTTATTTAAATTAAATGTTTTAATATCTTCGTAGTTCTTTGTAGAAAAAAATCTACAACAGACTTTTACATTTTTTAACAAAATTAATCCCAAAGAGTTATATTTATTTAATCGTTGTTTTAGCATGATGTTGCCAAAAATCAACAATAATTCTTGTTTCACATCATTCTTACGTTATTCTTATAATATAAGATGTAAGTTTATAATATTTCGATGATGTAGGTTTGTTTAACTTAAATTACAGTTCTAATATCAGTTCAAACTAATAAAATCAAAACAATGATAAATATTCAACCTGCACTCATGAAGCCGTACTAAATTTACTTCCCCATTCTGGTTTATTTAATATATCTATTCTTAAACTTGTTTCTAAAGTGAACTTTCTTCTATTAATAACTTATTTAGTTTTATTGTTAATATTCTCAGAGTCTTAATAGCAAATTCAACAAAACAAATTCTTTAACCAATATTTACTCGACTTGATGAACTTTTCAAACCACGTCCAACAAACAAAATAACCAAATTATTTCCGAGGAATATTCAGAATAGTAGATCTCATAAAGAGCCCTTCGCATAAAGATACATACCCTTAAATCACAGTATTACTAACTAAATTTAATTACTTACTAACGAAACTTACTTACTAATTAAACTTACTTTCTAACTACACTTACCACAAAAATAATCCAATACACCTGCCCGTGGTCGACTACAGGCCTCACTAAATATTGATAATGAAGTAGCTAATATGATCAAGATACACGTGATAAAGAAATTAAACAAGGATTAATTTGATAAGCAATAACACTAAGAACCAATAATTTAACTTCTTGGATAAAACAAATCATTCGTCATTTTTTATATTGTAACAATGTTAATGGATGTATTGTTTATTAATAATTGTTGAATGCTATAATTAAAAATCAATTTAAAATTTATTGTTTTTGCATGCTACCGTCGATAAAAATGTTTGTTTTTTTTTTATTTTAATGTTTCTCTGTAAATTAATTTATCTATAGATATATATAAATTCATTAACCCAAAAAATATTTTTTCTTTCGTAAACAAGAACACAGTTTACCAAATCGTAAAAGCCACTGATGATGGATATCTGTAAGTTGTAATCTCTGAAGATCAAAGATTTGTAAAGTAAATAAAGTACAGGTAAACATGTAGGGGGATGGAAGCTAATTTCCGGTTCTCAAGATCCTTAAACAACACACGGCCATAAAAGCTATTTCATTCCGATATTCTGTGACAAACAGAATTAACAATATACATGTAGTAATGTAAAGATATTCATAATGTTTGAAAATAAGTAAGAATGAACTAGCCATATAAAAAAAAATCACGCATTGGAATTTTTTTAATTTGAATTATACGTATAAGGTGAAAAAAAATATTTTTCGAAGATTTCAAAGTTTGGAACGTATAAATAATACCATATATAATGTGAATTGGATTTACGAAAAGCTTATGTTTATTTTTGGCAATACAATTGGTGCAAAATAAAATGTAAAAAAACGCGGCATCTTTATGACTTAAGATCTGTACATTTGACCCAAGTAAAATGCCTGAACATAACGGTCGAGGTATATTAGTGTGTTACAATTCGAATGTGTAGCTCACGGACACAAACTTAAGACATAGTTTGTGACTGTAGATCCTTTCTTGAGCTTTTAATTAATCAATAAAAAACACCGAACAAGTAAAGGCATTTTAGCATCCATACGTAGGGAATTACATATTGATAAAAATTACATATATTACTTAAGTATTTTATTTCTGTGCAGGGTCAAGAAAGGTGTTAGTGGTCACAAAAAATGTTATAGGTCACGATCGCCGAGGAACTCGTATTATTAGATGACTTGTTGGTGGTTAGTCACCCTGACTGCTGAACCACAGGTTGTGGGTTCGTTTACTTTGTGTGATCCACAGCTCTATATCAGTACCCTTCGTTGCAGCTCGTCTTTCTGGGGGACTTTAATGCCTGTCATCAGGACTGGCTGTTCCCGTACCAGAAGACCGACCATGCTGGAAGAGAAGCGCGGAACTTTGCGTTGTCCTTGGACCTTTTTCAGCTGGTGAGGCAAGCGACAAGGGTGCCAGATGTGGTGGTAGGCCATACAGCCAATTGCCTGGACCTTCTGCTGACAACTGATCCGGGCAGGTAACGTGTAGAGGTCACGTCCCCCTTGGGAACCTCCGATCACTGTCTGGTGAAATCTGTATTTACATATTCCCCACCAGCTTTCGAACCACATGGTGTTAGGCTAGTATGGAAATACAAGTCAGCAGATTGGGATGAGATGCGGCACTTTTTTGCGTCTTATCCTTGGCGGCAGGTCTGCTTCTCTTCTTTGGATCCGTCGAGTTGTGCGGATGCTATAACCGATATGGTGCATCAGGCAATACAGTATTTTATTCCTTTTGCTGATGTACCCATCGGTGGCAAAGCTCGCCCATGGTTTAATGCCGAATGTCGTCATGCACATGACCGAAAACATTCGGCATACCTCATTTGGGCTGATGCTCGAAGCTGCAAAACTCCGGATGTAAGTACAAAGAAGGGAGCCTTTAACCAAGCTGCCAAGTCCTATAAAAAGGCATTGCGAAAGGCACGTCTTGATCGGATCGTTAAGAATGGCGAAAAGCTCTCTGTCAGACCAACTGGCAGTCGAGCTTTCTGGTCTCTTGCCAAAGCGATCGAGTCAAACTTCAGCCAACCCTCGCTGCCTGCTCTGTTGAAGCCGATTAGACCCCGGTTTATACAGCAACAGAGAAAGCGAATGTATTTGCTTCTCTGTTTGCTGAGAATTCCCATCTAGACACTGGCAATGCTTCTCCAGAACATCTTCCTCACTGCGGTATTTTGATGCCTGAAATCCGCATCACGAACAAAGAGGTATGGAGAACATTGTGTCGTTTAGATGTGAATAAAGCTAGTGGTCCTGATGGTATACCAGCCATTCTGCTCAAGACATGCGCAGGTGAGTTGTCTCCTGTATTGACACGTCTGTATCGCCTCTCTTTCAAGACTGGAAAAGTGCCGGAATCCTGAAAGCTTGCCAACGTGCAACCCGTGCCCAAAAAAGGCAGCCGTGCCGATCCTGCCAATTATAGGCCCATTTCAATCACCTCCATACTCTGCAAGATTATGGAGCGTGTATTGAACTCGCGGCTTCTAGCGTACGTAGAAGGTAACGATCTCCTCAGTGACCGACAGTACGGGTTTCGCCGTAATAGGTCTACTGGGGACCTCCTAGTGTATGCTACTCACATTTTAGGCGAAGCCATCGAGAGGAACGGAGAAGTGGTCGCCGTCTCTCTGGACGTCTCGAAGGCTTTTGACAGGGTCTGGTATGTGAGTCTTTTAAGCAAGCTTATAGCATCCGCATGGGGCAATGCCAATCTTGTCAAATTCAACGCCACCAAAACGCAGACGTGTTTGTTCACCGCCAAAAGGAGCCCTTTCACCTTGGCTCCTACTTTCCAGAATGTATCCTTGGCATACAGTGACTGGCTTCAGTTGTTAGGCTTAGAGATCTCCTCGAACCTCAACTTTGGTCGGTACATTGAGTCCAGAGCAAGAGCAGCTTCAGGAAAGCTTGCCGTACTTGCGAAGGTGCGACAGTACTTTACACCGGGACAGCTTCTTGTATTATACAAAGCACAGATCCGGTCGTGTGTAGAGTACTGTGGCCACATATTTGCTGGTGCCGCAAAGACTCATCTTGCGGTTCTGGACTCAATTGAGAGGCGTGCAAAGAGGCTTATTGGCGACCCTAAATTGGTTGACGCCAACCTCCACAGCCTTGAACACAGGCGTAGAATTGCTAGCCTCTCAGTATTCTATAGGATACATTTTGGTGAGTGTGCGCAGGAATTACACGACCTAATTCCCCCATCCCTGTTTCTTTACCGGACGTCCCGGCGCACGGCAGGTATCCATCCCTACGTTGTGGACATTCCACCTGTCCGAACCAAGCGCTATGCTTCGTCTTTTTTAGTGCGTATAGCGAAGGACTGGAACAATCTGCCTGCGTCGGTATTTCCGGCAAAATATAATGTGGGTGTCTTCAAGAGGAGGGTGAATAGGCTGCTAGGTTAATGCGCGTTACCACCTAAGACTACATTTCACTTACCATCAGGTGGAATGTAGTCAAGCATTAACCTAGTTTTGTATTAAAAAAAAAATGTAGTGAGGCTGCCTGCAAGAGGTGGTCAACTAATTAAAAATAACCCTGTATAAATATATATACATATTATTTATTTATTAAAATTATTTGAAAAGAGGATGTTGTTTTACTTTTTATCCCTGAATATTATCAATTTGCCTATTATTATGAATATCAGCATACTAAGGTAAAAACAACATCTTTATTTAAGCTATTGTACTCCATTTTCTGTTATAATAATTATAGAAGACAATATTACTGCCCAATTACCTACTTCATTTGCACAATATTCAAACATTACGCAAGGGATCTCAAAGGGGTGTTTAATTTGATGTGTCTTGGAAGATAAATACCCTATGTTTAATTATTCAGGTAAGTAAATATTCGAATGAGATACATGTTACAATATTTGTAAATATAATATTTTAGCAACAGATATTAAATAGCAATATTTTAAAATAACGTAATTGTGAAATACGAAATCATACGCTATCAGTAAATAAAATATATCTGAATTAAAAAAAAACAAACAAAAATAAAATCAAGGATTTTTTAACTAAAAGATATTATGTAACGATTGCATATCTGAACAATTCTTGTTTCACAGATCCAAATATAAAAGAATCAGAAAAAACATGTTTTTTGTTAGTTATATAGCTGACTGCATATCAAAAAAAGTACCAGGTGACTAGTAAAGCTCCTCTTGAACTATTTGACCATTGTTTTATGGTGACAGGGTAGTGTACATTGAATGTCGTTCAATTTCATTCTCAGAGGGCAAAGTTTGCTCGTTTACGACAAAAATCCTTATCGCCGTTCTTCGTAAGCACCCGTTAATTGCTCGCCAAGTATCTTGTGCTCAATGCTAGTCCAGTACAGATCAAGCAATTGTCAATTTTACAGTGAACTGGACTTCAAGTCCATGTTGGTATCGAAAAAACTGTACAAAAAATTAGGCAGTACTTCACACCGAACCAAACCCCAGTATCAGCTTCAATGAGTCTTACTGCGCAACTTTATGCGTCTTCTACCGCATTTATCACGGAGAGTCTTCCGAATAGTTATTTAATCTGATACTACTGTTGATTTCCACTATAGCACTGCACGTCAGCGCCTAAAATTCCATGCATACCACCTGGATGCATAGGCGTTCCTCTACACCACAATTTTGAATGCATTTCCTTGGACGGTTATTCCAGATCATTACGACATGGATGCTTTCAAACAGAGCCTGATACTCTTACTCCTACTACCCTACTCCTTCAAAAGCCGCCCACGCTCTTGTGCATCCTCTGATATTGCAAGATCAGACCAAAAGTGGACAAGACGACCATATTCCATTAGATGACCCGCAGTTTTGATTGCTCACCTTTTAATATATAAATTACACCCATTCGAAAAGTTAAATATAAAACATGTAAATATATATTGTAAAACATTTCGCAATAGAATAAAATATACATTTAAATAGAAAGACTTGTTATAAATTTCTGGTAAATATTTCTGAGAAGCCGAGATTTAAGATTTTGTACAAATTTTCATTTCCGAATTCAAACACAAGTGCGGTCTGTCAATTTCCTGCCGCTTCCATTTCCTCCCCTCGCAATATTTATAACGAAATTCGTTTTATTTTTCTTATAACTTACTTTAAAGGAAAGTTCAGTTCAATGTCAAAATCAATCTTGAAAATCACAAAAGATTATTTCATGTCAAGGAAACTTTAATTATAATTTATGAAATAATGTAAAAAGTTACATAATATTGGAATTTGACTGTAAACTTGTTAGCCTTAACTTGTTAGCTTATTTATTCTATATGTATTTAAAAATGATTAATATATATAGTATTTTATCTAAAAGCAAGAAATTAAGCTGATTCAAGAAAAATGAAATTGAAACTTTTGAAAATTTCCTCAATAATAAAAACAATTAATAATTTCAAACTATTCCAATCATAATATTAATATAATACATAATTATTATAATTATGAGAACGGATATAATATTTACTCCTATATTACAAAAATACATTATAAACTAATCTTTCAAATTATAAATAGTTCACCTAATAATGGTTTACTATTTTGTTTTCTTAAATAAAACAAGTTACCAAGACCGTCGTCTCACGTAGTATATAGTAACCCACTGGCCGGTCGGTCACGCGCACTTTCCTCACAACTCAAAAGTGACCTGAATTTTTAAGACGACACGTAATATTACAAGACAAACATACTAGTTTTATTTATTACATAATTAAAATGACTAAAGGTTCTCTGGAAATCTATTTAAAATTTGGATACAAATATAAACACAACAATATTGAGTTTAAAATTAGAATGTATATTAAAAATATTACTCCGGGCTTATAAAAGCTATCACGCAAAGAAGTTTATTTGCGGTTTAATATCTAAAGGGAATATTATTTCTATATCGACAGCATATCAATCTCAATTAAGTGTTAATACTAAAAGGGTGTTTTAATAACTTATAATAAATAGTCCTTGAGGATTTTAGACTTTTCTTTCCTGAAATTGAATTATATATGAGTGTATTCAATATATCGTATTATTATGTATATACTTAACCTAAGTTTTATATACAAATATATTGCATATACAAAGAAACAAAATAATATCCAGATTCCTTTATAGACACTTAATTAATAGTATTAATAAAAAATGTGTTTATTATTAGTAAAATCATTATTTGCACATAAATTGTTGTCCGTCGAATCAAGTAGAGTCCAAACACCTTCTAAGAATAAATGACACGACTTTGAACTGACAAAAAGATTAAAATGTTATAATTTCTTAATGTATGTTCAATTAATTAGTCAATTATGAACAAATTGGAACCTTTTTTATTGTTACAAAAAAATATTGTTTAAAAATAGTCTTTATGTCACCAATTCAGAACCTGGATCCCAGAAAGAGCTTGGATCTTGAGCTTGGATCCCAGAAAGATCGAGAGCTTGTATTTTTATGGATATTTGACGATTGGTATTGACTTTAAAGAGATGAATAGATGCCAAGCACATATCATAATATTTTATTTAAATTATTAGACTTAGTTAAATTACATTTAAATTGTGTAAATATATTCGATAAATGATTAGTGAAATAATATTGTATACATATACATTAGTATTTTTAGTGTGTATAAATCTGGTGGTAGCGTGTATAAATGTGTGGTTTACATAAATAAAGTTTTTGATATTCAGTTATTGAATAATTAATATACTTACGTTATTAAAAAAAATACACCCATTTAAAACTTGTATGTATTTGTTGTATTTGAATTAAATCTATAAGAATTTCAATTCAAAAAGAAATTTTGGTTTTTGGTTGTTTAATAGTTTTTTATAAGTTTCGTATTCACCTATGTGAGATAATTACAAATCCTCATGACTGTCATTCTAATTATATTTCTAAAAGTTTATTTTAATTATAATATTATTCTGCTCAAACCATTATAATTACTTTTTAAAAAAAATTACAATTACATTTTCTTTATTACTATTATAAATATTACAATTACAATTTTGAACATAATGATTTTAGAAAAATCAATAATGGAAATCCTGTAGTCATGTCTGAATTAATTAAGACTCCTGACAAATTTGAATTACACTGTAACATGTCGAATGTAAACTTGTATATAAAAATTATTATAGTAATACTGTCTTACATAAATTCTCAGTTCTGAACAATCACTTTATACATATATAATAATTAGAAATTACTTGTAATTGTGAATGGCCTTCTAATAAATATCTTTATTATTGATAATTTTCTTAAAATAATGTAATGAAGTCAAGGAAATTTTTCTTTGATAAGTTCAGTCAATGAGCTATGAATATTTTTAGCAATGTTTAATTTATTTTTAGGTAAATGTAAATTTTAACATACTTAATACTCTATGTTCCACAAGTGATGGTTCTCTGCCACAGTGGCATGGCAACAAACACGTGGAATATCTTTGAAGCGATTTTCTCGCTTTCCGCATTGGAGAAGCGTCAGAAGAGATACACATAACTATTTATTCGTATATTGATTCTTACCACGTGTAACTCTTGATCCTTACCACGTGTAACTCCCAGGATAATGTATTGTCTATTGTTATCCTTACAAAAGTAGTAAATAGTGTTTTCCCTTAAAATTTTCATAATAATAACTGATTTATATCATCATCGTCATCTCGCCGTTATAAAATCTCATATATATTTTTTTAATAACGAATAAATTAATAGCACGAAGGCATTCAATTTTGTCTTTTATATTATTATCAATTAGCAAATTTATTTCAATTTATTATAATTTTACATTACAATATGTCATAAGCAAAAAGTGAACAACTATGGGAAATAATGTTAGGAAGTATATTTTTATATATTGTATACAATTGTGAATCCAATACACTGCGCTGTGGTGCACCCTTCGGATTTAGATAAGTTCAGATCTATCAAACATTACTTGTTTATTGTGAAGGATTGGATAACTTAGAGCCCATCGATTACCTGATCTTTTAAACCATATTCATATTTGTGAAAAAGTTTTTCAAAAACCTTAGTTATATGAAAAGCAAGAGAAAAACATTTCTACTTCGTTAACTTTCCCCTTCTTAAACTGATGCTTAATGTTTGAATGATCAAGATATTAAACGTGGACAGTCTTTTTCTATGAAATTCTATGTTGAAACAATACAGGTGATAAAATAAATAATAAATACTAAGTGTGACATCAACTACAAAAACAATATTTCAGAAGTATATAGGGGGAACAATATTTCAGAACTATATATGTATCGAAAAAAAATAAACGACAAATGCTAAGTGGTACATCGAAAACGGAGGACCACCCAGTTAACATTATTAAATATAACAAAGAAAAATATATCTTATTATAATTAGGACTTATATAATGACAAATTGGAATATAATACATTTGGAATCGAGAGCAAAAGATAGTTGACATTAAACCTTTTCCAATCAACTAAAAGCTGATACTATTCCTGGATGTCAAAGAAAACAAATACAGACGATATTGTTTGTTTTTTATTTTTCTCAGAAAAACAAAACAACCGTATATAGATTGTTTTTATAACGAACAGGAAACTAATCATACACACATATAAAGGGGTCACTCTGAAATGTACCTACGGGATTTACGACTGGACTAATTTCCTTCCCATAACAGGATTTCGTAACACTTAAAAAGCTTTTATGTACACGATATGTGTGTTATACGAATAGTGCTACAAGTGTGTGTTAAAAAATACTCATACAATTTTATTTTATGTATTTTATTATGTATGTATTTAAATAATTTTAGTTCATGTATATTAAATTGGTTTATGTTAAAGATTGTAACAGCTGATCTGGAATTCACATTTATGTACCAGGACATCAGCTATTCATAGGAATAAATCTTTTTTCGCAAAAAATTGATTAAATTTGACGAGAGTAAGAATACAGATAAATACGGGCATAATTTTGTCTAATTCGTTTGAAACGACACAGATGCTAGCATTTTCTTATCACAGAAAGGTTTACTATTAATGAAAATTGAAAATAATTTTATAATTTGAATATTGTTGTTATTTCAGTTACTAATGATCAAAATATTTAATGAGGCCGGAGTTGCCACAGATAGTAAAACAATGTTCATTATATCAGCGATGAAATGTACAATAATAATAATATTTCTAATTATACTATCACTGTTGTTGTACTGTGGTAAGTGAAACAATGATATGTAATACTATTTAAGTAATGAGCACAAACCATAGTTCGTATGTACAGAACCATGATTGTCTGTTCCATTCATCATTGACGTTCAACATCGAAAATAATAACTTATCTATAGAGATAGGTTCTAATAGTAGGAGCACCAATTTTGACGGAATAATAAGATAAATATATGTTTTGAAACTATCTACAAACATTTTTGGTTATACTGTATTAAGTTAATTAAATTTTTAAGAAAATATTATTTGAAAATTCAGGCAGAATTTAAACTTGTGACTTCCGATACCGTTCCGTCACTTTGGTATTTGAACTACCGTGTCGCTATAGCAAAACCGGTACCAGTCCTGCCGGTGTCAAAATAATTTTCATTCTATATTAAATTAAATTTATCTTCTCGAACATCCTTACGTTGGAAAAATAGCATAAAAACAAGGGTAGGATTTGATCGCAATTTATAACATTAGATTATCTCTAAAAAGAAAGGGTGAGAAAGTAGAACACATGTGCAATCTATAATGCCCTTTTTAGGAAGCTCGCCCTAAACCTTACAAAGAACATGAAAAATGGAACACGTTATATCCCATTTATCTCAAGATGTATCGAGGATATAAAACATATGATTCATATTATTACCTTCCTGAAAACATTGTAATATTGTTTTGAAAATTATTCTTATTACGATATCAAGAATTACAAAATAATATCAATACGTCATTAATAATAAAGTTTGAACTTCTTATTCATTATTTACAGATCCCTTAACATTAGCTTACGGAATTATTATCTGTGTATATTTGTTTTTGTCAAGATGGTTTAAATGTAGGTTGGGTAATAATTTTTCAGAGATTTCAAACAGATGTTGATGTTTTTATTTATTATAATAATAAAATGCTTGCCAAAATACCAAAACTGCAACGTTCGTCTGTAGTCCGAATTGATCAGAAACTTAAAATTTATATAAAGACAATATATATAAATAAATATTGATTTACAATACATACAATAAAATCACAATCTGAACTTGATGATTGATAGCTGTTATGATAGAAACACTGATATTTTTTGTATTAGCGGACCAAGTCGCAATAAAAGTTAGTTTGTACGAAATATTTCTTGTTGTATGGCATGTGGTACCACACTCTAATGGAATTATTGCCATTCGACATTTATGCCATTGAAGCAGATATAATCGGACAGACAACTGTCAAGGTAAACTGGAATTTACCTTTTGTTTAAGATAAATTTATTCTATAAATTTATTGGTTGGAAAGAAGTCATTACTTCTTTCTTAGATATTGGTTTAAGAAAAAAATATTTCTGACTTGTCCAGAACAATCGACTATATAAAAAGAACTAATAATTCATAAATGAAAAAAAATACTATCCCTTACGGCATACTATTCGACATAATAATTATATATTTTTTTAAATCAAATAAGTCATGGATGAAGTCTATAAGGCTTATAACTGGGAAGAGCGGATCTTACAATATTAATTTTAATGTTATTGTTCAATATTTTTCAGGCCAATTCAATTATTGAGAAAATTGAACATAGTATTTTCCTCATAATAGATTACTTCCGTCAACCGTTAAATAACTGAAGGGAATATGAACATACAAGATTATATACCGATAGTAAATATTTCTAAATATAGGTATCCAGTAGGTATAGGTGGTTACAGTAATATGACATCACGAAATGATAATTATTAAGATTACAGAAACTAGAAATATAAATCTGTTTATTTGTTTTTGCGTAAGATGGGTAGTTTTTCTAATATTTTATACTTTTTATATTTATCTTTAATAGAGTAAATGAACATTATATATTTCAGAGTAAGGTAACGTTGAATAGGTATATACATGGATGAATGTATAAGAATAAAGTTTGCACACATACACACACACACACATATAGTACAATGAAGAATCTTACAAAATATAATAACATTTGTCTGTAGAGTGTACCTCAGCTTCTATGACAGATAATCAAAATAAATATATCATGGGGAAATAAAACTCTTGCGTGTAGGCATCTCATAACTTCCGCAACAAATAACAATCCAAGTTACCCTTGATAATATGTATACTTTTGTATTGTATATTTGATCATATTGTTAATGTATAATTGATCATGTTGTTTTTGTATAATTGATAATATAGTTATTGTATAATAGATCATGGTGTTTATTTCAATGCGATCTACCTGATGTTTCTTCTCCTGAACTACTGAGGAATTTTCATTGGGTTTTTTATTTGATAACATCATTATAATCGATGTTTTAGCAACAAAACAATAATCATGTACTTAAAGAATAATCACCGAAAAACTAAATTTCGCGAAAGTACCAATAAAATAATTGAATCTGCGATCTTATTACAGTCAGAATGGCTGTCAACCTAGAAGTTATTGAGAATTACCAATTAATAGTAACATAGAGTAATATCATATCATAAATTCCCGCGACGGGGCATCCCATTGCATTTTAATATACTTATATATAAGTTTATTTAGTCATTCATTTGTGGTTCGTTTTTCAATCTCTAATATACATATGTTTCTATAATTTATAATGAGACATCCCATACCAAACCAACACAAGACATTTCTTTGTGCATTCTTTATACATTCAGTACAAATTACAATAGAGTTAATGTTAGTACTGATGAATGTTGTTATTATATTATTAACATTAAAAACTAGAGTTTTTTTATCCGTTTTAGGAAATGTTACTGAAAAAAATTTTATATCTTATAAAATTCCTTAATTCTAGATAAATAATAATAACAATTATATAATATATATTTTGCAATTTGTCGGTACGTATATCAGACGGATTTGTAGAGCGATTATAGTTTCTAACGTGTTTACAAAACATGTTATATATTATATTAACAGGTCTATGTTATATTTATACCATTTTTATACTCTTATTAAATACAGAATGAAACTTCCTCGTTCCTGATTGTTCCCTAAGGGGTGTAATTATTCCTCGGAATATTTACTCAAAATGTCTACTCTCTAAACCGGGAATCAGTTCTTTATATACATATAAACAAATAAATAAAATGTTTCTAAGTAGTTGTTTTTATAATTTACATCCGAAATTAATAATCAAACCGATTTTTCTACTAAAGATTGAAATTACAATCCGTTTCTGTTTTATGTGTCAATAAATTACTCGTGGATTAATTGGTGGAAGCCATCTAAGGTATGTTTCAATCTCAGATTATAGATCGGTTATTGAACTTAATAGGTAGTTGGATAGTAAACTATTATTACAACCCCTCATGGTTGAGGTTATTCCAACCCCTTTAATAAATATATGCTAACTTATACTTGATAAATAAATTTACGATACTTTTTATGAAACTTATACCTAGCTATAAAATAGTAGTAGTATTAGTAATAGTATAAAATAATAATAGTGTGGTTTTAATTCGTATTGCTTAGTATACCTACAGTATTATCTATAAGACATTAATGCAAAACTGTTTTATTAGCAGTACCTCTTTAGTTTAAAATAATTTACAGATAATTGTTTTTATGTCAATTACATTTACAATCTCACGTTTTACATAATAACGTTATTACCATTTTATAATTTTTGTAAAACATACATTTTTTTAATATATATATTTCAAAAAGATATTAAAAACAGAAAATGATACAGAAAAGACTAAAGAAACCAACATTCTAATCAATCTATCTTCTAGGTTTATAAAATGTAGGTTCTTACTAACATTGATGAGAGTTCTAATGCATAATAGGTATAATACTGGTAACTTAAACAGTAGTTATTTTAAAAAGTGTATGGACAAACAAATATAAAAAAGTGTTTTATGATCACTTAAGTGATGTATATTAATTTAATGAAATGGACTAAATTATCGAAAATAACTTAATACTTACCGAAAAACTCACATCATATTTAAAACCCACACTACACTAAATTTATTAGCACGATATCCTAAATAGTAAACGTTATCTACAAATAAGGTTCTATTACTTTCGCTGTAAACTCCGTTTTTGTAAACATCGCATTGTTTCTTGAGTAGTCGTCCGACATACACTACAGTCTTTGAAACACTGCCGCCAGTTGTTAACGCACGAGGACTTGTGTTGACTGGTGTACTTGTAATTCTTGTCACAATTTCTCATCACTATTAACAGGATTGATGTCATTGTGTCCTAATAGTCAAACTATCTATGTTGTATCCTTTTTTGATATACTTTTTTTTTTTCATACTAAACTAAACCCACGCCTAAACTAATCAATTACAGAGTATTGAAATTTTTATTCACCCTGTATATACTATGCTGTACAATATGTATATACTAACCCAGATTATATCTAAATTAGTCTATTCTTATAACTGATAATGGGGTCTTAGGCCAATAACAATATACCAACTGACTACCATATCACGATCTAAAACCCGACACAGACTGGAAGTTAATTATTATCTGCTTAGTATTCCGTTATTACGTTTTAAGATTGAGATAACGTGTGAAGTATGTAAACGAATGATAATAAAAGATTCATTAGTTATGTGGTGAATATAAGAATCTAAAAATATCTTTATTATTTTAAAAATTAATAAAACGGACATATTATTTACTGTACATTATATAATAACTTAATAAAACAAAATAAAAGTCAATGTAAAAGGTAAACTAATAGCTATATTTTATCTAGAATCTTACAAACAATATTGCAAACATTATACACCTAAAAATTTCAAGCCAATCTTGCAAACAATAATACCAACATCATACATCTAGCAATTTCAAGCCATACTATAAAGCGTCCAATTTATGAACGGTGTCTAACAATAACCTGTCGGTAAATGAATAAACCTCGAACTACTAGAATATTCACAGCTCGTCAAAGTTTAAAACGAAGGCTTGACTGGCCTACTTGGTCTACCAGAACCTTATTGAGAAACCTACACTACAATATTCATTGAGGAATATTATATTGTGAGAAGTGCATACATTATTAATCTATATACATGATTTTTAGTATTAATGAATATACAACAAAGTCATATAATAGTCACTTTTCAATCACAAAGTCCGTACTATATTTTAAAGTAAATGAGAATAAAATTTTGATATATAATTATTATTAAATGAACTATTGAATATACATTATATTCTAATTATTATTAAATAGTATTCATATAATGTTATTCCCAGTATGATAAATCGTCATATTTACGGTACTTCCCCTTCACACAAGACGCTCATGTCACAAGTAAATGTTATTAAGAATTTGTGTTAATAATTATTTAAATAAACTTATGATATAAACTGGAAAAAGATAAAAAGCGTCTATTAAGACATGTTTGTATATCTTTTTATTACATTTTGAACATAACTAAGACTTTTTAATATATTTATTGCTATTCATTTTTGAATACTCTTTTATATTATTATTTTTCTTTCTTAATTTCTTACGTATGTACGAACGATTGTTTAATGTAGAAAATAATTAAATCAGTTAACTTTGGTGAGATTAAATTATCTTATCTCAGATATGTTGACCTTTATTTAATTAAGAAATGGAACATTAGAAACTAAGAAGTTTCTCAATAGTCAGTTTTATCTATTATCTATCTATTATTTCTCAGTGTGTAATGTTTATTATAATATATAAGGTTAATAAAATGATCCAATGTAAATGTGTATTAGTTATAGAATATAAAACAATACTTTTGTTATAAAACACCAAAATATCGCTGAAGCGCTTTCAAAATGACGCCACCTGAGACGTGAACATTATTGTCTGATATTTTTTATTTATTTATCATTAATTATTCAAGATCGATAACTTTATTAATAAATAATAAAGAAAAACAATCGATCTTTTAGTTTTAAAACTTCTTGCTTCAAACGTGCATTCTTTTAATATGTAGAGCATATGTAGAGATAGATACCTAGATCTCAATCATTGTCTCAAATAGGTCAAGAGACGAGGAGAAAACCATATGTGAACTTCAGTAAATTAATTCTTAACATCTCGGTTCCAAGATCTCTTGAAGATACAATGAAATAACCCCACTGTTCGCTAGAGGTTAGGTATTTACACAGTTTAAATCTATTTGTTATAGAGAAAAGAGACCATTGCGACAAATCAATCATTAATAATGATTAATTATAATTATGTGTTATCTTAAAAGATGTGAAATTTTGGAGTTAGGCCAATACTGATAAAAAAAATTCAAGTTCCTTGCCCAACCTAAAACTAAATATTTAAATTGCAAGAACTATTTTTACGGATTGAACTCGAGTATAATGAAATTTTAAATATTAACATTTTACATTTTTAAATTAACTCGACTTTTAGAATGCTTTGCACCAATCGTGTTTACGGTAAGATGGAGGTGTCTGTCAGTATGTCAGTTAACTAGTCATCTACCTCCAATGATACCTAAGTTTCCTGAGCATCCTGTTCAGTATATCCTGAACTAGACGCCCTCAAAATATAAGAAAATACTAAATATTTAAGTTACGTCTTAACGTTTAAAAAATATAATAAAAAAAATATATAATACCTAATGATCGTTTTTTTAAACCTCTTAACAAACAAACGAAATAAGAAAATTGTCAATACTAAAAACTTTAGTGCAATTTATATGTATAACTTTACTAAAAACATTTAAAATGTACCTACCTACATTTCACGCTATATTTTTTATAGCTATGTAACGTGAAATATGACCTAAATTTGATATCATACATAGGACCTACCTATGATAATATTTATTATGATAATTTTTTTTTTTTCACAAAAACGTCAATATTTAACAGGTGACATCCCCTTAATCACATTTAAGTGACGTATATCTTTTATGCGTCATTATGATATTAATTAAGTCATAGATAGCTACGTCATAATTACCTAAACCTTACGAAATATAGTATAAAATAATAGGTCACATATAACTTATTTAGTCAGGTATAACGAGTACAATAAATACTACTTAAAATAAGGAGAAATAAAAATCTCAAGACGCATACAAGTAAGCATTTGACCTTTGAAATTACAGCAACTTATGGATGTAATTTAACAATTAAAAAGGAATAAAAAAGCATATTTTTTTAAACCTACTATATACTATTTGATACTCTCCCATACTCTTAATTCTCCGGAGAATTAATATCAAACTTGAAATTAATTCTTTTTGATTATCCTTCATATTCTAAAAAAAAATTCATTTTAGGATTGAAATCGATAGAAAAGGATTCAACATTAGTAATCCTAACTTATCCTTTTTAATTCTAAAATAATGTAAAAATTTCTGTTTTCGCGGCAAATTCAGAAGAATAAAGAAGAATTGAAAAAATGTAATACTAACTAATTCTTTTTAATACCTACTAAAA
This sequence comes from Napeogenes sylphis, assembly GCA_959347405.1. Lineage (NCBI taxonomy): Eukaryota > Metazoa > Arthropoda > Insecta > Lepidoptera > Nymphalidae > Napeogenes > Napeogenes sylphis. Next base: position 34,417,272 of record OY365779.1, on the reverse strand, counting down.
TAATGTAGCAATTTCTGTTCTTGCGGAAAATTAAAAAAAATAAAAACCGGCCAAGTGCGAGTCGGACTCGCGCAGGAAGGGTTCCGTACTATCATCTATAATAAAAAATCACGTTTGTTGTAGTTTGGTAACTAAATATTGCACAGAACTTGCCAGCATTTAAGTCAATATTGACAATAGTCATATAGTTAATATTGCTTAAAAATTACGTTACTTGTACGGGAGCCCCCCTTTAATATTTACTTTATTGTTATTTAATTATTTATTTTAAAATGTAATATACAAGTAAATATTCTGTGAACATTTAAAGCGTCTACCTATTACCGTTTTTAATATTGAGCAAAAAACACGTTTATTTTTTTAGTATTTGTTGTTATAGCGGCAACGGAAATACATCACTTGTGAAAATTTCAGCTTTATAGCTATCACGGCTTATGAGATACAGACTGGAGACAGACAGACGGACAGACGGACGGACAGACAGCGGAGTCTTAGTAATAGGGTCCAGTTTTACCCTTTGAGTACGGAGTCCTAAAAAAGACACAAATAAGATTAATGCCTTTTAATTCTCGTTTCCTCGAAGAATTCGGCAGAATAAAGGAGGATTGAAAATTTCTACATATGAGTTCGTTTTAATACTCTTTAATTCTCCACAGAGAATTCGAAATTATTCAAAATTTTTACACATGATTTTTTTTGATACTCTTTAATTCTCCACGGAGAATTGAAAAGGATACGTTTAATTTTTATTTCTTTTTTTTAACCAGGTTCAGGTTTACAGTTAGACAACAGTTTGAATAAAATAAATAGACCACAATTATAATCACCCTACTCAAACCACCATTCAGTTGCAAGTTGCATTGGAACTTTTGCCTTTGTACTCAGATTACTAAGTTCAATAGTTTGGGGCAATATATATACATAATGTAAAATATCACAACTTTTTAGCTGTTTTTACTTGTTATATCTCATAACCTCTTTAGAAATCCACTTACTTCTTTATACTGATTCTTTACTGCGTGACTAATATATTCTTGGACTTTTGATTACAAAACTATAATGCAGTTTGTAAATATAACTATATTCGCCGATTTCTAAACTTATTACAGCTTCTTCAAAATCAACCAAATTGTAGAAACGTGTTAGTTTTGGTTGCAACAAACTTTGATAATAACGTATAATATGTGTGTATTTAAAAAGAATACAATATGGACTAATTACATTTTACAAACACAAAAAGCAACTTTCTGATCGTTATGTTTTATCTGTGGAGCCAAATTTTCAGCTGACATTTTTGATATTTCACTTTTGATATGTCACTGTCAGAATTTAGAAATAAAAATAAAGTTTTATCATACTTTTATCTTTCAACTGCAAAACATTACTTAAATAAAAAATTGCAATAAATATTAATCAGAACAAGAAAAATACTAGAAATTGATAAAATAATAAAAAATCAGTTATGAGTACAACTACGGTTGCAGAGAAACGTGCAGATTGCACACCATGTAGACTGGTCGGGTCTCTTGGTCTGGTCGGTATTGGAGCATACCTAGCAAATGCTGCTTTCAAGAACAAGACAGTAGCTGGAAAAGTTGTGGTATCCACTATATCTTTCGGTTAGTGGGTTTTTTCATTTTATTGAATAGTCTCAAAGCATCTTACACCTAATAACCCTGAATAAATAATTGTATTATTATGATACTATATAGATTAATACTTAAATGTATATATTTAATTTGTATTCTATGTTAATATATAATATAATTTTATTTTAATAATTTTATTTATTTACATAAACATACCACACACAAACTTGGATCTTAAAAACAAATTAAATATATTTAAATGGCTTATTTTTTATAGAAACATAATTAACATTAAATAAATTATGATGAACCTTCAGAATCCTTACATAGGCTTTATAATAGGAACCATATTTGCAAAATAAGCTAACAAAAAAAGATAAAATAAATGCATGAACACTGCCTTCCGAAGATCATCCAGATGTAGTAGCTGTCAATATAGACTCCTGTATTTATATACCAACCTTTTTTACTGGCAACATTTATTTACTCCAATAAAATATAATAATTATTAAGTATAAGACTCATATACTTGTTATCCTTCATTTTCATGTAACAAACTTATAACAGCAAAAACAGAGAGTTAGCATTACTAACACTGTTCATATTATATAGATATTGAATTTAAGAGTATAAGTATAACATTAAATATTTCTTTGTTTCAGTATTTGTCACTTTGGGAGTACAAAGGTATAAACAACAATTTCCATTTAACAAAAATGTTCAAAAATCATAGCATTGTGCCATAGCTTAAATATATTGTTCTGTTATGTTTAGTGTATTAAGATAGAATGTGGTTAAAGTTATTATTATAATAAATTATGAAATAAATTATATATTTTTTCTTATAAAAACTATAAATACATTAATCTTAGAGTAGTGCAGCTATTTCATTATCCAATTTTTCAAGCGCAGGGTCAACTAGTGAACCAATATTGCATTATGGATAGCTGTAAGTGAGTTAGTGCTCTCATCTGCTTGGTTAAAATTCTTTTTATTTTTTGTTGTTAAATAGTGGTCTATAGATTGAATAATGAAATCGGTCCATTAATTTTTTTTTGATAAATTATTGTAGAAATAAAAAATGATGCAACAAATATGTACTGATGTATAATTCGATTTAATAATAAACATCTGCTTTTTCAACCATTTTACAAGAAGTTTGAAATTTTAAATTTAGTAGATTTTAAAGAATGTCTTGAAACTTGTGTTATATATAAATATGGTTATATTAAAATAGAACAAGCGTTTTTATTTTTTTTATTTAGGTGTTTTTATTTATTTTAGTGCCATCTATAATTTTATTAGTGAAGCTTTATGTAGCCTAAAGAAGCCTTGAAGATATTTATGTAACACAATAGTGTTACGGGTTTACACATAGATGGCGTTCTGTTCAATACTTTATTAAGATTTTTTTTTTTATTTTAAAATATCTTATATTTTCACTTCAAATCTTTATAAACTTTATAAACATAACTACTTTTTCTATTACTTATTTCCTTATGTAATTTGTTCAAAAGCATTGAGAAAAGCTGTTATTATATTGAGATTTTCTACTATTATATATATTAGAGACTCCGCAAACTAATTTAGTGGGTTTGTATGATGTTAAATTATATGTACACTACATACGAGCACTTAGAAGTTAGGCGTAAGATAAAAGGCAAGAGAACATTATTTTACTCTAATGTAATATAGTATGTACATACATTATGTAAACATTATATAGTACCTATACTTATATTTGTAAAAAGTAATTTATTGTTTTGTTAATGTATATTTTTGTTATGTTATGATCCTTTATTAATTTACGTAAGGATATTAAAAGCCGTCACGGCATAGAATAGGGAAACCCCGTATCTTGCCGAGTTTGCCCTAACAGCCGGCTACGGGACAATACTTTTTTTTTTTCGTCAGGAATTCTCATGGATACACACCTCCATCCAGGGGATGATGGAGGCGGTTATGTGAGACTCCTACTCGCTAAACCTGACGGTTGCCGCCGCCGTCATAATGGGACACCACGGGAACGGTTTCGCTTTCACTGCGATACCCCGACGTGATCCACGGAGAGGGCACCCCGCAACGAGGAGCACCCATCCCTTTATCACAGGCTTGAAAGATTGTGGAGGGATCCCTTTCCCCTACCCAAGCCTGCTGCCTCTGAAAGGAGCCCAGACTCCCTTCGGCCAGTCCAGAAAAGGCCTTAAGCACAGGTCCACATACGAGTCACACCAAAGAGCCCCAGACCAGGAGTACTCGTCACGCACCCGAGGACAGAATCATGGACCCGGTCTATCCGGCCACAAGGAAGCCATTCAGGTGCGGGTCTCCGAGTCCCAGCCTGTGACGCGGAAGCAGGAGTTCTCATCCCGGACTCCCCGAGGGAAGACCGCCGTTCAGGCCCATAAGGCCGCCGTTCAGGCCTATAAGAGCAGACTCTCGGAACGACCCAGCGGGTTCAGCGGCTCTGGTCAAACCGTAAACCACACACCGGTCCACAGTAGAGCCCGCTCACGTAGAGGGCCCAACTTCGAACCCGACTGGCCTTAACCGCCGGCCACGGTGATCAGCCGAGACCAGCAAGAAAAAGGCATAAGTCGGAAACCCACCACGCCCAGACTAACCATCGCCAAGCGCAAACGCTGCGTCGCACTCGGCAACGATCAGTCTAGGCAACGTCCCGGGCCGTCTCCCCACCAAGCACCCTTCTATACAGTGTTTGGTAGAAAGAGGTCCAGACACTAGTCGCTACTCCCTCAGCAAGAAAGAGACCGCATTGGCCACCGAAGGGATCTCCACTCAGGGGATGTTCCAAGCCTCGAAATGAATGACCCGCAGCAGCCCTTCGCCTAAGGCAGGTCAATGATCTCTAGCTGCGTGCGACATCCGACGAGCCCCCGACAACTGTGAGGACCCAGACGGATGTTGCCGAATCTCTGCAGCCAACACTAAAACCGGTAGCCTGACAGTTTACACACGCAAGCGCATGCATCGTTGCCGGAGGGATTAGGAACCGGCATCCCTGATCTTAACAGCTGAACCAGATTAAGGCCAGGCTGATAGTTTACATTTTATCGATAACCCCAAATGTTAAGGACGGATGTTGATAAGGATAGAAATAATATGTTTGGAGAATAAGTTTGAAATTTTGATTAGGATTTTATGCTTAAAATGGCGTTTATATCGGGCACTTGGTACTACGCGCCCGAGCCTTCAAATTGTGTACTGAACCAAATATTTGTGCCCTGAAAAAATCTAACGTGCCCGACCAAATATTAACGTGTATCTTATTTTTAGACCCAAAAAAACTTGCCTATTCTTTGTATTTGTGAGAGAATGGACGTTTATATAAACATGTGTTTCAAATCTTGATTAATCCAAAATATAATATATTTTATTTATTTATTTAATTTTTATTGTCCAAAATAAATTAGATACAATAGGCGGACTTAATGCAACAAGTCATTCGTTCGCCTACCAGTCAACCGGCAAAAAAAAATAAAGAACAAAAACAATAAGGTGGTAGAAACTAGAACATTAAAATGTACAATTACATACAATAAACATATATTTGTTCTAAGAGTACAAAATATATAGATTTATTTATGATCATTACAATAATGTTATGAATAAGGATACAAAGGTATTATGTATTAATCTTCATGAAATTATGGGAAATATTTGCTTTTCGAAGTAAAAACCTTTGTGATGTAAATTTTTGAATCCAGAGGTTTGTTTATTGTGAATATCTTACATATATTACTTTATTAAATGGTGTATAAAAATAGAAACTCTTTTCTTTTATAGTTTCGTATTTACAAATGTAAGGAATCAAATGTCATGATAATTGTTGTTTCTTGATAATATTCAGATAAATATCTAGAATCTTATGACCTAGATTGAACAATAGCTGTAGGGGTTTACAGCCACTTAGAGAATCTTTCACCATAATGAAGTGAATTGTATTCGATTACGTCGCAATAAAGTCAACATCGCAACTCCGATCACGATTCGGAGTAAACAAGAGTAATGATAAAACGTCCGCCGCGCCGCACAGTCGCGCGCTCCCGCCCGCCCTGCACACGTGTCCAAAAACATCCACACCAACCAGTACACAAACATACAAACCAACAGACAACTCTAACCATGGGTAAGTACTGTTCTCCAGAATGATGACGCTTCCCATCTAGTTTACGAACCATATGGCACGCTTTACTGCATCTTAAACTTTGTTATCAAGTTTTTTAATTGTTCGTTAATCAGTGTTGAATAAACAGAACGCTGTTGAACTTTTATGGGTTTTGCGTCACTTTATGCTTTTAATTCCACAATTTGCATAATGTAATGGTGTTGTCTGGTGGAAATTTTCTTCAACCTTCACCTTTAAGTCGCTTCTACACGCGAATTTTTATTGCAATTTAAGTAATATTAATGTTTAAAAATCGTGTGCAAATTGCGACGCTGCCTGCGAAGCCGGATCGATGTTACATTATTCGAACTAATTTCGTTATCTATAGATAAGCTGTGGGCAGAGCGTATTCGACTCAACGGGGTGCCTTACGACGAGTACGATATGGAATATCAGAGAGACTGGTTGACTGAATCCTCTACTAGGAGTGTTCTCAAGGAAGTCCTGCCAAGTCCTAGAGTAGTTCTGCCTCCACAAGCGCGTGTAGCTGACGGAGCTGATGGATATGCATGGAGTGCTGCCTTGGGGGCCGTTGGAGGTGCTGGAACTGTATTATTAGTTGCAGTCTTATTGTTCATATTCAAAAAACCGAAAAAGCAAGAACCTCAAGTCCTCGCTCCTATGGATGTAGCGCAAAATGTAAGTTTTTATAATTCTTATGTTTAATTTATGTTATATAATAATATTTACACATTTAACCTTACAGCTAAAATGTTGTATTATTCTAAGAATAGATATTGTAAAAAAACATTAAAAAATAAAGTTGGAAAGAAAAACAGATTATTATATCAGCTTACACAAATAACTTTTATAGCTTCCGGTAATAAAGTTATAACATCGATTTCACATTAAAATAAGAGGACTTTTCTCGAGTATATTATTACTAAGAAATACCTTAAGAATCATTCCCAAACAGATATACAACCCACGCTAAATGTTACATTTGACGAAGGTCGACATTAAGGGTACTGGTTTTATCTTAATTTAAAATAACTTATATAGGTAGATATAAAAACTTCTAAAAAAACTAAAAATAAAAACTATTTTATCGTCACTAGTTGTTAATAAAACGTCCAATGAACAATATGTAACTAAAAACAATACATTTATTGATATAAATATTACTTAAGTAATTTCATATGGATTTTAACATTTTCTTCATAATACCAAACCATACCTACAAAACTAAATTACAAGCAAGTAGCAATGAATTCCATGAAACGAAACTATTGTCCTGAAAAGAACCTTCAATACTTCGATATTACAGTTTTACTTGAGGAGTATATCAAAAAATTATGATCAAATAGACTTGTATGAGTCAACACAATTATCTTATATAGTTTATATAAATAAAAGCGTTAAATATTTATAAAGTAAATACATAGTATATATATATGTACATAAAACGCAATAACAAAATAATTAAAATATAACAAATCTATGTTTAGGGAAACATTTACATTGACATTTTCATTATTATTCGGCTTATGCTCCCACGGGGAAAGAACGATTTATCATCAAGTCCGGATATGAAATATTATATTAGTCAAAAAGAATCAGTTGGCTGGTAGAAAATGCCCGTTAGAAAATCCTCCTGTTGTACACTTCTCTTCCATGTTAATTCATGCAATATTTAATAAATAAAATCTAAATTTCTAATCATGGAGATGGTAATAGCAACCATTTGTCCCCCCTCATCCCTTAGATCTGCGCCTGTGCGATAACCAATTTGTATGAGGATTGTTTTTAAATGAAATATATCAAAATTATAATTTTGGACGTAATTGATGAATCTGACAATATATAATTCGTATTACTTCATTTAACATGCATAGAAACACTTCGACTGCCTTACCCTATACACATGATTAATTATAGAATAAATAGAAAATCAAGGAGAACTCTTTAATAAAAGAAAGGTAGTAAAAAATGTATACTTTCTATGTTTTGATGATATGACAAACAATATATTTATAACCAAAAAATGTCAGCAAGTATTGAGATGAAAAAGAAGTTTGCGTCACAAACAAACAAAACTTTACCAACAAGTCGTTCTAACTTGAAGATAATATAAACTTTTTATTACAGTTTTACTTGAGGACAATGTAAGAAAATGATGATTAAATACACAATGATGATATGTACTTTGAATATATAAAAGCATTATATTTATATTATAATATATACATATAGTAACAAGGCCGAATTAAAATGATATATTACTGAATTGAATCTCTAAAGTATAGATTTTAAAATTTTTGTTACTTTTTTTGTTTGTGAGTTTGATTGATTTGGGATAAATAAAATAATATCACAGGAAAAATTACACAAATTAATGTAACCCCTTAGTAAGCAAATTATTTGCTTGTGTTAAGGGTAGACAATGATACGAATACATATAAATACACATATAAATACTGAGAAAATATTTAATAAACGGCCAAACCCAGAAACACAGACATCTATGTTCATCACATACAAGCCTGTCCCTGTTGGGGATTGAACCCGAGCCTCATTGCGTCGCTATACGTTAGGCGTCTGCGCTAACCACTCGAAAACGGGGCTGTAACAGGTACATTACCTATTCTAAATTATTAGAAACGAGCCGAATATTCGGTAAGTATTCTTTATTCGGCATATTCGGCATCTTTTTCACTATTCGTATCCGGGCGAATTATTCGGTTTTGGTGCCAAATATATTCGGTACACGACTCGGTAGCCAAGAAAATAGAAATAAAAGACAAAATTTAAATTTAGGTCATTATAAGTCAAAGAAGTCTTATAAATAATGTGTTGAATAAGGCCATTATATATATATTATATAGGGCCATTCAATAAATATTTAGCCTACAAAAGAAAAACGAAAATTTTGAGAAAGTATAAATTTATTTTTCAACATAGTCTCCTTTTAATTCAATACAGTTCGACCAGCGATGCTCCAACTTTTTTAACCCGTCTAAAAAAACGATTTCCCGAAGTCTTCAAAATAGGTCTCTGTGGCGGCGCTGATTTCATCATTCGATCTTTCGCCGGCGAGTGCCTTTTTCAGATTTGGGAACAAGAAGAAGTCACAGAGAGCCAAATCTGGAGAATACGGTGGACGGGGCAGCAATTCGTAGCGAAATTCGACCAATTTGCCCATGACGACGGCGGAGGTGTGAGCCGGCGCATTGTCGTGGTGGAACAACACTTTCTTTGCCAAATGGGGCCGTTTTCATTTCAATTCGACGTCGAATCGGCCCAATAAGCCGGAATAGTAGAGCCTCGTGATTGTTTTACCCTTATCGAGGTAATCGATGTAGATCATACCTTGTGAGTCCCAGAAAACACTGACCATGGCTTTTTCAAGCCGATTGAACAGTCTTCGCCTTCTTTGGAGCACGTTCGCCGGGTAAAGTCCACTGTTTCGACTGTTCCTTGGTCTCTGGGGTGAACCAGTGAACCCTTGTTTCGTTGACGGTCACAAAACGACGCAAGAACTCCGGCGGATTCCGTTAAAACAGAGCCAAACATGTCGCCGATGTGGTTTCGCGGTTGCGCTTGTTGTCTAGTGTGAGCAAAGCTGCACCCATCGCGCCGACAACTTTTTCATACCCAGTTCTTCGTGTAGAATATGATGAACTGTTTCAGCTATCTCGCGAATCTTCAATCGCCAGTCTGCCAACACGAGATCGTGGATTTTTTTCCTCAGTAGTAGCAGCTTTCTGTGCTCCTAGACGTGGTTCATCAGAAACTGACATGCGGCCACGAGCAAACTCGTTGAATCGATTTTTGTCGGAGGCCATCTAAGGAGAAGAGTCACCGTACACACCGTCTAAGCGCTCTTTGATTTCGCTTCTCGTTTTCCCTTCCAAATAGAAGAATCTAATCACCGAACGATATTGTTCTTTTTCCATTTTCGAAAAACCGACCGACACGCTCACTTCCGAAGGCTGTCAAAACAAAACAAATGAAGGAGGAAAACTAAAAACTTGACGGTGGACTGCAAAAACTATTTATTGTACGATAGTAACAGACTTTTGTAACAACAGCGCCATCGGACGGCAAGGCTAGGTACTTATTGAATTCCCCTCGTATTAATATAAAGTAATTAAGCTTCAAATCAACATTCATTTCGAAAAATATTAAGTCATATTAAGTAAGTGATAATTATGTACAAAACTCAATACATGTTACTGAATTGTACGTTTAAATACACGCACCTTTAAATACTGAAAATTGTATAAAAAAAGGGAAGTTAATAAAAAGATTATTAATATAAACCAAATTAAATAGTAAAAGGATAGGTTAATAGTAATAAGACTTTTAGACATACATAGAATAAAAATAAACCGATTCGATTCCGAACCCGCAAACTTTGGGAAACCATTCCGTCGCTCTACCAATTTAGCTACCGTGTCTGATACAGTCGCATAATTGGGGAATTCGAAACCCTGCTCGTAAAACTTAAATAAGCTTAACATGGCTATACACGTTTAGAGATACTTTCGAACAATAATAAGACTTAAAATTATGTGTGAATCAAATAAACAAAGACTAGAAAGGAGTGGACCAATAAAGCGAAACATAGAGACTCTTAGAGAAGAGTTCAAGAGGCTCAGAGGCCCCCGATGTTATTATTATAGTGTATGTATACTATGCTTTGAACAATTATTGTAGATTCGATTTATTAAAATTATTATTATTACTTATAGATAACTAAAGGATGTGTATACAATCGGAAAATACTAAATTAATCACAACCTAAATCAAATTTTCCTAGCGGTTTCATTTGTTACATACTATTTCTAGTTTTACTGTAGCTATACCTATTTTCGTCTTTACTTTTATAATAGGAACAATTTTGAAAGTAAGAAGTATGTTATGGGATAATTTATTAAGATGCGCCGAATAGTGGTTTTAACGAACAATCGAATACCGTATACTATTCGGTTTAACTTTTACCTAACCAAATATTCGGCCAAATTATTCGGTTTACCATTTCATTGTTTGTTTTTCATAAACAGATTCTAACAAATATGTTACATGTGATTTACTTACTACTCTATATTTTATGAGATTTAAAAATAAATGCTTATTTAAGCTTCAAAATAAATGTTGAAGATACTAAATACTAATTGTAAGTAGGTTAGGAATAATAAAATAATTAATAATTAAAAATAATTTGACTTTACAACTCTAGTGCAGTTCATAAGAATTAGAATTAGGAATAAATATTACCTAGGTTTTAATTCTAATATGAGATTTTATTAATGCTTGTCTGTTTGTCTTTTTTTCTTTATATATACATCAATCAAGTACTTACTGAACCGCTTTGTAACACCCGCGGACAGAAGGGAGTCCATTAGCATATTAACTTCTTTTATTATCGATAAAAGTATACATTACGTATTAATGTATATTTTTTATGTTGTAAAATATATATATTTAATTATATTAGCTCGTAATAACAGCAGAGAATTTATGCATATGATTTGCCGGCTCCAAGCTAGTTTTAGGATGCAAAATTCAAATAAAGTCACATTACACACATCTATGGGATATAATATATATTATATATACATATTTATTTATCAGAGTGTCACCACCTAGAACTTAATGCCTGAAGCGATCTCGCTATTCGTCCTTTACAAGGGCCGGCCCTATCTATATGTATTAGGTACTGTAATAATTTGATTAAAGAGAAGAATACTGATAAGTCTAGATACTCTTGTATGTTAATTTGTAGGCAACAAGCTGGGGTGAGCCTCACAATTTCTGTTACATTATATAATCGATAATTATATTATATTTACACAGAGAATTATTATTTATTTATTTTTATTTATTTATCTATTTATTTATAGGACAACCAAAAAAGCATACACTAAAACATCATGAGAGAGAAGAGTTTTATATAATTGTTTTATACATTTATGTATAAAACAATTATATAAAACATGCATGCATGCATAAACAGTAGGTATACCTACTTAGGATGGGGGATCCATAGGCAGGTCTATGAGAGCCAGTGTCTGACAAATAATAAAGGAGAATATAAGTTGAACCAAGGATATCTTAATGGTGTGAAATCATAAAAGAACCATTTGTAAATGGCCAGTTAGGAAGTCAAAACAATAGCCAGTTTATAGACATTTTTATAACATAAACGCATTTTTTTTTGTAGTTGATGGTTGTTCCCGTTTTCATCTCTGTCGTGACCCCAATTCTTTCATCACGCACAGAGTTTTTATTTACAGCTCTATATTTAACGTAATTACTAGCTTTTTCCAGCTGCTTTAGTGTCTTGTAAAAGATAGGGAAAAATAAACTAAAAAAAATAATAACTGAAGTAATGAAGCCCTGATTTATTTAGATGATGACAAATGATTACTGCGTACGTACACGCACGTACGCGTATGTACGTACATTACAAGGGCCTTGTATCTTGTATCTGCGTTCAAATTTTATACATATCCATTCCAGTACTTTTTGTCTCATGGACAAATATCCAATCATAATATTTTATATTCATTACATTAGTAGAGATATATTGGAGATATTTCCTTAATAAAAATTTCCTTGACTCGGATATATAATAAGTTATCTCCGCCAAAATGTTAATAAATATCCATAGAGTTAGAAGCAAATATAGAATAAGATAAAACATATATCATATATTACTTTTATCAAAAATATTTTATACACAGGTTTGTGAACATTAAATATTTGTAGTATGTGTTAATATTATTTTTAAAATAGTTTTAATACTTTAAATACGTAAATCCAGTTGTTTTCTTCCAAGATTTAATAATTTAACGATGTTTGCTTTTAAAAACTAGCTTCGCGTAGCTTCACTGATTCATAATTAATGAATGGCTCTATTTTCAGTGTCATATAACTTGTAAAGGCATATATTTATTATTATAAAGCTATAGAGATAATCTAGTTTATTTAATAAATGTCATATTCTCGGAAACGAATTTATTTAACGATATTTAAGCGTAAAAGTTTAATTTATTTTATTTTTATTTAATTTTAAATTGTTTAATATTGCCATGCTTCAATAATGAAGTTAATAAAAAAAAATAGGTATTTCTATAAAGAAGTACCTAGATTTTAATCTATAAGATTTTAACCTAGAAGTAAAAAGAGAGTCTTGTGATGTACGACTAAAAGTTTTTTTTCTCTCTCTAGAGAATATTACCTACTTTTTTCAGAATTTAGTGTGGACCCGATAACGTGACAGATTTTATGATAATCGGTTCAACAGTGAGGTCGTGAAACGTAACAAACCTACACATCAAATTCGAATTTATATTATCGAGAATTTAATATTTTAGCTCCCTCTCTGAACAAAGAGTAACAATAATAGCAATACTGTAAAGAAAAGTCGGCAAGTGGCAAATAGCAACAGATGGCGCTACGACGTAATTTAACTGTGTTTTCTAGCGTAGCGCCCTCGTAGATCCCGGACGTAGAACTTCGTGGCATCATTAAACGTAGCATTGATAGCAGTACAAAAAAATGTTTTATGTTTTTTTCTTTTTACTTTATAAGGTTATGAACTAATTATAATTTTACAAAGGTAAATTTAATAGACCTCATTTGACATCTGTTAGGTTTCATAGTGAAGTAACTTCCTTAAAAACATCGATTAAATTCTTTTAATCGATACGGACTTCAAGTCTTATAATCGAAAGCACTTAAGTTACTGTTACCATTTAGACACTGCAAATTAAATTAAATACTATTAAAAAGCATCAAACGATTCCCTTTGAAATATTATTTTCTAACATTTTCTACTAACGTTAAGAAATGAAATAAAACTTTCTTATCTCTTTTTTCCTTTTTTTAGTTATGATGTGACTTTATAATGCTGATGCTGATGATTTGAATTTAATTACATTTGTTTATTTAATTAAAAATGTTTTAACACTTATTAGAAAATCGTAAATCGTAAAATCGTTATTAGAAAACGGAAGTCATGGTGTATTTCTAACCTTACAAATATAAATAATATTGTGTACCCCTTTACAAGATAACTTTACTGAATTCTGATGAAGTAATCTATTAAAATGACTCTATAAACTATTTATACGTGAGTTCTGTGAGCATTTTATATTTTATTTAACTCAATGATAACAATACATAAAATAATTATTATGCTGTGTTGACGCAATTTTCAATTACACAGGCTGATTGAATGTTTACGAAAATAACTTCAAACAAAATAAAACCTGTCAATTTAATTGACGAGTTCCGAAACTTTATTTACAACCAAATAAATACACATTTAAAGGATTCGTCATGTTACAGTAAAATAGTCCTTATCCTGTGTACTGAAAGGACTATATGCGTCAGTAATTTGCCATCATTTCTATTCAATGTCCCCTTGACCTATAAACCGTATTCCGTTGATGAATTAATTTTGTATGGATTCAAAAGGACGTACAGCTTAGCGAATAAACTTATCCACAAAAAAAATGATTATTTTTGCTAATAGTTACAAAACAAGATTGTTTTCAATTACAGAGTTAGAGTAAAGTTTATTCATGGATCCAAAAAAGTATTTTAAAACACTGTTTAGATTTGACTGCTTATTATCTTGATCTGAAAAATGTACAATTTGAAACTTTTTAATGTTTGACAATTTGCGGTACAGATAGATAGATAGACGAGGTAAAATCCGTGAATTTTAAAAATTCCCTGAAAAAGTGTTATGTAGCAGTACATTATAAGAACGACAATGAATCCCGGTACTATTAGAAAATTAATTAATTTCTTACTCATTGTGAAACTGTACCTCAAACACAAGCTTAATTACTGTAGTATTTAAACTTGGGAGTTAAAACTTAAACAACTTGTGCGTCCGACTGTACACGAGGGTTTTACAAAAGGTTGTTGACTCTGCTGCTGAATATGGTCGCTGTAGCTTATTCGGTTATTTAGTGACAATAGAATTTAAGTTTTATGTATTTTTCATATTTCATTTTATTTTACAGCTTTTTTACAAAAAAGTTGTTTATACTTTTTAGTAAAGATATTTGAGGTAACTTGATTTTCTATTTTTGTGGTTTCAACACATTACGAAAATTAATATATATATTATTTATTTGCCTTATAGTATGGATAGTTATTATTAAATATATTAAGCCGTGTCAAATATAAGGTTATGAGCTTATACTTTTAGTAAAAAACATAGTTTACAGAAAAATTGTCTAAATTAATTTTTATACATATAACAGTAATATCAAATCACAATATGTATTATATAATAACAGACTACATGTTTTATTACACGTATATAAGAACATGAACACATTCTACGCTCATACAGTTTTAGAAAATAATATTTTTTTTAACTTGCGAAAATATCTTAGTAAACTAAATCTTGAAAGGGGTCCACGAGGAATAGTCCCAGTGTTACAAAAAATCACAAACATATAGTTAACGTTTACTAAAACCAGCTCTATTCGGAAGAATAATCTGTAAATTTTATAATGTATTGATCCCAAGAGGGAGTCGAAGCCACGGCCTTTGGCTGAAAATCCAGGGTCACTAACCACTACACCAACAGGTCATCGATAGAACGAGGTCAAAGCTGCTCGTTGAGCCTGTTGATTGCTCAACAAGTGTTTGAGATCTCATACCAAAATATTATCTGTAAAGTTCTGATATATATATACAAGTATAATAAAACTAAACCGTTTGTTTGTTGGATTTGAAAAACAATTCTCTCTTTTAAATTATATTTTATTTATAGATATATATATATATATATATATATATATATAGGAAGTATAACCTTATTCTACAACTATTAGTGTCTTTGAAAAAATAAAGCAACTACACAGATACTGTTTGTTCTCCGGACTAATATCCCAAATGAGTTTCGGAATCCTTTTTGTAGTCCACGCGGATGAAGTTGCTGAAAACAGCTAGTCTAATATATAACCATAGAACGGACTATATATAATTTCCGCACTTGTAGTTCACAGAGTAATTCTTCTTTATATACTCTATTTAGAGATATCTGCTATCTTCTACTTGTACGCTATTCGTTTAATATCTTTGTGCATCGTTTTTGGCACTCAATTTAAACAAACTAAGCGACAGAATGTCAAGTCATGTCCAGAAGTTGCTGACCAAGTCCAGATGTTATGTAACATTTGTTGGTGATGTGTTCAGTTCCCTATTACGAGTTTTGATATTAAGAAAACTATAAACCTATAAATCATCCTAAATAATTGAATGTAAATATAATTTTTAGAATGTTTTCTATAAATATGTCAATAGAATAATGTTATAAGATGGCGACTTATGGTGTACATGTTTTCTAAAGCTGTTTATATTGTGCTTGTTGTGTACAATTCATATATTTTTTAAGTGCATCATATCAAAAGTAATATAACTTTTCATATAACTTTAAAGTTTTCAAATATAATTTAAAATAATAAAATTCTTAACATAAAAGAGAATAAAGTTCTGAGCAATGTCCGTGAAGACGTTTTACTGCGATATCGTAAAAACTGTAGATGTAAAACTTCAGTCATTTTAAGTGAGTGAATTTTAAAAGTTTCTTCATGTAGAAACTTATCGGAATAAGACAAGCATAAATGCATTTCTCGAAAAGTTAGGTACTGAAATTATTTCATTATTAAGTTTGAGTTTTCATGCTTTTATGTGTTTCGCAAGGCATGTCAAAAATTCATCAAAACGAGGGTGTTTTGATGAAACTTAGACAGGAACGACAGATTTTTGGAAAAAACTACTTGAATGAGGGCATTCCATTAATATTTCATACATATTTATATACATATAAAGCATAAGGTTTATCGTGTCACGAATGTAGGCAATAGGCAGACGTAAATGTCTGTTACTGGGATAGATAAGCATCTTAATAAGGGAAGTCTATAAAATATTAAATCGCACCATCAAATAATATTAATAATCGGAAGTACTGCAAGTAGGTCACTTCGACCCTCGACCAATCAATATTATGTGACCCCGAATTTGGGATGAGCGTTAGATGTTTGTAAGTACCTATTGTGCAGTTTTACTAACGATCTAATGTCAGTGAAGATATAATAATAATAATAACAATAAATATTACCTCAAAATAATAATTACTTAATTTATAAGGTGTATAAAATTTGCATATAACAAACATCATTGTATAATTAAATATTATAAAAATATATTTATCTTATTAAAATATTGTCCACATATATCGCACGGTATGTCTTGTTTTCTCGATGGAAATGTTTGTGTGTGTAAAAAATAAATGACTGTCTCACACGTTGAGATTGTCTGATCCATTTTACCACATGTTTTCACATTCTATTATTTGGTACTAATGTTAGAATTTCTCCAATATTATTTATTATTTTTGCTATCGTAAATCATTTTAATAATAAACTGATTTTTATATACTATTATAGTTTTGGTTTTTTAGTTATGTTATAGATTTATTATTATTATTTTTATTAAAATTTAAAGTAATGTGTTATTCTCTAGAACGAGTCATAATAGTATAAATATTTCTTTATTTCGTAACCAATTTAAGGAATATTAAATTGGTTACGAAATTATTATTATACGCCATATAACGCCATACTATTATTACACTTAACAGTAATATAATATATGCTTAAAAAAAGTTTTTTTATGGGCCCATAAAGACTTACTACAGTTCAGAATTAGTTCTCCGAATGTCCAACGCCCTTCTTACTTTCTCACGGACGAAATTATGGGCAGAAAAAAATATTCTAGCTAAGAAACTTGTGTAAATATTAATTTTGTACATGTATTTTTCAAAATATCTGTTGTGTTTATTTTTATTAATTAGTAATATATAATTGTACTATCTCTTAATAACTTACTGGCATACGTTATCCCCATCTCTGATAAAAAATTGTAATGTTCACAGAGTTATTATATATAGATATATGGGGGAGCCATAGGCAGGCCTGTAAGTACAAGTGTCAAACAAAAAATAATAAGCTGAGATATCAATGCTTATCTTTGTCTGATCACAAAAAAAGAGAGATAGGTAGCGTCATTTGCTTTCCCTTTCTAATTAAACTAATAAAAAAATATATTATATTATTATAACGTTGCTGATGATTGGCGCAATGAAGCATATTTAACGCACACATTGAAGCGTGATGGCGTTTGATTATTAACGCGTAGCTAAAAGTTTAGATAAATTATTTTATAACCTAACGATGTCATAGATGTAGAAAATAGTTTTAGGGTTCCGTGACATATGGGACTATACTACTAAGGTTCCACTACCTGCTTGTACGTATGTCTGTCACGGACTTCTGTATCTTTTGTAAACGTGATATAAATTTCTATTATACGATTAGTATGTACCACTGTTTCTAAAACAACTCATACTAAATATCAATAAATTTTGAAATTAAAGAAGGCACTTACAACATACATTATTTTATTTCATTAATGTCAATACATAAAATTGTTTATAAATAACTATAACGAGAACTCTAGGTAATGCAAGAAATAATGAATACTGGATTGAAATAATAAATATCTAATACATATATAATTAGTTCATTTTAAGTTCTGGATTAGTTCATAAATTAATAATAATCGTAAAAGTTTTATTATGATTTGACCCACAGCCTGTGGCACTTAGTAATTATTGCTTAGAATTATTTATAGTTATTAATTCATCATATTGTAATAAACAAAAATATAAATATTATATTGATCATACTTTGTTGTTAATCTTTTAAATATAAATATTAAATTTGATAATATAACTCATTTAACAAAGGGACAGTTTTTAATGTTGACTCTCCTGACTTTGTTGATTGAGTAATAATTACTTTTCTGGAGATAAAGACTAAAGTTTCCAAAGTAAAGAATGGTTACCGGTGTTTTATTTTAATGAAAGTATCCTACTTTTGATTAGAAAGTTGTGTGAACTCAATTAAAAAAGAATTGTTTGTAAAATCAACTTACTAGTCTTATCTAACTACCTAAGTTATTTCTTTTAGAACAGAATTATACCAGCTCTTAGCTAATTTGATACTTGTTACTCAGTGGGTCTGTAAATGTTTAAGATTTTATGGACCCTAAAGATAATATGCAAACCATCTTTATGCTTTTCCAATATAATAACCGAATTTTCGTAATAATCAGCTTAACAAAATACACAAGAATACTTTCAGATATATAATGAATTATATATTTCATATAAAACACATTTTATGCATCACTAATGAAACAAAGTAAAATATCATATTTGAGTATGACCTAGTTTCTGTGATATGACGACATATGAACCATGTTCACTGAGATCACTTCATTCATTATTGAAGAGATATCTCAAGCTGTGCAAATTTAAAACCACATTGTGTGATATCCGATGTCTGTCTGAGTGCAACAATAGTTCTTTATAATTTAGTGCTTATTATGTATATATATGCCAATACATGTTAACTGTTTTTTTTTATATTTCGAGATAACGTCATTGCCAGCTTAAAAGCCAGTTTAATTTTCAAATATAACACAAGCATATTTTAAAATGTATATTTATTATTAAAAAAATATATTTTATACAAATATACTTTTAAGCATACTGTTTTTTCATGAATTTGTAAACATTATGGGGTTCAAATTATACTATTTTCTCTACATGTATTAAAATGAAGAAAAAAATTACTTCCATTTCTTTTGCCAATCTTCATTGTATCGTTAAGTGCCGTAACCTTCAGCTTTCGAAAGCCCTTCATTAAGAGGATATTGGAAGTACCACGAGGCTCAAGACGCCTTACATGACCTTACGTACCTGTTGCTCGGCCAGAGAAAGTGACGCGGCCAAAATGCGCCGCCGCCCTTGGAGTTGCCAACCACAAAGTACTTGCTGGATAAACGGGCAAATATATATTAATTATTTAATTAAATTGAACAAAACGGATACGATGTTAATAAGACTAAAAATAATAATCAAAAGTATTTTTTACAATTAAAAGTCAATTGTTAAATCTTCAATAAATTTTATTTAAGTGCTTTACTTGCTAAATGCTCTTTGCATTAGAGATATACTTGAAAATGAAACGTAACGACCCGAAGTAAAGCAGTATTCTTGAAAATGCAGCTAAGTGTAGACAATGCACGAGATGTGAGCAGCGAGGCATGATGGCACGGATGGATACATTCGCTTACCTGTATGAAGTGATATGGGGTAAGGTCACAGGCTCTGCCAACTGGCAACACCGGCCCGGGCGGCGCCAGTTCTCGCGAGGCGCGGTACTATTCGCGCGCGTACTACGTACGTATACAAGGATTGTATGTGCCCTATATAATACTATTATACTATACCTACTAAGAATAGTTCAGTATAGAACGGTTTGATTATCATGTGTTTGAATGATGGCGTCTTTAATAAATAATTAGTTTTTCAATTAAAGGAGGAATAGTTTATAGCAGATAGAAAAGAGAATGTTAAGGTTATGGCGTTGCGATTACAATATTAAAGTAGCTGATATAGACGTGAATATATAATGTACGTATTTCTTTCTATATATAAAAAATAAAATTTATTAGATTCTGTATTGTTGTTATAAAATAATTCCTCTCAAAATGATTATATTACGAGATATTGTGTTAAGAATGAAATGACAAAATTACAGATAATAAAATCAATTAATATCTAATCTAATCTAAATCTTCATTGAGTGTGTGCCAAAACGTGGAATAAGAGATGTAATTATTCTTAAATAAGCTAAGTTCAATAACTGAATTAACGGATTTAACAATTTAAACCAACTAAACTAGAAGTAGGTCTGCGTCACCGAGCTATCAACGATTCATTAAAACCATCCCGCAATCTAGATGATCTTTCCGTTGATAACTCGAAGCGCAACAGTTAGCTCGTAATCCGGGTAGCGTTTATTTGATTCCCGGCACATTACGGAATATCATTTTCTAGCAAAAAGTTCGTATTTTGTTTTATATGTTTAGATATAATACCAATAAAATACAGCTTGTATAGTTACGTGCGTGTGCTTGAATATGGAAATTTTAAATTAATAAATAAACATATTATTTCCAAATTAATTCACATATATTTTAATTTATATATTTTTTGATATAAGACCGGTCATGTGCTTCTATTTAACGTGTTTTGATATTTAATCCTTCAAGTTCAAAGCTCTGATATCACACGCCCACTTCTCGTAGTACGAGTACTACGACCGGCGCCCACGCAGTCTACGCCGTAGGCAAACTGTCTGGCATTAACGGGAAAGCACGTCTGGGCGCTTACTTTATAACACTTTAATTGTGTAAATAAATTATCATGAAACAAGACGCTTCTCGCTCTTTTATATTGCTTTTATTTTTAATAATGTAACAATATATTTATAGCAACATTAATTATTTATAAAAAGTAAAAAAGCATCCATAAATCGGTTTTGCGATATGATTATGGGACAATATTCATATAATCGTTAGTAATAACCATTTACGACATTTATGGCTTTAACATGTAATGGAAAACTTACAACTCATCGGCTTATACCTTTTATAAATCTGTTCCTCAGGGACCAGGGCTTTAAGCTTTTATCATTTAAATATGGTGAACGATATGTAGACGGAAAAATGTAGGCGATTGGTTATATTGGATTTGGTTAATCCTCAAAGATTTTAGTCTATATTTGTATATTATTTGAGCATGAAAATTTTCAATCCTAATATTATTTTTTTTATAGCTTATTTGGATAAGGGTTTATTATTTTATAGTGTTTTTGATACCTTAACAATATTTAACATTAATATTTCTATTAAATTATAACTAAAGCCTGTGATCGGCTAAGGAATCTAATCTAAGCTGATTTCTCAAATGTTTGCGGTACTGTGCTAGTTCCTGAGCTCATATTACTACTAAATTAATGGTATGGTCATGAATAATAATCAAACCACAAAATTATCAACATTACTCCATGCTCTCATTTCTAAAAACAAATTATCATAAATATAAATTTTTAATTTAAACTACGTAAATAATATATTCAAATGCAAATTTTATTTAGTCTGAAGAAAATCCCACCATATAAAAAGACAACGAAAATCGACCTTATAAAAAAAAATACTGTAAACTGAAACATATTGTGAGGTTATTTCTATGGATAATGAAATTGAAATGAGAAGTAAATAGACAATATGAGTGGTTTGGGTCCTCCTGGTGTTTGGGCCGCTCAGAAGCGGCTCGAGTCATGGGCCAGGGCCGCGAGGGAGCGGACCTCTAGTGCCAGCAGTGGTCAAAGCCACAATTCCACAGACAGCTTCGGTGACGACAAATCACATGGAAGTCCAAGCGTACGTACAGTTAAGAGCATTTAATATATAATTTTAAATTAAAAAAAGTATTCAATTCGAACCTGAAACTTCTACGTTATCGATCTCAGAACTGTTACAACTGATCTATCGGGTCAAAACTTTACATGATATATAGGTAATAGTAATACGCTTTAACGAATAATTTTATAACTTTCAGCTGAGAAACTTCTTTTTAAAGAGGTTTAAAAAAACAGTGTTTCTGAAGAATAGTATTCTCTTTTATACAATAAAAACCTAGAAAGACCTATAAATTGTTATTTCTATCTGCTGTTTCTCATCTATTAAAATTCAACTGAAGTGGAAACACTAAAAGTTTTACAAAGCAGTTCATTTGTATGAAATAATATGAAAATGTCAATATGTGTAGTTCCAGCTGAAATAAACGCTGTTAGTAAAATGGGATTTTTGTAAAGGTTATACAATGTGAAAGGTTTTATATACAAATGTCATTTCACAATATTTGTTTACTAAAATATTTTGTTATGCATTGATAGTATTTACATAACAATCAATATATAAGTTTATTTATTTTTACATTGATGTTTCAAACGAAGTTATTTACAAAGTTTAACGAAATTTTTTCGTAGAATTAATTTATCTCAAGTATAAGTCTCATCATCTGTCCCTGCAGTATCTACGGTAGGTATTGCACAAATCCGTCACTATAGGTCAAAGTGTATTTTATACTCGAATTATTGTAATTATGTTTTTATTTCTCTTTAAACAAACGTCATTTTATATATTTTTAACCCCCCCCCCCCACCCCCCAAAAAGAGGGTAGCTATAACTTTGACGTGTGTATCTGTGTATTTGGTATCTATGTGTCTGTCTGTGTCATCGTAGTAGCCAAAGGAGCGGACGGATTTGATTGCGGTTTTTTTTAATCGAAAGTCTAGTCTGTCGAGATCGGTCTTTGTTCTTAGCTGTGTTTGATCGAAAGTGCAGCAGTTGTCTCCAAGATATCAAACTTTTATTGGTAAAAGGTTCTTATGCATTATTGATGACAAAAACCTAAACAAGTCAAGCATTTGTTTTTCGTAAGTTCATTCATCACTCATTTATATAGAAACCAGTAACATAACTATACACAGCAAAAACATGTATTTATAAATTATTTTACTGTTTTTTATTATTCAAATTAAATTTTCTGTCTGATTTTAATTAATTTCTTATGTATTTAATATTTTATATTAAAATTATCTTATATCAAAGAACAACGTAAGTAAAAATACAAGGAATGAAATTAAACATGAATTGTTTTTCATTTTTCTCTTTTTCGAAGCCTTAATTAAGTAAACTTTTGTGGCCAAATCTAAATACGGATTTTAATATAATATCTACAAATGAATTTCCTCATTGGCTTAAAACAAAACAAATACAAACCATATTGTATTAAAATAAGAAAAATTAAAAATATATTAATATGAATTAATTAAGGCCTGAATAGTTAACACAATATTTGAAAAGTATTAACATGTGTAGACATGTTAGGCTTATTTAAATTTTTAGTAAATATATAATTGAACATCCTCTGGAAACCCACCGCAGAGGTCGCAGGTTCGAGTCACTGCCCGCATTCGTTTATTTTTCATTCTATATTTATTTAAAATAGTTAACACAACTTTGACTAAAATTTTATTTTTTACAATAATATAAAAAATACACTGTTGCCAACATTATACCAATATTCATATTGAATACTAAATTATTTGTTACTAAACGACTATTAACTAAACTTTGATAAGTTGTAACCTTAAAATATATATATGTATAGATTTGATTTGATTAAATTCTTCTCTCGCTACTTCTAATAAATCCGATGTTTCTCTCTGTAGTGTTAAACTCCTTGTAGTATTAGTCCTCGATTTCAAATCCCTTACCTCCCTTAGCTTGTTTCACTTAATACTTACTTAAATGTAGCTCTTTCATATAAAAGCTTAATGTCCAATACCATTATTTTTTATTTCTCTTATAACTAAGTAAAGAGTACTTTGTAAATATAAGATAAAAAATATTAAATAAATATAGAATGAAAAATAAAGTGATACGGGCAGGATTTCCAACCCGTGAGTTCTGGGAAAGCGTCCTTTCGCTGTACCAATTGAGCTTCCGTATCGCTAAAAATAAATCGATACGGTAGGGATACCTCAGCTCAATTTGTAGAGCGACGGGACGGTTTCCTAGAAGCCGTGGGTTCGAATTTCGGGCCGTATCGGTTAATTTAAAATATTATTTTTATTTAAAATTTCAATAAGCATAACATGGCATGTTTACATGTTTAAAAATATTTTCAAACATCAATAATACTTTTAAATTAACTTTAAATTAAAAACTAGTTTTAAACTAATATTATTTCAATTGACAAGAATTATAAAAGTATTCATTAGGGTGTGGTAAAACAGACCCAATTATAGTCAGTCGTGAAGCAGTAATAAATTATGAGGAAAACAGCGAAGAACATGAAAAATGGAGAAGCTGACAGGCGACTACGACGGAACGGATCCGCTGTATTATTTATGACTCGTGGATATCAACTAGAAACTTTCAACTGTTAAAAGTTTTGAGAATATAAACTATATTTGTATTATATTACTATATTATATATTTTATGTAGACATGAGCCCAATTGTTCCAACAAGCAACAAATCTACATTTATTTGACTTTCAAAGTTCACTATCTATACTATTTACATATATATAATGCCTACTTAAATTAGAATATTTCCATTACTATTCAAGTTTTTCAACAATAAACATAACAAAATATTATTACATAGATACTCAAAAACCAAAGGTAATTAACATTTAGAGATGTAGTTAAATTATCTTTCATAATGATATTTGAAGTACAAACCTATAATATAACAAAACTGGATAATATGTCTAGTTTGTTATAATAAATGATGATTGTCAGAGTCGGGCCCGGACACGCTAACCAGGCTTTAAAAGTACGCCGTATTAAAATAAACAACTAATGAACATCTATTTGATTTAAGTGCGGTAAGTTTTATTATATTTGATAGAGTAATAGCATTGGAAAAGGTAGTGGTAATACTGTTGAAACAACTTTTGCAACAACACTCAAAACCGCAGCACACTGCAACAAAACTCAACACGGCAGGAAACTGCAACAACACTCAACACCGCAGCACATTGCAACAATACTCAACGCGGGAGCAAACTGCAACAACACTCAACACCGCAGCACACTACAACAATACTCAACACGGGAGCAAACTGCAACAACACTCAACACCGCAGCAAACTGCAACAAAACTCAACACGGCAGCAAACTGCAACAAAACTCAACACGGCAGCAAACTGCAACAACTCCTGCAACATACATCAATCTCTCCTCAACAAATTGACATTATTTTCTATTGTTACAGGAGATGCTGATACCCCGTGAGCAGTGTCGAGTGCAACCCCTGAGTGAGCGATCTGCTTCCTCTCTTCCCCATGCTCGACTAGCAAGGACTCCTTCCATTTCATCTCAAAGCAGTTTGGATAGTGGAACCTCGAGAGCTACTGTAAGTATAACTTAACAATTAATAGACTATTACTTACGTTTCTAGAAGATGAAAGTCCATTTCAGTTTACGTATATTATTTAACCTGAGAATTTGTACATTTGCAAGTTTGAAATCGACCTCTTAATAATGCACGCAGGTCTAGACTCTAGAAGTCTGATGAATTCATCTAGAATATCTCGTTTACCTAAAACATAAATCTAATGACAAGTGTCTCACACTCGGACTTTTAGGATATAAATAAGAATATACTAAAATATTATAAAGTTATAATAGTCATAAATTTGTATTTTATACCTTAAATAGTTCAGTTTTTTAAATACTAACTAAACTAACTAAAAAAAAATACATAAATATTAAATGAAACAACTGTTTGTAAATAATCGACAAAGTAAGTTTGTCCGTAAACTAAGCATTCAAAAGGGTATTAAAATGATTACTTCAAGGAAAAGCCGACTCGTCTTTATTCACCCGAAAACAAAAGATAGATAGATACTAAAGTATATAATATGAAATATTGATTAACTTTATTCGGTGTAAAATGATAACAGACTGCGTTAATATAATATCATATTTTGGTTACAATTAATAATAGACTTCATCATAATTTTCATATAATATCAACATGTTGAAATAATTAATTAATTGCAAATGAGAAGGCACTTTGGTATGGTTGTATGTACGTATGTATAATATCGTATAATTAAAACTATATTAAGTCGTTTTTAAAAAGCTGCAAAAGGTATACCGTCTGTAATTATGACAAGTTAGAGAGCTTTTTGTTTAAAACTAGCGAGTAGTAGGTCGAGTTAGAAATTTTGAAGAAAACAAATAAATAATAAAATTATACACTTGACGAGTGATTATACAGTGCTCGTTATCTTTTGTGTCGGTGGTCGTAGGTTCAATTCCCATACTATAAAAATATTTGTGTATTGTGTATATGTTTCTCGGGTCGCTTATACGAATAATATGTATATGTTTACGTAAAAATGTTTACTTATGTTTAGAGATTGTCTCTTTTGGAAATTTTCCAATATGTATTTATTAACTTAATACCTTTAAAAAAACAAAGTTCTGATTCGTAAAAATAGAATTTTAAAAAAGAAAATCTGTTTTCCTAACATATATGGTAGGTACAGGAAAAATTGCAAACGCACCCCTAGCAAAAGATGCAATTTCCGGAATATTGAAATCATATCGAAAAATACTTTTAAACCATAAAAGTATTGCTTTGATGTTTCAAAAACCGTTTGTAAAGTTCACTCTCGTTCGGTTTGA
This sequence comes from Napeogenes sylphis, assembly GCA_959347405.1. Classification (NCBI taxonomy): domain Eukaryota; kingdom Metazoa; phylum Arthropoda; class Insecta; order Lepidoptera; family Nymphalidae; genus Napeogenes; species Napeogenes sylphis. Next base: position 34,390,331 of record OY365779.1, on the reverse strand, counting down.
GTATAAACATTTTAAAGTACTTTAAATCCGAGTTTTACTATAAATTAAAAAAGTAGCTTATATTATTTTTACTTAAATAAAAAATAATATACTAATCAATCAATAAAAAAATAAATCAATCAATCAAAAAGACAGAATAAATCGTTGTTAATATAAGAAACAACATAATTAAAAACAACTCTGTCTCGTATTTTTGTAATAACAACAGAACAAAAAAGATTTTATAATCTGAATAATTATATTTGGATACATTTTTTCACACAATATATGTAGTAACTAAAATATCTTGTATTAATACATATTACTTAACTATAATTGCATATTATATATTCATGTATGTTGTTGGCACCTGTCTGTATCACATTTCATTCGGGGTCACAAACCTTTTTAACTATGGAGAGGGTTTGGGGTTTAACCCACCAAGGTGTACCTTTGTGGATTGACGGGCTACACTTCATAAAATTAATTTTAATACGTTTTCTCATGAGGCTTTCCTTCATCAATAAGATGAATATTTTAGCACAGCCCTACCGACCAACCATTCGATTATAAGGAATTGGCACGTGACAATCTCTTTAATACACATACTTTAATCAGGAAAACTCGATTTTTACTCTGTATACACTATAAGCCTTAAATTTGTAACCAAAACTTGAACAACAAGACTAAAAATTGTTGTTAACATAATATAAATGATCGTCTTGATATATATTTTCAATATAGGTATGTAATTCAGACGATTATTCAGTAACTATTCAGTGTTATCTATCTGTAGGCCATTTACGGTCTTAATTAATAATTAATCGATTTACAATCTGAGATGAAGATCAATCTTAGATGGCTTACTACAAACTCAATCATATTGTTGAAATGGTTTATAATTATGTATCAATGTTAAGCTTATTTAAATTTTTAATACATAGAGTATTCAAAATTCATTGACACAGAATTCGAACCTGCGACATCTGTTCAACAGTCCCGTCACTGTACCAGTTGAACTACCCATCTCGATGACTTATCATTTTATATATTATCTTTAAGGAAGCAGATGTTTTTTTTTAGGCTTCTTTCAATCATATTTTTAACACACTTTTATTACTTTGTCGTGTGTGTGTTTGCTTGTAACCGACTTTTTCAAATGCGATTTGTCTCATTTCCCGAGTACCGATTTTGTTCAAACTTTATACATATATCAAGGACCGATAGTAAATAAATGATTCCATAAGATTTTTTTAAACTATAGCTATTTTTTCTTTTTTTAGTTGATTTTGTGATGAAAACGTATACGTTAATCTTTTAGTCATGCAAAAAATATCTATAAAATAATTATTAATCCTGGAGATCCTAATGAGGATAATGAGATAATTTCATCGAATTATTAATTTACTATCGGTCCTTGATATGTCTACAAAATTTGAACAAAATCGGTTCGTGGGAAATGAGACAAAATCAGATTCGAAAAATTCGGTTACAAACAAACAAACATGCAAACATACACGTGAAACTAATAAAAGCGTGTTAAAAAAAGGCGCGCTTCTTTACTTTTGTGGCATTTAGGTAAAAGTCATTGATGTGATTGAATATTTTCACAAATGCTTTTTTAAATAAAATTAACTCTATTTTTAGAAATGAATATAAATTTCGTATTAAATTAACTTCTTCATGATTTACGGACATTAACCGATACGGTATGCTTTCTTAGACCGCAAACGTGGCTAATTTATTTTATTCTCACTCAAATAATCTCTTAAAAATTATAAATTCTTGAGATCTTAACGATTAATTAATCTTACCTTGTTATTTTACTGTCAATTGTCTTTTACAATTTTTGAATGCTCCAATAGAATCTGACCACCTAAAGTAAGTCAAAATCGAGTTCGAAAATATAACTAGAGATATGGCACAAAGCGCCCAAGGCTTTTTTCCACAATAATTTTATTATATTTTGCCCATTATTTATTCTCATATTACGAATAATTTTTTACTTTTTAAATCAATTCAATTTTAAAGCGTGTTTTTTATTTTTTCAAACTATATTTAATATTTACACTCATAACTCACGACACATAACTAAATGTCAATCAATTTCCTTGTTTCCCAACAAAATCAAGCACAAATAAAATCAATTTCGATAATTTACTTCGGCCCTTAAACTTGAAGTCAATGTAGCTAATACCTTCTTGTAACCTCTTCTAGTTAAAACAATATAAATAAATATGGTATTTTTCCCAAAGTTTCTTATAACTATAATACACATATATAATAATCCAAAATTTATAATTTATTTACTTATTATATCAGGGAAGTCTTTGATATAGATCTCTTCTAGTGTCTTTCACTTTTCTGAATCTAAATAATTCTACTCGAATTCTTTGTCAGTTTGTCCTCGTATCTTTTTCTTCTTTTCTTTAAGACATTTACCATTTTCTCTCCCTTGCTCATTTTGTTAGCTCTCTGTTTGTCTTGTTACCTAGAATTTAAATTTAAAATTTATTTTATTTCAAGTAGTCCGCTCCGGAATTTTGTAGCAAAGTTGAACGCGTGTTTTTTAGATTTGGTTCCAACTATATGTTTTACATGCATTATGTTGTGCGCTGCAATTATAAACCAGATACACTATACAGTTATTTCTATGACTTAATGAGTTGGGGAAAGAAAAGTCAAATGAGACAACGAAAAAACTTAGCCACTAATGTTTCAATATATCTAATAATATGTCTAGCCATGTTAAGCTTATTTAATTTTAAATGAATATAGAATAAAAAATATACAGAAACGGGCAAGGATTCGAATTCGCGACCTTTGGGAGAACGTCCCGTCGCTCTACAAAGTGAACCACGGCATCGCTCTATCATTGCGTTTTTATTCTATATTTATTTAAAACTTGTCCCTAATGTACATAGAAAGTGTTTTCAAACGTATAGTTAGGTATAACTATAAAGGGCAAGTTCTGCGTTATATTTACATTTACGTAGAAATCGAATATGAAAAATTGTTAAACACTCGCAGCTATAAAAGAGGTCGCAATATATATACAGCCTTTGAGATGCGGTTTCATTACTGTTTTGATCAATAACTTTATAAATCCTATCTACACTATGACGAGTTATGACTTGTTTTTAGTATATAATATAAATTAATACTAATAGTGACAGTATATCTATGAGTTTACTGTTCCAAACGTATTCACTGAGGACTTTTTTATTTGTATCTAATAACAAGTTTTTCTATATTAGTTTCGTTTTTCTTGATTTTCTTACAATGTATATTTCTTTTCATCTTCTTACTTAGTTGTTTTACAGCTATATATATCGAGTTGCAGAAGTGTCTCACGGTAATCTCCAAATGCTTTTGATACGTTCCACTTGATTTTAATTCTAAAATGGGATTCTATAGCCGTTTTTACTTCTCTTTGCTTTCTAGTTCTAATTCCGATAGCTTTATGAATATAACTAAATCTACTTAAATACACCAGCAGCAAAACAAACAAACATACGACACATAGTAGTTTTCGAAATGCCTTTAAAATAAATTAAAAAAGACAATTCAACTGAGCTTTACGAAATTACTTTGATTTATTAAATAAAAACCAAAATGAACTTGCAACAAAATATGCTTCGGGTATTAAATTCGCTGGAAATGAAAGGGCAAAGGGGAAATAAACATTGTAACATAAGTTACATCTATCACATTGTGCTCTAGTTGGATTTCTGACGGAATATATGACGAGATCAAAACAGCGAGTGACACCTTCATTAGCAACTAAGTTATGAATGTTGGATGGTTGATTGCTAGTCTTTGTGTTTGGGATAATCTCTTTGAAGATAAATTAAAATTAAAAACACAATAAGCGATGATGGCCGTGAAAGGTGAATGACCAAATTTCAAATTATATTTGGAGGTCGTTGTCATTATTATTCGTTGTTTTGGATCTGATTGTTCTCACGGATATTGTGGGTAGTAATCACGCAATATATAAAGTTCAAATGTTTTCATAGTTATGAAATAACGATATTTCAGCAAATGAATGGTAATATAGATTTAGAATAGCCTTTTATAGTAGTAATAAACTTTTCAGAATTGATGTTGAGTTTGATTAAATAGACTTCACTCTAAACAATAAAACTACATACATAATATAATAATTTACTTGGTATTTTCTAAGACTTTCACGAGTACTATACATTGAAATAAAACTATTTTTACAGATTAAACTCACGTATAATAAATTAAATTTAAAATTTACATTTTTAATTTAACCCGACATTTCGAACGCTTTGCAACAATCTTTTAATTAATTAATATACGCGAGTTAAATCAGTAAAAATAGTTTTATTTCAATAATTTATATCTTTCAGAGTCATCGTGGTTCATCACCTGCGATAAGAACCTTCGCTCCTGATGGAAGGACGCTGGAGGCTGGTATTGCTGGTGTTCCTCGATCCCCTTCCCCGCTCCGAGCAGCATCGTTGGATGTCCGTGCTGCTCCGCTCGGCTCCCTGGCCTCGCTCGCTGACACACCAGCTCCTCCGAGCCCAAGACACATACCTCCTAGATGCCTTTCTCCTCTTCTGATGCCTCCAAGGTATATATTTTTTTAATTCATTTATTTTATATATTCGTAATTTTATTCTGACATTGAAACCCACGTGGGTTTCAAACCCCGCCGGTTGAGTTCTGTTCCAAGCGACAAATCCAATAAGGAATAAAAGCGGAAAGGCATTCAACTTGACGTTATTTTTCATATCCTCTACTTATTTACTGTCACCGGTTCAATTCAAACCTTTGAATATGGAAATCAAGGCAAAAATATTATTAATCTATTTCTTTTATTTCTGTTTAAGTTTTGTATGTCAACATACACATGTAGATTGACACGAGATATAAATAATATACATAAGTTATATACCTACATTGTTATTTAGTTCCCTTATAATACTCGTGACTTACAGTAGAAAACGTATACGTTTAAGTTTTATATACACATATGCATGGGCGTACCGAGGGGCTGGCAGGGGGGAGGGGGGGCAGCTGCCCCCCCCCCTGGACATCCTATATTCCTGTACTACCTTCTATTGTAAAATAAAATTAGCATTTTAAATTACGAAATAAAACCAATTTAGTTTTAAAAATTGAAGAAGATTTAGAAATGCTTTCTCAAGAAGGTGAGTCAGGGACGAGAAAAGTGGCTTTTTAGTTGATCTAGATCTATGTTTTACGAACAAATACAATTCTGTAGTAAAACTAAAATCTTCATTGGATGCGAGATTCGGCCATGCTCAGAAAATTAAAATTACATCTCCAAAATTACCAAAATATATCAATGACATTAGGCTTGCCCCCCCCCCCTCTCCCCTCCTAGCACAGTATCTGGGTACGCCCATGCACATATGTATACATTATGTGTGTATATATATTTTATGCTACGTTAAATGATATATTGAAATTATTTTTAAGTATTGTAAGTGCATAAACTAAGTGGATCAAATTTCATAATCTACGAACTACCTACGGTTCTAGAATCGACCCGTGTTGGACAAACATTGGCCAAGTGTGCCAACAGTGGCTAACATAAACACCCTCAGGCAGTTTTCAGCCTTTGTGAATTACAGATGACATTCTATTTCATCTAACAGCCTTCTACAAAACTACCTCAAATATCTATTGCGCCTGAAAAAGGAGAATTTCGTAAATAATCAAATAGTTGTTAGGTTAATCATTTTAAGGATGACGTTCGAAGAATGGAGTCCAATATTACGTGTTTCTTTTGTAATATATATTTTGCCATTTATTTAATATTATATAATCTCTAGAAGGGATTTGTCTCTCTGTATCTTAAAATATAAATAATTTCAAAGAGATTAATTAACTTAACTAGCCTTAAATTATGAAAGTTCTTTAAACTTTAAAAATGAATTATTTTTTAAGTTTGATTCGCTAAAAGTTTGTGTTGAAACTTTTCTAGCTCGCTTAATTATAAATCGTAATTAGAAATACCTTAATCCGAATATCATCCACTTATTATTTTGTCATGCTTATTACATAATAAAAAAATCTGATCTGTCAAATAATATAAACTAGTAATTGGTATTACAACGAAGTTTGTATTTTTACCTGATGCGTTTTTAAGTCCGCCATTTTTAATCTATCGCTTCTTTATTATACAAATTATACATTTTACTTAAATAGAAAAATAATATTTATTCTTATATCATTGTACTGCAACAATAATTATAATATATAAAAAAATATTTGTTATTTATAGACATTTTGTGTAAAATAAAAAAGTATCTAATATTTCCCATTTGTTCTATGACCAATAATTCAATAATTCGCTCCCATTTCTATCAACAGATTTTGTGAGATGGCCGGACCAACAAACAGGCAATAATCAAATAAAACTATCTATTTAGAAATTACATTTAATTGTTCTAAAAAAAATATGTAAGCATTTAGGTATTATTTATTAAATGTGCTGTACAGACGAGGCCTCATAATTTTAATAAATATATAATTTAACTTCCAGCTTTAAAACCAATAAAAAACTTTGTTCGATCGAAAGAGACATACAAATAACACTGGCATGACCTACAAATTGTTATTGTGATTTAAAACGAAGCATCGGTGTTACGTATAGGGATATAAATTACTTTGCGGAAGCAATTGTACCTACCTTGTTTACTTATTATGTATAAAAAATTGCAAACATAAATAAAATGTCTTCTTTTAAATTCAGTTGACTTTGACAGCGAGGGATTGGGATTAGGGTGGTGGGGGGAAAATTAATTATCTTTTTGGTTTTGCATTTTAGGATTTTAATTTACAGAAGTATTCTTTCAAGACCATTTTGTTTATTTTAATCAAGATCAAAACAGTAATAAAACGACGCATGAAATGAGTTTCAAGTATTTTACCTTACTTGAAGCTAACCACCTGACTAGTAGAGGGTATCCGGCTTTTTGCTCGTAAAATAAAACGGAAATCCTTAACCCTTTTAGCTACTCTTATCACTGAAAGGCGTTTATGTTCGTTCTCAGTTTCATTACGAATAGCGTCAAATATCAAGGGAGATACACAAGAACTCTACAAGAATCAATCTGAAGAGGGCGTGTCCTCAACAAATTGATATAAACTCAATTTGCGCACCCAGCCTTCTTCTGACACTTCCAGCTCATTACTTTTGTATTAAAAGGACATCTTCACTAACTTATATACCTACCTATACCTTATTAAGACTGGAATGAATAGATACTCCCTGGTTAGACTAACATTATGTTAATTACTAATAAGAAGTTATAGTAATGAATATAAACAAATGAAATTATTTTTAACAACGCACCAAACGATACAAAAAGATAGATAAGGGTTCTGTAGAAAATACAATTTGGTGAATTTACATTTTAAGAGGATGAAATGTCAGTCTTAGTATTTAAATTAATTTACTATTTTATTTTGTATTTGCATATATGTCAGTTTAATTTTTAATAACAAATCAGATTCAAACAGAACGCGAACTGTCAACATGGTTGGTGTACTGCTCGCTGAATTATTAAATGATATACGCTTCACGGATTCACATTTAATGCGTTGAAATATACATTTGAAAGCAACCTTGATATTAATGGTGTGGTTACAAATTGGTTACATAGTTCTCAATTGTATTTTGTTCAATTCAAAAGCGAATAAAAAATGGTTTTCAAACTAGTAACTCAATTAAATTGTGTCAAACTATGAAATTAGGTAACGCAAAATATAACACGCTATATTTAACTTAGATTACTTTACGAAAACTTTTATAACCCGCGATATTTTTTATAGTTTGATAAATTGTTTCGCAATTTTTTTTTATCTCAAAGAGGAATAAGAAATGTAAATAAATAAATGCGAATAAAAAAGTTTATATAGCTTTTTTATATATTTCAGACGAATAGACCGAAGTAACTCCTTAGTGGAAAGCAGCAGTGGCGCCCCCTTAAGTCCTGGAGCTTGCACTACAATTAGTGCTTTAGGAGCGCTACAACCTGACCTCTACACAAAGAGAGAAACTCCTCTTGTAATCGAGTTAGAGGGCGTTGGACCCTCACTAGGAAGAATTCACTTACGCCTAAAATACGACTTTGATAGATCGGATTTGGAAATCCATTTGATAGAAGGTATAGAATATCTATTTATGTTTAATTATTTTTAAATTATTCATTTAATTATGTATTTATTTATTTATTTTTATCTTTCCAACTTTGAATGTATGCCAAAGATTACTTCTCCTAAGTATAATACTTGTGTAGCTAATATTAACTTTATTCCTCGAGTAATTAAAAGTAATTGATTTAAAACATTACATATGTATAACATGATTGATTACAGATTGATATATATATATATATATATATATATATATATATATATATATATATATATATATATATATATATATATATATCAACGATAATACACTGAGAGTTATTTACTCATACCAAAACATATAATTTTAAGACCACAATATATAAACGTAGTAATCCGTAAAACCATGTTATGAAAAATTAAAAAAAAACCAATGTTTGTTCAGGCGTTGTGTATTCAAATACTTAAGCAACTCCACGCATGACAAAATTTAAATATATGAATATTTATAAGTGTAATCCCTTAATAACCTTCTTTATAAACATTGCTGGAGTATACTTATTGAAACGTTTGTCTTTTTATGAGAAAAACACCTGAGTACAATTTTTAAATAAAAAATATTTTTTAATAACGTATATATATACCAGTATATGTATATATTACCAATCTATTTTTTTAATTAATTTATACATACGTATTTGTATTTTAGCCCACGATCTAGCCGGCTATGAGGCTGGGGGTTTTAACGATCCGTATGTAAGAGTGACTTTGTTACCTGAAGTCGACACACGCGTCCGACAGACACCAGTTCACAGAAATGAAGCGAATCCCTTCTTTGACCAACATTTCAAGTTTCCAGTATCACACGACGAGCTGACTGACAAGACGTTGTTGCTGCAGGTGTTTGATTATGACAGGTAAGTTATATAAATGAAACAGGTAAGTTGTATAAATATGACAGGTAAGTTTTTATTATGTTGGTACAAAGCAATCATTATTATAATAACTATGCGATAAAAACTTGTATTACCTATTAGATCGAAATAAATAAATTTTTACGGATTTAACTCGCGTATATTGAATTAAATTTTAAATTTACATTTTTAATCTAACTCTACGTTTCGAATGCTTTGCAGCAATCGTGTTCACGGTAGAACGATTAAATATTTTATCACAATAATGTTTAGAGAACGCAGGGTATAATTATATATTTTAAGTGTTGTTTATAAAACTTTTTGGTGTTAATTAAAAATTAAAGGTTTTCCCGCAACGAAGTGATGGGCTCGGCTAAGGTGCCTCTGTCTCGCGTGGAGGTGGCCGGTGGTGCCGAGGTCTGGGCCGAGCTGTCCCGCGAGCGACGTCCGCCGGAGGAGCTGCAGGAACTACTGCTGTCTCTCTCTTACCTACCTTCAGCTGAACGACTCACTGTGGTAGTACTGAAGGCCAGGAACCTGTTACCACCACAGGAAGGAAAAGATGCTTTAGGTAAGGTACATTTTTTTAACTTGTCGATTTGGTTCATTTAAAGGTTTTAAATATCACTTACATAAATCTTACTTATATTGTGACTAGACTTTAAAAAAATAACATAAAAAAAACATTCGAGATTATATTATCCGTATCGCAGGGGTTAAACAAATATATAAATAATGGATAGCCATAGATTGTTTTAGTTTAGTTTGGGTGTACATTGGTACACCCAAACCAAACTAAAACAATCTATGGCTCACACAGAAAAAAACCGTTGTGAAAATCGAACCCACAACCTTTCGTTCAGTCCAGACACGAATATAAGAATGTCTCTATTTATGTTTATCATCTTAATTCTTTTATAACGTTTACAGATGTATACGTGAAAGTATATCTACTAGTAAATGGGAAGCGTGTGAAGAAGAAGAAGACTAACCGCAAAGAAATAAATAACCCAATATGGAATGAGGCATTATCCTTCAGTCTATCATCAAATAACTTACAAGAGGCTTCCATAGAGGTAACATTTCTTGAAACATAAAAATTATATAAATTCTGTATTTAAATTTGATATAACCTATGCTGCCAAAGACTTGATTTGCGAAAATAATGCAATATTTTTTTTTAATATGGAACGAAAAATAATAATTAATACGAAACTGGCAGGGTTTCAAACACGTGACCTCGGGAAAACCTCCCGGAAACATTTATATTTATTTTACATAAATGTTTATAGATATTTTCAAACAATACCTACCTTTCACTGTCTATACACCTACAACTCGATACTGTTTTCTTTAAGAGTGTATTAAGTTTATGTTAATAACAGTCTGCAATATTAAGTACCCACTACCAACCCGTGGCAGGTGTGCGTGGTGACTGGTGGTGGCAGCGGGCTGGTGGTGGGGTGGTGCTGCGTGGGCGCCGCCGAGCCCGCCGCGGAGGGCCGCCACTGGGCTCAGATGGCTCAAGAAACCCGCAAGGCTGTAGCTATGTGGCACACCCTCAGATAAACCGTAGACTACTGGTCTACGATCTCCATTATGGCACAATCTATCCCGCTCGCACAATAACTGTCATAATAATAATTGTCTTTGTAAAACGGCTGTTAATTGTCAACTGTCTCGGTTTCGCCTAAAAACTAGTTTAAGTGAATGTGTCTTACAAATGTCTTAGTATTCGATTTAATTAATATTCGAATAAGCACTATTTATACATCCATGTACTTAGTAATATTTTAATATATCATTCTACTTAACATATAAAATTCTAAAGCCTAAGATAATATCGAAAACTGTGTACTTTTTTATAAAATATTCAAGTTTGTCCACACAAAATAATATACATTTTGAATAAAGAAATATTATTTTTATTAAAAATAGCATGTTGTTTAAACCGAAATAACCAGTAATTAATTACTAAATACGGATGTTTAACAATTACGAAAATTACTTAGTATTATATCAACTATATAGATTAAATAATTAACAATTATTGTATAATCTGTTAAGTTCATATACCTAATTGGTTCCAACTTCTATTAATTAGTATGAAAACATTAACTATAAAGTTTGGAGGCTTTTCAATAGTCTGTCTTCACTGTCCCTAACTGTGGGCGAATTTATCAAAAAAAATCAAACTACACTCCAGCCTTGATTACTCCATTACAAAAAAAAATTGAGCTTGCAAAACAGCAAACAAATCTTATGAATTTAGAGATTTTAAGATATATCATTATATGTATTTTCGTTTAGGTGTAATTATGTCCATAGATAAGTTCTTCTATAATCTATGCCCACAGTTATCCCCTTGGTGTCTACCAATATATCTAAAATATGTCTAGTCATTGTGGTGATCTTTATTTATAAGATTTATTATATCGAATTTGATTCTGAAATATACGTATTTTTGTCTATATAAGTGTATCAGTGTGATGAAAGTATATTATTTTACAATGTCTGAATAAATCGTCTCTTTGTATCACGTCTTTTATTTAAAAGGTCAAATAAAAGTCGAATAAACAATAATTTACTTTATTTATAACCATTTATTTTACATTTTTTACACATTAAACATAACTTAATTATAAAAGTCTATGAAAACATCCGATTTACCGTTAAAGCTGGAACAGGACACGCCGGCAATCACTATTTACACTATTTAAAGTAACTTACCACGCCTGCTAGTTGCCTGCACACCAATCAGCAACTAGAATTGCATTGTGAAATGATAAATAACTAATAATTATGAAGAAATTAATTGCTGATTTGATGAATGCTAATTATATGTGTTATATAATTAGGTGAAAAAACAAACATAGCGTTAGTCAACATATCTATTAAATTTGATTAAGTGCTATTAATACTGCATTATAAATTAAAAAAAATGCTGTCTGTCTTGAAAAATAACAAATCAGTGATGGTAGCGTGCAAAGAAACAATAAATTAAATAAATCTACATAAATACTTTACACATAATAGAAGTCCATGTCGAAGAAAGTGCGTGGCTAAAACAGTATTATGAATGCGTGTGTTTATGTATGTCTGTGTGTTTCTGTTTATGTGTGTGTAGGCTTGTATATTGGGTGCGTGTAATAAGCGTGTATGGGTTGTCATTTTTGTGTGGGAACATCAGGATGGAGATATTTGCAATCGGGATCTCTGCAACTGCCGCCAACCTCGAAAGGGCACAGCACTGCGTTGGGATCCTCTTTCCAGCTGAAAATTATTTTAAGTATAACTAAGACTTTTGTAGCTCTCGTGGTGAGATCCGATACATACTCACATCCCATCCACGAAGCATTCTTTAATTATAGCATCGGTTATAGGCCTAAAGAATATTCAATTAGCTGTTAAAACTAACATTAACAAAATTGTGACACTTAAATTTAAAAAAAAAATCAAATTTTATTTAAATACTCACTTTTTGCACTCCAATACATCCAGTGGTGATACATAATCATTGACATCATCCATTTTATTATCATTTTCTTCACATTTTAATCTTGATTCTTTTTCTTGTCCAAATTCAAGATCTTGTTTGGCACTGTCTTCATCTCTTACCTTCTTGAAATCTACTATTCTCTCTTGAATTGGACTTTTTGGAAGCTTAACATTTTTTTTATTAGTATTTATATCTACTTGGACTGATAATCTAGGCAGTGTTATTTCTTTATTGAGGTCATTGACCACACTCACTTTTAGACATTTCAAATTATTAGGAACTTTATGATCCTCTTTTGTAGGATTGTTTTCTTTTTGTAGTTTAGACGCCGATACTTTGTTGCTTGTTCGGGTTATATTGGAATGCCTGTTGGTACTGAAAATTGATGTTGATTAAATATAAAGCAAAAATAAATTGTTTTAATAACTTTAACTCCACATACCCTTGTAAGAGCATTTGATGTTGGAGCCTTATTTTTGATAAGCCATCCTGCACTGATTTTTGTTGCTTCTTATTAATAGTTATAGCAGTGGCAATATTTCTTAGTTCGGTTGCAACTATTTTATATCTCTGTGCTAATTTCTTTGATTCCTCTTTTAAATTTATAATTTTTGAAGACTCTTCTGCTATTTTTTTTCTGAAAAATATAGTTATGAATTAGCAGCATTAATTATTATGTGATCTTATATAATTATTGTATTTACCTGGATAACGCAATCTTTTCATCTATATTTTTTATTAGAGCTGGTTTCTTTGACTCTATTGAAACATTACGGGGTTTAAGTGTTTCTTTGCTCATTTGATTATTTCCACTTGATGATATCCTTCTTGCTTGTTTTATTTTTTCTAGTTCTGCCATTCTCTTTACTAAGTTTCTGTATTCTATTTGTTCTGACTTTGGTAAATGATTCATTGCCTAGAAAAAAACGAAAATATAAAAACTATTTATGCACATAATTGATTTCTTAATGCTTTGTGCAACAAATAAGAGTCTATAGACATTTCATAAATGAAACAAAAAACAAACATTTTAATGGATTACATTAATGTAATCCATATGATATTAAAAAAACAAATAATTACAAAGTATTCTAACCTTGGCAACAATTTTTGGTGGTGGCTTAATTGGCTTTTGAACTACATCAGGCAATTTAGTTTCTTCCGTTTTGTTTCGAACCGTCTTCAATAAATTGTCTAATTTTAACTGAAATTCTGCTTGTTCAGACAATTTAATGTGCATTTTAGTTAAATTTTTAGTTGCTTCATGTTCACCCTCCGAGTCAGATTCTCCGAGATGGATGATAAATTTCTTTTCCTCAGCAACAACAACTGGAGGAGGTTCATTAATCTTGACGTTCTTATCATCATTTTTTTCTTTTTTATTTTCCTTTAAAATTTTTACTGAATCAATAGTAGTCTCTGTACTCTCATCTGATTTAGAATTGAACACATTTAAAAGTTTTGGCAGAGTTTTACTCAAGGAAGTTAAAAGTTTCGCTCTTAATAAATCTTCATCTTCCTCTAATTCATCTTCTTTGTAGCTTTTTTTTCTATACGAATTATCTTCAAGAATATTTTGATTAACACTTTCGTGATCACATTCAGTAATTAAACTTTTACCTTTGTCTTCAACATCCGACCCTATATCCATATCTACAGACTCTACATCAGTATTATTATTGACTTCACAATCACTTGTATTTACATCCAAATTGTTCTGGACTGCCTGGAAGCGCTTCTTTTGCAGTTTCTGCTTTCGTTTCATTTCTATAGCCTTTTTCAGTAACGCTGACTTCAAACATATAAGCCGAAGCTCTGCAGTATCACTGTCTTCTTCATCAGACAAGTTTGGCTTGCTTTCTGACACTTCCTTAGGTAAAACAACTTTTTCTACTGTTTTGTTTTTTGTTTTAAGTGCATGTTGTCTCAATAATTCTAAATCTTCATCAGAGTTTCCTTCAACAGTTTTTTCTAACGTAATTGAATCCACTGTATCAACGCCACCATTAGAAACTGTAATAGAATCATCAGTGTTTAAATCAATTACCTCACCTGACTTTACATCATTTTCTAGACTTCCTTTCGATAATTTGATATCCTCTTCCTCTTCGTTCAAGACCTCAAGTGTCGTTTTATCATTATTCAACTTAATATCCTGATCATTCTTATTTTCTATATTAATGATATGATGTTCACTTTTTGATACACACAACATTTTGTTAATTCTATCCTTCAATGTTGATTTATCATTCTTAACCTTATTAAATGATACTGCATCTGCCAGTTTTTTTCTTTTATTTCTGTATTCGTCATCTGAATAATCACTTGATTCTGAGTTATTTTTTACTTCTAATTTCTTTTTGCGTTGGACTTTTCTCTTGGTGTCTTTATATCTTATACTCTCTATCTGTTTTATTCTCCTTTGTTTGTATAATTTGGTAGGTTTGGGTTCTTTGGTGATCCTATATTTTAATTTTGAAAAACCATCATCAGCATCTGTACCAGAAATTTGGGAATGATCATAAAGCCCATCTACTCTTCTATGGTTTTTACGTAAAACCATATCTTGTCATAGTTTTTAGACTAAGACACAATGCAATTTTAAAATTAGATTTTAACATCAAATAAAATATTTAGAATAATCATATTAAGTGTAATCACTCGACAAATAATATATCAGTTGTCAGTAATTATGATAAGAAAAACTATCAGAGTGATAGTAATAATTTCTTAAGTCTAAAATTAAAGTAGAACATAGGTATAAGTTATAAGATATGACAGGGTGGCCTGTGTAAACCAGACTAAGTCATATACTCCAGCAACCGCTGAGAGGTCAACGGTCTTGGATGTCACAGTTACTATTTGTCCTTTATTTTAATTCCTTTGATTTAATCGGCGTACGTTCGTAAAATATCCACTACTGAGGCTCATTACACGTACGCTGTGTTTGCGGCGACCAAATAACTCAAATGAACTCAGTGCGGTCCCACTCATTCTTGGCAGTACATACCAGTTGTGTTTATGAAAATTGCAACAACTAGATTTTTGTAATACAGTAGAAACTCGATTATCCGGCTCTCAGTTATACGGATTCGCGATTATCCGGACTGCCCAGCTATATTCAAAATATGTACCTACAAGTCGAATTTGGGCAAGCATGAACGTGTCGTGCATCGTAGTAAAGCTTGAAAATAAAGTATTTTTACATACTATATTTGCATGAAAAAGTATAAAGTATAATTACCCAAAATAAAGTATAGTATACCCTAATACTTTTTATAAAGTATGGTTGGCAAGGCTACTTACGTACAAATTAAACTTATTATTTCTTAAGAAATTATACGTATGTACATACGTACCTAAATATTTTATTTTGTGATTGACGCTGCAGTATTTTAGTACAATACATATACGTATGTAATCTAAGAAAGTATATCTCTTAATTATTCCTTAATAAACATTGATTTTCGTTGATATATATATTTGTTGTTTTTAATAAATAAACATATAAAATTATATGTACCACATATTTATGCACAAAACCCGCTATTCTTCATACATCGATCTTCATTCAATTATCCGGATTTTCGATTATCCAAATGCCTAATAACAACAATTAGTCCGGTTAATCGAGTTTCTACTGGATTGGTATCATCAAATAACATAAGATTGTAAAAAATAAATTTAATATCTTATTAATTAAATGTAAGAATGAATAAGCCCTACTAAAACTATAATATCATAACATAATCTATGTATTGGAATATAGAATAAATACAAAAAATAAATTAGCTTCTTTGCAGTTTCAGTAATCCCTTATTATATTTATATAACCATTACATTATCAACATTATTTATCACTCAGAAGGTAATATAAAAGTAAATCTGAAAGTCACATTTAGAGCATAAAAATCTGTTATCATTATTAATTAGCGAATCTTCTCGTGAAATTATTTACTTTTTTGGCCTTTTTTTTTCTTTAAAAAGACAATACCTGTATTAGAAATTATGTTAACGCTGTATTGTGTCAGGCTTTACAAACATAAATAACAGATACAAAGTACACCCAGACTCAAAACAACAGTCTGTGGATCACAAAAAAAAATCTAGTGTGAGAATCAAACCTAAACCCTTTGGTTCAACATTCATAGTTACTAACTAACACACCAACAGATCTTATTTGGGAACTAAGCTTTACGAGTTCAATTTACTTTAGTTGAATAAAAAACCAATTGACACACCTGCAATATTGAGTGCGTTAAAAATAAGAACAGTGGTAATCTGTCAAAAAGCAATAAAACATCTGGTGCATTTAAACATTTGCTCTTATCACTACTTTGAGTAATTATCACTTTGTTTTGCTATTTTTATGTGTATTATTTAAATATTTTATCTAAAAGGATGAAGGTGATACCAGGTTATGAGCTAAATATGATTACATCATACAAACATACAACTACATTTAATTATATAATAGATGTTGTTTTTAGATGTTATGTACTCAGAAAAAGGAAATAATAATACTTATAATACTTGGCAAATGGGCTTTCATTAAAAAGAGTTTTTATTTTGCTTCAATGCAATTATAGTTGAAAAAAACTCAACAGGTTTGTAGTACCACATTCCTAGTTATGTTTTTTTTATTACCTGAAGCTGTTAATAGTGGGCCGCACTTTTGCAAAATTTTAAATATATATTATATATTGCTGAGTACAGTTGATGTTAGTGGTCTATCAGTATTGTACAACTATTATTAAAAGAAGAATGCAAAATCATATTAAATGCAGATTGAACTCAAATGACATTTGAGCATCATAAAAAACAATATCAAGACTAACGTAATATATTTGTGCGTATTTGTAAACAGATTTATATTAGACAGACATTTAAAGCAATATTAAAACATATCATATATAATGTTATTATTATGCAGCATTTATTTTTTCTTTATTTTTATTATGAATGCCAGCATTAATAATAAAAATATAATATCCTGGAGAACTTTGAAAATCTGAAACGTACCTGATCCAATTGAAGTCCGTTTTGCCTCCTTGCGTTCAAGGACATTATTGTAATTCTCTAAGACCTGCAAACGCTGTCGTAATAAAAACTCTTCTTCTGAAGATATGTCAGAAAGTTCGTCCAACTCGTCAACTATTTCTCCTTCCTCCATTTCAGAATCAGCGTTCATATTTGATAGATTACCACAAGCCATTTTTTACCTTTAGTTACAATTTAGTTAAATATCGTAAAAACTTCTGTTTTAACTTAAATTAATGAAATAATAAATTTAATATTAGTAACATTTTACACAAAAACACTTCTTTCAACTAAAACTATTAATAACATACGTAATAATGAGACCAAAAAATGTGAATGGCAAAATTACTTATTAATGATTATAATATTCACACCAGTGTCAGTGACCAGTGTGTGAACGTAGCTGTCAAGTGTCACAAACTACAGTGCCATAGTCTCTGTATGTAAAATATGATCTATGGTCATATATTTATCAAATCAAAATCAAATCAAAATTCTTTATTTTTGCATTGTCAAAACTACCTTCAACAGACCAGAAAAGCTGGTGACAGAAACTCAGTGGGACTCACAATTTGTTTTTTTAAAACAAAACTTAAATTGTTAATTACATTATAATACTGGCAATTCATTAACACAATTTGCAGTCGTTACGGGTAACGCCTTGTATTTATACTGTACTATATCACTGTTCTTAATAAAACGTTCAGTATTCATAAGACATATTTAAAAGTTACAAAAATATACTGACCGGTGACCTTAAATATATTAATGCCTATGTTTATCCAAACAGATATCCATAGTAGAATACCATAATACATTATAATAAGAAGATATCATATGTAGATAGGTATGATAAACGAACTTGGCAGAAGTCTCGTCAGTGTAGGATCTTTTTTCTACGAACCTAGCCAATCCAGCTATATGAGAGCCCCGTAGTAGCTTATTATCATGAATAATTCCTAGAAAAACTGTGCATTTAACCAGATCGATCACTTCCTCACTTAAAAATACATTCAATTGCACTTGTTAACAATGTGAAGTCAAAAATCTATTTGACAGAGAGCTTTGTCTAGATCTTCAAACATCACTTGGTGCCCTATTAATATTAAAGAACTATCATCAGCAACATCACTCATTATGTTTGTCTACAAAAGTAGACAGATCTTTTATATAAACAAGGAAGAGAAATGGGCCTAAGGTTAAACCTTGAGGGTTCCCCATATCAATTAGAACTCCCGTCGATCTTTTTTGAGATATTGGTACAATTTTTACCAATGTTTCATTCTGAACACCATCGTAAGCCTGCGATAGATTACAATATTCGCTTTACAAGAAAGACGCTTACGTCAGTAATAGATCAATATCCTATAAAAGCAAACTGTTTATAGTGAAGCAACTTGTGTTTATTGAAATGGTCTAGTAACTAATTGAAGATGATTTTTCAAATATTTTACTAAGTGAAGGTAGTACTGATTGGTACATAATTAGACGGATTTGAATCATTGCCGTATTCTAAAAGTTTTATTGTTTTATTAGATCAGGAAACACCTCACGAGAGATAGAAACAGAAAGAAGTTTATTAGAAAGGTAAAACATACATTTTATTTATTTATTTATTTATTTAGTTAAGGCAGGTAAATTTTACATTTATAATTATATTGTTTACAATACAAAAGTCAAAAACAGTTTAAGTGTCTTACCGATTAAAGACAACCACAGCTTATGTTAATGAGAAAATGCATTTTTATTTTCGGGTTATGATTCGGATTATGGGTCTGGCAGAGGTTTTACAGTATCCTTATACTTATAATACCCTATGTTTTACAGGCAGCGTGGTTTGTGCAATAGCCTACTAAGCTAAAAGCTTAGACAAGAGCAAAAATGAAAACAAATCCTATGTTTTGACAGCACGTATGAAAACAGCTGTAGCCGTCATTGTAGTATTAATAATTTAAAAAAATATTAGTTTATTTATGTAAAATGTTTGTAACTTTTACAATACGCAATAATATATAACTAATTGGATAGAGTTGCATATTATTTCATATATATTTGTTATACCGTAAAAGTGCTACAGACATTATTATTGTAACCGCCTCATTCAAATAACTTTATTTTTATATTTTTATCTGACAATATGAACACAGAGGACAATTGTAAGTTTGCAGCGTGTACATTCTTTGCCAAAAACCATCCTGGAGAAACATGTGGAAGCAATGGCTTACCTCTAACGCCTAGTTCAATAACCATATTGGGGCGTTCGCAGCGCCTATTAGGAATTGAGCATCCAAATTTGTGCACTTACCTTGATATTATCAGGGGCAAACATGGTAGGTTCTAAGTGAATACCAATATAGTTAATTTATGTTATACTTTAAATTGTTAATATTTTAAATTATGTTTTGTTTATTTTACATGTATATTTATATTTTAGAAAGGATTATAGTGGTTGCAGAAGTAATAAATAGATCACTGGCTGAATATACTTCGAAATTCTCTTGTGAAGAAATAATTAACATAGCTACACAAGTGGCTGATGCAATGGGATTTCTTCATAACAAAAACATTATACATGGGACACTATGTGACAATAATATCCTTCTAGATGATTATGGAAGGATAAAATTATTCCACTATGGAATGTATTATATGACTGATGGAGGAAAAGAAGTGCCATTCCCCCTTGGGTAAGTAAGAATTATGAAAGCCATAATGCATATAGAATACTGGTTATTACCATGTTAGATATGTTATGCTAATTAATAGGCTTTGTGGCTCGAAATTTCAAACAATTATATATCAATAGTTCCAGAGCTAATTGGTCTAAGCAAAATTTTTTTGCGAAATGGATTTCTATATATATTATACACTTTTGAAATCAGAAAAATCTTGATTCCAAATATAGTATATGTAATTACATTTTACAAAAAAGTTGCTTAGATCAAATATCTCTGTAAACCTCAATATTATATTAAGAAAGCTTTATTAATTAAGTCATCATTTGTTTCAGCCTACCTCGTTATTTTAGCCCTGAATTAATAATTGGTGGTGGTGGACCATCAGCTGATGTATGGGCATTTGGTATAATTATTTTGGAGCTCTTTATTGGGAAACTTTGGAACAATTTGAAACCTGGTCCAACTTTGAGACGTATACTCACTTTGGTTCATAGCAGTAATCCGGCAGAGAGGATTGGTCGGGAACATTATGCTCTCGAGGCCTATAAGGTACTGGATTACCTTGAAGATTCAATTAGTATGAGCCTTGCATAGCACTAAATTTATATATAAATATATATTTCAGGAAATACCAGAAAATATAAGGAACATCATAGAAAAGTGTCTTAAGACATTTCCATCAGAACGAGCAACATTTAAAGAGTTACACACTGAACTATCAGCTATAAACAGTCGGAAACCATTAGAAGTTAAAACTCCAAGAGGTCTGATGGGTTGCAAGTTACAATATCTATACCACTGGTGGCAGCTAGCTGGTGGGGACATTCAGGCTGAGTTGAAGAAGAATGGACTTATTAAAAATAGCCCCCCAATATTATCCATGCCCATGTATGTCTTATTACTTTTGATAAATTTAATATAATTTTTAGGGTTCCGTACTTAAAAGCTGAAAAAGGAACCCTATGACTAAGTCACCAGGCTGTATGTCATGAACTCTGATAGCTAGAAAGTTGAAAATTATACAGATGATGTTTTTCGATTGCTGCTATTATAACAAATACTATAAGAATAAAATAAATATTTAAGGGGTACGCCCATTACACAAACCTGATTTATTTGCCATTTTCTATAGATAATGGTACAGAACTCTCATTACGCGAATCCGACTCAAACTTGACTGGTTTTTTTGGTAATTGCTTACATATGTATATATATTTTTAGTGCAATTCTCTTAGATGGGCCCACAATAGGCGGGAAGACTGGAGCCTTATTTGATCGTCGAATCGCAAAATATAGTTTGGATTTATTAAAAAATCGTCTGAGTCACATACCGCCTCAAGACTTCTACCCGCTGATGCATGAAAGAAGACGAGATTACGAAGCCATGGCCCTACCAAAGATTATCAGGGAGCGGGACACAGAATATCAGTTCTATAGACTTCTATGGTTTCAAAGATTATTACATGTTATTGTCTTTTTAGTTATATTAATAACATTTAATAAAAAGAGTTTCTTAACCTATATAACCTTTTTCATTTCAGGGTTACCCCTACACAGCCCAGTGTATAAGGGCTGAAGCAGAAATAGACATTCCACCCCTTGTAAGAGGTGATGTCTGGGCCGCCTTGTTGGGGGTGCTGGGAGATGTGGAGACACAGTATGAGAGGATTGATAAGGAGACACCGACTCCAACTGATAGACAGGTGATCATATAAAACAAAATTATACTGTTTATTTAATTAACTAAATATTTTATGATCCAAATTCAATATTTGCAGGAATCTAAATTCCTTTATGTCTTTACAAAAAAGTTAAGTCTTTACAAAAGAAATAGTTTTGCTTACTTCCAAATTCTCTTAACACTTTTTCATTATAGAATAATAATATATATAAAAATATTAATAATCAGTAATCTCTGTTTTCAGATTGACGTAGACATACCTCGTTGCCACCAATACTGCTGGTTGCTGTGTGGGGCCGAGGGTCACAAAACACTCAAAAGGTTACTGAAAGCCTGGTTGCTAACCAACCCGCAGTATGTGTATTGGCAGGGACTGGACTCCTTAACCGCTCCTTTCTTGTATTTAAACTTTTGTAATGAAGGTAATATAACATATAACTTTATTATTTAATTAAATGAGGCATAATATGTATTATTATTGTTATTTAATTTTGATTATTATTATTAATTGTTTGTTTATTAATACTCATTGTATTTAAGTATTTATTTATTACTTAAGTGAGCAATACAAGTAATTTTATTATAATTTACATAAGTATTTCTTTTAATATTTATTATTAAATTTAGTAATTGTATATTATTATTACTTACAGCCCGAGCCTTTGCCTGTTTATCTGCATTTGTACCGAAGTTTCTTCACAAATTCTTTCTAAAAGACAACAGCGCTGTGATTAAGGAATATTTAGCGAAGTTCTGGCAAATAGCCGCCTTCCATGAGCCAGAGCTGGCGACTCATCTCCACAATATCAATTTTGTGCCAGAACTATTTGCTATCCCCTGGTTCTTGACTATGTTTTCACGTGAGTATATCTTGATTGCTTGGTTAAAAAAACTTCTTCCCAACCACTTGGGGTTGAATGTGTCAATCTTTTTTGTACACATTGCCAAAGATTTATCAAAAGTTGTTAGTATCGGTCGACGGCCTGACGTGAATCCTTGGGAATACGTGCTGGTAGAATTTGAGTCATCCTTCGGTGAAGTGCTGTAAAATGTATTCAAAAATATAAAAATGAGCCTTTCGTTTGAAAATATACGAAAATCAAAATAGACTCGAACCCGGCTACTGGCACTGGATTTTAAAATTTTTCGGCTTTGACCACAAATGTGTATAGACGAATTACCTTCATTGTAGGGTTCCGTACGAAAAGGGTAAAAGGAACCTTATTACTAAGACTTCGCTGTCCGTCTGTCTGGCTCCAGGTGTATTTCATGAACCGTAATAGCTAGACAGCCGACATTTTCACAGATAATGTATTTCTGTTGCCGAGATACCAACAAATTCTAAAAACTTGCTCGATTTTAATGAAGGCGAGGGTTAATATGTAGTAATGGTACAAAACCCTCGTGTGCGAGTCCGACTCGCACTTGGCAGATTTTCAAAGCATAAAACCTCGTCTGTTAGTGACTACTGGCACGTTATAACCCGCGCAGACGTGTTCCCGCTGCACAAGATAGTGCACCTGTGGGACGCGCTGCTGGTGGAGGGCGCGGCGCTGGCGCTGTTCATGGGCGCCGCCATCTTGCGGCAGCTGCGGGACGCGCTGCTCGACTCCGGCTTCAACGAGTGCATCCTGCTGTTCTCCGACCTGCCCGAGATAGACATCGGGGAGTGCGTCAAGGTGAGGATCCGACCTATCTGGTAGACTATATAGATAGGTAAAATATTAATATTTAATTCTATCTTGACTAAAATATTTTTTTTTTCAACAATCTTACCGTTGTGTTAAATCTTTTTCATATTGGTTATTCAATAAAACCTTTATTTAATATCATGAAAATTTATTATAAGAATAAGATTTATTGAACATACAGAAAAAATCACAAAAATTATTACATCGTAAACGGCTACACTGGTAATAGATTATGTACATAAAAATATATATCACATAAATCTGTATCATATTAAACCTATACTTGGCTGATATGTAAGTTTCTATTAACTATTGTAACTAAAGCATTAAGTGTCGTATGATTCCTAAGAAAGCCAAGTTAGATAGGGAATATAGTAAGGTAGAAATACCTTACTCTATCCCCTTCCTTTTCTAGCTTTTTCTATCTCACTCCATTTAAATGTAGGCAAAGCAATTTCATCTGTTATATGAATGCCCTTGATTGTTTTTTCCACTTACCATAAGGAAAACCATCCAGTCGTTTTCCACACTGGCTAATAAAAAAACACGAACATCAGTCTCGTAACAATTGTTAAT
Organism: Napeogenes sylphis; assembly: GCA_959347405.1. Taxonomy (NCBI): domain Eukaryota; kingdom Metazoa; phylum Arthropoda; class Insecta; order Lepidoptera; family Nymphalidae; genus Napeogenes; species Napeogenes sylphis. Next base: position 34,366,131 of record OY365779.1, on the reverse strand, counting down.
TTGTAAATAATTATTATGATACATGATAGCTATCAAATAAGTCTTAATTAGATTTCAATAATATTCTATAATCGTCTTTATTTCTTTGAAATAAGGTTTACAATCATTAAAGTGATATCATATCTGCTATGAGTAATTGGTTTATAACAAATGCATAATGATTAATTTAAATTAATCATTAAAATACATTCGTATGTATACAATTCTTCATTTTATTATATTTGAAGTTTGGTATTTTTTCCAGGAGTCCATAGACATGTGTCGCAGCTCACCAAAGAGTATTAGTTATAGAAGATTCACGAACGAACCAGAAATAAAAGACCCAATGGTAAGTGTTTTTATAATAAAACATACATAAAAATATAATTTCATTTATTAATTAATAAAAAATACGAAATAAGCAAAAACTTTAGACCCCTTTTTACAAGAATTGCGCGGATGAAGGAATATTAAATTTGACACATTTATAATTTATGTGTAGGAGAAGTGCGGAACGCTAATATTATTCAATAATAATGATTTTTCAAATTCATTTAATTAATGATAAAAACATTACACACACTACGATGCGAAACATTACACACACTACTTCGTTGTTAACGTTGACATGTTCAACGTATATTTGTCTGATCTCAAATAGTCGCACACAGTTGATAGTCCCTTGACGTAATATAATAGAAAACAATAATAAATATGCAAAAAGGTGTTATTCAAAACTTTCATAAACATTAATACTTTATGTTACGATCGAACTAGTCCGTAGGGCAACTACTACTTTTTTAATTTTGTAAAAATAGATACGTAAAAACATTTATTTTAATTATTTGCTGTAATAAATTATATTTGATCTAGATTGATTGTTGAAGGAAAAAATCTGGCATGAATATTTTTGTAGTGTTTTATATCACCAGCCCGGAACTCCTTCCTATTATTAGGAATCAAGTCTGCACACATAAAATGATACTTCATTCTGATTAAATCTTAATAATTAATAATACAAGATCGAGTGTTAGTACTAAATATATTAACAAGGAATTTAAAAAAATGTTGACTAACTCTAATTCCTGTGTGAGTACATGATTTTAAAACAAAAAAAAATCAAAAAAATGTTTACCAACACTGACCAATTCCTGTCAGTAAAAATATTAAAAAAAAAAAGAAAAAAATGTTGACTAACTCTGGCAACGCTTATTGCTTACATAATGTTCTGTATATATGTATGTAATAACAAAACGAGCGAGACCAATTAGTATTCATGTAATTACATTACAAGATAATTTTATAGGATTTTTATTTGTTTCTGCCTAATAGTTACTTAAGAAATTATTTATGATGCATAGAATTTAGTGAATGTAGTGCGCGTATTTCATTATCCAATCTACAGCACACTATTTGACACCAAGAAATAGCGATGAAGTTTCCACATCATCAATCATATGAGAGCACATATCATATGGTACAATCCTGGAAGACTCAAATTCGACTCCTGTTTAATGTTTTACCATTGTAATAAAACTAATATAATGTTTATTGTAAAATTTGTTGTTTCTAAACGTTCTACAGAAACAACAATAACAACAATGTAGGTATGTTATTAATAAAGTAGTTTAACAAAATAAATTTCTATTTATAACTTTGATCTATGAAACTAAAAAATACACAAATACATAAATCTAAAATTCCCGTAAGATAAGAACCACTCTTTGTTCATAGACAATATACATATTTATATTTTTTAGGATATGGTCGAAATTCCATTGGAAATGCTGCTTACAGAAGTCTGTCCTCGGATCAGTCTGTCTGATTTCTTCTCATTGATCTGTCAGGACAAGTGCTGTGTCGTAGACATCAGATCTAACTTGCTGTAAGTGACATAGAGTAGGGGAGCCATAGACAGGCCTGTGAATGTCAATGTGTAACAAATAATAAAAGAGGGTAGATGAGAGTCTTCTTTCTTTGTCTAATCACTCAAAAAAAGAGAGATAGGTAGCGTCATTTGTTTTTCTTTTTTTCGATGTTCACATTTGAGCTGGTATAATAACTCTATGGTAAATATACTTAAAGGGTACTTGAAATCGTCTCTGTACATGTTATCCATTTTACTTATTATTATTATTTTATACATACGAGTGTATAAGATATTAACAGCCAGGAAATAAATTGATTATTCATTCAACATTTATAAAACATAATGCATAACCAACTTTGTTAATGAAATATTTTACTATTATTTTATTGGTAGATCTGATTAATTTTCATAGACTAGTCATACCAATAATATCAAAATATCAGTAATATCAAAATAATAAAAAAAAACAATAGATATAAAAACTATTACAAATAACCTTTTAAAATTACAGTTACGAAAAAAGCTGCATAGATGGCAGTGTCAACATTCCATACAGCGGGGTTCATCTCGGACAACACGAGCTGAAGTCCCTCGGAGTACATCCTCACAAGACGTTATCGGATGCTGTTAAAATGAAAAAGATCATAGTTGTGGTCTCCGCTGAGGATGAAACTGCTCAGCTGGTATTTAAAATAATTTTCTATCAGAATATAATAGACATTTTTAGTTATTCTATTATTATATAACGCTTAATTGGGTTGCCCATTATTAAAGTATTATCACACAAGTATGAAAATAACTTTTAATATGAACATTTATAAAGTAGCTATAAATCCCAATAAAATCAATAAATATCTCACCGCTCAAGGAATAATTAATTAAAAGTCAATTACTTATGTTGTATGAAAAATCATCAGTTTCATACAATTTTATAGAATCAATATTAGGGATTAAATCCAGGTTTGAGTGTTACACGGTATAGTAAAATAAACAAATATTTTATATGTGAATTGTAAAGTTGTTGTTATATACTTATATGGGGTTATTTGTAATTAGCTGACCACCTCTTGCAGGCAGCTTTTCTACATCAATCCCAACAACATTTGTTCTATAACTTTTTACAAATCTTGATAAACAACACAAAAAAACAAACCAAAAAAATGTTTGCTCCCTCTTTTACTTATTACTCTGTATTTTGTAAGAAGTACTTAAAAGGTCAACGCTCGGGCGCCATACCGACGCTCAGAGTTAGTGCCAGTTCAGAGACAACAAATAAATTTTGTATGCGAAAATTTAAATTTTAAAAACTATTAATTTTAAAAAGTCATAGAACAAATGTTGTTAGGATTAATGTAAGGAGGCTGCCTGCAAGAGGTTGTCAATTAATTAAAAATAACCCTGTATATATGCTGTCCATCCATATAGTTCAGCGAGTACCTCGTCAAGTGCTCAGTGCCGCAGGTGTGCGCGCTGCACGGAGGCGCCGGCGCTGCGGCCGCTCACCTGCCCGCGCTGCTCACCAGGAACACACATAAATGACACACACATACACACAGATAGACATTAGTATCATACACACATACAGACAGTCACTTATATCACATACACACGCTCTAGTATCATACACACACAGAGACAGACACTAATATCACACACGCAAACAGAAATCAGTTTCCTACACACATACAATAATATCATTTAGCCAACCATATAAAATATTTTTTTCAGTTTTCTTGTATGTTGTTGTTATGTTTAATTATCATTGTATGATCCAAAACTTTTGATCTCCTTTTTATATTAAAAACAATTGTAAAATATACAGACACACTGGCAACCGATAATATTCGATGAAAACTTTATTTTGTTGGTATGCTTATAATAAAAAAATACATTCTATAGTCAAATGTATTTATTTTATTTTAAAAATGTTATATATACTGTAAGCCTGACTATATATTAATGTTTCCATTCCATTATCCAACCTTCAGCGCACTATTTGAGTTCAAAAATAATAAGTTAATGTTTCACCACCAATCAAATAAGAACACTGGCTGATGGCTCACTAACAGCCTATATACAATGCGATATTAGTACACTAGTTGAGCTAGCGTCAATAAGTTGGATAATGAAATGGCTGCTTAAGAAAAGCGGGAAGTAATCTCTTTCCTCTGTTATAAATTATAATCTTTAATAAATTTGTTTTAAAAAATCGTTATGATTTATTTATTGAGTATCATGTTCATGTCATTTTATTGTCATTATATTATTATTAATTGTATGAAAAATTAATTATATTATATTTATTGTGTTTTATTTCATCACCCATATCCTTTGCCGCGATCTTCATAAAACAATAAAATAAAGTAATTTTGTGCGCTTATAATAATTTTATAGGCGAAAATTATAATTATTATTTATTAGATTACTTATTTTGTTTGACAAATTAAAGAAAATATTTTGAAGAATGACTAAATAATGTACAACTATGAATAATATTTAAAATATTGAATACAGTTGTTTTTCAAGACAAGTTGTGAGGTATGGATAATATTTATTATAGATCATTTAGATATGAATGTTAAGATATGGATATTACAAATTTTAGTGGGGATTATAGTAACTTATGAATATTTATTAATAATGGTTTATATGTTATATGATTATTTCAAATAAACAATCTATATATAATATGTTGTTTTGAGATAAAACCCGAATTATATAATTCTTACGTGTTCATTTCTGAGTCAAACTAAAGCTAAAATATTCGCTTTAATAATGTATAAAGTATTGAAGTTTTTGTGGAATTTACATTATTTAAAATCTGTCTTATATCATGGTTTTTTCTGCCGAAAATACTCATTTTTTTCATTTTCAATATATTCCTGGTCACTAGGGTTAAATATTATACATACATATAAATAACAGATACAAAGTATTCGTAACAATAACCTGTGGATCACAAAGAAATGTCCTGTGTTGGAATCGAACCCACAGCCTCTTGTTCGTCACTACACTTAGAGGAACATTTTATAGAAAAGGTTTGCGCTGTAGAAAGAGGAAACATGAGGACGCTGCCCTATAAGTACAAGATGATAGTAGTCAATAGAATATCTAAAAGAATATTAGCGAATTGATAGGTTGGTATTATATTTAGGATCTTTCTTACAACTTTTTGGTATGTTAGGTAATTATGATATAGTTTCTTAATGAAACAAAGACTGCATCTTACTTTAGAAATCCGTTAAGGAGGTAGTTCATAATTTAGATCAAACCTCCAAACTAATTAAATTTAATAATTGTTGCTTGTGATAATTATTGTGACGTTATACTTGACATCTTTAATGAAACAGATCTTAAAGTGATTTCAGCGTTAAAATGGTTCCGTAAGCATAAGTTGGAGCCCATCTATGTTAAGAAAATGCCAACTTCTCCACATAATTTTAAATTTTAATAAAAATGAGATTTAGGTAAAAATTTCCATTGTTATATATAATTATTTAGATAAAATGATATTTATTATTTTCACTTAATAATACCGGTATTAAGTTAATGATACAATATTCTACTAAAATGTACTTTGCTATAGAAAACCACTATTAGTTATGCAGGCACCAAAAAATAGAATATAGCCAAAAGGTATTTATTATAATAATAAAAGACGTCTATAGGTCGCGGACGACTTAGTTAGCCGCGCGAGTCAGCCGCGCCGCGACTAAACATTGTGCCTGCGCTGTTTATTACGTATTCTTAAAGAATATCCAAGTAAATTATTAAAATAGCTAAAATGTGCTTCTGACGGTATTATTTATTGGTTAATTTAAAATAATTTACCTCTCTAAGATATATTATTTTTATTAGTGAAATATTATCTTCTGCAAAAAATACCTTTTACTGTATGCCATAAAACCTTCCACGCGTCACGCGTCTGTAATAGAAGTCGCGCACAACAGGTTGCGCGTCTAGCGAAAAAAATAGGTTCATAGACCTTTGAATAGGAGATCTTGTTTCTTTTTTACGTAAAATTTCCAGTAATGCTTTCAAACAAATAGCAGGACATCAGTCTTGGTACTTTTATAATCTTATTTTGGCAAGTTACCTGTTTAGTATAATTATACTTAGTTCTTTACTTTATTTTTTTATCATTACTAGACATATACTATAATACATACATAATTACAATAAATAATGTTGAAGGTATGTTTGTATCTATATGTATGTTTTATGTTGTCTGATAAGTACTTACCATTTACCCTAAAAAAAATATAGCTATAACTTGCATGAGTATTTTTTTTGAAACAGTTTTCATAGTTTTATTATTATTATATCTTTTGAGTTTTAAGTTAATCAGTAAATATCTATACTAATATTATAAAGCTGAAGAGTTTGTTTGTTTGAACGCACTAATCTCTGGAACTACTGGTCCGATTTGAAAAATTCTTTTTGTGTTGAATAGTCCGTTTATTGAGGAAGGCTATAGGGTATATGTCATCTCGCTGTGACTAATACATGACATTACCTCTTTGTACGTAGTGGTGTACTAGGAAAGGATTTAAGAATTCCACCCTTAAGGGTTTTAAATAGATAGATAGATGGATTTTGCAATTTTGTATGAAACTCGGCGGCAACACTAAAAACCGCGCGGACGAAGTCGCCGGCGACCTCTAGTTATTTATAAGATGTATCAAAACAAATCATCCAGGTTTACGGGTAAATAACGAAAGGAGCTAACTCAAACGACCAGTTGCACTAATATCGCTTTGTTGGCTGTTAGAAATGCGCTCATCTGATTGGTTGATACTCTTACTTCCTTTTTTTATGTACTATAGCGCCTTATATTAAGTATTTACATATGTATTTTGATTTAATTCGCGAACTACAAACTCTATTTCACTCGTATTATAACGCAAAGTATTCACTACACTATGCAAACTTTTAGATAGGTATGCGTTAAGTGGTCTATTAGCTATCATTAAAGTGGTATTTAATCTATTCTATAAAATAAAACATATCTAAAGAAAAACTTCTAAATTATTCTTATTGACCTTTCCTAGGTCAAGCCCAAGAGGCAAATACAAGTCAAGGTCGGTGTTTTTCTTAAAATGAATTTGAATTTTGAAATACCGATTATCTTTTTAAATATAATATTACGTAAGCCCAATTAAGAAAAGATTTAAAAAATAAAACACATAGAGGTAGGCACTTTTTATAATTTTCTTAACATTGTCATTTGTTTTTAAATTTTAATAGGTTTTTATAAATAAGTAATAATAGGATTCCTTACAATATAAAAATAAATATTATGTTAAGTTGCGAGAGAATTCATTTATAAGAATTAAATTAAAATCAACTGTTGAAGAGAAGCTCTACGCGAAAAAAATACTAATGTACCTAATTAGCTTGTTGTAGCTTCTAATTAATTTTATAACAATAATTTTCCTTGTCACTTACAAAACACCTTAAAGTATGTATTAAAAATTGGTGTCAAATCAAAATCCGAGTTATTGTTTTGACATGTTTAAATACATAAACGTAGCCCGTTCGCAAATTTAACAAAATACCTGTTTTATCAATTGTAAAATAATCGTTGAATATCATGAGAAAAATATAAAAAATAGATATCTAACTTCTCAGCCGTTAAAATTAAAATACTGGGGCATATTACAATATAAGTATCATACTTTATTGGTATGGAATGAAGAGCCCGCATTATTATTGTAATGAGTTGTATTGTATTTGTATGGTTGTATGGACACCCCCGCTGCTGACGATCATGTTTTTACCCCCTATCATGTTATGAATGAGAGGCTGGAGGGGCGAAAGGGGGGACGGCAAATGCCGCTTCGCATTCGCCGGCCGTACTCCGCCGCGAACGTGTACTATTACAATCCATCGCTCACTCGACATTGCTCGCGTGAAGTGAAATTTCACGAGAATTATCCTCACCTTAAACAAATGGGCATCGATAGTGAAAATTAAAATTGTGATAAGCAGTGCCCGTAAATATATTTTGATATTGACATTAAGTTGTAGTGCAAGTTTACAATTTACATTCCGAGTTTCGCACCGCTCGGGAAAGGACCGTGGAGGCGTGACAGTTTGCTGTGTTTTGTGCGAGTTGATCGAGGATTTCTTAAGTGGAAGTCGGAGGCCGTCGTAGACACCGGCCCCGACATGGAGAGTTACTATGATATCTCCAACGATTTGAAGGATGTGTGGGATGCGGACATAGACCCGGTAAGTTCACTGTTATCAACTTGTTGAACTCAAACCGCGCCAAAATTGTCTTTAGGGTTTAAAAGTAAAATTAAATTCGTGTCATAAGATCATTACGAATGCCGATAAAGTGATAACAATAAATAATTGCAGCTCTGACCGACCTTGTTTTGTAATCAGGTACCTGCAATGGTAAAGAAAATAATCTGTTTGGCTCACGACTACAATATCGTAATAACATTCCTGCACATTGGAGATGGTTCTTACAAATCCAAATACAACTTATCAATCCGACTTTGATCGTATTTTCTGATAAATAGTACTCGTAAACTATTATTAAAATATCTGACATCATAAGTTTGATAAGTGAATAATATATTTCAAACTGAAGGTACAAATTTAAAGAAACTTTAGATAAGCACGTATAGCTATTATCGTTATCAATATGATTTGATAAGCTAATTCATAGAAACCAAATATATATATTTTTAAGGCTATAAAAAGATCTATTCATATTTCCCATAAGCGTTCTAGTTGTAACCGGTTATAGTTTTACCACAACCTGTCGAAGTACTTAAGATTTGAAAATAGGGGAGACTACATTCCATTGGCTTTTAAACAAACGGAAAGAAAGATGAAGTGGTTATCGTATAAAAAAGAATCACGTAAATGATATAATAATAATCAATAAACAATTGATAATTAAGTATAAGTGTCCAATAATTATTAATGAGTTTCACTGTGGTTACGTAAATTAACAATACAAATTAATGCATCATCACCATTTTAAAATACTTAAATGCTCAGGTTTGAGTTTTCGAGCATGTCAAACCCAGCACCTGTAGCTTGCTTATTTCCTCCGTACCATGACGTCATATAAATGGTAATACGCCAGAAATTGGGAGGCATTCCATTCACAACATTTTGTTCAAAGTTCGGCGTTTACTGAACGTGTGTAGGTAATGCTATTTCTTATGGTAGCGGCGTACGGTATACCGTAGTGCGACGACCTGGTACATTGAACTAAGAGGCCCGCGACCGTTTTTATTAACTATATTATCATACTCAAATGTAAACTTGGCTTTTTAGAATTATTAACAATAACATAATAATGAATTGATTTTATATAACCTGTTTGATGGTACCATAATGAAGATGAAAGGTACCAAGCTTCATTGAAATGATCATAAAAGACATTCATTTACACCATAATTTACTCAATATGTAACACAATTCGTACCAAATAATAATATAATATTAAATAAGTATAGACTAAAGTGTAGACAATCTCGTGTTGGTATTGGTAACTGAATTTTCTTTCCGGTTCCTATTACGGCTACTAACCACTATACAATAAACGAATTTATTCCTACGTATATTGAATTCATTCCTACCATTTTTGTATCAATTTTAAATTATATGAAGAACATTCCTACCTATTTAGAAAATAAATTTTAAATTATATTTGTTATAAAATTTAATTTATTGTTATGAAGTTATGGTTTGTAAAATTTAACATGGATAAAGTATAATGTTGAATAAAAACTATAAATTATTTGACTTGTGTAACAGGTTTCTTGGGAAGGTCTGACCGTCAATTAACTGTTAAAAAACTTGAATTTTATATGTGAAGGCAAAAGAAAAATAGCCGTCTCGGCTTAAGTGGGTGAAAATATTCATTTCTGTACATGTATAGCTAAATAGCGTATATAGCATGCAATATACAGTCATACAGATCAATATTATTAACGACTTCTATTTTTATGTACTAATAATCACAATATAGTAATATTTACAGGATTGTACATAGAATTTCTGAAATTAAATTCAAACATAATGCATAACAAGAACCATCCATATATAATATTGTTATAACAGAATGATTATTATTCGTTATTAAATTATTATTATTATCTGTCTTCTCGATATAATTTGGTGGTGATTAGATCAGTTTGTTTGTAATGTTCAAACAATGGTACAGTTGCGTCAGACGAAGTGCTTTTAAAAACTGTTGACACAAGTGGAAATAACTTCACTGCGAATATCAATAAATATATTAGGGTCAAATAATTATTTTTGATAATTAAACTAGAAACCATGATTATTAGTATGTATATATTTTCATTTTCGTCCGCAGCCCGAACTTCGAGCTCATGAATAGTAACCCCGAAATTGGAAACTATATGACAAATTACCGAATTTACCTGAACTAGGGGTAGTATATAAAATTGATTACCAAACATAAAACTAAGGTTATTTCGAATTAACCGTACACACACACAAACACAAGTACATGTAATTATATATCGTGCGTGTGTTTCGTGAAAGGCTTAGCATTCCTCTCCTACCCGCAAAATAACCGTGAAGTATGAACTGTGCTATTATTTATGTGACTCTTATGTCGTTGTGGTAAGGTTCATAATAATGTAAATTTTTATCGAATTTAGAGAGTTTGGTGTAACAATTGTCTTCTTCATTTGCTTTGTCTAGTGACACATTTTTCTTGGTATTAACTTATTTTAGGTGTGTTTGTTCTTGGTTATTTCGTAGTTAATTATTTTAAATCACAGAAATGGACTTATCCATTTTGCGCTGATACATATAATTATTAATATATATATATATATAATAATTTAAACCCGCATAAGTTGTACGACACAAATTATCTTTTAAAAGACACTAAAATTATTTTTTATTTATGCATATTTCGAATTATATGAATCATTTAAAGAAATTATTTTATTTGTATATGGTTTTAAGCAAACAAATCAAGAAATAATTAAATAATACACAGGCAGACGGATACACCTCATATTTGATAGACATGTAATGAAATGAAGAAATTTAATGATTTTAATGATTTATTTAATTAATTAGGACAATAAGTATTAATATACTTTTCAATTAAGAAATTATACTTCATTACTTCCCGTTATAAGTAATTACGTACTAAGTGGGGGAACATTAACACTTGGGAAGTTGAAAAAACCTGCCAAATGCAGGTCGGACTTGAACACGAAGGGTTCCGTACCATAACCATATATGAAAAACGGCAAAAAATAACGTTTGTTGTATGAGAGGCTATCTTAATTATTTATTTTATTTTTAATAATTATTTTTAACGTGATTATACAATTAAATATTCTGTGAATATTTCAAGCAACTTCCTGTTTCCGTTATTAATATCGACCAAAAAAATAATGTTTGTTAAATGGAAGACTCTCTCAATTTTTTTTTGTATTTAGTACGTGTTGTTACAGCGGTAACAGAAATACATCATCTGTCTAAATTTCACCTGTCTGTCATGGTTTATGAGATACAGCCTGAGAACAGTCCGTTCCGAACAGGTTCCGTTTTTCCCCATGAATACGGAACCCTAAAAATTGTTGATTCTAACTTTTAGCACCAACCGCACTGCGGTTGAAGAATCTACTGAGCAAATTGAAATGTTATAATGGAATTCTATTTTCTAAATTGAACTTTGACTAAGACTTGCATTCTTTAGTTAAAATATTATATTAATTTTTCTCATGTCCTCTGCTCAAAGACAAGTAAGCTAAGTGTTGCATATGGTACTCGAAATTGTCATAGCAAATAGGTATTTGTCATATATCAATTTTACTGCTGACTGGCACAATGGTCGTATCTCAGTCTGAGGTCGTGGGTTCGATCCCCAGTCTTGAAAAATATTTGTTATATAATAGTATTTTTGGGGTGTTATATGTATAACATGTATGTATAACGAAAAAAAAAGTATTGTTTGTCAGTTGTCTAGTACCTGCCCATGCTACAAGCATTGCTTAGATTGCATTATATAAAATGTCTGAAATTTATTTCTAATATAATGATATAAAAACTATGTATTTTTTTATATTTTACTATAGCTTTATGATAACATAGTGCATACATCTACCTTCTCTCTTATCATGTCACTGTTACATAACTGTCAGCACTGATGCATTTATAATCTGTCCAAAATAACCCCAGATAAACGTTCTCTAACCTTAGTTAAATGTTCGTTTGTCACACACAAGGTCAAAACTATTTACGTTAAATTATTTAAACAGATGTTTTAAAATCTAAATAACATGTTCAGTTTGTACTAAAATTTTTCACAATATTTTTGAAATTTTAAACTGGTTGATAATATTTATAACATGTACGTTAAGCTTTTTTTAAATGAAAATAATATTATTACGATAAATCAAACCCGCGACCTCTGGGAAACCATCCGGGCGCTCTACCAACTAAGCTACCGAATCGCTTCTTAAATGCCTCTAGTAACGGGATATTTGATTTGTCATTTCACAGTATGAAAAAATGGATATTAACTGTATTAATTTTCAATAGTGATGTCAACGACCGACTTTCACAGACATTATATCCGTTTTGGACTGACTTGACAAATGTATCTTGCCATTCAATATTACTATTTTAGTTTAAAATCTTTGATTAAGGTATAATTATTTGTCTTATTAAGACGAAAAGAGTTCAATACAATGATATTTGTACAGGCTTATCAAGTGTATTTGGATTTCTATTTAATTAATTTAATGTTATTCAGTTATACCGATAATAATAATGAGTTTCTTTAACTGATATAAAGTTTGATATCACACGTGGTATTGGTGTAAAATGTTATAGTCATGATGGTAGGATATGGGTTTTGTCACCACATATATAAATATAGTATAGTTTCATGTTATCACTGAAATAAGTGGATTATTGGACCGTGGGCGAATGAAATTTATCGCTCGATAACGAACAACTTTTTTTGTATATCAGTATATTATATAAGTTTCTAAAACACAATGAATATAAAATTAAATAATGGTGATATATTTGAGATATATACTAGAAAATAGTTATTATTGCTACTTTTAGTACGAAGAGTAAGAGAGTCGGAAGCCCCAGAAACACCCATTTTTTCTCTCTCTTTCCTAGAACTCTTTCCCCTTTCCTCTCTCTTTCCCACAGAGAACACACATTGACAGAACTGTTGCAACATTTTGTTACATAAAAATGATTACCTATAGATAATAATAATTCATTTTTTTTCATATTGCGGAGATAAAAATTATTACAAGTTTTATAGATTTTTATCTTATTTATCTTTTCCACGCAATATCGATAGCATTACTAACTGGACCAGCATCTAAACATGTGAATATCACATATAATTATTGTATATACAATAGTGAAGTCATAGGCAGGTCTATGAGTGTCAGTATCTGACAAGTAATGTAAGAGACAATAATAACACAAGATGACAGACAGATACTCATCTCTTTCTAATCACACATGCAAGAAAGAGAGACAGATAGCTAACCTGATTTGCTTTCTCTTTTTATTACGATGGTCACACTTTAGGCTGGCTTCCCTACTCTATGAATAATAACTCTATGGAATATCACTACCAATAACTTCTATAACTACTAGGATGACATTCTGACTTTTAGTCGAGGATTCATAGATTTTATTCGTACATTTTGTGAAAATTGTTTTCAGTGATTATTTCTCAAGTACAGTTCATTGTTTTTTTTTGTTGCTGAACCACCGATAAAAAACCAAATAAAAAAAACCCGATTTATTACTTGAAACCAAAAACTCGATGTATTAAACCGAAACATTTCTCGGCATATATTATATATATATATATATATATATATATATATATATATATATATATATATATATATATATATATATATATATATATATATATATATATATATATATATATATATATATATATATATATATATATATATATATATATATATATATATATAATATGCCTTGAATCTGCTAACTCTTATATGAAATACTTTTATATATAAAGTATTAAAGTTTCATTTCTTTTTCTTTAACCGATAAAATTGTAATCAATCTGTGCAAATTAAATCGATTAGTTCTTATATATATAGTTTTAAATAAATATTTTCGCTGTAACGCAATTATGATGCTAGTATTTTTAAATTGATATTTTAAATGTACTTAATATGATATTTTTTCAAGGACAGCAGATAACAGTGTTTATTAATTGATAAAATAATAATTAATTCTTATAAGTTTTACACTTTTGTGAGATTTTACACTTTCCTGCAGGCAGTTCTGTTTAACAAAAAAAATGTTAGGTGCTTTCATTTGAACATGTTTATTTGTTAATAAAATGTATTTAATAATAAATTTTATATATAGATTAAAGAAAAACATTATTATTCCTAGAATTGATGGTTTCTTTTATTTCCTTACAAAGATTAAATAATTAATTTTATTGTAAACAATTTTAATATTTACGTGTCCATAAAGGCTAATAATCATTTTACAACAACTTCATTATATAACGATAAAATAATCTTTTCCCTTTCTATTCCCTCCAGTCTCCTCCATTTTTCCCTTTGCCCCAAGATAAGCAACGCATATATAAACGCACTCCATGTCTGTTCGTTTATCCCAAGACCAAAAAAAAATTGCTTGACACTCAATGTGTTTTTTGGATAAACAGGACAATCCAAATGACTTCATGTCTGTTATTGTCCAGGAAGTTCTGGAGTAACGATTAGGGTCAGGGAGCTAAAGAATGCCACAGTAACAAGACAGACAATGAGAATTATTATTGGAATTTTAAGCTAGTATTTTCTTATATAAACTTATTTCAAACTTTATAGAAAGCTTCCAAAAATTTTAATATAACTTTCTAGTTTTATATATATACATATATTTAAATAACGTCTCAGTGTCTTGACACTATAAAGTATTTGTTTATTTCAAAAACTTTATAAAGGGCTTTAAAAATTATAATAATGCTTTCTAGTTTTTTATATAAGTATATAAAATTGCTTATAAATATCCTGTTGCATCTTGAATATATAAACATATTTAATCATGATTTAATGTTTAGGCAATCATATAATTAAAAATGTTACATAACAAATCGTATATAGGTACTTACTCGCACGTGGCTCTTATCGAGGCGGTGCAGTGTGATTCGATACACCATAAAAAATCAAATAACTTGCTTTCAATGGAAAATTATCGATTCAAGGTGATTTAATCGGAAGTAACCAATTTCTTTTATGCTCAAGTGCGGTTTTTTTTGGCTGTTATCGTGTTTTGTCGCTTTCAAAACCTAGTTTTTATCAATAAATTATGCATTTTAATTTTATCTAAGAAGTTATTTACATTTAAGTATCTCGGCTTTTATATATTTTTTCAAAAAAGATGGCTTTCAAAAATCGAATATCAAAAACTATGCGAAGCTATAACGAAAAATACCTAAATAGTGGACGAATACCTTTATAACGACGAATACTTCCATACCTGAACTCAAAAGCTTAAAATAATAAATTAGTTTTTAATAATTACTGTCAATATTATTATCTCGAAGGCCAGTTGCGGCAATAAAACTTAAAAACTGGTCTATACGATGTCAGGGTTTTACATCTATAAAAGTAAAATAGTTGCATTCCATATTTTTATCTCTTAGATATAGACGGAATTTTACAGGATTATTTTTCATTTCGTTATCAATGCTTACGTTATAACTGCAGTTATGTATTTATTAGCATTATTTATTAGGGTAGGTACATTTATATCCATAAAAAAATATTTACAAAATTCATAAAATTCTACACATATTTATTGTATTATATATAAATGTTTAACAATATATAGAGTTGACCTCTCTGATTACGAAAATATATATTAAAAGTATCTAAGTTACTTGACAATTGAAATCCATTAAATACTCTAACAGCCCAACTTAATCAATCCTAATACAATTTTTGCTACCAAAAATTTTGATTACAATTTGTTGCTAAAGTTAGCAGTGCCAATAACAAATCTGGCTTTAAAGACAAGCCATCATTAATTTCAATCTCTGATAGTAGATCGATTATTAATTCTGATAAATCAACCTGAGACAAGTTGAAGAAACAAAAACTATTTGATCTAATTGTCTTACATGAACATGATTACTAAGACAGTTGGCTTCACCGAAGCCCAAGGAACGTTTCTGAAACAACATACAAGATTAATAAATAGTTAATATATATATATAAATATTAATAAACGATTATTTTTTTCAGTAAACTCGCAGTAACTATTTCGCTAAAATTATTCCCGGTTGATATTTAATAAAGAATATGCAAATAAAATAAAAGAGTAGGTATAAAATAAATAAAATAAAATATATCCTTCAATATTGTAAAAATAGGCCATAAATGTAAAACCTTACAGTAATTACCTTGTTTATGAAAACAAGAACATTTAAATTAAATTAATAAAAATAATTAAGACATGTATTTATTATCCGATTTAAATGTAACCAAATATAGAAATAATTAGCAAAATAATAAGTCTAGTCACGTCATAGTCGAAGTTTTTTGGTATTATATATATGACTAAATCTCTTTCACCTCACGTATGTATGTATTAATCTCATTATTATTAAAGTATTAAAAATTTATATAGCACTTAGAGACATTTCTCTAGAAGCACTGTTCCATGATATGTCCATAAAAGAACTGTAAAGACTTATATTATAAAACAAAGATTATATATAAAAAATGACCAACAAAACATGTCACGTGCGAGTCGGACTCGCGCCCGAAGGGTTCTGTACCATAATATTAAAAAAAAAAATAGCAAAAAATCACGATTGTTGTATGGGAGCCTCCCTTCAGTAATAATTTTATTATGTTGTTAGGGGTTCCGTTATAGTAACCATATCTGAAACACATCATCTGTGAAAATTTCGACTATCTGTCACTGTTCATGAGATTCATCCTGGAGACAAACAGACGGAGGTCTTAGTAACGGGGTTCCGTTTTTACGCTTTGGGTACGGAACCCTAACAATCGTTTCCACGTGTTCATATTTATCGCCCTTCGCTCTACTTAGATATGCGAGAATTGACATTTGCAAAGTTCTTATGACTCAGATATAAAGATTGTTGTAACCTTTTGTGATTACATTAAACTATGAGTTTCCTCTACCACTTGGATGTGTTATCATGTTTATAACAATGTTTACAATATATATAAACATTTATTACCTCAATAATATAACAAATGACTTGGAAATCTATTAATGGGCGAGTTAATTATTTATCTGAGTTAACTCGTGGTTTTACCACACACCAGCCGCGTGTTTCTATGTTCAGACATATGGTAAATAATGTATATGGAATCAAAATAATTATAGAGTACGCGCACGACGGGTTCCGTACTATTATTTATATTCGTATATCGCGTTTATTTGTTGCCGTTATTAATATTGAGCAAACAAATTTGTTTCTTGTATGGAAAACCCCCTAAATTAATTATTTTATTATTTTAGTATTTGTTATTATAGCGGCAATAGAAATACATCATCTGTGAAAATTTCAATAGTATACCTATCACGGTTTACGAGATACAGTCTGGTAACAGACAAACAAGAAATATATAACGGGTAACACTGGGACAAGTAACTAGTGTTAGTTGTTCTCGGAGTGACAATGTTAGTAAATCGTAGAGGCTGTGACAAACGAGATAAATACGTATTATTGTGAATTGTCGTTCATTGCTTGTATCCGGTGACTTCAGTGAAGGAATAACTGCGGAATACTCCATTGATCTCGAGAATATCTTACCTGTTTAATGTTTTATACAAATTACACTTACCAAATATATAGTATAATAGGTTTACTAAAAGTATTAATTGAGATTAGAAAATATATTTTTTTGTACAATTTATTGATACTATAATATTTTTTTGGTACTATTCATTAAATAGCATAAATTTCTTATATTAGACTTCTTTTAATCTTAAATATTAACAGCGTTTATTATAGAATCAGCGTTATTTCTGATTTCAAAATTGTATATATAACTCCATTTAAAAAAATTACATTTAGACTAATTTGCCCTGGTAATTTATTATATGTATTTACAATCCCAATTAATATACCGTTAAATTAATTAAAGTAAGAGTAATTTGTAGTTAATTCTGTTGATCTCATAACTGTAGTTCTTAAGTGTTGAGGTTTGAGAAGCAAGTGCAGTTATTAATGGTAATTGACTATTTGTTATACGTTTATTATGGCGGAACAATAACAGAGCTTTTCTTATTTATACATCAAATTAAAATATCAACATTTATATAGCAATCACTAGATTAACAGAGAATACTGAAAGATATATTAACGTTAGATACATTTATATACATTTGAGTAAATAAACAAACAATTTAAAAATACTGAGAACTACAAGTTATTCGAAATAAACATATGTGATGTAATTCTAACGAAAACAACTTAGTACGATAATGTGTTATCGCAAAATGTAGTAATATATTTTGTAAATATTATCTCAATGACTGGTGTCGGGACCTAATAACAATATTACGTTATTTATAATGTGTATACGAAAAGTGTTTTTAAAAGACTAGCATCTGACACCGGCTTCTCTTAAAAGTGGAGATGAAAGAATGTTTTCTAACTTAAATCATAATATTTACCTATACTAAATCTTTAAATTGTTTACCCTGAAACTTTCCTAATAAAATATATATCGGATATTTATGAGATTACCTATAGCATACAGACAGACTTTGTGTTAGAGTTAGACTAACATATTTCCTATAGATATATTCAAGCAAACATGGCAAATGAATTACCTGCTATGTACTACAAACAACATCAAGAGGTGTACATATGGATGTATATAAGGTGCAGCTTAGAAGTGGTTTACTGGAAAGTTTAAAGAAAGCAAATCACTTCTGTACTTCTACTATGAGCTTTGACGTTACGAAAACTATGACAGTTTACTGAATAGTAAAATAAAAACATAGAATTATTTATATATTAGTTATTTAGGTTCCTTCTATATAATATAATGTTTGACAGTTTATTTTTAAAATGTCAATAGATTTTGATGCATCGAGTGTATAATAATTTAGATTTTTTTTTTTTCGATTTGGTAAACTGTTATAGTTTTCGTAACGTCAAAACTCGTAGTAGGAGTATTGTTAAAAGAAAGTGCATATTTAAAATGTAATAATTATCGTATATAACAATTGGTAATAAATAATGGTATTGACGTACATTAGGATATTTTTTATATTCTTAAGAAAACCGTAGCGGAAATCCCCACTTTATCGGAATTGAACGGTATCTGAAGTCTTCTATCTGGTAACGAGGAATTCCCCTTAAGAAGACTATTAGGCCATTCCCAACATAAGATAAGATGTAAATGTATTTCACACTATCATATGATTTGTTTGTATGTGTGTTAATCACTATAAACAATCGCAATACGTCTAATTTCTTAAACAGCTGATGGTCGTTTTAACCAAGCAACATTATCCCACGCAATTACCATCTGCCACAGAATTAAAAACAAGGTAAGTAGGCCAAGTGACGTAGCAGGTCCTGTCAATGTCCTGGTTATACTAAATGAAGACCACTTAAACTTTAAGTATAATAGAACATAAAATCAAATATATTGACATGGTTATATCTAGACCTTTATACCAAATGGTATCTAACCGTGAAGAAGAATGAGGTAAATAGGACGAGTGACGAGGTGTTCTTAATTCGTCCCAACACGTCCCTGTCACGACACTTATTGCAGCGTAATTATATGGACAGCGTTATCAAATACCTTCCTAAGACTAAGATAAATACTTAGAAACAATGTTCTCTCATATTACCTTACAATATCTGTTGCTTTTTAGGATACAGAAAGATATTTGCCATATTGTTGGTAACTTTAATCCATTCCATGCTTGAGGCTTCTAACAATTTAAAGAATTTACATGCATTTCTAAGCACGTTAGAAACCAATATTGCATGTCACAACTCACATTGAACATGCTTAACTCGCAATTGCGCACGTACGAAATTATTTAAGACACACACACACACACACTCTCACCAACATACACACACACACACACACACACACACACTTTCACTCACACACAAACACACACACAAGTGCACATACACACAAGCGCACACACATTGACACTCACACACTTTCACACACACACACACACACACACACACACACACACACACACACACAAGCGCATATACACATAAGTGAACATTCACACAAGCGAGCACACATGAATACACACACACAGTGTGGAAAAATGGTGATAGAAAACAGAATTATAATACAAGAATGTATATTTTTTGAATGCTCAATATCGATATAAATCGAGTGCACAGTTGCATTGCGGACATCGAAACGATATGACATAATTCTGTAAGGCACGTCGAATTGTTGATCGGTCAGCTTAAGAACTGGGTCGCCTGCAGACAGACTGGAATAAACACTAGGTACATTATGTACAATATAATATATATTAAATAACTTTATTAAAATTAAATACATTCGCTCTATTTACAATGTGTATTTCAATGTATTTGTATCGTTGTCTAACACTTAACACAAGCAAAAAATTGCTTACTTGGGGGTTAGATCAATGTGTGTAGTTTGTCCCGTGATATTATTAATATTGTATAAAGAATTTGCTTATACCTACAGGCCTGTAAATTGATAGTGACTTCTCATTGGTTATAGTATGTTAATAAATAATGTTTAATTGCCCTAAATATGTTTTTGACGACCTCCAATAACTTACGTACTTTAAACGCAATAATGAATTACGTCATTACGTACGTTAAAATACTAAATGGTTCAATTCGTTACGCCTTTCATAGATTTCACATGACGTACGACTTTATGAAATAATTTCATGAGGAAAATTGTTTAATTTAACAAAACCATAGTAATTGCCAATTATTAATATTTTTTTACCCCAAAAATGTTTATCACATTTCTTTATTAATCGTTTAAGAATATTCTATAAATGGTTTTCAGTTAGATTAACGGAATATAATAAATTGTATTTTGGTGAGCAAAAACCGTGGGAAGTATGAAGTGGATGGTTATGGCGTTATGGTGTTTGATCACCATCCCAAACTCGTAACCTTACTTACCTTGTAAATAAAAAAGTAAAAAATAATAATTATCTTTACAAAAAACTATCCTAAAAATCTTTTTAATGTTATTTCTTTATAAATTATCAACACTTTCTAACTGTGCTGACCAATAAATATACACCTAGGGGTCATTGACTTATTGCTAAATAATACCATTTCGTCGTATCAATATTTTTTGCTGTTTTTGCTCTCTTTTCAATTGCAACCAAGTTTGAATTTTACGTTATTAAAATATGGTTGATTTTTAAATGTACGTCTCTGGCCCGGATTCGCTTGATTTCTTAGTCTTTCTCGTAAATGAACGCAACATTGTGTTGCAAAGAAGTTTGAATAAACAATCTTCATTTAAAAGTGAAGAATCTCTTTTACATTGTTTCTGTAATTACATAATTTGTATACAAATACATTAAATATTCTATTCTATATAAGTATTCTTCTTGAATATTATTCTGCGAAATTAAATCTACTTTAGCATTGTAAATGCTTGACGCGAAAGAAACTAATATTTCTGGATATATTGGTTTTTGACCACAATTCAATGAGTTGGAGAAAAGTCTACTCAACTTAACGACGAAAAATGTGTGTTATAAGTTTAACATGTGTATTTGTCTGTAACATCATAGCTACCAAACTAAAGTTATTTTTATTCAACAGCCTTCTATCAAGATGATTCTTTGGTGGAAATAAACGCAATTATCTCCAAGTTATTCAATTCTCATTTAGTCCTAGTTTTCTATTAGTTAATAGTTATATCACATTATATAAATTAATTACCGTTTCTCGGAAGGATGTGATGGTATCATGTGATAAATTGATGAGATGTCACGCCGGGATACCCGAATTTGGATGGAGACGGAAGTTGGTATCAATTAGGAACTACTTAACAATTTATTACTTATTGCTTATAAGACAAACATACTAGTAACTATTATAACTTATATTACATTTGTATGAAAGTTCATATAAATTATGTAGACTGAAGTATTATTCAAAGTATATATAACTTTTTTATTCATATAGTTTATGATAACGGTTTCGTTTCTTGTATTCGTATAAAAAATATTTTTTTTTAACTTAAAAGATAACGAACTTGTACAAACATACACTTAACTTTATTTAGGGATGAAAAATCCAGTCTTCAATTGGTCTATTGGTATATGAATCTGTCCGTCCGTATCTTATTATACATATATATGTATGTATATATATTTAAATATTATTGATAGTGAAATACTTTTATTTCAAGCATAGTAACAGTTGAATCGAAATGTCACAAAATGTCAAATCTGCCGAAATGTGTATCCGGTTATGTAAATGATATAGGCGAGGCGAATGAAGCAATTTTAAATTAATAGTTATTTTCATTATATTAGTGAATTTACTAGCAGATATAGTCATTCTCACTTTAGTTAGTTTTTAACTTTATTATTACTTGTAAAGATCATGGTTTTGTTTTCGTTTGGTTTATTTTTTTTATATTACGAGTATCCAATTATTAAATAACACTTTGAGTTATATGTAAAACCAAATTATATCCAATTTAAATAATCAATTCCATGTACTAATAATTTTATATACCTTCAATGATTACCTAAATAATATTTATCAGACCATAAAAAGATAATTTTATTTTTATTATAGAAACCTTCAGAATTTAAGTACTTACATGGTAATCCTTCGATTTTTGTAATTATATTTAAATAAATATAGAATGTAAAAACCGTTACGGGATTCGAATCCGCGATCTCTGGGAAACCGTCCCGTCGATTTGTAAAGCCTTCCTTGTGTCTTGGAAGGCTTTACAATCGAACCTACAACCTTTGGTTCAGCAGTGAGTTATTAACTACTATACCAATAGGTCACAATTATATTAAAATATTTATATGCAAGTCGGGTGTTAATTCTCTGCCACTGACATTAAAAAAATCAAAGGTTATACAGAGGTTACTATGTCAATATAATTAATAATTTATAAGTATTCATTTATATCGAAAACTAGACACATTAAATTTATTAATATAACTAGGTATTATATAAAAATATCATGAATACGGTCAAACTAACAATATTCATAGTATTATTCCTTAGAAGTACGTATAGTGGAAAATAATAAAATATTTATATAATAATCAGTTTGTTTCGGGCTAATATAATATTAATTCTCTCTAAGAACATTCTTGAAAAACTTAGATTTTCTACCTATATTCTTTTTATACTTAAATTATTTACTATTGACAGTTGTCAACTTGACTTTGACAATAGATAACTAACTTTTTAATCAAACTTTCACGCGGCCATTTTTTTTAATCACTAGATTACTTTCAAATTTTACTGACTAAATTAAAATGTTTTTTTTGTCTACAATATTATAAAATAAATTAATATATAATGTAATGTTAAATTAATATATGCTTAAATATCAAGACAATAAAATATATGTGTGTGTGTAATAATGTTATTTATGTTGTATATATGTATGTATTATATATGTATGTATTATCAAAAATATATAACATTTATATAATAAATATTGAACAATTTTATATCTTTAGAAAATGTTTTTGTTACAGGATATAAATAATTAGATAACGTAATTAATATCGATAACTAGAAATAAGATAAGATTAGTGTAAATAAATAATATTAAAGATAATGTTTGAATATATCTATAAACATGTAAACCATATTAAGCTTATTTAAATTTAAATATAGAACAAAAAACAATAAAGATACGGGGAAGAACCTGCGACCTGTGGGAAACCATACCGTCGCTCTAGTAATTGAGCTATTGATCGCTTTTATGAATTAAGCATTCTATATGTGATCATCTTTATCGGGACGATGGTGACATCTATTAGGCTTCTCTCGAAAATCTTAACCTATGTTTCTAACTTTGCAGTATAGATAAACATTAAAAAGATGAAATATCCGAAATAAATTGAAAATATATAAACATGCATAGCCATGTAAATTAGATAAATATGTTAATATTAAAAGATGTTTGAAACTGCTTACAGATTAAATTTTCTCACAAAAGTTGTTTGTTTCAGCTTGGATTCGATTGAATGTCTGTTTAATTGAACTCGTTTTGTATCAGTAATTTGTATTCGTAATTACCTACTTGAAGAGTTTCGTTTGTATCGCGGAATATTTGCCGATGTTAGTATATTTTAACAAATTCAATACTATATACGTCGAAATAATTTTATATGTAGGTACCATTAAATATATTTATATATATATATATATATATAAAAGTGAATCGCACCCGTCTGTGTACAGAATGAACCACCTGTTGCATTCCTC
Organism: Napeogenes sylphis; assembly: GCA_959347405.1. Lineage (NCBI taxonomy): Eukaryota > Metazoa > Arthropoda > Insecta > Lepidoptera > Nymphalidae > Napeogenes > Napeogenes sylphis. Next base: position 34,341,763 of record OY365779.1, on the reverse strand, counting down.
GTGTACCGTTAGCCTCTCACAAACCGCGCTTGTACTCATTTTTTCTATTATCCTACTTTTACTATATATATTATAAATATACACTTATATGTCATCTAAAACATTGTATTTACATGTACAGCTTACTGACTTTTTTAATTATATTTTTTGTTTCTATGTTCTATAAATCGATAAGCCTTATTCTGAAATTAACACAAGAACATCTGAAGCCGCTGTCAAGAGATAATTAAAATTTAAAACTATAAAGATCAAGAAATCAGTAAGAACTATAGAATATAGTTAGCAAATCAATAGTTATATTTAACTGGAGACCTTACTGTAAAAACCCGTCCAGTGGCTAGTTAGCGTAACAGTTGTGTTGAAATATCATCCATCATCATTTGAAACATGTGATGTGATGAATGATGTTAATACTGTACCAGATACAATACCCTAAACTATCTTAAAGCTGATAGTCCACTGCTAGGCAGATATTGTACGATAAAACGCGTACGTGGACTATACAACAATATATACAGGGTTGATGTTATAATGTGTAAGTCAAACATTGTTAAATTTCATTTAAAAAGAGCAACTGTTGAGTTTCTGGCCAGCTCTTTGCAACAGAACAGCATTCCGAACTAGTGGTAGCTTACTCACTCACAGATTATACTGATCATTTTAATGTAATAATTGACGATTCAAAAGTGAGTGTAAATGCCTACTTGAATAAAGTTATTTTGAACTTGAACTTGAATAGGAAATGTCTACCATTTACTTAGAACTTATTTTATAAAATTTCGTATTTATTCTACAATATTTTCAGAATATTTCTTTTTAGAATGCCCCCATTCCATTATCCATTTTACACCCCACTATTTGAAACCAAAAAATAGTGAGAAAATATCTAATCAGATGGTACCACTAGCTCACCACCTCACGATGCTCTATACTAGTCCACTACTTCAGCTAACGTTCTGATAATGAAATATCGCTATAGCCTCGCGTCTTAACTGGACGACTGGCTTTAAATCACAGTTACCATTCTTAAGAAATGTCTTGATATGAAAACAGATACGAACAGTCAAAGTAAGTTTCACAGCTTCTTATGCGTATGATATTTATTAAGTAGAAGAACATAAGCGTATAGAAAAGTGAAATTTATGTAGATATATTTTTTTAATTATGAAAATGTATAGAAAACATGTTGTTATGATATTTCCATGAATAAATTATAATCAGAATGGTAAATCATTCATAACATTTTTTTGAAATAGACAAATATCATTATTATATTGTTTTTCTTTTTATATTATAATTTATATTAATACCCAATCCACTTATTTAATGACGCAAAATAATAGCCATTATATATACAGGAGGAAAATATCTTAAATATCTTCTTCAAGCGAACAATACATTAATATGTTGAAACAAGCTATTTTAGACCGTATATAAATAAAATATTATTTTTGATAGTTGTATGTAGAGACAATTATCAAACATGATGTATTTATCAAACTGTAAAATTCTTATCCGAAGATACTTTTATTCATTTATTCGGTAAACACTGAGTCATCCTTATCCTGCTTACCTTTGAGTCGTCATCCTCATCCTGCGTATCATTAAGTCTTCATCCTAATCCTTACCATTAAACCATCCTTATTTTTACTTTTATCTCCATAGATAATATTATTAAATCTAGTAAAAGATTATAAATATAACACGGGTTTCCCAACCTGCATTTTCCTGTCCATACACAAACTGATATCGTTTTTCAAATGAATTTTATAATAGATACACATAAAAACCATTAAATTTTAAAAACATATATAAAGGTATGAGTCCACTAATTTGAGAGTAATGACTCGTATCGTTTCTATTAGTTCCAACCTGTAAAATCTAAATTATACCCACTTAGTACAATGTTATTAAAATTTGTGCTCAAAGCGTGATATACGAACTTCGAAAGTATCTTCGAATGATCTTCGAATTTTCTATAAAAGTCTTTTCGGACGTGACGAATTTATACTCCGTTAACCAAACAACTAGATTCACGAGTCAGTAACCTTATAATGTCGAATCGTTTGTAAACATCGAACAGGATATGTACAGGCAAAAATGTTTTGTGTATTGTTATCCTGAATGTACATTGTTTACTCGTTTAGAGTTCAAGTAGCAATGTCGTTTAAATGAAGATTACAGTTTTATTCCAACCTTACATGAAATAAAGTGAATAAAGTGTGCAGGACACAATCCGATTTGAATAAAGTGTGAAGGACACTATTCGATTTGAATAAAGTTCGAAGGACACACTCCGATTTGAATAAAGTGTGAAGGACACAATCCGATTTTAATAAAGTGTAAAGGACATTTCAGGATAGCTTTTATATTAAAACTTTTTTTTCTTCAGAACTAGCTATGTGTTAAAATGACAATTTATAAATAACCTCAAAAGTAACTTGTATTAGCTGTAAGCGAAAATAATTTAACAATTAATAAGCCATACTTTTAAAATACTTGGAATAAAATGAATGTATCATAAAAAGATAAGATAAGTATTAATGGCATCTATAAACATTATCGGTTCGAAACACAAGCGTGATAATTTTTCAACACAAGTTTCACGAACACACTTATGGGAGTAGTCACCCCGTCTGCGAAAAACAATTACATGAATATAAGATATATATATGTATGTAATATTATAATACTGTTTATATTTAAACTGTATGCTGTATAGCAGGGGTGCCCAACTTGATCAGAACTAAGATCAGCTATTTGTTTTTGGGTACGATTTTAAAAATTAATATTTTTGTCCTGTCGCATTCGACTTTGGCTGGTGACCTCTGCTTTATAGAGTGTAGTATGTTTAGAAAAGTGAAATTACGACTTTAATTCACTATGCAATGGGAATAAATTTGAAACATACTGTATCTATCCTTTAAAATATTTGTAATAAGAATACCCTTAATTGTCTTTTGATAAATGTTTATTATCCTTGTGGCTAATTTAAAACTGTTGTCGTAATTAAGATCTTATCACTGATAAAAAATTTGCACTTTATTTTGAAGTTGTCGTTTTAATTGATTGATAACGACTGAATATAAAGCTATCTAGACTATCTAAGGCTATCTTCGGCTATCTAAATCTATATTTATATTATAAAGACGTTTAGTTTGTTTTTTAGATTACTGAATTAAAATTATTTCTTGTAGAGTTAGAGCATTGTTAATATATCTTAAAATAGTTTACCTTACATTTTTTTTTTGGTTTAATTTATACTGTCACTGTAAAGCTAGATACAATCTGTTAGTATGTACTATCAGTAAATTTAGTATTTCATTTTGTATATATCTAATATATAATTTAGTAAATATTACTTAGGTAGGTACATGAAAAAATCATAAACAAAGATTTTTTTTGTATAATAATAAACAAAATAAAAATATATATTACATCTAGATATTATGAAATATTGATGAGTCCTGTTTTTTGGTTAACTATTGCGGTTAGTGCTGCGTCAGCTATTTATTGTTTCGTCAGAGTTCATTGACACTTATTAAATTCGACTAAGTTAATTAGTGAAGACTAAGTAACTTGGATTTACATTATCTATAATTACATCCCAAAATAAATATTAACAGTTAGATAAAAATGTTTCTCAGTATTTTTTTATAGATATAAAAAAGTATAGACTTGATTAGGATTTGAACCTGCGACCTCAATCTACTGATATTTTACACTAAACTCAATTCTGATAACAATAATAATTAAATTAGAAGTATATTATTAGTTTTCAAATAAAAGATAAATATAATTATTTTTCTACTATGTAATATATATTTTTATTTGTTTGTTCGTCACCAATCTTATCAAGTTAGTGACCCACATGGGGTCAATTGGACCCATGACAGACGGATGTACATTACAGTACAGTTTAGGGTTCATTATTTTACTTGTATTTGTATTTGTCCTACGCGACCTTGTAACTCGTGGAGGTCAAATATATTAGGTTCTCTGACCTCTAGAGAAAAACATGTAATTCAAAATCGTTTGAATGTAATTTAAAAACATTTAATCTTGAATCAGAATAGTATAATAGTATATTTTAGAAAAGACAGCAAGTATTGCTTTAATTAAAAAATATATAATATATTTTATAAATTAAACACTAAAATAATAACTATAATTTTGCTACAGAACCCTTATAATAATAGCGTGCCTTATTTTAATTAACATTGAATAAGACTTCACAGTGCAGCGACAGAATCTTTTTCTAAGAAGGTCACAGTTGAAATAATTTAGCTAAATGTCAGCAGATGTCTTAGTGAATCTTTAACAATCGGACTGTATATTTTTTAGACTGTAGACATCCGTTGAATCACAGAGAACGTTGTGTGATTTGTATCCGCTACTAAAATAATTCCATTATTAATTGAATCAAAAACTTTGAAAATTAGTTACTTTATTTTTTAAATATATATAGAATTTTTAATTAATCCACTTCGAACCTGCAATCTCTGAGAAACAGTTTCGTCGCTCTGCCAGTTGAGCCACTGTGTAACTACTCACTACGATATATTTAGCATTATATAAACTGACTAAAACATATTTATAGAAAATTTCAAAAAGTAATTTTAAAAATTTAACAATAGTTCTAATAATTTTGTGACGAAGTCCAAAATCACATAATAAAAAAATCCAAATTGAATCTTATATACATGTAATAAAATATATTTTTGTGTAATCAGTAATCATGAGAGCCAACTAATTGATAGCCATTGTAATAGGTATCCCATGAGAATTTTCACATGTAAAATAACACACGCAAAATTGCCCTTAATTTCCTGTTATTAAGATACGATATCGCTTGCACGAGTTTATTGCCAAACAATCTATGGGGTTAATTGTAAGTCATAATGTTTCCATTTCCTCAGTTTACGAAGTTATGTACGACGAAAAAAACATGATATTGGGATATAATTTTTAAGTTAGTTGCTATCAATACTAATTCATTATGTTTATTTTTAATTATTTATGCAGAATATTTCATTTAATTATTTATATTTCATTATAATCCAAAATGTGTTTCCTGTTTCCGACAAGTCAACAACCTGCAATAATTATTCTATGATCCCTATTAGCGTGCAATTATGATATATAAGCTAATAAATTAAAGTTACTTTATATACAATGTCAATGTTAACTATGCTAAGTTCGTTGCCCTTAGAAATTTCGACAAACGTGTAAGGCATCTTTAATTGCGGCAACAGGTTTTGCATATCAAGTGTATTCGAATATTTATAACCAGTAAGTATCACGAAATAAATATTGTTTTATTGATGATAATAACTTTATTGATTAGAATTGATAATCAAAAATTTTCCATCTTAAACACTTATAAAAATGATCAATGAATTATTTGAAACTCAAGATAATATTATTTGAAACTCAAGAAAAAACAACATCGTTGAGTTTTTAATAAATTATATATTAATTAACATATTTTTTTGTAAGTCATTCCACACACACATACAAGCACACCAACTCACACACACACACACACACACACACACACACACAAATACTACAATACCAATTTCGAATTACAAATAGGTACACATAGATGATATATATAATGATAAGATACAGTAAGCGTTCCATTATAACATATTATAGTTCTGTATCCATTATTTGGCAATATTAATATAAACATTGTATAATAAATAATAATCACTTATAAGATTACATAACCGGCGCGTGTTCCACGACGTGACTCGTGGAGTATTATCATATTCACGAGCGGACCGATCAACGTTCGATGTTTTATATCTAATAAATGTTTACATACCAACAATATTTTAGCTGATCAATTATTTGTTTACCTATCATCAATAATTTAGGTGTCATTTTTTGCTTACTGTATTGGTTTACCTATCATCAAAATTGCATCTCAAAAGATCCAAGTTTCGTAAATAGAACAAAAAAAAATGTTTTTGTTCCATTTACGAAATTTGAGTTGTGGAGGTTTGATAAAATATTTTCAAAATTCCATTTTAGTATTCTGAGAAATACCTTTAAGACGATATTTAATTGTCTAACTTTCTTTAATCTGATAGAGATAATTACTCTGGTGTTGCTATAATGTAAAGAAATGGTTTGATAGTCTGAAAAATTCAGATTATCCCTAAATATACCAGCGAAAAAGACATTGCTTACGCCCACATAATACGTTACATTACTAGGGTTGTCACAATACTATTTTAAAAAAAACTATTATTACGGCATTACCCCTTTTTGTATTAACTGTGACTGGAACCGGAAGTGTTCCAGTTATTCGAAGAACATTAATATAATAATAAAAATATTTATTCAATTATTTTTATATTAAACTTAATTGTCTTATAACTTATAACTATTAAAAAAATATATGTGAAAAGCCATAGGCAATAAAGCGAAGCAAAATGTGTACTATTATTTTCCCGAATTTCCTTAAAATAATTTTACTACTAATATAGAAAAACTTAAATTCCTTTTTAAAAAAGTGGCAACCCTAGTACAAAATCGTGTTATATATTAATAGTAAGACCTTACTTTATTTCTACAATTTTCCTCATGTTTTTTTTTCCTCATTGCACTTCATATACATAAAACAATCTACGTAAGATATAACAATAAATAAGCACTTAATTATTGAAAAACTGTTTATTTGTCGGCGACTTCGTATAACCCCTCTACATTTATACATACATTACTTAAGATTTTTACAAAATAATTATTTTAATGGTCGATTGTTATCATTTTGTAGTTTTCCTTGAAAATTTGATAATTTTCCACAATAAAAGTTGCAAAATTTCATCAAAATCCGTCCAGTCCGCGTGATGTCTAGAATCATTTTTTTTACGTTTAATGTATATGAATACTATCTTTACATATATATATATTGACTCCACATTATTGTCAGTACAGTTATAAATAATGACACTTAGAAATATTAACTATGTGCTTTATGAATTGTTGACTTAATATTTGTACTACAAATGTTTTATAACATTTATATGTAGTATTTTAAAATACCTATAAACCTGTACAGACATTCTAAGTTTATTAAATATATGTAGAATGAAATAAAAACCGATACATACAGAGATTCGAACCCGCGACCTCAAAAGACTATTATACAATATAGAATGCTAAATTCATCTAAGCGGGAAGCGATACGGTAACTCAATTGTTAGAGCGACATGACGGTATCAAAGAAATCGCAGGTTTGAATTTTAGTCCCTATTAATCTATTTATAATTCTATAATTATTGAAAACTAGCTTTTTTCGACGACTTCTTAAACCACTTTTGTAACTACTTACACTTTACTTTTAATAACAGACTAAAAGGAGTCAAAATAAAAAAGAACTGAAGATTTTCAAAATACCTTATTTACGTTAAAAAAATCATAATTAATTATTTTATTTTTTATATAAAATAAGGAAAAAGTACAAACGTTAAGAAAATTCTTAAGAAATTTGTATCATCTACTATGACGCTATTGTATATGCGCCAGCGTTTAAGTCGTTTCCCTTGGGAATGAGATATTTTCCCGCTCTGAAAGGTAGCCTATGTCCTTTGTTAATATCTTATCTATGTTTATTCTAAATTTCGTCGAAATCGGTTCAGTGATTTAAGCGTAATTGCGTAACAGACAGACAGAGTTACATTCGATCTTATAATATTAGTATAGATTCATATCAAGTATTTGATATATTTGTAAAATAATATTCAATATTTCGGAAATATCACATCCTAAAAACCTTAGAAGTCTTTGATATATGAATAAATAATAAGTAAACAAGTTTTTGTTTAACGTCGTTAAACTAAAAGTTTACCAAAAACCGAGGTTAACAACCCTTTGGAACCTGTTTTGGTAATGATAATACGATTACCATATTGTGAACATGAGGCTACTTTGACAATATGTTATCAATGTCAAAATATAAAGTATTTGTTATATATATTGCGAATTTTGTATCGAAAACTCTTATTCCCTTATAAAAAGTAAAATAATTAATATAAATTCATGATTTGTAATAAAAATAATAAAAATAACCTATTTCTTCTTAGTCATTAATAATAACTATAAATTAAGAATAAATGAAACATAAATTCATGATAATTTTTAATAAGAATGTTAAAAATAACTCGAAATAATTCATGATAATTTGTAATCAAAAATAGAAAAATAAATAAATAACCTATATAAAGTTACAAATAACTGATAAAAACGAATAAATAAAAAAAAATACTTTCAAAATGTTATTAAATATCAATTGTTTTGGATTCAATGTATCTATTAGCTACGGAAGTTAGTAAATACATGTTTACTTGAATCTATCGTAAATTGAGTTGTTATCGTTATTTATTTCAAGGACGTATAGTTACGTATGGTTATGTATGGTTATGTATGGTTATGGTGTTATTATAATACCGAGTGATAAATACCATTATTGTCTTCAACCTTCATTTTTTTACGTTATACATATCATTAACATTAATTATTTAGGTAGTGCTCATTCGTTTGTTTCGCAGTTAGGTAGCGCTGATTCGTTTGTATCGCAGTTTCGAATCCTGCCCGTGTTTTATTTGTCATTCTATACCTTATACGTTATCATTTTATACGTTATAATAAAAACAATTTGGTTTATCAAATGCATTATTAGATACGATTAGTTTAATTCAACTGAATAGTTTATGTATGAAATATCTTGGTGCATGAGTTATTATAGAAATCTTTAGTTTCAGAAAATATTTGAAGACAATCATATTAAAATAATTTAAATGTTGAAATTATTCTTACAATATTTAGAGAACGTATGTTTTTATAAGTTCCAATCTTCGAATTGATCACAAATTTCATGAGCATACTTAAAATAACTAAACGTGTGATTTTAAACTGACTATTTAGATAAAACAGGTAAAAAGTACAACAAATAGCTGTTACAAAACTATTTGATGCTATTTGGAATAGAAAACGAATCACCCGCATGTTTGGAGGTCAACGACCCGCGGTTACAAATCTACTGCCTAATTCACGTAATGCAACAATTATCCTAATTAATTAAACTAGCAAGAGGGTGTATAGTAAATATGTATTATATGGTAAATAAGTTAATTAGGTCTCCGGTTATTTAAATTTAACAACGAAACTTTCCAAATTCAAATTCAAAAACGAAATTTTCCAAGATTATTAAAAAAGAAGGCCACCATTATAACAATATTTTAATACCTTTGTATATGATATATCTTAAATATATTATAACTATAAATATTTGAACAGTTAAAATATCAAGTTTTAAACGTAACATTCGGCCCTCATGTGAAATTACCGTAAATAAATATAGTTCACAAACCGGAACCAATGTGCCTATAACAGACCGACATACAACACTATCATATGGAAATACTCCGCATTCGTGAAAACGGGAAAGCGTTAAGCTGATACCCAGTTTCCCTGTCACGAGCCAATGGAGACCACGTCACCGTTCTTATAATTAATAAGAAATTATCTTTTAAAGATATACGGGTTCGAACCCGTGGTATCTTGAAATCGTTCCGTCGCTCTACAATTGAACTCTCGTATCTATGAGTCTATTTGCCTTTATCGGAACGGTCGTGACATCTTCTAAGCTTGTTTCGAAAATCTTAACAGAGGTCACGGGTTCGAGTTCCTGTCTGTACCGGTTTACTTTTCATTCTCTATTATTTAAGATTTTAAATATATTTTACCAATACATACAACAAAACATAATGTACCTACACGTTTGGGTGTATGAAAAGACCTTATAATTGTTGTCGACCTCTGCTGGGCAATTTTACTTTATAAAAGTTCCATGGTTATTTTACTCACAATTAAAAATTACGAACCAATATATTTATTCAATGATTATGTGAGAAAAAGAGTTTTCTTTAAAAAATTGGAAAGAACAATGCTATACTTTTTGTGTTTTTAAGTGTAATTTCGTGATAAAGCCAATCCTGTTTCACGAAAACGTACATATTCGTGAAATACATTTTTGTTTTAATGGTATGCCTGTTACATGGTTATTATCTTTAATAATGAAGACTTGTGAACCGTTGTTTCCAAGCCAAATGCGAGTTAAACAATAAATGAACAGACAACGATGTTTACTGTTATTAGATACAAAGGCGTGCGAATAAAATCTATTTCACTGTCGTTCTAAAGAAACGTGCTAACAAAATTTATGAAGATGTTAACAAGGTATTATAAATATTTAGATTAATTAAGTTTTTGTAAATACTACTCGGTATATTAAGATGTTAAAAAAGATTATTATGACGATATAACTCATTTTTTTTTAACAAATATATAAATAACACACAATAGACACCTAGACTTGGAACAACAATCTATTGAACACACAAAGAATTGGTCAATGTGGGAATTGAACCCACAACCTTCGGTTCAGCAGACAGGGTCACTAACCACTACACCAATAGATAATGACGTAGGATTTAAATAAAAAAACTTTTTTCTCTAACTCGCCAAGCAAGACAAGAAACACGAATATTTACAATATATAAGAATTTAAAGCAGTTAAATTGCAATTACGTGCTAAAATTGTTTTTATCACTTATTATACACGGCGATAAGAATTTTGTTCGCTGAAATGTTACGAGACGCGTGCTCAGTGCAACATTATAGTTGTTTCAGACTAACGATTTTGGAATTAAACTGATTCAAATGTCATTTTCTTTTTCTTCATAATTTCAAATCAAAATATTTTTTAAATAGAACTAACAGATGATTTTTCCCACGATCAGTATTTACTGCAATCTTATCAGAGAAAACTCATCTGATAAAGATCTGTTCACTCGTGCACTACGAGTACATCCGCTACGTTACATATCAAAACATTAATAATGTGTTTATTTTTGTGTTCAGGCTCCGTTGGGTCTCATAACGGACCAACTCACTTCACTATTTTGTTGGTAATTGTAAATACTCTCTTTACTTATTGTTGGATAATTCTACATAAATAAACTATGTTACAAATATATACACTATAATCTAATATTTGAATTGTGTAAACAATTATAATAATACAACACTGGTGTGTACGACACGACGGGAGTGTTACGATTAAAGATATGTACAAATAAGGTAACATATATACACATTGGTCAGTTCACACCACTGTCGTGTTATTATTTGTTGTCGTAATAACACGACATTGGTGTAAACGAAACGACACCATAGGAGTGTGCCCCGGTAATATAGAGTCAAATTTGATAACACATTCGAATAATATAAAAATTTATCTGGTTGACACCACTGTTGTGTTATTATTGGCTGGCATATTAACATGACAGTGGTGTGTACGACACGATACGATAGGGGTGTGACACGATAAATAGGTATATGTAGAGTAAAATCCGATAATGTTTTGGAACAATATACAAATTGTTCCGGTTCACACCACTGTCGTGTTATTATTGACTGGCATATTAACACGACAGTGGTGTGTACGATTCGTTAGGATTGTGACATATTGAAAATATGTAGAGTAAAATCCGATAATATTTGAATAATGTAAACACATTTGTTCACATTATTCAAAAACAGGACAATTCCTGTTCACACCACTGTCGTGTTAATATTGTGTGACTATATTTAGAAAGGTTATTGCGCAAAATTAGATACGACTCACGACTGGTAGAATGATTTCGAAGCTTTTGCAATTATGTATTACCATAGCACATACTGGATCAGTCGTGTTGAATGTCTTGCTATAATAATCCTACAGTCTATAGATCGTTACAGTCAATACTTATATATGCCTTTCCCTTACTTTGGAAATACAGTTACAATAAATATTAAAACCATACACGGTTCTTAGATAAATATTATTATAATCCTTATTACTATTTTAAACTGGAATCATTCTAGAATGATCTGGAAATTCGTTAAGAAATTCGTCTTGCTTCCTTTCTACTGATGAGATTAATTTGAAAATGTCATATCACCTACTTTCTAGTGACGCAATGAATTCTTCTGTTACATAGCAGTCTCGCTCCAGATAGACAATTGAATATGATTGTGATAGATATCATTGTTATAGTTTTTTGGTATCATAATATTTAAAAATTTTAATGAGAGACGAGACCAGTGTCTACAAATAACCATTCGTTATATACATATATGTAACTTGACGTTCAAATAATATTAAATAATTTACAATGAAAGATAAACGGGCAGGGATTCGAACCCACAACCTCTATTAAACCGTCGCTCTACCAATTGAGCTACCGTATCGCTATAGCCCAAGGAATCCTGCCTATTCTATATTGTTTGAAATTTAAATAACACTTTTAAATCAATAAAGGTTCACATAATCCTTTAAGTCCGAGTAAAGTAAAAGATTCCACTGAAATGGCCGGCACGTGTTCCCTCAGCGTGACTAAAACATTAACAGTATGATGCCGTGAAAGTGAATTTCTTTTAAATTGCACTTATAAAGTTATAACACTCTATGGAATGTATAATATTAAATATTTCACATTTTTATATTCTTTATTATGTAATATCTAAATATTCAGAAATAAACTAAGTATTAAACTAGCTGTTATGAGCGACTTTGTCTGCGTGGAATTTTTATATACACCTCTGTTTGAATCAGATATTATTCATTATTTTTATTGATTTAAAAGTAGTTTAAAATTAGTTAGCCGCCAGTGAAATTCTGTTGAAATCGGTTCTGCCCATTTAGAGATTAATTAGCGGAACAAACAGAATGACAGATAGATAGACAACAAATTTAAAAAATATATTTTTTTTATGTAAGTAATTTGGAATTTTAAATAGACACTTAAATTTATGTATAATGCATTAAACATCAAAATATTTTAGTAAAAAACACGTTCACTATAACAAGTAATTGCTGTATTCACGACAACTATTTACTGACTTGTAATTATGAAAATAACTGTCTAAAAACATTAACGATACCATTTTTACACCACTTTAGTGTAATTTCTAAAATACTAAAACATTTTCAGTTAAAAACACCGATTATCATATAAACTTTCAGGGTTATACTCTTGACAAAATAAAAAAAATAATTCATTATTTTTATGAGAAAACTGAACTAGATTGCAGCTTTTTAAGTCCCAGAGGACTGGGCCTGAGTCCGTACATTAACATATACATGTAATAAATTATAAATGTATGTACCTTAGTGTCTGTTCGTTTGTTACGCTTTCACAGCGTAACTACTCAACTCATAATTATTTTGAAAACCGTTCATTAAAAAAAATACATTTATACCTTTTTTTCTATACAGAACAGACGAAGACAGCAAAAGCTAGTATATTACAAATATATAGTGTTAGTATATTATATATTAGTGTGAGTATATACACCCTAAGCTATTAATTCAAGTGAATGTAATAAGACAATGATGTGTGTCACCTCTATCACGATGGAAAGTAACGAGTCCACTACATAGCATACATAGCATACATACATACATACATACATACATACATACATACATACATACATACATACAGTACTGTCGTTTTATTAAGTAGTTGTAAGTTCTCGTTTTAACGACTCAATGATTCAACAATTGTTATTATGATGTCCGGATACTTAAAAGCTTGAATCATACATAAATCGTTTTTAGTTTTATTTGGATAAACTTTAAAGTAAAGCTCAAAAAAACAAACATATAAGGTCTTTACTAATATTTCTATTACCAAAAAAACATTTTTAAATTGTTCGTTATCTATATTCAAAATAGTACTAGAGGATTTCTGGTAACTACTAGAGTCTAAGCTTACAACAAGCTATAACAATTGATAAGATATGAAGCGATACGATAGCTCAATTAGTAGAGCGACGGGACGCTTTCCTAAAGGTCGCAGGTTCGAATCACTGCCCATATCGTTTTATTTTTGTATTTATTAGAATCTAAAATATATTATAAATTAGTTGACAACACGTACAAGATCATCTGCAATGAGGCATATTTCCTTTGCTTAGTAAACATATTGTTTCGCAATAATTCAATTGGGTTAAATAAATTATGATCAAGCAATATCATCAATAAACAAATTTGTTGATTATCAAATATTGCATCTTAGGAATTGCGAAATAACACGTATCTAGGTTATTATATTGTTTGCTGTTAAAAAATATTTTCATATAAATAAAACATATAAAAATATGGTTCCTCATACTTTAAAAGGAAATAAAGGTCATACAGAAAGGATAAGTGAATGGAAAATCGAAAACCAACATTGAACAGGGTAGTTATGAATAATTGTCCGTATAACATATAGGGTGTTGTTGGAATGCTGTCTAGGCGTGGTGCAGCGTGAAGGCCGGCAGCAGCAGGACGTCCACTGCGGTACTTTCTACATCAAATTAATATTAACATTTTATAAATATGGAAAGAAAAATAAATACGGGAAAGGATTCGAACCCGCGACCTCTGGAAAACCTTTCCGTCGTTCTACCAATTGAGCTATTGTAACGCTACTCGTATCTGTAAATTTAGCATTCTGTATATGGCCTTCTTTATCGGGGCGGATTATGTATTTTAAAGATAATAAACACTTGTACTTGAAACAGTAGTGTATATATATACTTCTTGTATATATATATATAAGCTATGTACAAGAAGTTTCCCCCAAGTGCAGTGTTGAGCAACACTCAATCGGCCGGATCTCCGGTTTCTACGTAAACGTAAAGTCACGCGCTACGATACAATAACTAACATGTGTACATTGAACGTGTATATCAAAAACCGGTCAAGTGCGAGTCGGAACGGACCAAGGGCCCTGCAAAAATCTGCCCTGCACTATTCTTGTATGGGAGCCCTACTTAAATATTTATTAAATATTTATAACTGTATAACTATAACGTTTTATGAGACTATATATAGCCTGGATATATACAGACGGACTGCGGAGTCTCAGTAAAAAAAAATCGTTTTTACCCTTTGGGTACGGAACCCTAAAAATCGATTCTTTTTATCTGACTGAGAACTGCTTATAAACTATAATTTTGAATCAAGAGTTTCCTTTATGTCGGTGAGCACTTGAAAATAGTTTATGTAAACTATCAGTAAAAGGGTGAGGTGAAGTTTTTGTCTTTATTTTTGTTATTTTTCATAAGAAGTCGCGAATAATTTGTATACCTTTTCGATTAGAATTCCAGAAATGATATTGATTTATTGGAAGTAAATTTACAAAGACCATGAAGTATTTCTGTAAACAATTAAATCTTATAGATTAATTCGTCTCCCCGAGAACGGATTTCCTTATTCTATATTTACTACATAGAGTATAATAAAAGACAAATCACAAGTAAAAGATAAGCGTGGGTGACACAGACGCATCTTTGATTCACTGAACACTAAACAGGCATTAACTGAAACAGCCAAACTAATTTTAGTCGGACATTTATGTTAAACAGCCGTTTGTTTCATTATCTAATTTACTAAGCTCAACTAGTGTACTAATGTCGTATTGTGAAAAGGGTGTTTAGTGATCTAGTGCTCTTATCTGGTCATCATTGCTGGACACTTTTTTTACTATATGACCCTAAAGGTCAAATAGTACGCTGTAGGTTGGATAATGTAATGGCTTCTTAAGATATCAACAAGGATTGATAATAAAATTATATGAATAGTATATATACTATATTTACATTATTATATGTATATATTGAAGTTTGAAAGTATTAATCAATTGTCCTTCTATGGGTTACCGCAAGTATTTCATAGTGAAAGTTGTCGTTGTAATTCGAACCTTAAAGCCTTCACTGATATATATGTTATATACATATATGATTTATGTATGACGTATGTATGATATATTTATGATATATATAACTAATATTACTATAGATGGCTCTAACTAAAGAATTGTTTTTTTCGCAGGTAAGTTGTTGAGTGATGGGCGCTCGGGTCATTGACCGATGTAAGTTTTCCATATACGGTTTGTTTTGGCAAAATCATGACATCATTTCTTAAAGTATATACAATAATTATTCATGGGCTTTATAGAATACATATATTGACTCCATTTGCTTTATTATTAAATTTAATAATAATTTAATCAACCATTCAAGTAACATTATTGAACAGGAAAAAGTAAAGCTATAAAATTAAGCCCGCATTTCAAAAGCCAGTTACTAAATCATTGTACTGTTATACCTTATCACGATTTACTGTAAGGCTTTTTGTTAGATTTTTTTAGCGCAATAGTAAAAGCTTCGGGCTAAACGTAACAGGTTTAGTCTCATAGAACCTATGTTTTTTATAGTGATTAATGTATTTGGTACTGTTATGTATCTCTATCATGTAATTAAAGTTTATATTATTAGTAGAACATATATTTTTCAAAATAATATTTTGACAGAGAAAATGGTTGGAACCTATTACTACTAGGTATACTGTTAGTGTGTTTTTTGTGCATCCGGTTTCCCTAGTATGAGTTTTGACTTTATGAAAACTATGAAAATTAAAATTATAATATTTAGAATGATTTATAGAATAATACTAAATATTAGGATAAATATATTTTTAAACAGATAATTTAAATTGTGAATAGATTCTAATTCATAGAGTATATAATAATCCAATGTTTTAATTTTACGATTTAGTAATCTATGACTGACTTACTGACAGACATCTAATCTTATACTTATATATACTTACTCATATCATCCCGTCAAAACTATAAACACAAAGCGAACTAAACGACGAAACTTAATTTAAAAGTTTGTTTAAATCTAAATATATATTAAAATAGTTTTTATAACAGTCGCTTATAAAGTTGTAGCGTCATAACTCCATAATACAATGTCTATTTTCGTATTATCTTGAACGCCATTAAGGCTATTTTATACTTGTCAATAAAAAGTAGTATCTCCTGATATAGAACAGAAGGCGATGGATTCTAAACATATTTACTGTGTCAGCAGGTTACGTTTTGTTAGTTGCTACTTGAGGAGTTATTAATGCTGTAGATTGGAGATGCTGAAATTATAATTAATGGTAGGAGTATTATTTTTTAGTTTTTTGTCTGGTGGCGCGGTAGTATTAACTACTTTTTCCCCTAAAGGTTGTCTATAAGAGATTGCTTTGGCAATAAAACTCTTTATGTAGTTTTTTTGTTATCTTTTTTGTATCTGAGATTATGTCTATCTAATGTTATTCTTGTAATTTAATAAGTTCAAAGTTTAAAAAAAATAGTATATGTTAATAATAGTTGATTTTTTATATGTTAGAAGATAGTATATTATTATTGTAAACGTCTGTCTGTTGGTAAAGGAAGTATATACGTGAACGGAATCATAACGTTGACGGGTCCCGAGTCCCGTCTGTCCCGGTGTACATGCCATAGATAGAGACAAATAGATAATAGTCAACAAGTTAGACTGAGATGGCGCCAACCTGTTGGTCTTGTGAAAATAATCTAACAGGTTATTTTGCCGATGAAACAAAGAAAGTATAAATTAGCTTTTATGTTATTGTTTTACATGTTTTTTATTGATTTTGTTGCAAAAAAACGTCTATAAATTACGTTACACGAATGTTCATTTTATATTTATTTCATATAATAATACTTCCCGAAGAATATAAATATTATAAGAATATTTTTATTATAAGATTTTTTCATAATTAAGTATTACGGAACTAAAAGATAAATGGCATATCGAAGGTTTTACAAAAAAAAATACATATTTAATTTCTTTTCCCCGCCGATTATTTGGTACTTCCATAGTATCTTCAGATATATTAGTAATTCTATGTATCCTATATACATATTTAAAATCCACATGTGTACATAACTGTGGTCCGGCTCTCACGGCCCTTTACACACAGAGACATATGCATACACACACACACACACACACGCACACACACATATAATGAAAACATGATCAGGATCAATAATAAGTCTTAAAAGTACTTGTAAATTCTATATATAAATAACTTTCACACAGACAATGTATTATTCATTTTATATTTTGATAGTGTTGTGTTTTAAACAGACAAACATAATGGTACATATATATGTAGGTATATATATTACAAGAAAAAAAACTGAAAGATATTTATATATATAAATATATAAAAATATAAAAAATATTAGCGAATTTAACGATATACATACCTACCTGTATTAAATAAAATTATATTATTTTATCAATAAACAGGTAACATTTTATTATTTAAAAATATGTAATTTTTGCGTCAGAACTGTGACCTTGGCCATGATATTTAAACATTCCTTTATTTAACGGACACCTTTATAAATATAATAATAAACACGCCAATTTGAACCTTATTGCTATGAAATCATATAAAGGTAAAGTAAGATGAGTGACGTATACCACAATCGGATTACAAAGGCTTTGTCATACACTATTGATCTGTATGAACATGTATGGGTAATTTCTTATAAAATTCCTATTACCCGTATGTCATTACGTGGGCCGGCGCTTGGGACAGAGTGACATAAAAGAAACGTGTTAGTAATATCAATTTTTATTTATTTTTATCCTTATTCATGTTTTTACTATACTTATACAGTTTTATCAATTTATCTTTTATAGATAATGTTTAGAAAATTTTCATTTTTAATATAAATTTGTAACAAAAATCAATTTTTGTAATATTTATAAAGTATAGACCTTTTTGTCTTTTTAGGTATTTAAAAAAAACCATTGTGTACAAAAAATCTTAACAATACGTATAATATTATATGTCACATGAGAAAGATTATTTATATCTCTTGCCAAACGCACTCACACACACATGTGTATCCTTATCACAATAGTAAACAAATACAAGTGCAACTGGCGCAATGTCACAGACTGTCAATCTGGGGCAGTACGACAGCTCACATACTTATCTATTTACCCCAATTTCAACCCTATTACAATATAGTAGAGGTGCATATGGGATACATTATTTATCACATTATCTATGCACACTCTAAGCGGGCCGTGAACGACTGTGATAATTGAGCAATTATCATCCTTGCAACATTATTTTCTCTTTAAAGTAAATATTTATTTTAAATATATTAAGTAATTTGTCGGATAAGTTTTATTTATATTTAATACCTACAACGTTTTTTCTTGTAATTAAAGCTTCTGTATGTTTTTGAACGCGGAAAGATAGTGATCTCTTCTATTTAAAATTATTAATATGATAAGGTCCCAAAAATATATTCTGACTGAAATATGACCTATTAATGATGTAGCTATTTATACATTTGGTTTAATCTTAAAGTTATTAAAAAATAGACATAACACCTCTCACTTCGTTCATATAATATGATGTCTAAAGTAAAATATTTTTATACACATATAATATATTTCATAATACAGAACGCCCTATTTTACAGCCAGTACTGAGATAACAGATTAAAATGATAATTGTATTACTATCATAGAATTAAAGTACAATATTATGAAGAATTTATGTAGAATTTTTTATATATAAACTTCATAGCTGTTTAGTTTTAAATTCGGATATATGGCATTAAGATGACCTTAGAATGACATAGCAGTGATGTATAAAATGTATGCGACTCACGCGTAGTTCCTGGCTCATTACGGTAGGTATGTAGGTATGTAGGTACCGTTAGTTCTCGATATTCGAGTAAGTCTAACAAGTTGAGAATTTGGAAAATATTTTGTACCTATAAAACCATGACCAATTTTGAAAGGGCGCGGGTTCAAGTCCTGCTGTTGATAGAATTTTCTAAACATTATTTTTATTTCGTTACATAACATAGAATGTTTTGAAATTAATATTAGTTATATTATTTTTTTACCAGCACTTTCCTCAAAAGATTTATTGAATTTTCTGTTAGATTATTTTTATTGCAGACTTATAAGTTGTTTTTTGTAACTTAATAATTAAAAAATAATTAAAAAGTTTAAATTCATAAACTAAATATATTATACATTATAAGACGACTATACTGACGTCTCTTACTTAAGCAAATCTTACCATAAGCAAATCATAATTAATGGCGGAAATTAAATAAAACTAATTGGAATTAATAAGTGTAACAGACATTAAGTTAACAAATTAAAGATGTGTTTCCGCTGATAACGCAGCTTCCTTCCGTTCTTTATCACACTAACATAATATTGCTCTTGATGACATCAATTAGCAAACATTTTAACAAATATGTACACTTGCTTTTAAAGTCATATTAAATAATATGACTTTATACAAACAAGTCATGTTAAATAAAATAACTCTTTTTATGTTATAGTCTTATTAAATAATATGACTCTATTAGTCATATTAAATAATGTGACTTTTTTATGTTATAGTCATATTAAATTCTATGACTCTTTATTAGTCATATTAAATAATATGACTCTTTTTGTGTTATAGTCATATTAAATAATATGACTTTATAAACAAGTCATATTATTAAATATGACTTGATTTCGTCGATAAGATATAATATTATATATTTTATAAACGATCTGTACCTGGTTTTCGAATGACCACGATTTTTTTGTTTTCCTAGCCAAATTTTTTTTATTAGGTTTTAAATTCCATTAAAAGCAGTGTTGTATAGTTTATAGTATATTTAAAAAATATATATTTCTTAATTTTCTCTTTTATCTTTATTCTGTGGTTTATTTATTTCCTTTCCGTAAAGTTCTTTAGTGGAAACTTTAGCATGTCGCTAGCATACCATGTCGGTTATATTTATTTTTAATATGTTTATTGTAAATAAATTAATTAATAATAAACACTTGTGCAATTAAATTTAAAATTAAAAACATTTCGATTTACAAAAAAACTTAACATTTAAAATATTTTTGCTCTGAAATTCGATTACAATAAATACTTTAAGATGGTTTAATCTTGTGGTTATTATGAAATATTATTTGTTATTAGTCTCGTCCTAATATAATGGTATTACCAAAATCCCATTATAAGGATTATGTGACATGTTATACTTTTGACACTTAATAATTATTTCATTATAATTTGTATATATATTTGTTTGAAAATAATAATGCCGTCATTTTATTGTTATTCATTCTAATCAGTTTTGTGATTACTTTAGTAGTTATGTGTAATTTGATAAATTATCAAAATAATTGATAACCCAGAAGTGTAAGATATGATTTACACTTTTATATAAATAAAGGAAATAGTAATAATAAATAAAGTAATTAATTTTATATAAATAAGAGTGAAAAAAAAACGCTGGAGAAATGGAAAGAACGGCGGGTCGGTTCCCTAGAGGTCGCGGGTTCGAATCCCTTATTTATTATAGGTACTATATTTATTTAAAAATTAAATAAGCTTAACATGGCTATACATGTTTATATTTATTTCCAATCAAATGTACACTATACTTATTCTTATAAAACTCAATTTCCAATATATTAACCATATAGTAAAGTATGAGGCAATTGTTTTTATCATATGGTTATCGGGTGTCCCAGGCGGCGTATATGTGCGGAAAATTGAAAACTGAACCAACGCCTCCGCAATGACGTCACTGGCGCCCTGTGACGTCACGCCGCGCCTTATCCTCAATTGAGTACAGTCGAGAACATTATCCTATTACAATTATTTTATAAGAAATTAAATCGAAATTAATTGTATAATGAAAATATATTTTTGTACATTATCTGAATATGATATGGACTTCCCGAAAATATATTCGAACCGAAACATTACAATTCATATAAATTACAAATAATTAATTAACAAAGACAATGTTAACATGATATTTATTTTTATCTTAATCTACTAACATTATTAAAACAATATTATCTATAAAGTTAACATATAACACTTTTGTGCGCGGTTGTATCTGACATTTAAAAATAATTTTACGCTTCGGAACTAGTTACTGCTGGAACAGAGGGTCTCAGGATAAACAGCTGCTTCTGGAAAATTGGACTTTGTATTCATAATAAATGTCATTTATATGGGATTTTCTCAAATAAAAGTTATTTGAGTTAGTTGAATTCCTTACAATACAGGAGTGTAATTAAATTTATTTTTAGTTTCTTTTCTTCTTCTTCTTTTCCGTTTCTTCGAAATAAAAAGATAAATGTGACGTTAATTACTATCCTGTTTTTAAAAAATTAATGTGTTTATTGGTGTTGAAGGTCATAGATTAAATTTTAGTTCTAAAATAATAATATTTTGTGATATCTTGAGGAAAAAGATATTTCTTTCCTTAATTATTGCGACCATCATGGCCAAAATATTTGTTTATTGTTCGAATCTCTTATGCTCAGTATGGCATCCGCTGTGGAGATATATCAATGACATACCTCCAGGTATGGCCATAACACATCCCTATTTATCTCAAGATAAGATATTATTAATAAATTAATAAAACTAAATGATTAAATTATATTTATTTATTTATTATATTATATACACTGTAGTATATTCCAGTTATGTTCTTGATAAGACCTATGCTTTGACATCATCAGTGTCTAGACATATTTTATACCTATGACGTCACAACCCAAAAGTGTACCACCCACGTTGCAATTGTCTCCAAAATTACTTTTACCCTACATTAAGCTCATTCATGTGAAGAAATATTCATGAATACTAATAAATATATAATCAGTATTTTATCAAAATTCTACTATATACTGAATTTCTATTTCATACAAAATTTATAAAGAATTTATTATCAATATTTTTATTTATATAAATGAATTATACTAAAAACATTAAGATCCATTAACATTTTCGATGTTATCGTGAAAGCCTTTTCAGATTTTCTATACATTAGCACTCAGACCTAAATTTCTCCCATACTTGTATACATTGATAGTTTTTGATGTAAAAAATATCGAAGCTACTGTTTGATGGTGCAATGTATCTTGTACTCTTAAAATTTAGTAATTCTGTTTTTTTAGTATTCCTCCATTTATCGTCTAGACAGGCGTTACATAAGCTTTTACTTTAGTTTGACATCCATTATGTTAACTATTATTTTGTTATATTTTTGTATTTCAACTTTCGACTAAAATGTATATAACAAGGGCGTCAGCTTTTTGATGGACCGAGAGCTTGGTAATTTTTTATATAATTTTTTTCACAACCTGCACTTAAATACGTATTTAAAAGGTGTGGTTAAAATTGAATTTGTTTCAACGTTGCAAAAGTAATTGTATCGGAATTTCCACTAAATTCGATTCCATTCGGAGTTTTTATTCATGAGCTCGAAGCATGGCGGACTCGCGTAGCAAACTGTCCACTGTTTAGCCGGGTGGTAAGTAGTAGATGGTAAGTAGCTATATGTAGTAGTTGCAATGCATCTGAATGAAAGGTCATTAGTATTACAAACTGCTGTCCTACCATCACCTATAGGAACTCAGATATCGCATTTCTACCCAATCAATGATAACAACTTCTAGGAACATGAATATTCCAGTAGGTAGTAAACTAGAATACTCTGTTTAAACAATAAACTGGACCATGATTCACCAGAATTAGAACAAAGCAGGTTAACGAACCTATAATGTCGCACTGTGTACATAGTCATAGACTAGCCGCTAGAATAATTGCCTAGCAACAGAACGTTTTACTATGTTCCTTCCTATAAAAAGGAAAAATTAATATTTGGATGGAATCAGGGATGGGTTTCCGATTACATTATATTTTTGACAACCCTGATATAGACAGTTGAAATGTCAAACCGAGGTTTCTGATTGGTTATAATAAGACATTAAAGTTATTTATTAAATGCAACAAGTAAAATATAAACAAAACTGAATGGCTAATACGGTTAATTATTAAATAATATTTAAAGCAGACTGATCTTAAATAAGAACAAAAGTGGCACAAGACTGCAGTACTATATTCCAGGTCTTATCCTCGACCTACTTCCTCTGCACCATACATTACAACAATTAAGAATACCAATCCTAATAATGATAATGAGGATTGAGAATGATTATGAAAATTGAGGATGAAGATGATAATTAAGGATGGCTCAATAGAATTTCTTATTAAACTACACTGACCTTTTCAAATTGATTGCCTTTCTATGGTCAATAATTCAATGGATAAATTATATAAGTTATTATTGATATATTGGTACGATGTTATAGTTTTTAACTCAACTAAAGCAAGTGACGAGCGAAGCATGTAGTTTGCTTCATTGCGATTCCCTTGATTCTACTTCCCCTAAACTGCTGAACCGGCTTTCATCAGGTTTTTTTTATTTAATATCAGAATTTGTATCGAATAAAATAATAGTTATCGATCATGTACTTAAGGAATAATAAAGAAAAAACTAAATTTCCGAAATGTCCGAATAAAATTATTCAATCTGCGCTCAACTAATAGTCAGAATGGCTGTGAACCTAGTATATATATAGATTTTAATATGACAATATATATATCTTCAGTAATAATCATATATATCCTATAATATATTATATGAACTAATAAAAACTTCGACACTGTACCGACTACGACAGAACTCTGGGAATTTGAAATTTAGGCATTATCGACCTTTTAATTCGACCTCGTTTGACCTTCAATACCAATAGATACTGTTATAGCATGTGTCCAAAGAATTTAAGAGCAAATGATTGAGATAATAGTTGGTACGAACGGTACTTCAACCGGATGCGAATCCACTATCGACGGGTGAAAGTAGATCTTACAAAAAATGCTCCCATTCCTGCGCTGATTCAAGACATTCACTTCAGACCGACAAATAGTCTTAAAAGGGTATATTTATATAATGTATTATATTTAATATTGCCAAGTAAATATAATTATATATATTGTTCTCAGCATTTCTCATTTGTCTGCAATAAGCAAATTTATTAGAACAACGCTGAATTTTAAGAAATTTGTATATTATTGAGGTTATTATTTTTATTACAATTTGTATATTAAAATTTGAGTTTTAGAGAGTGAACAGAAAATATATGCTTTGACACGGACTTAACTGTAATATTAAGTTTAACTTATTTCAGAATATTTTTTTCGATTCATAGCATTTTACTTAACTGAAAGACTCATATTTATTATTTATATACATTATATATATATATATATATATATATATATATATATATATATATATATATATATATTTATATATATATTTGATATGATTATATTTGATTATATATATATTATATATATAATCAAATATACCAAATGATTTTTATTTGTATAGTTTAGTTAATTTTATTTGATTTTATATAGTGAGGTAAACATTCATGTCTACTGACCTTTAGATGTCAATAAAATTACCAACACGAACATTGTACCAATTATTTATCGTAACCGTGAACTCGTATAAATTAATCATAAATAATAAAATATTCAATAAAATTTATTTAAAATATAAATGATTCATTATGACGTCACTTATGTTTAGCCAATCAAAAACAATTTTGACTTTTACACACACCATCGCACTATAAACTACACAACATAATAAACTATTTATATACATATTTCACAAAACTTTTGCTATGGCACAGAAAGTAATTGCAGTAGTAGTAGTAATAAAAATATGTAAGTGTTTGTTTGTGTGTCTTGACTCTTGCATGAGGTCTAGGTATCCGTCTGATTCTGATATGTTTTTATATACATATGTATTGACGAAATTTGTATTTAAATATGTACAAATCGTGTGTGTATGTGATTGAGTAACATACAAACTTTCCCATAATATTAACATGTCTTTATTTAGATTAATTGATTTTATTAGCGCAAGATTTATTTATTACTTCCTTTTTATCTTATTTACTTAAACATGTTACGATATTTAAAAATATATATCATTAAGGTATCTATGATATAACATCCATTCTAAATCGAATAAAATATAAATGTCGTGCCCAAAAAAGGCAGCCGTGCTGATCCTGTCAACTACAGACCGATTTCAATCACCTCCATACTCTGCAAGATTATGGAGCGTGTATTGAACTCGCGCCTTCTAGCATACCTAGAAGGTAACGATCTCCTCAGTGACCAACAGTACGGGTTTCGCCGTAATAGGTCTACTGGGGACCTCCTAGTGTATGCTACACACATTCTAGGCGAGGCCATCGAGAAGAACGGAGAAGCGGTCGCCGTCTCTCTGGACGTCTCGAGGGCATTTGACAGGGTCTGGCATGCGAGCCTTATAAGCAAGCTTTCAGCGTATGGTATATCTCCAGGTCCGTTCTTTCTGCAACTCTTTTTCTGCTGCACATTAACGATCTGTTGAAGCCCGGTATCTATGGGTACGCAGACGACAGCACAATCGTAGAAAGATATCTGCCGAGTACTCGGGCTAGTCGAGATCAAGTACAGTCTGAAAGAGAAGCCATGGTGCAGCGTTTGAATGACAAACTTCAGGCAGTCTCCGCATGGAGCAATGCCAATCTTGTCAAATTCAACGCCACCAAAACGCAGACGTGTCTGTTCACCGCCAAAAGGAGCCCTTTCACCTTGGCTCCTACTTTCCAGAATGTATCCTTGGAATACAGTGACCGGCTTCAGTTGTTAGGCTTAGAGATTTCCTCGAACCTCAACTTTGGTCGGTTCATTGAGTCCAGAGCAAGAGCAGCAGCAGCAAAGCTTGCCGTTCTTGCGAAGGTTCGGCAGTACTTTACACCGGGACAGCTTCTTGTTTTATACAAAGCACAGATCCGGTCGTGTGTAGAATACTGTGGCCACATATTTGCTGGTGCCGCAAAGTCTCGTCTTGCGGTTCTGGACTCAATTGAGAGGCGAGCAATGAGGCTCATAGGAGATCCCGAGTTGGTCGAAGCCGACCTCCAAAGCCTTGACCACAGGCGTAGAATTGCTAGCCTCTCAGTATTCTATAGGATACATTTTGGTGAGTGTGCGCAGGAATTACACTATCTAATTCCCCCGGCCCCCTTCCATCATCGGACTTTCCGACGCACGGCAGGAATCCATCCTTTTGTTGTGGACATTCCACCTGTCCGAACGAAGCGCTTTGCTTCGTCTTTTTTACTGCGTACAGCAAAGGATTGGAACAGCTTGCCTGCGTCGGTATTTCCGAAAGAATACAAAGTGGATAAATTCAAGAGAAGAGTGAATAGGTTGCTAGGGTAATGCGCCTTACCGCCTTAGACTACATTCCACTTACCATCAGGTGGAATGTAGTCAAGCATTGCCCTAGATTATATAAAAAAAAAAAAAAAAAGCTTCTTCTATATATCGCATATATTATATTATTTAGTATGCAACATACTTAATATTTGAACCTGCTGAGTTACTTACGGCTCAAGAAAAGTATATAGTAATAGTTATGTCTTAAGAAAACAAAACTTATAACATTTCGTACAGATATTGTTATTAGAATATAATGAATATTTACAATATTATATAATAATAATAATAGCCTTTATTTGTGATAACAACTGTTTTGTATTTTTTTATTTCTTGATCATTACAACAGTACCTAGTATAATAATAAAATTTTTAGAAATACATGTAGATTAATGTTTGAAAATATCTTTTAAACATGTATAGCCATGTTAAGCTTATTTAAATTTAATTTAATAAAGAATGAAAAATAAACCGATACGGGCAGGGATTCGAACCCGCGACTACTGGGAAACCGTCCCGTCGCTCCACCAACTGAGCCACAGTATCGCTATACGGTGGCTTATTCATATAAATTTACATGTCGATTAATTAAATTACAGTTGAAGTTCAATATTTAATTTAAGAATACAATATTTAAAAAAAACTTAAAAAAACATCCTAATAATGCAATCAGCAAGAATGCTATGACCACATTTCCTGTCATATATAAATATCATATATAGAATGCTTAATACATCGAAGCGATCAATAGCTCAATTGCTACATCGACGGTACAGTTTCCCAAAGATCGCGGGTTCGAACTTTCGTAATATATTTTTTTTAAATATCGCGGAATATCTAAACATATTTCACTTTCCTAGTTAATATTTATTACTGACTTTATTACTACTAATAACCATAAACCACGTTCATTCTTGTGAAACAGGAAATTCAATAAATTTTAAATAGGTTTGTTCACTGAAAATTACTTTTACCATCAATTTACATCGTTTTAATATTCTTTACAGACTCATCTTTATCTATTTATAACTGAAGTTATTTTTATATTAATAACTTTTCTTACAAATTTTTACCTGAATTATTGTCTCAAATTTGCTTTGCTAAAGATAAAAAAAAAGATAAAAAAGATAAAAGATAAACTGTATGTTCATTTCTTTCAATAAATGCTGAGTCTAAATCCGACAGGAGCATATTATGCAAAACATATTAGTACTGAAACTGGTTTATTCTTACGTAACAGTTGAGTTATATGGAAAAGTTTGAAATTTTAATATCAGTTAAGCAGCCATTTCATTATTTATTAAGCACTAGCTTAACTAGTGCACTAATAATTGTGAAAAGTTAGTGAGCTAGTCAGTGCTCTCATCTGATTGGTGGATACTTTTTTAGAGTCAAATCGTACGTTGTAGATTTGATGTAATAAGTATTGTAAGTTGCTGATAGATAGGTAGGAGTAGTAAAAAGGAGTTTGGAAGTTTGTCTGTCTCTTATAAGGTCAAGAATATCGAGCTATCTCCACCAAATTTATTATACTTTGATTGGAATTTAGATAATAATTTAATCAATGGATCGCTTATTTTAATACAAAAAAATAATTTTGCAAAATCTTATCGATTCTATCTTTTACAAGTCAATAGAAAAAATAACATTCAAAGGTCAATTTCTTTATCATATTACTATGAATCTGAACTCTATGACCATTATTTTAAGAGCTTTCAAAAATTACAAAGAAACTAATATAAACTGAATCGTTTGATTAACTCAAAGAATGTATTCTTTTGGTATCAAACTGTAAATAGTATTTTGAACCTTATTTATTTGTAATCTTAGACTTATTTTTGCTCAGCAAATAAGATTCTTAGAGTCTTCAAATTTGTGTCTAGTCGTGATAAGATAAGATTTATAAAAAATAAAACTGTCAAAAAATTACATTGTTAATAATAATTGCACGAAAATACATTCTAATATAAATATATATTATCTGTCTGTTACAAATCGTAGTCTATTTTTTTATAAAAACAAAGTAATAAATATATACAATACCACATACATACAAATTGATTATATATATTTAAGTAAAAATAAATCTGTCATATATTAAAAGATTACCATTAATATATAATTTATTACAATTCAATACAAAACAATACTCAATCATGTAGAAAATTAATTAAAACTTCATAATATATTTCTGCTAATAAAAATACTATTATTACCCGCTGTCGAACCATGACCTAACTAGAAGAAGACCTTCTGTATAAACATGGCCGCCATTGAACACTCAGTACTCAGTTAAGATGTGGTATATTATTGTATTTATAGCGAATAGAAAGTGGAATCGGGGAGAGTTGATCGTTGCGTCAGTTCTAATCGAGCTCAGTGATCCATGGCTTACAGACTTGAAGCGAAAACAAACAGTTATAATGGCGAAATAATCACATTACTCTGTGGAGACTACAACTGATTAGTAATAGTATAATTTCACATTACTCTGTGGAGACTACAACTGAGGCTATATAGCAGTGGCCAACTTGATCAGAACTAATATCTACTATTTACCGACGAACTGCTGTGGGTTCTACCTTCTCTTTATTTTTATAAATAGCATACTTGCATTTTTTAAATTCTAAGGGCAGGTAAATCTTATGTTTAACTATTAAATTAAATATATATATTATCGCGCCGCAATCGCTCCAAACGACTGGCGCTACCCCTGCTATATAGTAATACTATTGTCTTACATTACTCTGTGGAGACTATTAAAGAAGCTAAATATATTTATAACATAAAACCTTCATAAAATATAATGAATGAATCTTAAAACTATCAATTACCACGCTATACTCGTGTTGTTGAATCACGAGTTACAAAATCCTTATTTAATACATGTATTTTCAAATTCCTCAAAGTGTACATAATTCCTATTTATATTCCACTGGTAAAACAGTAAACAGTTGGAACAACAGCTTGGAATTTCCCACCAGCGCTACTAAAAGGCTCGGACAGACTGACTGACTTTTTGCGCATTTTTATGAACATTCTAATTTACAGTTACCTTACAGTACCTTACCTTCTTGTAATCCAAATGTAATTAAACAGTCTGAGAACAAGAACACAATGATGATGTTATAGACGCAACACAATCCAATAACAATGGATAAAATGTAATCCTCTTAATAGATCTTTAATAAAATAATAAATTCTTTCATTTTGTCATACAGGTTTATTTAATGGATAACACAATATGATCGTAGTTTAAACTTTCGAGATTTTTTATATGAGCGGGAACTGAGGTGTAAATGACATAATGCCTAGAATTCGACCGAGGCTTAATAAAAAACTTCTTGAATATACATACCTACATGAATTATTTTATCTAATCAAATAACAGACATTCAAATTTCGCGGAAAACTAAAAAAAAAAATACGTCAAAAATCACGTTGTGTTCGAAACAACATGTTCCAATAAATTGTCAATTCACGCTAATAAACATTCTAAGCGTATAGCAAAACAAATTAGCCAGTGGTCGTCCACCTTTTCAAATGATTTTCTCATCGGCAGTCGACGAGCGGGGTCAGTGACCGTGTTTGGCGGACGCTTACTAGCTCTTATTTACTCTCGGCCAAGGTGAGGGCCGTAGCTAGAGACGCGAATTAATAGCTCATGCTATTGACCTCGTGTTCTTAGTTAGCAGTGAATTCTTCAACGCATATGGGCGGTTGTAGCGTGCCTCGGATTATTTTCTAAACAAGGTACGGCTTCGCTGCGCTGAGATTACAAAACTGTTAAGGATTACATACAGAATACATATTCCATGTTTACTAATATATATGAATTATAATAGAATAGTAACGTATCTAATATATTAACAGATTTAAAAACTTTTATATAATAATATTATAAATATCTATTTAAAATGAATAAATCATCACAGCGGATAGTAATACGGTAGCTTGATGGGTAGAGAGACGGAACGGTTTCACAGAGGTCGCGGGTTCGTAACCCCGCCCGAAATATATTTCTCATTCTATATTTATTTAAAATTTAAATAAGCTTAACATGGCTGTGTTTATATACCTTCAATCATACATAAACAACATTTTATTTTTAAGTGATTTGGAATACACTTAATAATAAATTGTCTGCATTTCTGAGTATAATGATAATATATGTGAATAGTGTTCTCAGAAAGTAACAGTTCTGTGGAGCGCTAATGTGTGGGACAAATAGAACTAGAATGTCTCATTGACTGACTTCGTTCTAAAGTAAAGTTATTTATATTATATTAGAGATTTATTATATGTTTATTATATTAGACATTTGTAAAAGATTAAAAAATCGGCAATTCTTTGTTTTACATTATCTTACTAAATCTGTTATAATATTAGGAGATATAGAATACCAAATTTATATTTTCTTCCCTTCTAGGAGATGCAAGACGTTCTAGACGAGGACTCAGAGATGAGCGACTGGCTGATCGAAAGGGGCTCCAAGCTGGGGGTGGTGCTGCATGACCGCCTCATGACTGATGCCGCCCTGGGGGCAGCTCCCATCAAGACAGAGCATTCCTACAGCCTCCACTCAGATGTTGAATCCGCCCCGCCCTCCCCACATCACACCAAAGTAGATGGTAAATATATATTATATTTCGGCCTTAGAGGTAAATTTGGGAAACAATTTATGATCTTATTGGTATAGAAGGTCGCAAGACCGGGAGGTTGAATAAGTCCATGGTGTAACATATAGTTTAAAATCGTGCTAGTATTATACACCTACATATATTCATGATCGTTTATCTTTTTATAAAATAAAAAAAAATCGTTTGTACGTGAGTGCGTGCCTTCTTAAGGAATTTCCGAAGCATTCTACGTAAATACGTTACGTTATCACGTTTCGCTTACTTATCAATTATAATCAATAACGAATACGAGTTATAACTAATCATAGCTGTATCCTATTGAAAATAACTATACAATTTAGGTTGCATATTGTATTTGAATGTCTAATAAAGCTAGATGTATTCTTAGCTAAAATAAATTACCAACGACATTCAAGACGCCATTGTTATAATCAAAATGGCGTCATTGCACTCAATATTTCAACACTTACATCATTGCCTAATAAATATATAAACAATTTTAGACCAGATTTTTACGTATATAAACAATATTGGATATGACCTTTACCTATAAATAAGGCTGTAAATAAATGCAAAACAATTTTATATATATTATACATAACTAGGGCCCAGATATTATGCATAACTAGTGCAGTATATTTAATTGCCAGATATCTTATAGACTACATTGTTAAACCAGATTCCTCTGTATAATTTAGAGCTGTAAATATCTGATATTAAAATACTAACAATGAAAAACATCGCAATAGTTTCCCATTAAAAACATGTTTTCAATACTACTCGCTGTATAAAAGTTCAGACAATAACACAACTAGGATAATGACATACGTGCTTATCACATATCAAAACAACTTTCGTGTGAACACATCCCAATGTTCGTGAGACACGAAGGATTGGTGAAAACATTGTACAATTCAAAGACTTAATACAATTGAAAAGTACAAACAGACGTCACTTCAATCTCTCTTGTTATATCAACTGAATATTGTTTAATTCAATTAGTTTTATAGCAACTGAAATTATAAATATATAGAAGCTTAATGGATCTCACTTCCATCTTTAGGAATACGATTATTATATGTGTTGTATAACCGAATATTGTTTAATTCAATTAGTTTTACGGCAACTGAAATGGTAAATATAAAGACGCTTAAGTGATCTCGCTTTCATCCCTATGAATATTATTATTATATATATTATTAACGCGGGAAGCGATACGGAAGTTTTAATTGACAGAGTGACTGGTTTCCTAGAAGTCCCAAGTTCGATATCTGGCAAGATCGATATATATTTTATCTATAAAAAAGTTTATATAAAATTTAAGTAAGTTTAATATGGTTTACATGTTTATAGAAACTTTTATTATTATCTGGGTTAGCTTATGGTGTAATTAATTATTTATATTTAGGACTTAATTTTGATATACCTACATATACTGGATTTTTTTATATCAAATTTACTTCTTGTTATTTGCAGTTTGTTTACAACACTACTGACTCATGTATCCGTGTTGTTTATATTTCTTAGGAATACCAAATGTCGAATACATATTATGTTTTCTACATTCAATAAAATTGTAGCATCGATTTTTTTTCGGACTATTTTTTCCTCGTTTTAATCTTAAAAACTAAATAACAGCGATGTTTTTTGTTTATATCTTATTTTATTATTTTAATAATTAATAATATAAACAATATGTAAAGAGGTGTCTACATCAGCGTCTCTCTGGTGTAATGTTAGGTATACGTTTTGTAAGAAGTTCCATAACTGGTCGTACTAAGTTTAATGACAAAAAATAACGATATTTATTACAATGTTATCAATCTATATATAGTCAGTTAAATAGACAAGCATTCAAGTGTCAACACAATTTTACAATTTAAATCGTTATTTTTTCAACAACGAGCAACACAAAAGCTACCTTTCCCCAGCTTCCGTTATGACATTCACACTAACTCGTTTGCTTTCACTAGGTTATAAAATTTTAAATACATGATTGACTGGTGTGTACTCACCCTTATATTCTTACATTAAAAAAAGATATATTCGTTATCTGTGTGAACTAGACCTAAAACAAAAAATCCTCTTAGAGTGACGATTATTACGTAGTACTAAGTTATTTATATATCATTAGACCTGAAGTTAATAATTAATATATAATAAAAATTAGTGGATTCCATTTATCTTTATCTTTCTTGAAACACTTGTATCTTTTACATCTATATCAGAAAGATTAAACTTAGAATAGCTTATCCGACTAAATCATTTGTCGTTATATTAAATTAAGATTATCTAGTAATTTAACTAAAAGTATTAAAAAACTTATATTTCTCAAGTATATTGAAACTTCTACCATCTTTTATTTCTTTTATCATAAAAACCAATTCACATCGATTTCAATTTGGTACGCTTTTGCTTGCGACTCGATTTTCGTGAGTAAAATATCTAAAAAGAGAAATTTCACAGACTGTTTCTTGGCCATTGACCGAGGAGCTTAAATCTACCATTTTATTAACATTAAAATACAAAATTTACTTATGCAATGACCCTAATTAATTGAAAATGGAATAAAAACATTTCTGTAAACTAACTAAATTGATTTGTTAAGATTTTCGAAAGAAGCCTTATAGATGTCACCACCGTCCCGATAATGAGGATCATATATAGAATGCATAATTCACTGAGACAGGTAGTGATACGGTAGCTCAATTTGTAGATCGACGGAACAGCTTTTCAGAGGTCGCGGATTAGAATCCTTGCTGGTTTATTTTTACATGTTTATAATTATTTTCAAACATTAACTTAACAGTGTTCCGAATAATTATTTAAAAAAAAATATATGACCAGGTTTTAGTATAGAGAATGCTTTTAATTTTGATTTTATTGTCCAACACAGGTTGCTACCGTTACTGCTATTAACTTAACACAGTAAATAAATTATAGCTTATTTTGGTGAAAGGAATTCTCGTAAAAATGCACCCAATTTCTTGCTTCCATATTAAAATATAGTTTACATTCTGTCATTCTTTTGGTAATTAGCACTTTTTTTACGTTATAAGTAAACACTTAAGGACTTGTTTACAGTTATGCAAAAAATAATCACGTTTTCGGTACATATTGCTACAAAATCAAACTTAATGTAATGAAACCAACGATTGGCGAATATAGAATGTTTCTTTATCTTTAATCCCTTTACTCTAATTTATATATTTTTTCAAATATTATATTTTCTAATATGAAAATACGATTTTCATTACTGAATGAAGAAGAAGAATGAAGAACTGTCTTCAAACATATTTTACAATATCTTGAAGACTTTTTAAAATTTAAATTTTCCTATACAAAATTTATTTGTTACCTCTGAACTGACATTAACTCTGAGCGTAGGTATGGTCCCCGGGTATTGACCTTTTATGTACTTCTTACAAAATACAGAGTAATAAGTAAAAGAGGGAGCAAACATTTTTTTGTTTCGTTCTTTTTTGTGTTGTTAATCAAGATTTGTAAAAAGTTGTAGAACAAATATTGTTGGGATTGATGTAGAGAGGCTGCCTGCAAGAGGTGGTCAACTAATTAATAAATATTCCTGTAAATAATATATAACACCAAGTGCATTCTAAATGTAGAATAATTCTCAATAAACGAGTGATGCAACGACACTCACTTTCACTATTCAGAGATATATCGTGACTGGGTCATGAAAGCTTCCATACATGATCCAAATAAACCCCTATTATATAACACACGGTTTTCAATAACCCCTATTATATAACACGTTTTTCTATAACCCCCATTATATAACAATATATAAGGGGTGATTATATAACACATTACTGATCCAACTATTTACAATGTGTGTTGTCCTCTTAGAGTGATATGTAGCAGGAAGTCTGCGGTTTATTTATTAATATTGCTATTGCTTCCAGCACTCAATATTGTATTATTATAATAAGATTCTAATTAAAGGAGTATGATTCGTCTCGGTTCTTCTTCATGGAGTTACTTCTCCATTAAAAAAAAATATTTACTTTGATATTTTAAACATAATAAGAGCATTTGTAAATTCTCTTCCATCTTGTCTATTTTAGTTATTACCTAATATATATAACTTGATGATACATAAGTTCAATGTCCTTAACTATGGAGCTTAAAAATGAATATCGTTAACGAATCTTAATGTTACCGAGATCAATAACCGCGAGTCTGTTAGCTAATTTTGATATAATAGTGTCAGGACCATTCATACACATACACTTGTTTCATATTATTCGTTTAACACATACGATATGAACACTGTATTCAGATATATGTTAACTAGGGGTTAGAGTTTTAAACTAGGGATTAAATATGTGAGTTACGACATACTAAGCCTTTATATATGCAACTTCATATATAAGAATATAACAGGCCGAGCTACACCACACGGCGGTTTATGAAACTTAATTTAATATTAATAAATTATATTTGAAAATATTAGTACAAGCAATAAAGTATACTTCATAAATAGATGAACTAACCTACTTATATATTGTGTATTTATGAATTCAGTTTAAATTCACATGAATAAAGTAAAGTGAGGAATAAATTACAAATTTCTTAAAACTGTACCTAAATTTAATTAATAGTTAGAACTATACTTTAAATAATACTTCTATTATAAAGTATTAAATCAGTCATGTGTTTAATTTATAATTAGCACGCGAATAGCGAAGGATTTTTTAACACTTTCTAATTGACGATTAACGTTGTTGAAGTAATCATTCGTTTGATGAATTAAACACGCGGTTAACAATGGTGCAACCGGCCTGTACATGAATTATAATTATTGTTGTAAAGCTTTGGTTGGAATATAATTTTAAAAAAATGAATCCATTAAAAGAAAAACTATCAAGTTAAAATACAATAAATAGTTAGGTGTTTGTATCTCAAAGTGTATCTGCGTCATAAACCCAGGACCTGTTTTCTTTCCTTGATACAAAATTAATATCGACAAACAATTATTAAAACTGAAAAGCATATACAAAACTCACTTATGAAGGTATAAAAAAATCAAACATTGAGTGAGTTACAATAAACAAAAACTAGTCAGTTATATTATCAAAGATATGACACAAGAGATAATGATTGAAATAACGCAACGAAACACATCTTGGATTATTTAATAAGAGGAAATATCTTCAGTGTCGCACGACTCCAGGAACAAGTTCACATAATAATGTAGAGATACTTTAGAAATTGTTACGACTATATCAAACATATTACTAATGATTGGTAAATGTATAATGTGTATTTAGGTGTATTTTGTATGAGATATTAGAGAGATATTTTCTAAAATTTTACTTTTTTTTTAATCATTCAATATTTTTTTTCTGAGAAGCTTTAGAAAAACCAGTTGCTGGAAATGTATACCTAATTGTTTATTTTAAAATATTTAAATCCTAATTTTATACCAAAATCTATATACCTTAAAACCCTTTTCAAATTCAAGAAAAACTATCTCAGTCATTTTCATCCTCCAGAAACCCCAAAACAAACCAAACGATCTAACTATACATATATATTTCCAGACATGGAAGATGAGTGTTACCCAACCATACCTGCCAGTGCTTGGCGGAGTCGACGGCGGTCCAGTGACTCCCCGCCTCCAGAAGTGAAAGCCGAACCCAAGTCTGAGCCAGAGTCACCAGCGTCATCCTGCCCGCCGTCGCCAATCCCTGGCACGCCAGTCACACACGTGGATTACGTTATTGACCACACGGTAGGTGGTAGATTATTGTTTGCTAAGATTATTTGTGTGGTTGAGAAATACTGATTCCAGGGCTATTTGGTCTAAGCGAGGTTTTTTTTTTATAAAATGCGATTTTTCTGATATGTAAATAACTCCATGTCTCCATTACAACATGTATGGTTGCCTGTCCCTTGTATTGATAGATCAAAGAGCTTGAACTTAAACTCGGTTTGGCTAATTCACAATGTAATAATTCTATTTGTTTTAAAAGTATTTTTTAGATAGACATGTTGGTAGATAATAGTTAAACTCGATTCGATAGCTATAATAAAATAAAAAACAATTAAAAAAAAAATTGTGTCCTGATGAACAAAAAATTATATTTGGATTCTAATATCATAATGGATGGATACTATTATAAGATTATTAACCTTGAAGGCATTGCAAAAAGAATTGACGAAAGCCACTTCATATATATATATATATGTAATAGTTTATATATATTTACTTGATTAACGCTCAACAGTCGCTTTCATACACACCTCATACTAAAGCATTTTCTATTCAAAAGATCTTTGACGCTGTAATGAGCTTGGTCCAAACATAAATAACCCACAAGAAAAGCCCAAAAGATGACTTTACATCTAATTGACACTTGAGAAGTCGTGATTTCAAATCCATCTCAATCAAACCGATGACTCGACGAAATTTAAAGGTCACTGGAGTTCAACTAGCCCGTGCGACTTTCACTGTACGCGATTACAAAAGTGTAGATTTTTTAAAACCTGTAATATCGCTTGTAATTATAAACTGCGTAATCAGGTCCATGTCCAATCACGAGTTTTACACGAAATGTGGGTGACAAGCCTCGTGTAACCAAAAATATTGACCAAAATTTACAAACTTCGATTTAAATCAGAGAATGAAATCAAACAGATAATAAATTCAAGAACAGTTTTATTGAAAATAGTCTAATTATATACGTGTTTGACTCCTTTACAATCTCCAGCAATCTTGAAGAACTTTTGATAGGTAGATATTTTAATTTCTCCGCTATGAAGTTTGCATTAAGTTATAATACTTTGACCTGGTATAAGTTTTCAAGCTTTACCGCTGAAGATGCAAATTATGGAATAGAAGGTTGCCTCCCCGCATACTAACTGCAGAGATAAGTATCTGATAACAGGATGCGATGGTCTCCAAATATGATAATTCAGGTCGCGAAATGCTTACTTAAAAAAACACTTTTCCATACAACAGCACTACGAGTTGTAACGTTACAAAAACTGTGACAGTTTTAGAAATCGTCTAATCAAAAGCTACTGACATGATTAAAAATATCGATTATAAATATATATTTTCTTACTGTCT
Organism: Napeogenes sylphis; assembly: GCA_959347405.1. Classification (NCBI taxonomy): domain Eukaryota; kingdom Metazoa; phylum Arthropoda; class Insecta; order Lepidoptera; family Nymphalidae; genus Napeogenes; species Napeogenes sylphis. The sequence goes on along the minus strand of OY365779.1, from coordinate 34,302,897 downwards.
TAGTTTTTGTAACGTCAAAACTCCTAGGGGTACAGAAAGTACGAAGTCAACCAGAGTTAATAATTTCCAGAATGACTACATCTTGCTTATTTTTGATATCGCGTTTCAAATTATTTATAAAAAAGTTTTTTTTTTATAGATTTAATTATTTAAATATTAAACATAATTTTATGAATTTATTTTATCAGTGCCATACTAAAAAACAGTGAAACTATGAATACCGGTTTGTAATAAATATCTAGCATAAAGTTTTAGATTTAATTCAAATGTGAACTGCAAAACAATCTAAAATATGAATAAATTTAGAATGAAAAATAAACCGTTACCGGCAAGTATTCGAACCCGTGACCGTGACTGTTAAACCAAGTAATGAGTAAACCGTCCCGTCGTTCTACCAATTGAGCTACTGTATCGTATTTAAATAAGCTTAAATAGGCAGTACATGTTTATAGATATTTTCAAAAATTAATCTGAAATCTTTAAAAGAAGACATATCTTCTTTCAAAAGAAGATATATCTAGATCTTCAAAAATCAAACATAATGATATATACTTATAACTAACCAGCTATGGTAATTTTTCAGACCGGTACCATCCACATGCCGCAAGCGGTGCTACAGAAGGTGGGTGCTGCGGGGGTGCCACAGCTGCTGCTGAGTGCTGCACCACGCATCGCTAATTCCCTTAACAATAACAAGCTCTCCATCAAAGTCACCTCTTCCGGGACTTCAGGTAGGATGAGTAGAGTTAAAATATAACCAAAAAGTCCTTTAGGTTAACATGTTTGAAATATGTTTTTAATAATATTTTCAACATGAATTATTCACCAAAATAACCCACCAACCGCATGTGAATATATTTTATTGATAATTATTAATTTGCATTGAATTCGTTTGTCCCTTGTACCTCGGTAATTGTACCTAAGTGAACACTCATTAGAAATCACAATGAAAGACTCGTAATGAAACATGTCATTAAGTAGAAACTGTCGAGTTAACATGATGACTAACTCTATGACAATATTGATTAAATTATATGTACTTAAATATATGCTTATTATTTATCATTTAGTATTTACCAACATTGCATCTAAAGCTATTAAGTTTTTGTGTAACGTCTTTACAGGTTTCAATCTCCCCCCCACGCCTCCCTCCTCCCTGTCGTCGTCGGACAGTGAGGGCGCGCTGTCTCCTCCCCGCGACGCCGCCCCCCCCGCACCTCCCGCGCCCACGCGCCGCTCACACCTCTACGTGTCGCACCACTCAAGACAGCCCATCAACACACCTCTGATTAGCAGCCAACCGGTGAGTAGACCAGAGTAGACTACAGTAGACCGTTATGAAATTGAGTAGACCAGAGCTAATTTCCCACGATCCAAGCAGAGAAAAGTAGATTTTATGACAACTACTAGGAATTTGTATATTATACACGTTGATTAAGTATGAACAATAAGTAATATACTTAAATATAATCAAGTAAACCTCCATTTTTATATGTTACGATTACAGAAAGGATCGACAGGCACACTAGTATTAACAGAGGAAGAGAAACGCACATTGTTAGCCGAAGGATATCCAGTTCCGACGCGTCTACCTCTCACCAAGGCTGAGGAGAAGTCGCTCAAGAAAATCAGGAGGAAAATTAAAAATAAGGTCACTTTTGTTTATAATTTAATAATATAATATTGACTTTTAAATTAAAAAAAGTAAAACTTTTAGATGTATACTGGTTTAACAAAAGTTTTCCAATTTCCAGATATCTGCACAAGAAAGTAGACGCAAGAAGAAGGAATACATGGACCAATTAGAAAGAAAAGTAGAAATTTTAGTATCAGAGAACACAGACTACAGGAAGAGGGTGGAAACATTGGAAAGCACGAATGCAAATCTATTAAGCCAATTGGCAGCTCTCCAGGCGCTGGTGAGGGGTTCCAGGAAGTGACGTCATCAAATGACGTAATGGCGTCATCGAGTGATGTAGTGACGTCACCGGGCGTCACACGCTCTCATAGCACAGGGACTTAATCTGCAGAAAACCAGACATTTTGTAATTCGCCATTATTAGTCAGTCGCTTATTTGATTAAATTTTCTCAGTTTATAAAAACCGGTATTCTTCTATTTATATTGTGAATTATTTTTGTTTTAATTTCATTTTGGTTTTATTACTTACCGGTTTGTGATCGAGTCTGCGTACTGTTGATATATCAGACAATGTCCCGTGTATTTTGTATATTTTGGAAATAATTTACATTTTAACTGTAGGTATCCAAAGTAAAGGACTGTTATGAATGGTTGCTCATGTATTTGTTAGTTAGTTACTGTGGTGCTGGGTGTACCTGTGTTTGGTCAGGCGTTGTTTCTCAAGCTTGGGGTCGCTAGGGGTCAATCTATATAACGGCCTACATGTAAATGTTTTGAATTTGTCGTTCGATATTCGTGACAACATCAAACTTTTTAAATATTCAATATTATTTATTGATATTTATTTGGGGCCTAAATAGTAAATAGCTTGAGGAACCCTGTTCCGGGTATTCGAGTGCCACTTAGTTATTTATTTTCCAAGTTCGTGACAAACGAACTGGTTTTAGATAAACTAGATTTACGTGTGTTTGAAATCTCGTAATATATTTAGCGGCGTATTTAAGTTTTAATGCGTGTTTTTATTAAAATGTGCAACTAGTTTTAGATAATGTTACCTAAAGCGTTAAAATCGCTTTCTTCATAATAACCTTGAGTTCTGATCACTCACCATTATTCGTAACATTAGTGTTCAAGTGATCGCGAGTACGTCCATTAGTTATTTGTCCTCAATGGAGTAGTGTCGGATTTAGCATAATAATAAGGGTCAGCCTTATCTATTAATTTTGAATTCCATGAATTTGCATTTATAGAGAAATGTATCGTGCTGGAGATTTTATCAATAAGATATCTAACGGACTCGTGGGACCGATTTTATGAAAAATATTTCGGCATTGTCTAGTCTAATAGGAGAGGTCTCGTTCTGGAGACGGGATGACAGTCTGTATCAATTTCAGTGCGCTGTAGACAAGTACAAAGCGTGAATCGACTTCAGTAATTAGTCAGATTACTTCATAGAATCTCGCAGTATGTATGTTTGTCGCCATTTGAACAATCTACTGACCATTCCATATTAGTAATGAGTTACTTAAAGTGAGCTCGAGTACTTATTCTGAACTTAAAATACTTGTACAAATCATGTGAGTTGGAAATATCCGGGAATATTACAGTTTATACTTAAATTATTTGTGATTTTTTTATTTATTCTATTTTAACCAATTCTACTTTCAATACTGTAATTAATTTAAGTTTTTAAACTACTTTTCAATGAACTGTAATATTCCTTTTATTAGTAGATTTATTTTAATGTTAAAATGTTTATCAAATTGGTCTTCATATTATTCGTATTAGTATTTTTTACTGTGTGCAATTACTAAGTTCTCTTTACACGTCTAGAAGTTCTTCCTATTTAGATTTAAGGAAATAAATATATTTATATCACGTTGAAATATAATATTTCGTTCCCGGCTTGAAGGGATCATTTTAAAAGAATTTATTGAGATATATTTTAAGAGATTTTTTCTAATAAAATTTTAGAAATATATAAACACTGTTTTACGTGTCTGTCGCTATACAAATAAGGTGTATGTAGGTTAGTGTATGTAGGAATATATACAAATATACGAAACTGCAAGCGTGCCTGCCTAAATCATTTACCATTAACTAAGATCATAGAGTAATGAGATTTTTGAATGTGTAAAACTATATTAAAAGAAAGTATTTAACTTTTATATAATATATTTAATTCCTATACGGCATTTACCTACAAAAGAGTGATTTAATTGCGAAATACATAGATATATTAAATATTAGTAAAATGCCAAACTGTTTGTTGTCCGCACACTGGGTGACAACACGCTCTTCATTGGTTAATAAAGTTTATGTTCTATAGTTTGTTAGAATCACAAACACTTAGGTGTTTTGTTAATTGTTTGGTGTAATTTTATCGATGGTTTTAATTGTTAAAACTATTCACTGTTACCTTGAGTCATGATTTGTTGAATCGTTTTATTATTTTTCAATGACATACGGATTTACTGTCACCCTTGAGCTAATAAAGCGTCGGATATAGTATATCGATTGTTTTATTTGACATCCCTATTTGTTACAGTGATTCATTTTTTTTATCGATGTTATTTTGTGATATTTCGACGGTGAAAAGATTCATAATCACAGAGTAGTTTAAAAAATACTTGATAAAAGCCATAAATTATTATAATTTTTAAAATAAAAATGTTTCTCAACCTTACATAAATAAAAAAAAATCATATTAAATATTTACATTAATAAATATAAAGAATGCATTTTCTGAAAGATAAAATAAATATGAATTTCTAAAAAAAAATATCAAGCTGCTTTTAAAAAAATATATAGTCAACCTACAGATAGATAATTTATAAACAACCAAATTCTTTTTAAGAAATAAAAGGAATAATAAATTATCTAAATAATTATGCTTGATCTAATTACTCTTACACATAATTTATTATATAATATCTCCACGGTTGTCTTTAAAACGAGTCTCGTAACTGCAGCCACTACATCTATGGCAGTAATCAAGTTGTATTCTCCATGTCATCATCTCAATCTCATTTCTTTTCCTTGTATTCATGTCCTAACCTTAAAAAAAATACTTTTTGAACAGGTACTAGTCGCATAAGCTACCGGATTTTGTATGGTTTACCCGCAGTTATTATTATTAAAATAATAAATTCACAAGCTTGTGAAATTAAAATTTAAAGTATTTTTTATCTCTCAATAGCAAAACTTATTTTCGAAGTTTTTTTTATAGCACTCCTTAATAAAAAATAAATAATAAAGAAACAGGAATACATTACTTAAGTAGTGTTTCTGTAAATTGCTCATTTTTGTGTTGACTGATTTTTTTTAATCTATTAGGTAATCCGTCTATTATATTAGTATTGTGATCAGACAATGTGTAAAATTGAGGTACAGTATAGATTCTGATAAACTCCATCCTATGTATAAATAGAACTATTCACCCACACACTTTAGTACATACTGATTACTGATTAATACACACATTTACACACATGTACAAACATTTAAATAACACAAGAATAAGGGTTCATATTCATTTATTGTAATAAGCTTTAAGGTAAACAATTAAAAATTCGAAAATTTATAATTTAGACTAGAATTATATAAGTAATACATTTTAGACACACTATAAATATTAATCATATTGTATTTATTGTGCATCATCTTGATTACTTATTTAATATTGGTATAAAACTAAAATGTAACCTCTTCAATTGACGGTTAGTTTAACAGACATTTAAATTTCTTAGAATATTATAAAAGCTTCTTACTGTCTAAATAAAGAGATAAAAAATACTCTTATTAAAAAGTCGTCATTAAAAAATAATATTTCGATGGTCAGTTACGAGAGCACCAATATTGAGTATCTCAATAGAACGCATAATTCGTATAACAATTATTTTGTTCTTAAAACATAATAATATACAAAATAGCATTCTTATCGTGTAAAAAAATCACAAACTAGAGTATTTAAAGGGTTATAAATACTTTTTTCTTGGCCATAACGTGAGCAATAATGACCCATAGAGCGGTACCCCAAGCGGCTTCAATGAGACGAATAGCGTGGGTTCTCATGAACGGTATTTTCCAGTGAAATGGGAACAAATGCGCGCAAATCGAGTGTCCAATGTAAAGAGCGATAGCATTGAGGCCTGGAGCTCTAAAAGGACCTCCTCCCCAAAATCTCCAAGCATCAGTAAATGTATAACAAATACTCAGTAAAGCTAGACAGACCGCTGAAGTTACCAGGACGAATGATATAGACCTGGAACAAACACATGAAAAAAAAATTAAAGATACGTTCTGTTTTGAGATAATTGAATTAAAAGAGTGACATGAATATTGAATTAAAAAAAATATTCGTTACTAAATGAAAAACTTGTGTATTAACTCCTCGTTAACAAACAATGTGACTTTTTCTGTTCAAATTAATTGTTTTTTATATTGTATAGTTAATGTATACAATAGTGCAGTACTTATAATAATAAAGAAGGGTTTGTTTGTTTGTAATCACTGTTCTATGAAAGTAATAGTAATATTACTAAAACTCTTTTGAGTTTAAAAAACATATTATTGTGTTACATTACAATGTAACGTGCCTTTAGGAAGATAAATAGCAAATATGCGTTTAATACACTCTCTGAAGTAATATTTCCAACTTATAACGAATTCCCTCCCTACGGAATCATTGAAAACAGCTAGTAAATATTTTCTTAAGTGTCACACCCACCACAAATTCTTGTTGATGGGCACGACGCCATGCTCCCTGGAGAAGCCGGCGAGCAGCGCACCTGCCAGCGCCAGCACCAGCGCCCAGGCCAGCCAGCGGGACACGCGGGCCTTGTGCGAGCGCTGCAGCAGCACCGTGGCGCCCGCCTGCACACCCACTAGAGCCTGCACCGCCGACGAGATACAGCCTGCGGATTAGGTAAGTATTAGCAATACATTAACGTTTATTACTTGTTTATTAATATTTAAACAAGGATAAATTTATGTAACTGGGATTACCTAGTGCTAAAACGCCATCTTAAGATGTTGAAAAGATTAAGAACATTAAAGAAGTGTACTTAAATACACCTGACTGAGTTTTCTGATTGAAATATTACTGACTACTTTGACAGCCATTCTGACAGTTAATTTAGCGCGGATTCCATGATTTAATACGTATATTTGCAAAATATTGTTTTTCGGTGGTTATTCATCAAATATATGATTTTCTTGTTGGAAAAGCATCGTGGATAATGCTGCTCAATCAATTAAAAAATCAATTAAAAATATCCGATGACAATCGGTTCAGTAGTTCAGGAGAAAAAGTATCAGGGAGATCGTATAGAAGCCAAGTACATGCTTCGCTCAATGAATAGAAATAATTAATTAAAATTAACTATATTTTATCACTATTTAGGTAGGTACTTATATGTTACCAAAATAGTCTGTTTATCTAAATGTAACATCTAATTTTCCAATCAAATACTCATGTTTTATCTCTTGTAGATACTATTTGTAGAAAAGACGTCTGTGATTTTTTAAATATTTACGGCAAAGATGTTGGACAGATTCCGGCGAAATGTATAATTTCCTGAATTACTTATGTAAACAAAAAAATATCTTTTTTCAATAAATCAATTAAGAAACATATAAATTGTTCCGTCATCTCAAACAGTCAAACTCACCTAACAATCCCTCAGGGTCAGTAGCGGGTCCTCCGTACACACGTCGTGCGTCACTGTGCTGGTAGAGGTGTGCGTCTCCCAGCAGCAGCCGGTCGAGATACCCAGCGGCCCCGCCCGAGCACTCAGCGGCCACCCAGTCGTCATGTTTGCCGCCCGGACCGAGATAACCACTGGAATTATTGTAGAGTCAAGAGAGAAGACTTACAAACATGTTAGATATGATAGCATACTAAAAAAGACATAGAGCTTAAAATGTTTGTCTATTTGTTTGTTCGCCCATCAAAGAAATATTGGACTGATTTTGATGCAATTTGGGTATATGATTATAGGTTAATGCCCTAATCAACATATACAAAACTTCTTAATACAAATATATACAAATTCACTTATTTTTATGAGAAAACACCAAAAAAAAAATACTAGGGATATCAATACAATGCAACAGTAGGTATAACTGGAAAGATTTAATGAATTTTCGTGTGGTGTTATTATCTATATCCACTTATAATAAGGTAATTTTAACTTCGTAAAATCCATTAATATTCATGAGAAACAAATAATAAAATAAAACTGGTGTTAATATTAAGATTCACACAATTTATTTACTTATCAAAACCTTGATAAGGCCGATAAGTGGCGCTGACATTACACTCTTTGTATATTTACCAATTGTTTTATATTTACAATATAAATTATTACCATTAAGTAGGTATAGTTAAACATATATTATATATATCTTGTATATAATAACTGTACAATCATTCATATCTTATAAAATATAAAATCTATAAATTAATAGACCGTTATTTCGAATATGAATATAAACTGTGTGGTTTAACCGGTTCTGTATAATTTCTAGAATTTTCGTTTCGTTTATAAAAATTGTCTAACAGCAACAAATTAATGTTGTTTCAATGAATCTAACACTTACGGAGGACAGTCTGGGTGGTGTATGATGAAGGTGATGGCGCTGTGGAGTGCCACCAGCACCCCAGCCAGCACCCAGCACCAAGCACAAGACAGCACATCCTTCAGAGCCTGGCCACATGCACCCTGGTGAAAGCACAACCGCTTACAGAAATCTTATAAAGAAGGCATTTTTTTTTAACCTAAATCTTGTAGATTACAATTTTCTCTTTAATTTTAATTTCAAAAGCATAAAAAATCATAGAATAAAAAAGAATAAAATTAAAGCGATCCGGTCAGGGATTCGAACCCTCGACTTCTGGAAAACCGTCCCGTCGCTCTACCAATTGAGCTACCGTATCGCTTAACATGGCTATACATGTTTATAGATAATTTAAATTTTTTTTTTAATTTTAATTTCAAAAGCATAAAAAAAATCATAGTATAAAAAAGAATAAAATTAAAGCGATCCGGTCAGGGATTCGAACCCTCGACTTCTGGAAAACCGTCCCGTCGCTCTACCAATTGAGCTACCGTATCGCTTAACATGGCTATACATGTTTATAGATATTTTAAACAAAACCTAAATCAATTTTCCAAATAATTAAAGTCCGACCTAAAAGTTTGCCTTTCTTTACGTGAACCTACAAAGGGCGTAGCCGCTGACAAGAAGAAAGTAAAGTAAGTGACGAATAAAATACTTGAAAAAATTATCTATCGGATCTGATACATTATAGATATCAGAATACGTATGATGTTATGATATTTTTATCACCATGAAAATCCAGTTCAATCATGATATCGTTTATTTCAAATATTCATATATCACAACTGACTCACACGATAAAATATATATAACATAAAAGTTCATATACACATAGAACACAACAAAGCCTGTAAGACAAATGGAACGGAATCTTAATTTTTAATTAAATAAGTTTATATACCCAATTTAACTTACTCTAGGAGGAGTGTAGTACTTGGGAGCGGTGAGGGCATAAAACCCTGCAGACACAAGGTAAGCCACCGCCAGTCTCTGCAGCACTCCGAAGATACGAAGCTCTCCCAACATGTTGGAACCATAGATCGTGTTCAGAGATACACCCAGTAGGAACATTATGCATGACCGCTGAAACAAATCTTTTATAAAGACAATATAAACAGGTAAATATAATATATTTATATAAACGATACGGGCAGGGATTCGAACCCGCGACTACTGGGAAACCGTCCCGTCTCTCTACCAACTGAGCTACCGTATCGCTCTCCGCCTCCGTGAATTAAGCATTCTACATGTGATCGTCTTTATCGGGACGGTGGTGACATCTATTAGGTTTCTTTCGAAAATCCTAATCAATGTTTCTAACTTTGCAGTAGGTATAGATAAACATTGAAAAGATGCCAATACCGAAATTAATATTTGAAATATAAATATAATATAGGTAATATATAGATAAAAATTATATAGGTAATAAATAGGTAATTACTATAAAGGTAATAATATATAGGTAAATATTATATAAGTAATATATAGATAAATATTATATAGGTAATTATATTTTATTTAAAATTAGATAAAAGAAATTAAACAGTTCTCTAAACGTGTTAATGTTCTACACCTGACCGTTTCTCCATTAAGTGTAACAACCTCATTCAAAAGACAAACAAAACCAGGACAAAACAAGATTTATTAAGATCACTGTCGAACAACCGACGATAATAACAGTTATGTGTCTATTATTTACCATACACTGAAGAAAGTGACCGCATATCTTTAACGATGACAAAGAAATAATGAAATGTATTAAAAGCAATATAAAATAGTTGTTATAAGGGGTAGTGAGAGCTCGTGATCTCACTCAAGCGCAGCATTCCTAATGAAACGACGCGAAAACATTAATTTAGTTATTTGTATCGAAAACACGTACGCGGTATATACTTTGGAATTTGGCATCAATGTGGTGTTATAAAAGTAAAAGTAGGATTCATTGTGTATGTTAATTGCATATTAACATTTAAATATTTTACAATACATCAACATCATCTCCCTATCCTTATCCCTATCCTAAATTTGGGGTTCTTTCATCCCTGTCACTCGTAATTTCTTTAAATCTCGCCAATGTAATATTTAGATTGTTTAAACTTGAATCATATATTGCAATAAAATGCAACTTATGTAATAACTGGTTCCTAAAGGTTAACCGACTCGTCTACCCTTAGTAAACAAATAACTCGCGCAACCAGTCTGGTTGAGAACCTCGTCCAACTCGCTTATGTAATCTTAGCGGTATAGCTGCGGTGTGAGTTTCGATAACCCATCTTGATCCTTTTTTTGCACAGGATTTTTTTGTTTATTTTTTAATACTACGAGGGTTTTAAAATACTCACAGTTTACAACAAATAAACATTAGGGATATCGAAATGAATAATTTTGATCAACAGTAAACGGTTTCCCTAAAATCACTGTAGATTTGTAAAAGAATGGTTTTCTCACTATCTATTTTAAAATAATTATCAATAATGATCTCATTAATATCATAAACAGCCTTGCAAATTTTTTCTTATTTTTAACTTTATACTCACTTACCTTGAATATGTGCAAGACAATTTTCCACCTCGGTATACCCTTAGCGAAGGCACTCTTGATGGACAGTGGAACGCAAACTCCCATGATCCAGAGGAAGGCAGGGAATACCAGGTCTCCAGCTGCCAGGCCGTTCCAGGTGGCGTGTTCCAACCACCAGTACCCTCCCGAGCCATCGTTCACGAAAATCATGAATACTATCGCTATCCTAAAGAAAAAATATGTTTCTATGTTATGTTATGTTACAAGTCATATAGTTTGTCGCAATCCTCAATTGCTAAATATCGAACTGTCATACCTAAACAAAACACGAGCCACAAATAATCTATCACACTTCTTCATACTAGACTTATATATTTTATGAACATAAAATATACCTAAACATTTTTACTTTGTGTTGGATCTCATTGTAGGCCTAATTAACCATACATATATCATTAGCAACCTTCAAGTCAACGAGATAACTCTCGTTATGGGATCATTAAAAAGTTGCTACTTAACTACAGGTTAAGTTAACTGGCGATCAACTTGTTAGTTTATCATTTGTGAACATTTCCCACCTTTTCGACCATCCTGTTTCACACAAACTGGATACACTGGTTGATCAAGACTATAGAATTTGCATGGTTATAATCTGAATAATATTATTGAATTAAACCTTCCATAGAAAGATATTCTTTAATTATTCTAAAGACTGCTTCATCTTATTTATATATTGTTAAATGAAAACACCAGTCATTTAAATAAGTTCTCAAAATCTTACCCTCTAAAAGTATCCAAAGCTCGTAAACGTTGTTGTATTGCAAGTTCTTTATCTCCATACCTAAGCTTGGCTGATCTCCTGACCCTTGACATTATTAGCCTCAGTAGTCCATAAAGAATCCATACTCCTATAAGACCGCCTAATAGCAAGAGAAGAGCTGCAACAAATGTACATGTGTTGAGTTGTTTAATCAGTTTCTGGGTTTTGACACAAAAGTCATTAATATATTATATCGTATTTTAAAAAGTAGCGTTTTTTGAGCACAATATCAATTAATAACTAAATAATGTTCATGACGTCACATCACAAGTAAGTCATGCAGCTGACATCCACATCTCTGGGTACATTTGATGCGAGATAAGAATACCGCTTGAGTTCAGACACTCAACGGTATTTCGATTTGAATTTCGTTAAACCGGCTCCGCAGTTATATGTAAATGGAACATCTAAGTCATAAGTGATTTCTGTCTATATATTTTAGTAAAAAATAGACACAAGCGATGGTTTTAATGCAAAAAAAATATTAGTAAAGTTGATTGATAATGTTATAATCATAAGTACTTTCGACATTCGATAAAAAAATATGAAAACCCATCTAGATAAGTTCTTCTCATTTATGTCAAACATCTTTATCAAGTCACATTTTCGTAGTAACACGCGAAAGTGGCACTCATATCATATTTCTCTGATCTCATCGTATACATGGATATCTAAAATGAAACTGTTTTTATTTTACATTTTTTGTTACGTAACTCTAGTCAGTGGGATTCAACCAAGAGTTGATCCGTTGGTCTTGACAGATCAAGGATTGATCCGAGGTTTGAAATCCAGTGATGGTAAATATTCCTCATTTTTAGGAATACCATACGCGCTGGTTGATCTCGATAACCCATTTGGTGTAAGTCTTAAAATTCTATAAATTTACCTATAATTATGTTATTATATTATGTCATACCTATTCTCATTACAGCCAGCGAAGGAACACCCAGGATTTGGTGATCGTGTGTTTAATGCGTATTATGGATTAACCAAATGTCCTCAATCACTAGTACATGAACTGAACTCACCAAGGAACCGAGATGAGTTGTTGGATTGCTTGCGTTTGAACATTTATTCACCAACAGTATCAAGCTCCCAACGACCCTTACCAGTGCTGGTATGGATACACGGCGGTGATTTTGGTTTAGGGTATGGAGGCCAGTACAGCCCAGAAAACTTAATTAAAAAAAACATCACGGTAGTTACCATTAACTACCGCTTAGGGGCATACGGTTTTATGTGTCTTGATATACCAACTGTGCCTGGAAATCAGGGTCTTAAAGACCAATACAAAGCTTTACAATGGATAACCAAAAACATCCGTGAATTTGGGGGTGACCCTAACAACATAACCCTAGCCGGTCAGGGTTCAGGTGCAAGTTCTGTGTTACTGCATTTGTATTCAGATAAGGAAAAGTTATATAATAAAATAATCGCGGAAAGTGGCACTCCTCAGACAGTTGGAACGTTTGTCGATGGTGACGTGGCAGCAGCTTTAAAATTGTCAGAGCACTTAGGATTTAATACTAACGATAATGCTGAAGCCCTGGCGTTCCTTGCTAAATCCTCTCATGAACTCGTTTCTGCTGCTGCAGTTGAACTGAACCTGAACTTTAAGCCTTGCACTGAAAAATCTTTCAGTGGCATTGACAACTTCATTGAAAGTGATCCATTTTCGTTGTCTAATGAAAATAAAGTAAGAAATACCCCGGTCTTGATAGGACACACAAGAAATGAACATATTGGCTTAACTAATATATATGGCAATGATTATTTTAACGGCAACCCATTTTATGATAAAATTAAAGATAATTTTCTTCTCGACGATATCGAACTCGATGAGGCTGTTAGAATTGTAAAGAACTTTTATATCGGAGATGAACCTGTCTCGAAGCTTGTGGAAGCGGAACTAGAAACTTTTGATTCAGACTTTGATACCAACCATCCCATTCAAAGATTAATCACCAATTTGTTCAATGAACACGCAAACCCAATTTATGAATATGAGTTTAGTTATTTTGACAACACTCTAGGTCACAGTGCCTCTAGTTCAGAAGAACTCAAATATTTGTTTGATTTGTTGAACCATCGAGTTAGAGTTAGCCCTGAAAACCAAGCAGTAACAGATCGTATGACAACAATGTGGGCAAATTTTATAAAATATGGGTAAATATTTAACTTATTTCAGTTATTAATGATATAATTGATAACTTTACTAAGCAGTTATTTTATTTTAGCGATCCTACACCGGAGACAAGTGAGTTGTTGCCTATAAGCTGGTCTCCAGTAACAGATGACACAAGACCTTACCTCGTCATCGATTCAGACCTCAAGCTTAAAAGTAGAATAAACAAGGAACGTATGGCTTTTTGGGACCTTTTCTTTTTAAAGTATGAAGATAAAAATAAATATAATAGGGCTTGTGATATATGACTGTGACATTATTTCTTATATTTTTTATTTATTATTAAATTCACTGGACAATTATTTATAACGCAAATAAATTACTAATTGTATTATTATGTAAATCCTCACTGTTTTGTGTTGGTTTAATTAAAATCTTCTTAACGGAGATCTCTTTGAATGTATTTCGTTTAAGACGATGTAGGTCGCATCTAACGGAAGATGATCATCAAATAATTCAAATTGAACAAAAGATTTAGGATGACAAGGTCCGTCCCTCTTTCTGTACCATTTAATGGTAATATGGTAATTTTGATTCGAACAATTGACAATGAAAGATAGCGAGAACACAAACAGACATACAATAATTGTTTTGAGTTTTTATGAAATGCGAGTAACCGATAACAAACTTTCAAATTTCTTAGCAATCCACGGATTGACAAAAAACAATAACATTATTATAACGAATACTAATAAATAAATACTTTCACTTGTTCAATGTTATTCATTAGATTCGCCAGATTTTCACAATTTTCTCCGGCCCTTAGAGCGTGACTTCAAATTCAATTACTTCTTTACACCACTGTGATAGATATACACCTTCTATTTGTACCATTTTATTCAATCTACTACAAATTATCCACCAATCAGCTGAGAGCACTAACTCACTAAAAGCCTCTAGACAATGCGATATTAGTACACCACTTGAACTAGCTTAGTAAATATTATAATGACCAAACAGAGTATATACGGTATATTTACTAACTAGCTGCAGTACAACTACTAACATAACTAAACACAAAAATAACCTAAATAGAATGTTAACAATCTATAGACTAAAATAATGTAATATACCGTTTTAACGCAACTTGAACATAATAACACGTGTAAGGAAAACGTGTTGAAAGCCAATCTATAAACATCTTAAAAGGGATTATGTTTTAGTAAGTTAGTTTACAAAACGGAAGGTCAACAATGATATATTGGAAACAAGGTTATTTATATACAATATTAACCAATAAATTTGATGACCTGTTGGTATAATGGATACAGATCCTGGCTGCTAAAGCATAGCAAAAGCAAAGAATCTCACACGGGACAATTCTTTTTGTGATCCATAGAATGTTGTTCTGAGTCTTGGCTTATTTTGAATCCGTTATTTATGTTTGTTAAGCTCTCAGCAACACAGGGATTATGTAATTTTAAATGCGGGATTTAGCTCTCAACATAAAAAATAAATAAAATATATCAGCTTGAATGATATTCATCTGTTTAAGATAAAAATAAAATGACTAGCACTACCAACACCAATGTTTAAATCGGAGGTATAGTTGTAGTTTAATACAATAACAATAATTAATAAGTTTATATCGTATAACATCAATAAGTCAAAATATCAAAAGTTTACTTATAAAGTCAGTAAGTCAAAACTTGAGAAGTTTTCTTATAAACTCGATAAGTCAAAACTTTTAGATCAATGTCAATGACTCTATGGTAATTAAATAACAAAACTAAGAACTTAACGTAACTCCGTGTATTGTTTTATAAATCGTCATCGTCAAAAACATCGAAAAGCATCAGAAAGAAACTTGGCATATCATATCAATAATCGAAGATCTTAAAGGCCAAGAGATAATATTATCTCGAAGTGTTACTGTATCTTAGACAAGGACAACATTATTAGTGTCAAGGCTTCTTCACACAGGATTCATGTTATTGTCAAATCTGGAAATATCTTGCCTAATTTAAGAATGTCATAAAACATAAAAGGTATATATAAAATAAGTCAGGGTCAATATCTGTCACAATCAATATTTTATTAGTTGTTCTTTTACTTAAAGTTATTGTTATATTAAAATATATATTACTTATATGTCATTGACTTTTACAAATATTTCTGTATTGTGATGTAAATGGAATGGAGTTAGACTTTTTAATTGTGATTTTTTATTTATGTATTATATAAATTATGTTTATTTAAAAATATTATATCTTTGTATTTATTAATGTTAACTCCACGAGTCATGCTGCGTGAAAGATTTGGAGACGTCTTTATTTATAATATAATTTCTTAAATATTTACCAAATATATGTATATTTATATTTTTAATTAATTACTTACGCATATATATATCAACAGGTTCCTTGTCTGTTCGTATGTCACAACCTTCTCCTGTCGCATTTAAAGTGTAAACTCCGAACTCCCCCAAATTTGGTCTCAGCTGGCACAGTAGACCTCTGAAAACATATATGTTATAGATCTCTTATTTTCAACCTATCTCCAAATAATTACACATAGTTATGTATACAGTAACCTTCAACAAATGTAATATGGTGTGTTAACAATAGAAATATGAATATTTCATAAGATTCGCATAACACCTTCGAAAAAAGGCTTTTGTTTTTAGTTTAACTTCAAAGTGAGAAAGTAGCAAACACATGACACAAATTGTAACGGTATGTGGTTTGGCAAACATGATTACAAGGAATAGGTATGGGAATAGTTTCACATAATACTTATTATATGCGTTACCCAGTTACGACACATTCTATTTGCCAATTGCTTCTTTTGTAAGTTTGTTTATGTGAAAGCTAAATTAAGAAAAGTTACATATTATTAAAATATTGAAGAACATAGAACTTTTTAATTAATTAGATTTATAATTACCATTACGGTATTAGAAAAAGATAAAGAATATTAAGAAAATGACTTATGATTAGACAGATGCCATATCTAGACTTGAGCTTTGTATAATGTAATCTTTAATGGAGGAAGTGATCGTTGACCGAAGACTTAGAGAGCTGAGAAAAATACTAATAACTGGTTATTGTCAAAGAACAATGAATATCTTTTTCAATTTATTTTATAATCTTTATTCATATGAGAAATCGTCTGCATCAGAAAAGTATATAGAAATTATAATTATAGTTTTCGTTGTGAAAACTATGTTTGATTACATTAACTGCTAAATCGGTTTGTATTCAATGAAACTAAAATTCTGTAATAAATATGTGTCTGTTGCAAAATTTACGCTTTTTATTTCGAATTCAACGCAATGATAATAATAAAATCAATATTCTGATCGTGTCCTCACTTTCTTGTTTCTCTGATAATCCAAATACGTAACCGAAACCAAATAACAACTGCAATTGGCTATAAATTTGTCACCATTAAGAATACTTCGTGTTCAGAATAGCATATGATCATGTAAGACCAGTTACACAATGAATATTCGGATTTTGTTTCTAAATATCTATAATAGATCCAGATAGGGATTTTAACCCCTGACCTCTGTTATCCTGTCTTATCGCTCTAAAAATTGAGCTACCCGCTTCGAGGTCTAGTAAACTTATCAATACCGTCCCGATAACGACGATCAAATATCTTAAGCTAAATTAACCGATTGGTATAATCGACCAATTGGCAGAGCGACTGGACATTCTTCCACAAGTCGTGGGTTCGAATCTCTGTCCGTATCGGTTTATTGTTTATTGTATAATTATAAAAATGGGATTCTTTTTAAGCCATACAGTTAATTTTAGTTCTCTACTTTTAACCTGTCATAATCAGTAGATCTAACAGCATGTGGAAGGAGAATATATCTTTGGTACTTACGTGGTGTTTCTAGCAGTAATGTATTCTTCATCAGTACCAGCGTACACTCTCCAGGTGGAGCGTCTAGCAGTGTCCACCACCCACGAGCCGTTAGAGCTGGAAGACAATTTTGTCTGCAGCTCAAAAGGGCACTATAAAACAAACATAAATATTACTTGAAAATATATTTGTAATGTTGGTAAGCACATTACTACTTATTTAAAACTTGGATCTGACTCATTGAAGAAAGTTTTTTTGTTACTTAGTTTTGTTGATAAAGGTGTCTTCATGTGTCAGTTAAATATTGAATGTTCGCGTATTATAGATTTCCAAAATTTTTTTATACTTATGCATTCGATATATTTTCATGTTACACATTTTTTTTGTGATAAAAAAATCTTTACTGATACCTACCTCCCGATCAAGGTAAAGGCTTGGACAGTTATGTGGTAGGTATCAAATGGAGGGGTAGAGAACCTAACAGGTTTTAAGGGTATCTAGCAAAAAAAACAGTAAATCATCGCAGTGGGACCTAACATTTAACCAGATTACAATCAGCATTATTACCATTACACTAGTTTATAAGTTCATCGTTATTAATACGTTATGTAATTTCAAATAAACTGTGAGAAAGGTAATGTTATATAACAGGGTATCAAATGTTAAAACAAAACAATTCACTATGAACTTGTTATGTAACTTTTGCCTAACTAAACGTTGGTTATTACCGTCATTTTCATATAATAAGCAAATGAATGGCGTAATTAAAACAACACTTAATTACTTGTTTTTTATAACACATAATTAAATTAATTTTACCTTCTAATAGTATTAATAATACGTATTTCTTTGGTCTATATTTTATCTCCGCCATAACGTGCGTGAGTCTATAAGTAACAGTAATTTCATCACAAGTATATCTCGATAACTCGTAATTTCACCAGAACAATCGCGTGCGGAATGTTTGACACACATACAGACACCTATTTTATATACTTATGAGATGATTTGGTTAATATAAACCATGTGGTACAGTTATAACCAAAATATATTTTGTAAATTAAAATACGTTGATAATTTCATCCCCTTCATATGAAGTATTGATGTTTATATTATGTATATGGGGTTGCATTTTCTAGGAATTTTCTCTAACATGCACTCCGGGAATCCCGGGACACGTCAATCGGAAATAATTATTTTAGGTCATCAACCTTTTTACTAGAAATAATAAAGTACCAAACTTGGTTTGAAACAGTTCATATTATACTCAGTAATTTATTATATTTCTTGATAAATAAAATGATTCTTTAAAATGAAACTTTCTCAACTGTACACGCGATATGAAGGATATTTGTAATCGTCTTTAGTAAAAAAATAGTTTCAAACATTCAGTTTACAGGATATTACTTATATTTCAGACGGATTACTTAAATTAATTTTATGTATCTATAAATAGGTTTACAATACAATATATAGATAGGTTTACAATAATACTACATATAATACTATATATGAATAGGTTTACAATACTATAAATAGGTTTACAATAATATAAATATAGTTTAATAAAACATTTAATATGTTTTATTAAACTATATTTATATTACATTATATACATGTATTAATATATAAAATTATTATTATTTGTAAATAGTACAAATATAATATAAAAACTTTTTAGTCTTTCTTTTCTTTCTTCTTTTTTCTTTCTTTCTGTTAGATTCGTATATTTAATTATATAATTAATAATGATTATAAAATATACATATAAAACACCAAAAAATAATATAGAAATAATTGAATTAATTCTAAGTATAGGTATTTTTTTTTAAATCTATAAATAAAACAGACTTCCTATAATTATTTCATCGTATTCTTTATCTGATTGCAACGAGATAAACTATTACTCAACTACTTTCCAAAGATCTTAGTACATCTAACTATTTAAGATTGATATCTAAATTAGTACATACATACATACCTATCTAGCATTTAAATATTAATACTTTCACCTGAAATTTAAAACAAACGCCTGAAAGCATTTTATACTTAATATTGGTCGACAAAGTGCAGTAGTATTTTCTTTTACAGGAAATAATATCAGTTCCGCTTCAATATAATCAAAACAATACCAGACTACTATATTTATATTTAAGTATATTTCATTTCTTATTTATAATATTTAATATCCTCAAGAGTTATAATTAGTATTATTTTGTTTTACTTTCGTAAATATTATGTTTCCAAAGTAGCACTAATGTAAATACTGTATATTTATATACATTTTTAGCTTACAATAATATATAATATAATATAAAACAAAGGCACTCGAGTGTATGTACGTGTGTGTGTTACAAACATTAGTGAAGTGTTTTTGATTATTATTGAAGGTTGTGACTTGTGAAGTCAAAAACAGAGATAGCGGTTCCTTGCCGTCACTTATGTTGAGAACTTTAACTAACATATATAGTATAAGGTATAGACGTATAGTCAATTAACAAATAAATATCAAAACTAATTTATAATATATTAAACTTATGACAGAGTAAGCCATACCTTAGTTGTAATTAATTTTTAAATACCAACAAGTTAGTAAAATATCTAACGACGTAAATATTTACAAAAAGTATCTGCGTATTAATAAATATATATAACCGCCGGTACTTACTCTAAAACAATCGTCTGATACTGAGTAAACTCCAACATCCCTATCCGCTACACCCCTCATGAAGGCCTGGTCCATCTGCAGCGAGCTCATATTCAGACCCTGGTATTCCTCCACTACAGGGTCTTCTAGCCACGATCGCAAAACACCGCGCAGCCATACCACAGTATCCTCACTCACTGATTCATTCATTGTTATTTATTTATTTATTAAATCACACACGAAAAATATAAAACATCGTTAAATAGTGTTTCTTAGCATGTTGCTTGCGTGCTGGCGATGGTAGATACTGACTCACACTGCCGACTGCCGAGTGCCGGTGTAACCGGTGTCCGCGTCTCGCCGCTCGCAGCGTTTACTAAATAATTGGCTTTCTACCACTCACAGGAAAAAAATCTCTACATATTGAGGTTCACGCATCGAACAAGTTTTCCTGCAATGAAAATCAATCTAGTTCCACAAGTCATTAGTATATATTATCGATAAAAACGTGCTCTACCTACCACTGCTGGTTATGGTTAAGAAAACTTTGTTTTTAATATAAAAGTATGCATTTCTCTGTAATCTATAAACATATTTTTACAATAACTTTGTAGGAAATATCTGTAGGCGCATAATATTTTACATTTTATGACTTCAAATATTTTGTCCTCAATATTCAATGTCACATATATTTTTTTTACATTGTTTTAAATATAAATGTATATAGGTATTTCTTTTATAAACTACTTGAATATATATTTATAAACCTATTTTTCAAATGACCTTAAAGGTAAAACCTGTAGGCACATAATATATTATGAATATTGTGTCCTCAATATTCAATATTCTAACATATATTTGCATACCATTATGCCATCTGTTTAATGTAGCTTATCTTAGAGCAACTCTACATAATTTCTCATATGAGTACAAAACAAAAAGTACTATAGTATACTTGTTAAACTCTTATGTCCTTATATACCCAACAGCTTTTCAAAAGGATTTCTAATAAAAACAAAATGGTGGCATTAAATGCACTTTATAAATTATCGGAGTAAAACAGGTTAAATACAAACTACCGATCTAGTGATGTGAAACTCACGGACAACCTGTGTTAAACTAGCCTGCTAAATACGTATGGTCATAGCATTGCGTGTGGAATCTCACTATTACGGCCAAAGTAACTCAAATCATTCCCGACCTTCTACTCTTTAAGAAACTTCATCAAGTCGGTATTATGCTTAATACATAAGTGCACGTGTTTTTTATTTTTGTTTTAAAATGAAGTTTGTTATTATTTTTTTAGTTTGTGTGTGTGATTGTACTCTCGCGGGACAGGACACGGGCTACCCGGCGGGGTTGATGTCTGAATGTGTGTTTTCTATGTATTATTACCTAACTACACTAATCTTAATATAAAACACAGTTGATATCTAAAACAAAGATGTAACGAGACATTTAAATATATTTTTTATTTTTTTGTCCTCTACATAAATGCGTTAATTACATTATGTATAAACATTTAAAATTTGCAATATTATTATTAAAAGAATTAGAATATAAAATAATAGATACTTTAGAACAGCTCGTGTACACTAAAAATGTTTGAGCCACATAAAAAACTGAACTGCGTAGACAACACTTTATTTGACAAAAGTATTATTCGATACTTACGTGCAACATTATATTGAAGTGTTAGGAAAAAGTTTTATCTTAAGTTTGTGACAATACCTACTACTATGAATTACTATTATCACTAAAACAGATTTCAATACCTAAATATCTACAATTTAAAATTTATAGAATATGAAATAAGACGATACAGGCACAACAAAAATATATGATTTCAATAATCAATGTTTAAAAATCTAGTTTTTAATAATAATTTCGTTTGTATGTGTGAATACACAAAGACCGTTAAAATGCACACATAAGGGAAGTAAAACTAATAAGCCTAATAATATTATATACTAAGTGTGTCTGCGACTTCGAACTTCGAACGCTTAGATTTCGATTTGGATAAAACGAACCCTTTGCACTTATCAATGTATGTAAAAACTATAAACTTTCAAAGTTTCATCAAACTCAATCAAGTAGTTTTTGCGTGTAGGAGTATTTCTAGTTTATTTATGTATTTTTTTTTATGGTTAATTACTGGTAAGCAGCAATGGTACGAAAAACCCTACGAGATTATCAACTTTTTATTTGTTAACCAATTGGTAAAAAGAAATAACAAAATTTAAAGTGAAAATCCGTTTCTGAGATTAGCGTGCGCAAAAATACAGACATACAGACGAACAGACAAAATGAAAAAACATTGTTTTGGATTTTCTTGCTTATATAAAGGTCCCCAGTTTTTTTTTCTAAAATATTTACTAATACAATAAAAAATTATAATCAAGCTAACTACAACAAACATATAAATAGTTTGGTCAACGAAACCCCAGCATCTTGTTTTTCTTAAAGTGGTTTGATACCCATAAGACGACTTCTTAGCCGGTTATTTTTAAAACCCATCTAGAAATACTGATACCAAGATCAACCGTTTCTAAAAGGTATAAGGCCATATAAGATTGGGGCGACTTTATATAATTTAACAAGACTTGATATATATATATATATATTCTACGTTTATACCTACAGATCAAGAGAATAAATCGTCTTTTTTTTTCATTTCTTTTAATTTAGTGAAAAGCGAAAAATTTGCTTGATTTTTTAAAAATAGGCAAATGTAAAAAAGGCATTATTTTTCAATTAAATGGTGTTAATGCTAGTAATAGCAAGTAAGTGGTAGTTATATAGTTGTAGAACCTAGTTTCAACTTCTACAATGTCCTTAACACCAATCTTATCACTATCATTGGACTTGCTAAACTTCAGCATTTAATGATGTTAAACTCTTTGCTACGACTTAATATTTTTCCCTGGATTTCGTAAATGGTGACAAAAATAGATATGTAAATATAATAAGATATATTAATTAGAATGAAATACGTAACTCATAAAATGGAATATTTTAAATGGAAAGTTGATGGTTTAAATTTATTATGTAAAAAAAATAGCATTTGTTTTATTTAAAAGTATTTACTAACTCACAACTGAATAGAAATATGTATATAGTTTTTTCTGTTTTGACCAGTTTTTAGAGGTTTTTGTAAAAAATATTTTTCTCAATATGTTATGCGAAAATTACTCAGATAAAATCGCTCGGAACAGTTATTTACATAAATAATTCAAATTGAAATTGTTTTCTAATAATTCTCAATTAACCTACTTGCAGGTCCTGGGATGACAAAAAATACGACGCTGTCAGACAAAACTAAAGACTCCTTACGAGTCGTAGTGCTCTGGCCAGACGAGAGCTGGATAGGTTATAAAGAGAAGACCTGTCCCTTAAACTACCGCGGGGCGGAATGCGTCGCAAAACGCATTGACCTCAAGACTAACAAAACTCTGGTGAAATTTATTTTGTATGCCTTAGAAGGAAATAAAGATAGGTTAAGTCTAGAAGTAGTTATTTAACTGAAGATCGAATGAGCTGCCTCGGTCGGAATAGATAATTATAGCTAGATTTCGTGCTGTGACTGAGATAACCGGCAGTCCAAATATCCACCTTTTACCTCCCTTCCCTCCCTTTCCTTTTAGCATCCTCCTTCTCTTTCCATTTCTCAACAGATTTGCAACTTTATTTGCTAATGTCCATTTGCTACAGCACCATTTACTATCAGTTGAATAGTCGCCTCATTATTCTTCTTCTTCTTCTTTGGCAAGGTGGCTGCCCACAAAAATATATACCTACCTATGTCAAACCTAATTTTTACTTTCTTGAATCTAACCCTATGAATCAATGGCTTGTCAAATTTATTAAATGTTATTTGGATAAACCTATGTCAAGTTTATACTTAAGCTAGATAAGCTAATTTTCATTATATACCTTAATTATAAATTTCTTAGATTCGAATATTTTCAGTAGTTTCGTAAAGTTACCTGTTTCCTAGTATAAGGCAGTTTCAGGCGATATTTGTAGATTCATCATTTTATCGAATAAACATGAAGAAGTTAGACAACTTAATTAAAAAACAACTTACCTATCGTACTGTCTGATATACCTTAATACCTAACCTTACGTAAACAGCCTTATTATATTATGAACTTTTTGATATTGCAGGTCTTTATCAGCGGCTACTTAGATGCATCGTTCTCTCCAATTGTACGAGCTCTAACCACTCCATACATAGAGCGTGGTTTTAACGTTATTATAATGGAGATCTACCCTATTCTTCACCGATCTTATCCTATGTACGAAATTTATTTTCTATTTAAAAACAAAAACCAAGTTGACGCCAGTAACTTCGTGCTTCCCCGTCCAGAAGGGCTCAAATAATATGTTTTCTATTCTGTCTTGACTGAAATCACAAATTATAATCAGTTCAAAGTCCATAAAAACCAGTGGCCAGTTTCAGTACTATTATAATTTCGTAGAACAAATACAGAATTATGGTTTCAAAAGAAGTTAAACCTTAAATATATATTTATTTGACAGCGCAGCTCGCCTCACAAAGCCATTAGGCCGTTTGCTGGGAGAGTTGCTCGCTGAACTAACATACAAGGGTTTATCTCATAATAACTTGGAACTGCTGGGTGGAAGTTTGGGAGCACATATAGCTTACTATGCGGCTACCAGATACCATGAGTTAACAAACTTAAAGCCGTCTAGACTTACAGGTAAGTGCTGATCTACTATTCCACTTCTTCTCATCTTCCACCCGGTCTGAATACGAACCTGGCCAAAAAAATATTATATTTATCCAGGTCTGGTAATTTTTTCCACTTTATTCATTCTCGTCACCCCACACATCCATTTCATTCGCATTAACATTTGTTTCATTAGACATTCATTCTTATTAGATTTTCATAACATATAAGTGAATTCCAAATTCATTTTTCCAAGAGATGGTAGAAATTCCACCATCATACATTCTCATTCATTATTCTCATACGTGTCTACTTTAGCCTGGTAGCCGTTTCTAAACTTTTATCTAAACCTAAAAAGAAAACATTACTTCTATTTTAAGCTTTAACCTCGTATCTAAAAGTAGGTCAATGACATGCAAATAAACGCACTCTTAAATTAAATGAGTTGCAGCTTCCGTTTCTCAGCACATATGTTGCGAATTGAAATCAATCTCAATCAAACCTTAAGTTTGTGATTAATTTCATGAATCTAATAGAGATTTCCCTTTTGTAGTTCTAGTTAAATCGTTATTATAAATTAGAAACTATTAGTGGTGTGCTTCATACTCTAACAAGTAATGAAAACAAGAGGGATAAATAAATTACTTTAACTATTTTATAAGTAGTAATATTATTAGCCACGATATATTAAATATACGTAGGTATTACATTTCCGTTAAGTATAACCTGTAGGCTTAAAGATAAATATAATAACTATAATAATTAATTAAGAAAATTAAGTTTCAAAGCTATATTTTTCCAGGTCTCGATCCTGCCGGACCCTGTTTCCGGTCCTTGCCGCGCTCTGAGCGCTTCAACTCTGACGCTGCGCGCAAAGTGGACGCAATTCATACCAATATTGACGGATTTGGGATCGCTGACGCGGATGCCCACGTGGACTTCTACCTTAATGGCGGTAAGTAATCTCAATGTCACTAAATATAACCTAAGCATAATGTTAACAGATAATTATTATATATTTTTAGGAGAGTTTCAGCCGTCAATGATGTCTGATTATCTTCTGCCATGCTTTCAATTATGCAGTCACGTCAGATCAGCCATTTATTGGCTCATCGCCAGCTACAATCCCAACCAATTCGTAGGAGTACGATGCAATTCGGTTCCCGAAGCGAGACACGGAAAATGTTACCAAGGACATTTGAAGACCAATGTTCTAGGACCAAAGACAAACTTCAGTCGTTCGGGGATTTATTATCTGTCCACAACTGAAGATAGACCTTTTTACATGGGCAATAAGGGGTTGAAAAAACGGAAATATGATGTCAATCATTATTTATTGCACATAGCTCCAGACACAGATATGGTTATTTAAATAAAATTAAAACAGATTATATTTCGTCTTTGATTAAATACAATGGGATTGTTTTAAGAACCTGGTATTTTTTGACATTTTAAGCATTATATATAATTCAAGAGTTCCAGGACATTGCGCCCTTTTTGGCAAATTGGAGTTATATAATATTTTATATTAAAAAAAAAAGTTGAGAAAAAAAACAATTGTGTTCAAAATAATGTTACTAAAACAGAAAATACTATTTATAGAAATAAAATATAAATTATTATTTTTTATTTTAATGGCGTTTGAAAAAACCACAGAAATATATAAAAATGAAACTTAGTATGTAATACAGAAATTTATTAAACATCATACAAACAGGATACAACAATTATTATTATGACTGCATACGGTTAAATACCATTCAATACAAAAACTAACTATATGTATATACAAATGAAGTTACAAATTTCAGTCTACATTTCTAAATCTGCTCATTGATTTTGAGCAATACTGGAAGCCTTGAGGTTATGAAAACGCGAAAACCGTTTTCAGTATAAGCGGTAGAAATACTTGTTTAGAGGTATACAATTATTATAGCTTAATTCCAATAAATATTAGCTCAAAAAATATTAATTTATATAATAATGTCAAATTAAATAACTCAATTTATTAAATTTATAAATACAATTATGATATAGAAAACTATCAAAACTTTCACTCAGATCTCAGAAACGTGTTTAACATATACAAAAAAAAACAGAACGAACTAAAAAGCACCACAGACAGTTATTTTTTATTATAAAATGTTTATATAAAATAGAAATCATTTGGAATGTCAGTAATTTAAATATTTTTTTATTATCTGTATAATTTGCAAATGAGAAAATTCTACAAACAAATTATTTTGTTACTGTTTAACATATTTGTGCTTCAAAAAAAAAATATTATAAATAATTAATGTTATTGGTTAAATATTGACAAAAAAAAAATTATATCAAGTTTCATTTCATAAGTAAAATATTTTAATTTAATATAAACGTCTTTTTTAATGTTTGACATATAAATGAGTCATAGTTTTGAAAATACACAAGAATATTAGATAAAACTGAAACCAATACAAAAGATACACTGCCAAGTTACAAAAAAAAAATCTGAATATCATATTTTAAAATAACCCTTAAAAATATATGGAAAAAAATATACTTATTCTGAGTACACACAGTAAATAATAAATTGTTGGTTAATGGAAACAAAATTATTTTAAACATGTATGACCCATGAATATACTTCACGGTAACACTCTTTAGTATTTATGCCAACTTTATCATTCACCCCGGAAATAATAATATACAAATAAATTTATATATAGTTTTTTTAAACAATTGAACTTAAATATGTAGATGACATGGACATAAAACACCGTAAAAATTGTCTAAAATTAATACTTTAAGGTACAAAACCATTATTAAATAGATTATTTATTTGAAAAGTATAATTAATTCCCTGGAAATTTAATGTGTTTGTTATATAAAATGTCTATTTCTAACGTGTTAGGACATAATAGATTACTATGTAATTATATTTTTATATTTTACAAATGCAGGAACTGAGATATATTTTAGTATTTTTTTAATTTATCTGATATAAAACTTTATATGTTGGTAGTAGGTTATAAGTAATCAATTCAAAGGAAACATCATGTAAGTAGTAACATATCAAAATAAACTGTATTACTATATTAGTGAACTTCATTTTATTTATTGTAGTATTCTCTGTAGAATATAGTTATTGTTTCTTAATATTTTTTATGATAATATTTAAATACTATTATATGAGCACTAAGTAAGGTCTTGCGATTTTTAGTACTAAAATTTAATTCGTTTTCAAATTAAATCATTTTGAATGCTTTAGTAATTTTCTACAAATTAAAAATATAGCATAATATTAAATAATTAATTTGATATGATTTCATAAGCGATTTATATTCTATTATCATAAGAATTATGTTTTTTGTATATTTTTCGGTCCGATATATCAGACTTCAAATTGATCGTTAATAATTATAAATTCACTGCTCCACATGGCGGAGCCGGTCAGCAACAGCTACCGCGGGATGTACTCCAAGGGGTACCAGGCGACGGTCTCCTGTCTTAAGTTTAAGGAACAGAGGGGAACCACAACTCCCCCCAGGAACTGGTTCTCCTGCAGCGAGTCGTAATGCCACACTGTGGCTTGGAGACTCCTATTCTTCACTACATCTATCGGTAAGCGGTATTCGAGCATCTCCATGAAAGACGGGTGGGAATTTCGTTTCAGGACCCTCGTCTTCCGCTTGGTTTCTTTGGTTGGGTCTGGTACTAAATATACCTGGGAAACAAATGTTAAAGTTATTTAAAATCCTTTTAATTTATTTCTTATTAAAATAGTGTGGATTTTGGATATTTAATGCTAAAATGTAATATTTTTATATAAAAAAATACTGAAAACCAATGATCAAAGGTCCTGCGGCGAGGCAATGTGTACTCTACTACCTTGACATAGGGGTTGGGCGGCAGGCCCTGCGGCGAGGCAATGTGTACTCTACTACCTTGACGTAGGGGTTGGGCGGCAGGCCCTGCGGCGAGGCAATGTGAACTCTACTACCTTGACATAGGGGTTGGGCGGCAGGCCCTGCGGCGAGGCAATGTGTACTCTACTACCTTGACATAGGGGTTGGGCGGCAGGCCCTGCGGCGAGGCAATGTGTACTCTACTACCTTGACATAGGGGTTGGGCGGCAGGCCCTGCGGCGAGGCAATGTGTACTCTACTACCTTGACGTAGGGGTTGGGCGGCAGGCCCTGCGGCGAGGCAATGTGTACTCTACTACCTTGACGTAGGGGTTGGGCGGCAGGCCCTGCGGCGAGGCAATGTGAACTCTACTACCTTGACATAGGGGTTGGGCGGCAGGCCCTGCGGCGAGGCAATGTGTACTCTACTACCTTGACATAGGGGTTGAGCGGCAGGCCCTGCGGCGAGGCAATGTGTACTCTACTACCTTGACATAGGGGTTGGGCGGCAGGCCCTGCGGCGAGGCAATGTGTACTCTACTACCTTGACATAGGGGTTGGGCGGCAGGCCCTGCGGCGAGGCAATGTGTACTCTACTACCTTGACGTAGGGGTTGGGCGGCAGGCCCTGCGGCGAGGCAATGTGAACTCTACTACCTTGGCATAGGGGTTGGGCGGCAGGCCCTGCGGCGAGGCAATGTGTACTCTACTACCTTGACATAGGGGTTGGGCGGCAGGCCCTGCGGCGAGGCAATGTGTACTCTACTACCTTGGCATAGGGGTTGGGCGGCAGGCCCTGCGGCGAGGCAATGTGTACTCTACTACCTTGACATAGGGGTTGGGCGGCAGGCCCTGCGGCGAGGCAATGTGAACTCTACTACCTTGACATAGGGGTTGGGCGGCAGGCCCTGCGGCGAGGCGGCCAGCGACTGCGCGTGCAGGATGAGGACGGACAGGACGCCGCCGGCGAACTGCACAGACATCTTCAGCGACCCCGACCCACTCGCCTCGGCCTCCACGGACTCGCCTGCGGTAATACACAGTATGGGGTAAAAGAGAGAACAGTGACATGGTCCACTTGAAGTGGTATATGATACCGGTGGACCGGATAGGTATTCCATGTTTTTTATTACATATAATGTTTTAATATTTGCATTGTGTATACAACAGACCCTTCCTGAGTCGTTGCGGCTCGACGTCCTGTTGGTCCCTCAGCAGCGGGTGGAAGAAGGTGTAGACGAGGTCGGAGTGAGCGATCTCGTCGGCCAGACTGAACAGCGAGGTGAGGAAGGCCTGCACGTCCGTGAAGCGGCGCTCCGCCACCTGGCGGATGTTGGAGCGACCCACGTGCAGCCCGGACGGGAGGCTGTCAGGAGAACATATATTACTTAATATTTATTACCTTGCTTTGCCGAGTGTTTTCATCTGTAAGACACCTAGGAATTAATACCATGGCGTATTTCTTTTATAGATATTTTCTTTCAGTTTCACACTAAAACTAGTTTTAGTGTTAATTCCGTTTCAATTTTTGAGGAGAATCCAAAATATTATACTAATATTTAATCAAAAACTAAGCTAACAATGAAGATTTAAAAAAAAATGATTACCGTTAAATCGGTATATATGCTGTCTTACAGTTATGTATGTATAATTTATATGTGATAGATGTTGTAAATATTTTATATATCAAAAATTCTCTTAACATGTCCTCCTAACTCTGTAGATGTTTTCACTTCACTATAATAATATATTTCTTAAAATTAAATAAAGCAAGTAATACCATTTTTATACTTTAGATTTTTTTTGTATATATTTTTTTACAATATATAACAAATTATATTGTTTTTTATATACCTTATATTTTCTTTATTTTTAAACCCTCGTGAAATGCCAATGGATGTAAAAGTCTCGAAGATATTACGTATTAATTTGAAATAAGATAATATTGGACAAAATTTATGTATTTTTTTTTATTTGAAATAATTTATACAAGTACTCTAGATAAAAATATATAAGAATACCAATAAGTACAGAGAATACTTAAAGTATCAAGATGGGTTGTATTCAATCTTTATTATTCATACAGCGACGTCTATCCACTCAAGGCACTGCTTGTCAACTACTGCTTACTGTAACCCCTCACCAGTATATCTTTATACCAACTGAGGTTTTAAAAGAATATTATAATATTATATAAAAAATTGATAAATTAAACTTTTTTTTTTATTGCTACCCAAGGATTTTTTTAAGTAAATAATTAAGTTAAAAAAAAATGTAGCGATACTCCTCTTGAAACCATAAAATGTGTTTAAAGAACAGAAAATGATTATTAAATATCAAAAACTAAAAAAATCGACAAATCCACTATTCTGAGATAAAAAAAAATATTATATCCATCGCAATTATTTCGTTTAGAATCAACATGTATTTTTAATTTCATTGATATCTAACGAGTGTTTTATAATTATGATAAGATTGTGGAATCCGATACTTGTATCTTATCATATCTGGTATCGAGTCAGTGTCCAGGTAGTAGTTCATATACAAACAAATATAAGGTAAATGGCTATTATTAGGACTTTTGACAACAGTGAGTACTAAACTTTATTTACAGTTTAAGATGTTTATAATAGGCATATTTGATTATCTAATCTACATATTTTGCCTCAAAAAATTGTGAATTCACTAATCAGATGGTAGTATTAGCTCACTAACTTTTTATAATTGGATATTAGTAGTTGAGCTAAGTTTAATAAATATAGTGGAATGATTATATTTTAAGTATTTTAGTCTAGACTTAGTCTGATTATTCAACACGCTCAGAAGTTCTAGAGTTTTAAGGTTACAAAAATCTGTAGAAATATATGTGTATGTTGAAAATTATATTCATCTTTAGTTATTTAGGATCATTTTATAAATTATCCCAAAATAATATACTTTTTAACAGATTATTTTAAATATGTCATTAAATCTTTATTCATAGAGTGTATTATTATTATTATATATTTTGATTTTATGATTTAGTAAACGTAAGTTTTTCGTAAGGTCAAACTTTTACTGGGATACTGATTAATTTAGAACTTAACAGAACGGTTTGATAAAATGTTTATAATCTAACAATATTTTTTCCAGATGAAAACAATTTAAATTTAAACTATGTGGGAACTTTATCATTCTTGTGTGCGATATCCTGTACTATAATAATGCTCAGATTTCGCGGATTTAAAGCTACTTTCCATATATCTAAGAAGAAACAAAACAATCTCATACACTACGATGAGACCCCCGGAGTGTCCATCACTGGGGCCTATAGAAGCAATAAGGATGAGCTATTTGGTAAGTCTTATAAAGTTTATTTACTAGATTTACCCGCGGGTTTACTCATACCGACCAGGATTTTGTGGTAAAATAACAAGGTATTTTACTGTGGTATATATTTTTTGATGTTGTTTGTTTGTTTAAAATAATAATAAATAAACAATATAAAACAACTCTACTAACACATGAAACTTTTTTTCATGTGTGATTTTGATACATTTGATTTCTGAGTATAGATAATAAAATAAAATACCTAACTCAGATGATAATTCACACATTTGGAATTACCGTATTAAACGATAAAATTGTTTTTTATCAGTAATAAAATACTATCTATGTCCATATTTTTTTCTTTTAATTTATTTCAGGCAGCACCAACTACCCAGACCCTCCAAAAAAGATAACGCCTTCTATGGTCAGTCTACCGGCAGCCCAATCGGGACACAGAAAAGATATTTCCAAAAGCACAAGCAACTTAGCACAAACTCTGAACGAAAATGTAATCAAAACACAAAGTACTCCAAATATTCCCGAAGCTGTACCGGAGCCATTAACTAAAACCGAAATTAAAGAACAAAAGAAGATAGAAAAAAAAAACTTAGATGAACAAAAAAAAATAGAAAAAAAACACTTAGATGAACAAAAGAAAATAGAAAAAAAACACTTAGATGAACAGAAAAAACAAGCAAAATTAGCTAAAGAACAAGAGAAGGCAGAACAACTGAGAAAGGAGAGAGAGAAGGGAGAACAACTGAGAAAGGAGAGAGAGAAAGGAGAACAACTGAGAAAGGAGAGAGAGAAGGAAGAACAACTGAGAAAGGAGAGAGAGAAGGGAGAACAACTGAGAAAGGAGAGAGAGAAGGGAGAACAACTGAGAAAGGAGAGAGAGAAGCAAATACAGAAAACGAAAGCAGAAGAGAAAACCAAATCTAAAAGAAAGGCTCCGCAGCCGCAACCACAGCCTGAGAAAGTGCAAGTGATGCCTGAAATCGCAGCCAGATCAAAAATACCAGAATCCACAAACACTCTAGAAAGTTCTATCAGTAGAAGTAGCGGTCCCCCACCATACAGTCCTAAAGAAGAAGTTACCATAGCAAGTAAAAGCGACCCCTCAGACAACATCACCTTCTCAGACAACTCCAGTTGGGAAATGATATCACAGCACAGACAACAAATCAACAGACCAGTGGTTGTCAAGAGCTTACCAAAACAGACTCGATTAGATTTACAATACAAAGTTAATACAGATAATAGTGATGCGTAGTCAATAATATCTATTAATTATATTATTTCATTTATATGTAAAAGTATATATATATAAAATATGTTAAAAATTATATTTATTTTTAGTTATTTAGGATAATTTTGTAAATCATTCTAAACAATATGTTTTTTATATTTTTTTTAAATATGTCAATAGATTTTGATTCCTAGAATATAATGAATCTATGTTTACTATTTGGTAAACTGTCATAGTTTTCGTAACATCAAAACCCATACTAAGGGTACTGATTAAGTTAGAATTATGAGACTTTATAGCTTAAATTAATTAGTCTAAAATGTAATAATAATAATAATAATCATAGTAGTGTATTATTTTTATATTACCTGTGGACCTTAGAGAGGGGGAAGTGCAGACATATCTTCTGGTAGAGTTCAGTGAAGTGTTTGTATGAGCGGTACAGTAGCGAGGGCGTGGCCTGTCCGTGTCTGAACACTCGTAGCGCGTACACGTAGTGCTTCTCCGGGTCGTAGCGCTTCTCGTAGCTGAGACACTCTACGCGGATCAGACGACCCTCTTGGGTCATTCTAGAAATTTCAGTCCGTATTCAATTATTCGTAAAACCAATCATCCCTATATTAATATTACATTTTTAAAAATATATTAAAGTTAATATATGTTTCACTTTTTTTTATTTACTTTGCACTTTATGCAAAATAATATATATTTTTGTAATTAGACTTTTGTGAACCATGATAAATATTAAATATATATTTACGCGGCTAAAATGATGTAATTCATTCGGAATTTTATCTAATTATATAATGCATATTTTTAAAGTACATACGTGTAGGTCCTCGGCATGAACGATAGCAGTTCTGAAGTGTTGGTGCTCTGGTCACCACTCGCTCTGAACTGCGCCAGGTTGTGAAGGAAGAAGTTGATCGGTGTGAACCTTCGAATAAATGCTTAAATGATAATGTGCATATGTGTGTTATGTTATTTTATTAAAATTAAACTAATCTGATAATACTTTACATGTATTTATTTTCTGTAAATGTCTGGGGTATATGCTACTTGGTCATCAATTGTTAAAACTACAAACTGAAGACAGACCCATTTGCAGCAAAAATATATAATAATGACGAATAGTAACCCTATATAAGAGGTATGCGAAAACACTAACGGAATGAAACGTGTGTTTTACTGCTTGAGTGTGCGTGTGTATGCGTGTGTGCGTCTGTATGTGCGTGCGTACGTACTTGCTCTTAAGCGAGGAGTGTATGAGCCTGGCGAAGGCGGCGGCGGCCTCGGCGTTGGAGGCGGCCGGCAGCAGCGCCGCGCGCACGTAGCCCACAGCCGCGCTCGACACTCCCGACACACCTGACATCGCCATCTATAGGACACACACTGCACTACTACTGGTATACTTGCAACCTTTATGTAGAGGCACTATCATAACTCTTGTAATAAATATTTTAAAATTATTTGCCATACTAAAAAAACAAACGGTCCCAGTTCTACTGCAATGCTTCCGATTAAAGTATAAATCGGTTAAACGTTCTTGTTTTTCTGTATCGAAATAATATATATATATTATCCACATAGAACACAGCAGGTGTGTGGTACCAGTGCGAACAGGTCCAGTATGTGGTCGTGGTGCGCGCGCACGATGTTGAAGGCCATGCAGCACAGCTCTACGAAGTGCTGGAAGCGCTGCGTGGGTCGCTCGCCGCCGTTGATGACGTACACCATGTCGTGCGTCAACACGAACGGCGCGCGGTCCCTGACACGATTTTATTATTATTAATACCAGAATCCAGTACTGATATATTCACTACGGACTTCGTTAATATATAGCTCCCGTATCAACGGAACATAGTATAAAAATGCATGTAAAATCATCCTTACCTTTTAAAATTGCCGAACATCTGTGCATCGCCAAGAAACTTGCCGAAATCTATATGAAAGAGATGTCCCGACGTCTTCAGCATGATGTTGTCATTGTGTCGGTCGCATATGCCCAAGAGGTAGGTGGCCACGCTGTAGCCCGCACACGACGCTGGGAATTGGGGTAATTTGTAATAATTTGAACAATAAATGTTTGAAAATGATGACTACTACCTAAAACTCTGGTCTTTGTACTAAGTGTAACCAAACAATTTGTACTATGACAAGAAATATACTGTGAGATATAAACCAATATTTTTGGGTGGGTCTATTATCCTCGTTATATAAAAAATATGCTAAGTACCTGTAAAGTTATCCCTGGCGCGTTGGTACTCCAGCTCTGACGGGTTGTGCTTGGCGAGCCACTCCGCTATGGGCTTGTCCTTAAAGGAGCCTGTGAGACCCCATTCCGTCTGTATGGCGCGGAGAGTCTCCGCCTCCGATACTATTTCTATCATCCCTGTGGAAATTAATATATATATATATATATATATATATATATATATATATATATATATATATACATATATATATATATATATATATATATATATATATATATATTATTTAAATTGGACAATAACGGTAAAGAAAATCAACGGGTTTGGACTTATAATAATATTTTGGAATTTACTGTACATTTCAACAGTACCTCGTTTATTGCTGGTTGGCAGTGCTTGGAATGTGACCATTCGCAGATCTAGTCCAGCCTGGAGCCATAAATTATCCATAACTTTAATTACTTGCAGTACCAAGGAATCTTGTCTTAAATCGTCGCCAACCTACGAAAAACAATATAAGTAGATTTTAGTCACAATTAATTAAAAAAAAAGAAATGGTTATAAATAAATACCTTAAACATAGCAGGAACAATTGCATTATCAACTCCGATAAAGTTAATTTTAAGTGGCAGCGTGTTCGATGAGAAATACGAACAGGATCTGTAAAGAAAATTATTGGTTTAAAAATAGCAATTATATTCATAGAATAAACAGTATAGTATAAGAGCTGGTGACAGAGTTATAGAACCATTATTTCATAGACTCAAATAAATATATATGAATACATATTCTTACTTGATATCAATATCGTGTACATATCGATGCAACGCGAAAGGCAGAGCGGCTGGCTCTTGTCTCAACAATGTCGCTAATTTTTCTCCTCCTCCAATCAGTGCCCTCTGCCTCAAGTTCTCTTTTGCACATTTCACTGACATTGCTACATCTGCTACCGTCTGCAAGTAAAATAATTTAATAATGTATTATTAGTGGGCGGTATTTACGGAGGATTTTCGTGGTCCCTGGTTGACACATCTGTTCCCAAGTATTCTATATGATCTTGTACTTAAAAGGTAAGAATAGCGACAACAGACAAACAGCATCAATATTTTTAACAGAATATCAACAGTTTAGGAACCTCAATATTAGGCATTTCGTTAAGAAAATTATTTTTTTATATTATTAATGCAATTTCTAATTCAACATCCAACATAAGTCATTTTTTAATATATGTATAGTATGCAACAGTGTGTACCTTGACGAGCAGCTGTTGTCTGAGCAGTGTGTCAGTGAGCCTTTGTCCTGTGAGGGCGAGCAGCGCGCGCAGCAGCAGCCGGCAGCGCCACGATGACGTCACGCACGCGTCCGTCTCCTGCACCTCCGCCGCAGCCTCCTCTAGGGAAATTCCCAGGAACTCCTGGTTAGGCGCCTGGAAATCAATGTATACTTAAATATATCTTGTTAATATAGAAGGAGATAAGGACAAGAATACAATAAAATATCCTCATGTGAAACTACTTTCTTCCGAGTAAAAATTTTACAACAAAACCTTAAGACAATAAAAAAAACTAATTGATGTATAATATTGTGTCTGTACTATTAGTGAATTCAGATTGTTAAATACTGTTTTAGTAAAAAAAAACATTTTTTTTGATAGGAAATATAGACATGACTATAGAATATAGACATAAATGACTTACTTGTGGTACATTTGGCAGAGAATGGACTAGTAGCCAAAACAATTTATGAGCCACGGCCGGAGCGCGCAATGCTCTCGAGAGTAATAGTTCTGAAAAAAATATACGAAACTTTGAATATACTCTAACAGTAAAATTCTATCTAAGTAATCTATAGATTTTATATAAGTAACGACTTACTAACATTAATTTAACTCTCTAAGTAATACCCACTTAGGGGTGAAGGTTTGTACGGCAGATTCTTTTTCAAAATTAAAAACAGGAAAATAAAATTGTACTTTTCATTACAATTTAATTACATATATGTAAAAATCAATCAACTATAGGTATTAAGAAAATCAATGAGAAATATATGAGATGGTTTATATATAGCATTAAATATAAATTTTAACTACCTGCTAAAGGACTAGCTTCATAGGTCTCATACCGTACGGCCTGGACGAGTTGCGGCAACACGCGTATTAGATCATCGTCTGACATTTCGTTCGCCATCTTGGCCGCTAACGTACGGACAGCCGCGTCGGGGAAGCTGAAATCATTCATGATTGATATATTAGGGACAAATTTATTATCTTTTTCTCTCAATATGAGAGGGAGATAGGATTCAATTAAGATTTATATCCTTGGGCATAGTTCCTGGCTCAAGGAAGGGCGCCATGAAATCAGTAATTTTTTATTGATATTAGGAATTTATAGGAAAGTTTTTTTTTACATAGTAATTATTCTCTAAATATGTTATTGTCTTATGAAGAGAATACCTGTTAGATAAAATATATTAAACGTTACTTTGTTTTGCTAGAAGTTTTAGTATTTAACAACGTCGAGCTAACGAGCTAAAACAGCCCACAATAAAGGAATAATCATAATAATACCGTAAGAAACTCTACTCAGGTATTTCATAGGACCTGCGCTGATTTCGTTCAGTAAATAAAAAGGTAGGTCTCAAAACATTTACTTATTATTTTGATCTCAATTCGAACGAATATAAGTATATACCAGGGCAGCAGCAGATGCAGCGCGGCCCGTGCGGCGGGCGGCTCCCAGCGCGCCAGCAGGCGACGCAGCTGTGCGCGCTGCTCACCCGCCCAGCCGGTGGCCGCCAGCAGCACTAGCGGCAGCGCGCCCGGCACCTCCACCAGGTACTGACGCTTCTCCCATAGGATCTGATGACATAGACTCGTTGAGAGCAAGTTAACAGACACAAGATACATTATAAAAACATATCGACGATAATAATCATATAATAAATGTTTTTTTTATCAAAAATCCGTTCTAGTTTCACTCACCTCCCTCCCTTCCGTCGGCATTCTTTGGTATGCGCCCTGTTCTATTAGATGTAACAGTTGTTGTTGTGTGTGTCCGTCCAGAGTTTCGAAGGCGGGCAATTCTTCATCGGCCGATATCACCCTATTTTCATCTTCATCGTCGGCATACTCGGCCCATTTTACACCATTCCGATGGTAACTAGGAATTTCTGTGAAACCGAGGATTTATTTTACTGATGAATTTATATGAAATCAAATTTTAAAACTTTTAACTAAATTTTTAAATGAACTGAATAAGGATTCTTCATATAACACAATAAAAATCGTCTAATTCATATCATTAAAAACCACAGTAAAAATAAATGCTTTTGGGCGGGTTTATGAGCATGTGTATCTTTGTGAAACGTTATTAACGACGGGTTAGGGCGTCCGCGACGCATGTAGTGGGGAGTGTGTATGTGTATGTGTGTCCGTACCTATATTAACGAGGGGGTAGGGCGGCGGCGGGAAGTGCAGCGCTGGCGGCGCGGGCCCCATGCGACGCTCGCAACACGCCGGCCACAGAGGAACCACGTACTGGCCGCTCGACAACATACTGGATACAAATATCATTACTATATAAATCTAAATAATACATAGATATACAGCACACGCCATTGTCCCACGAGAGGGGTAGGCAGAGACTATGGAGCGCTATTCTCCTTTATCCTGTCTAAATAACTAAAATAATATCAATTTTAAGTTTTATCTTTTTTCAAAGTATAATAATAAAACATATAGTACTATGTATATTTTCTACTTTCTACTAGTATATGTAATCTTAATATAGCGCCCACCCGTCGTAAGCGAACATCTGCAGCGAGGCCCAACCCAGCTCCACCTGTTCGTAGTGCACGTGGTCGGCGTCGTCGGGTGCGTCGGGCGCGCGCTCGTCGGCGCGCTGCGTGCGGCCGTACAGTGTCAGCACGAGGCGACTCTCGCGGGGAAGGTCCTTCATCGGAATGTCTTGCAGATTTAACCTATATGTTACAAAAACACATTTTCATTTACTAGTTCTATTTTCTTGATATTATTTTTTTTTATCTCATAAACAAAATCCGACCAACCATGTGTCAAAAATAATCCTGGGATAGAACCCGCCACATTCGATCTTAGACACGTGAGTTACGTGCATGTTCTTCAAGGGTCGCGTGCCGTAGTATATCTGCGCGTGGAACAGGTACTCGTCGTGGTTCCAACACAGCGGCAGAAAGTGCACCGCCTCGATGCAAAATAACATCGTTTCCGATATAGTTTGCGAAGATACCGCTTCTGTTTAGGGTATATAAAAATAAATCAAATATAATTAAAAACAAATTATAATTTTTTTAACGATTTATTCCATATTATGGTTTAATGATTTTAAATAACTTACTAGGCACTACACACCCGAAAAATATTTTGTAGCCTCGAAAAACTTTTAAAAGAAAATTATTTACTAAAAATATGATTCAATATGGTCGAATAAAACTTTAAATGTATTGGGCAGTATATATGTATACTGACTGTCTGTGTCTGGCGCGTATTGGCCGTCGGCGAGCTGAAAGTCAAGCAGCCGCGCGCGCGTGTAGAGCGCCAACAGCGACCGCACGGCGTCACGCACGCGCGAACACTGCAGGGACAGCGCCTCACGGGGGGACGCGGCGCGGAGCGACACCGCGCAGTACGGACCCGCCTCCGACTGGATCTCGGGACGAACAGCACTCGACGGCTGCAGAGGGAGGGGGGATACGTGCACATTGTTATTATTAACTGGATATGACCGGACTTAGTGTTATAAAAAAGGACAGAAAAATAACAATAAATTAAATACTCTTCATTTACTTACTATTAGAGTTTAAAAATAATATCTATTATATTATTATTAAAAAAAATGCATGTATTGTATTAAGCTGACGTACTTATTGCAGTTATGTTTTATAATATAAGAACAATGATAGTACATACCTGTGCGGTGCAGGCCTGCGCGAAGGCGTTGAGCGTGTATGTGACGTGCAGCGTCTCTACGCCGCCGGCCAGCGCGCAGATGGCCTTGACGGCCTGGAACACGGCCTTGGGCGAGCAGCTGCCCTCCGCGCCCACCACACCCACTGCACGGGACAACTCGCCTTCTAGGGTCTCTGGGGAATATTTACATACAGTGAAAACAAGACTCCTAGCAATTATATTATATCGAAAAAAAATGTGACCATTAAATATTTTTCAACTGAAACCTATACATATATATATATATATATTCAATTTTTATGTCATACCAAAATAATAGAGGTGTATTTGGTCTATTATTGTTATATAACAGGTATAAAATTTTGTTAAGGTCAATAAACAAATTGAAACCGTCGAAGCTTTAATTTTAAATTAGTCAGTGTTTTTTAAAGGCCGTATTTCGATAGTATGGTACCAAAATAGGCCCCCCTGACACTTCTATTTTACAAATACAAGCAATCTTTGGTAAATATTTAAAGTGGAAAATATAAAAAAACTATAAACACATTATCATTAACCTACCAAGTAATATCGACAGGTTATCAAAGGACAACATAGGCGCTGATCCCTGGGTGGGTATTAATTCATCCAGGGTAAGATGCGCGTTTCTAACGTCGTCTCTTTCAGTCCTCGCGAGAGAGTCGTCTCTACCCTCACATAGACATAGAGTCACGTCCTTCTCCAAGCGCACACACTCTCGTACATAGTCGTATTCGCTGAGGACGCTGCCTGGGGTCAAATACTCTTTAGCTCCCCAAACCTGGAAAAAATAATAATATCATGAATCACTGACAACATATATGTCATCATTTTATTAGCAATTATATAGCTAAATACAAAAACAACAAAAGAAAATCATATTAACAACACAAAATAAGAAGTTCTTAGAATTGTTTTTAGCAATGATATATGATTTGTCAAATGTTACAAAATATATATTATCTTTTTACTAATAGTTAAAAAAAATCAGTCTTGTGGTAAATTTTAACTACATAAAATATAAGTTCAATTTCAATTAATAAAAATAATACATAAGTACTTACCCTTAACATGTAATAAGACATATCCTCTCTCATGTCCTCATCGAGCGAGCAAACAACCGTCAATATTACATGCTCCACCGTAGATTCAACTAAAACAGAGACAATGCAATTCAATTTGATTCTTAAATCTAGTGAATAAGGTTTGTTTTGCTTTGTCACAAACTTACCATCTGAAGTAAAGGTGATTGGTTCGTCTGTATGTGAATTGTGGACTAGAATCTTAATACTAGTGTTATTGGGATACTTTCCTCCGGACCTCGCAGCTATTACATGACCTGGGTTTGTCTTTTCGTCTGAATGTATGT
Source organism: Napeogenes sylphis (assembly GCA_959347405.1). Taxonomy (NCBI): domain Eukaryota; kingdom Metazoa; phylum Arthropoda; class Insecta; order Lepidoptera; family Nymphalidae; genus Napeogenes; species Napeogenes sylphis. Next base: position 34,260,966 of record OY365779.1, on the reverse strand, counting down.
ATCTTTCTGTAAAACAATATATTTATTAATGTTATATATGTTATTAGTTACAGATATATTATTGTGAACACTAACTTCTCACGTCAAGGACCATTTTTAGAAACGCCTTGTGTTCGCTATCGTAATTCTTGTGTCGACATTTTACTATGCAGTCGTAAAGTTTATTCTGTAAATAAACGAACATGTTAGTATGATGAAGTTTCTGAAAACATTGAAACAGTGTTTCATTTAAACTAGACTATTGTAACGAATTACGTATACTTTATTTATAGATTTTTATTTGAATTTGATGTTACGAGAGCTTGCATGAATTTGGGTTCATAGAAAACTAAGGATAATATCTTCCAATAGTGACAAGATAGGTAATTGTGTTATGTACGAGTACAATTTTGGGATCGTTAATAATATTTATAGTTCAATATTAACACATTTCTTAACTTTTTTTTTGTTATTACAGAAATGTTCTACATCTTGCAGTAGCAGCATCCTGCATACCAGTATAATAGTATACATTTTTTCTTTTTCACAAAAATTCACACTAAAGAAATAACAAAAAAAAAAATTGGTAAATATTTTAGAGCATTCTCGAAAGTCCTCACGTAATTCACAAAACCAGTGTAATCACTAATATAAGTCAGTGTGCGTGTGTGTGTGCGAACCGTGGCGGGCGCATGTGACTGTGTGCGGTCCGTGGCGCTCCTTATTGCGGGCGCGCGTGTGTGTGCGTAGGTGTGTGTGGGGGTATGTGTATATGTGTGTGTGTGTGTGTGTGTGTGTGTGTGTGTGTGTGTGTTTGTGTGTGTTTGTGTGTGTGTGTGTGTGTGTGTGTATGTGTGTGCGGACCGTGGCACTCCTCCTGGCGGGCGCGTGTTCGGGCGCGGTGCGGGGCGGTGGGGAGGGCACGAGTGCGCTCTCGTACACGGGCTCGCGCAGCTCCGTCTCGCCGTACAGGAAGTCCAGCGGGTCGTATTCCTCGTACACACTACCAGACGGACTGCGGACTGGAACATAACACATTATATTTTACATTATTATTACATATCTAGTTATATGTATGTATATATATAAATCGGAGATAGAGATATATTAGTGGCTTGCGTGTTATTGATGGAGTCTTCTGGTACAGGATCCGAGGCGTAGGTCTTAGGCATTAAACCACCCAGACCCAGTATGATAAATCTTGTATTAAATGTAGGTAATTAGATATCACAAATTACTTAGTAGATAAATAATTATTAGAGGTGCGTGAACCACCGGTCCCGTTGGGGGTCCCAACTGTAAAGCTCCTACTAATCAAATTCGTCTCGATGCTCTCGGATATTTAAAATGTCTCAGGTGCCCCTCCAAAAGATTCCTATCACGTGACTCGTTACGTCACGGCGTTCACACCCCACTATTACAATGATATCAATTGAGTTACTAATTATCGTTAAATTATCGTGATCTGCGACATATATATGTTTTAAATTAAACCCTGCTAGGATTAAAAAGTACAAAATCAACACGTAGTACAGTCAGACCTGAAATAACGGTCACTTAGAGGATTGTCCCGCTTGGGAATCGAACCCGCGTCCATCGACCCCGCGATCTGCGTGTCAAAGATTCTTTAAATTGTTATGAATATTATATAATACTTTTGTTTTTAGTCCACTGCGAAAAAAAATATAAATGTACACAGAAAAAAAAAATTAAATGATAAAAACAATGAGACATGCAATGCAATGAAGGGATAACATAAAACGATAGGAAACCCATGAATAACTTATGGCAAATGTTATACTTAATTTGATCTATTATTCTAACTTCAGAAAATATCTCATATAACTTCACATCAAACTTCATACCATAATATTATCAATCAGAATGTAAAACTTATTGACTTCATCAATCAATTAAACTTATTTTTTTAAAAAAACTTCCGACTCTTCATAGACAAATTAAATTCAAATAATAATATAAATAGCATAACATTTGCCATATCAGCAATGAGCACAAACCACTCACCGGGATGATGTTCTGTTAGTAGCGGGTCGAACGCCTCTAACACACTCACTCTTACGCTACCTTGCGACTTGTTGAAGTCGATGAGGTTACTTGGGTCAGTTCCTGCTTCCGTAGACCCGTTGGACTGAAATACATAACATATTTTCAGTATATAGAAGCATAAAGGGGACTGGCTGAAAACCAGCTGTTTCCAAGACCCAGCCCTGGTGTAGTAACTGAGTCAGCTGCCATTGTTATATATAATATGTTCTACCTTTTTTTTATATGTTTGTGTAAAACTGTAACTATCTGTATGACAATAAGCTGTTTAATATTATTAAAGCAAAAATACATTGTCCAAAAAACATTCCTAAGAATGACAGTAATAAAAAATATAAAATAAAAACCTCTATACTGTTCGTTAGCTCTTACAGTTATGGTGTCAGAGGAGTTTTTTATCAGTTTTAAATACATGAGTTAAAATGCTTACCTCTGCTGATTTGCCAGATGTATTGCTTTCAACGCTGTCTCTTGAAGGTTCAGGTTTCACAACAGGTGGAACTTTAATACTATTGTTATTATTAATCACTTTCTTATTTTGTGCGTTTGATTGAACCGGTGGATAAGTTGGCATTTGATTTAATTGAGGGTATAATGTAACCGGTCTGGGAGGTCGAGATATTAGATTGGTATTATTGTAATTGTATTGTGGAACTTGAGGCGGATAAGGCATGTATGGTGAAGGCGTCGCCATTCTGGTTTGATTGTAGGGTATCGCTGGTGCATACATTGGTGGGTTTGTGACCACATATGTTGGTGGTTGGTCATGTTGGCCGGGTATTGGGTAATTGGGTATTGGGTAAGAAGGGTAATTGGGCATTGGCCCCATTGGGATTGGCATCCCATAGGGAGAGGAAGGAGGGTACGGAGGCATGGGCGTGTACGTTGGGGGGTAATTGTAATTGTATTGAGCATGGTAGGGGTAGCCCGGTCTTTGATTATACTGGTTGTTCATTGTGGTTGTTTGGTCCGGAGCATTTAGTGTGAGGTCTTCGGTTTGTTGACCCAACCTGTAATAAAATGCATTTTATAATAAAAACACATTTAAACAAAATATATAGTTCTTTGTAAAGAGAGTGCATACTTGCTAAGTTGATCAATGTATTCTTTGAGGGACGCATGTGAGTCCGAGGGTGGTGATTTAGTTGTGGGACTCGTAAACGATATCAGATCACTACTAGAGTTCCTGGTTGGACTTGTTCCTGTCGACCTGCAATACAAAACAATATTATTAACTCGCCATCCTCATCCAGCTATCCTTATTTGGGGTGGGACGAATATTTCTATCCCATCACATTTTATTATTTTTGATATGATAAAAGATTTGGTTAAAAAGCTTTGAGAAGGGGCTTGCTTGACGGTAGCCGTCCTGGGAAATGCGTTGGTGGGATTGCCTTCTCCTTTCAGACGATGAAAGATGGCAGGAACTTTCTTGTTTCTTACTGTGTGTGGGATTGGATCTTACGTCAAACCCTGAGGAGGATATGCGGCATAATTTATTCTAAACGACCCCACAACTCGACAATGTTACTTATTTGATCAAAAATATTACATTTTTTTTTTTTTTTATACATTTAAAAGCACCTTAATCATATTTCAATGCACTATTGTTTATTTGTACCAAATGCTTATCAATTTGAAATAAGATTAAAGTTTTGAATTATCACAGCCCTGATTTATAAGAAGACATGGTCCTTATATTTCTTTTTTATAAAAAACTCACTGAACCAAATAATGTTTTACCTATCGTTCTCCGAGATGGATATCTTTCGGGGGGGTTTCCTCGGAGGTGGAGGTAACGCGGGGGGAGGTACGTCGCTCTCCTCTCGACGACGAAAACTGGCGTTACCTGTGTCTCGGGCATTATCTATAAGATACGATAACACACAACCAATCATTGCTTTATTCTGATAATGTGACAGATATTATCAATTCAATTATTTTAATCAACTATTCAAAAAATTTAAACCTATTATTTTGATAACCTAAATTTGTTTTTTTTATTTTATTATATATTTTTTTCTATTAAGAGATATCCTTATTGGATTTATAAATATTGTGTCCTATTATTATTTACATTTTTTTTATTATTATTTATGCTATTTCCTACTTAGTAAATAAACATTGAAAAAATTGTCTTATTATTTTTATGATTTTAATTTAATAGTTCATTATAACAAATATTTTTTTCTTTTTAGCAAATAATTATTTAAAATATTTATTGTGATATCCCAAATATATTTTGGTAAGACCACATTTTAATGTAAACAATATTGTTTGATATTGTCACTATTCCTGTTTGAAATTGTCTATAAACATGATTAACCATTTTAAGTATAGATTTAAAAAATATATAAAATGAACAATTCATCAACACAATTAAGACTCAAACCGGCGACCTCTAGGACTGTATCTATATTTATTTACAATTTTAATGATATACATTGGTTAAGTTATTCTTTATTTTTAAAGAATAACTTAACCAATGTATATCCAAAACAATAACATTTTTTATCTCTTTATCATATATAATATCTTTATCTTGTAAATAATACTACAAAATATGGCATATCCTAGTATTATTGATTATAAAAAACAATACTGAAATAACATCAACATCTAACAACATCTTTTATTAGATTTATTTTTGTTTTAAAAAAATATAATAATTAATCTAAATATTTTATTTTAGAACAAAAAATCTTTACATAAATAATATCAATCATAATATCAAAAACTCTTTGAACTTTCTCATTTATAATTTACAAAATTATTACATATATTTAATCTATATTTTAATATATAAAGGATTGTAGTGTTCATGTTTTATAATACAAATAAATTAACTGCCAGTAAATGATAAGCAATGTTGTAAATTATAAAAGATTATCATATACAAATGTTTCCAAAATTTACATGCAATAGATATTATCTTATTTATTTATCAAAATTTGACCAAATATCTGATATAATTAATGTGAGTACAGCCGGGGGAATATATGAGTTCTAACTAAAGGTAAATAAAATTTCTAACACATTTTTTAAAATGTCAATAGATATTGGTTTATAGAGTGTATAATAATTCAATGTTTTAATTTTACAATTTGGTAAAATGTCAGAGTTTTTGTAACATCCAAACTGTTACTCTGGTACTGTTTCATAGCTTTTTAAGAAATTTGTTCTGCTTTTAATGTTAGGAAAATAAATGCACTTTATACAGTTCTTATAGTTGCCATATAGCAGTCATGGAATCATATTTTATAGATAATACTGTAAGAACTATGTCTGATAAACCACTTAGCATATTATCTTTAAATTTCTAGAAATAACTATAATAATTCAATTTGGTGCAATAAGTTTACTTTAAAAAAATTATGTCAGTAGTTATGTATATTTCTGAATGTATTTATACCGGAGTGGTAACATTGTTTTTATTGCTGTTTTTTGATAAATATATTATCAACTTACATCTAACAGTTCTTAACAATGTTGTTTTTATGTAGTTATTGATTGCACATTACTCTTGGCAATCTCAAAACAAATAACACTATTGTCTGATGCATATTTTGATTAACATTAGATTTAATTAAACAGGATATTTTTTTTAACTATAAAAGCCAATTATAAAAGAACATTTGTTACAATTTTAAAAACATCTTTCTGTAAATAATTGAAAGAGGAATTCTTTAAAAGAATAATTTTATTACTTTAATAAATAAGCAAAATTTGTAAACCTAAATATTATTTTTGTTTCTTTGTTTAAATATAATTTCATTTCAATATAATTTATGAGTTCATTAGTAAACACTTTTCAATTTAAGCTCAATTGATGTGAGGGACAATGAACTCACTTCCTTTTTTATTGATAGCCTTGTTTTCAATTGCATAAATTTATTACAATATATTTATCTTATTTCCAAATAATTTCCCACAGCATTCTGTGTATATTTGGTATAAGATATGATCATTATAAATAATAAAATAGTAATAAGACATTTCTAGTTTTAAATTAGTAAGTGAGACATCTTAAATTTTCAATTTGTAGAATTAATATAAGCTATTATTAAAAACACAATAGAGACTGTGGATGACTTTACAATGCTGAACAGCAGTATATTTTACAAATGTTTTTGCTTATCCCAAACATACCAAAATACCACAATATTTCTTTAAGTAATTTCAGATATTTTTTATAATTTAATTAATTAATTATCTCTCAAAGAGCAGATCTTATCGGGAAGAGTAAACAATATTACGTCAGTTACGTACCTGAACCAGATAGCTGCTTTTGCCTTCGAAATTGATCCAATGCTAAACTTTCTAAACTCAAAGCTTGGGCCTTTTCTAGGTCGGCTTCAAATTGTATATCGTATTCAGACATAATCGGTCAGCCCACAATATCATTTATAGTGTAGTTCCAGAAGAGTAACATTTATAATTCACTGTTTTGACAACGGTACAAGCACTGGCGTCTCTCAAATAATTATTTGTATTATATATCAAAAGCTTAGTCATAATCTTACCCGAGATACCTTACTAAAAACCTTTGTTTACTTTTATTTTGAAGACATTATATTACGATTAAAATTTTGTTCAAATGTAAACCCTTCAAATTTCACATCACATAGTTTTCATAATGTAGCTCATCAGTCATTCGACAACCATAGTGCCACAGATAAAAATTAATAAGACATTACCTAGATGAACACTGTGTATAATGCCAGGCGGTTGGAGAAAAAAATGCAAAAACCTTTTGCATACATGCATTAACAATTTTTTTTTATACTGTCTAAGTTAATGCATGACTACGTTCTACCTGATGAAAAGTAGACGGGTTTAACCAAAGTAGAAACTAATAATCATTATTAATAATAATAATAATTTTAAATTTTACTAAGTAATTTTAGGGATGGAAGCTTTCGTTCATTCCAGTATTTATGCGTTTTTACAAAATCACTTAAAATCAATTTTATATTCTCATGAAATTAAGTTAAGCAGTTTCAGCATTTGCTCAAAGTAAATACACATTTGCAATACGTATTTACTGACATTCGAGACGGCCGGTATCTACGGTAAAATCGTAGTCGATATTTGGAGTATTTAGTGATATACACAGATATCGATTCTCGTTTGTCTACACTCTCTCTGCTATCTACTCTCTACTGTCTCTCGACTCAAACGCATGAATGTTTTTTACCAAAACAGCTTTTTACAACAATTCGTTTATAAATATAATATATATTTTTAAGCAATTTTTTTTTCAATATTTACATATCATTTATTGGCAAAGATATTATTATCTTACCAAAAAAAGTTTCATGTTAAGATTAGGCCTCATGCGCACAGGAGTTACAAAAACGGTGAAATAAAACTCTACGGGAGCGTTTTTATATTCTTCTTGATGTTAATATTCATATGAACGTTTTTAAATCAATCGAATCCAATCCATTTACCACCTGCGCAAAGACTGGCTGTCACACTGTACTCTAGAGTAAGCAAAAAAATATTAACGGAATTACAAAAAACAAAGTTTATTTAATTAAAATTTGACCATATATTTATCAAATTATATTCAACCATATAGAGAAAAGTAATATTTTTAGAACTTAGAACTAATGACACACAGAAAGTTTTATCGTCATCCGTTTCATACATTTTTTTTTTCTAATAGGTCACTAAAATTGATATGAACAGCAGTCAATGTGTCAGCTAGTGAATTTACAATTTTCAATATTGACAGGGCATAAATATTTAGCTCTGATGCATTTGTTGCAATGCTGTAGTTTCCAGTAGTTTTTACATTTCTGACGTGTGGAACTAGAAATGGTAATACGTCATAATATCTGTATTTTTTATCTTTTTAGCAGCGCTGGCCCATACTAAAATACCGTAAGACCGTTAAAAACTGTGAAAATAACTAAAATAAATGAGGCGAACCGTATTAACGTCTGTTGACAATAAACAGACGTTACTTTTTTAATTGCAAAGACGGCTGAGCTTAGCTTTGCCTGCGAGTGTCGAGAGATGGGGGTTTCACTGAAGCTTTCTATTTAAAGTTATACCTAAAAAAGTGGTTGAGTCAGTCAGTTCTAACACTTCATTATTAAGGACTAAACTACAATCTTGACTTTTTACATTAGGAAGTGTAAATTTCATGCATTTACCTTTCTTTGTATTTTAGACCAAATTGTTATTTTCAAATTATTATTGGCAAATCATTAATATAAAGTAAAAACAAAAACCACCAGAAAAAAGATCCTTGTGGAACACCCATTTTTAGGTGAGAACCAGCCGTTTTACAATTATTTTCATCAACCGTCAGAAGTCTTTGGTTTAGGTAAGAGGCAATAAGATGAACCTCAGCACCACGTACACTATAGTGATTAAGTTTGCATAGTAGTGATTGATGGTTTACGCAATCAAAGGCTTTAGATAAATCACAAAACACACCAATTGCATTGTATGACTTTGCTCATGAGTCGTAAATGTGCTTAAGAAGAGTGGCACCAGCATCAGTTGTTGAATTGCTGCATGAGTTGTAGATTTACTATTACGCTGTAGGTGCTTGTATAAGTCATAAATAATAAAACCCGGTGAAAATTGTTGGCTGTACTATAATTATAAAAAATACTTTTTTTTATTTCACTCCATCGACTCAAGCGTCAAAGTCGGGCGATCAGTTGGTTCACAAGTGAACTTGGTTATGCATCAGCAAATGATTTTCTTGTCGAATGAACAAAACTTTAATTTGCTTCAATGCTTGATGAATATAATCGTTGAACTTGTTGCATTGCCTAATCGAGTTTTGTGTAGATGTTAGCAATGAGAGATCGTGCGTCTGTACTGATCTAACGCGTATAACGTTATATATATTGTAGTTATATCTGATGAAATTCATTCACAAGGGGAGTGCGAAGTAGAACCAATTACTGGGAATGTGAAAATGATTTGCACGCATTTTTGTATAGAGTCTACTGCTTTCAGCCCTGTAATAACTAACATAACTGACAGCATACCCGGAGTGGATCTGCACGCATGCAAGCATCAGCCACCATGAGTATTTATTGCCGCGTCAAAGTTTGCCCTCTTCAACATAGAGCGAACAAGATTGGTTTCTTTTATAATCTTTGTTTTCAATCTAAGTAATAATTAACTGATACTAATTTTATAGCTAAATCTATAGTACATAAACGTAATCAATATTATTAAAACCCATTCAGGGATCAAGTGAGTGAATTGTTGCTACTCGCATATTTTTTTTTACCTTTAATTTTATTTGTTTTCAACTAATAAGTTACTTGTTTCGTCTAGACTCTAGACCAAAATCCTAAATAAGATAAATAAAATTAATATATAACATTTGTTGCATTCAATAAATAGTTTATATTATACAATTTTATATTTTTTTATTGTCGCCACCAATAAAAAGGTTGTTGTCGTTGTTAGTGTCATCAATAAATGTCTAAATAAATTCAAATATATCCATCTATTTTTTGTTTCAGTAAAGAATATAGAAAATATTTAGAAAACAAAAAACTCCCATCAGGCCTGGAACAAAATCAATAACTTAGTTTTAACTTTATTAATTAAGTATTTAATAGACATCAGTAATCAAACATATAACAACTCTGGTAAAAATAACAGATCATGGTTTATCATTTCCTGGATATTTCTGTTGCCACGAATGGAATTTTGGAGTTTAGAGTTTTAATGTCTGACCCGAGATTCAACTACCTAGAATTTTGTTTTATTATTTTTTTTTTAACCTGACGTACATAAATAAAATTTATTTTTTATAAAGTGCCTCTGAAGATTAAATGCACTGTTTAATGCTAGCGTTAAGCATGTTTGGTTTGACTTTGGCAGCCGTAGTAATCGTGATGTCGTAACTTTGTGAAAAAAAATAATATTTGTGAATTACTAGACACGGGATGTCAGGCAACATTTTTTTAGGTTATAATTTGAGCAGCAATAGTGTCATTATATTACAGTAATGACAATCAAAATTTTATTGAACTATTTCTTATCTAAAGATTTTTTTTTAATAAAAGTAAAATTTTATAGCATGTAATTAGTATTTTGTGTTCTATATATAAGAACTTAATTTTGTTCTTTTAGACTTTTATTTTATGTGATAATACGAAGCTGTACGTTATAAATGAATATATAAACCATCACATAACCTTTTTATTATAATATTAATTTTTTAGTCACGTTTGAATCAGTTTTCTAGCCGTTCGGTAGTAAAAAATCACCAGTAAATATTTTTTTATACCACTTATGGAGTAAAAAGTTAAAATATTAAATGTTTTTGAAGTTACAATAACGATAAAAATATTTGTTTTTGTTATAGCAAAAGTTTAAATAATAATCAGAATGGATAGATAAAATAAAAAAAAAACGATATTACTTTTTTATTTTAGAACGTTCGTTGGTCGTATGTCGTATGTTGGTCTATCAATTGTAGGTCTAGGTCAATGGCATGACAGAATATTTAAATAGATTGTGGTACGAATTAAAACTGGTTTTGATAATTTCCATGTATTTGGCAAATATTTTAAGAGTTCATGGTAGGTAGCGTTTAATTGCATTATTGTGTGAAATTGCATCTTATTGTATGAAAGCATTCAATTAGTGACGTAGGGACTGAAACGTTTCGTAATAATTACCAAAATGGTCTGCCCAAAAAACTGAGTGTTAAACGTTTTCCTTTGTGGCGAAAAATCGTGAAGAATGTGTTGAATATTATTGCACCGCGATGGTTAAAACCATAACGAAATAGATTTTTTTTTATTACTTTTTGACACGATTGTATTTATTTTGTACTATTAACATGAATACTGAAGATAAATCAGGATGGGAGGTAAGTGGCGACAAGCCACAAAACGTTTACGGTGATGGTGCGAAAATAAAGCTAGTACTGAAGAAAATTTCTAAAGTTTTACCAATTAAAAATGAAAAGTATATTCATAAAAAAAAAAAAGCTAAACAAACGGAGACAGCATGGGCAGTCATTCCTGACTTACCACCGAAAGAATGTCGCAATATTGAAGACACTGAAAAGGAGGCAAACGAGCTCCCGCCTCTTAATAAGCTGAACATAAATCTAGTACCAGAGACTACTCAAGAAAAGTCTCAGGAAGAACTTAGGTCGCAACCGTCGACAGCAAAAACATCGAAATCAAAGGCGTCAAAATCAAAAGCATCAAAACTAAATAAACCTACATCACCAGAATGGACATCAAAAGCATTGACAACTTCACAGACATCAAAATCGAAAGCAGCGAAATTGCCAGAATATACATCAAAAACATCAACATCGCAGGAATGCACACCAAAAGCATCGACATCTGCAGAGGCCTTACAATCACATGCATCAAAATCGAAAGCATCGAAATCGCCAGAATGGCCATCAAAAGCATCGACATCGCAAGAATGGACATCTAAAGCATCGACATTGCCAGAATGGTCATCTGAAGCATCGACATCGCAAGAATGGTCATCTAAAGCATCGACATCGCCAGAATATACATCAAAGGCATCGAGATCTTCAAAGGCATCAAAATCAAAAGCATCGAGATCTTCAAAGGCATCAAAATCGAAAGCATCGAGATCTTCAAAGGCATCAAAATCGAAAGTATCGAAATCAAAGGCATCAAAATCGAAAGCATCGAAATCCCTAGAATGTACATCAAACGCATCGAGATCTTCAAAGGCATCAAAATCGAAAGCATCGAAATCGCCAGAATGTTTATCAAAAGCATCGAAATTAATTTCTAGCAAAAAAAAATCCACCCCAAGTAAATTTGAGAACCCATCTACTAGCACTTCTACATCGACTGGCGGCAACCGTCAATACGGTGGCGAATTTTGGACGGAGGTGATAAATACTAAGTTTAAGACGAGTGAATACAAGAAATATTTGATGAGCGGTGACTTTAGCGAGGGACAGGCCGATGTAATACAAAAAATGTTTCATAAGTCATTTTGTACACTGGCTCTCATGGAAACTCACAATTATCGCATTATTAAAACACACAAGTGTCAGGCCTGTGTGTTCTCGATCCAACATCTTTGCACATCTATTTATTACTTCGATGTATATACATATTTATTCGAGCCTGAGAAAACTAACATCTGTAACACCTGTAGTTTTTCATTTTTCCATACACACTCTACTAATTCATCGTGTTCCGAGACGGCGACTACAGCGGGGTCGCTACCTAACCCGCACACGCTACGAAACAGTGTTGCAAATCTGATCTGTGATCCCTGCAAGACGACCTTTAAAATTAAACAACTAGTTGAAAAACACCCTTCCGGCGCTTTGACATACTTGTCTATTGGAAGCGACATTGAAAAAAATTTTTACAATGAAATCAGCGATAAATTAAAAAACCTTGAGACGGATAGGATGCCGGGTGACGAGGAGGTTTCTTACTGCGAATTGTTCACTTGTGAATGCGGCTGCTGTATTATTTTTCATCGCTGTCCCTTCCCCTCTTATCCTAAATTAATCTTCCGTGAATTGACCTTAAATAACGACAGCTGACGTTTTCCGATTTTATATCTGATTAATATACCGAGATTTAATATCAATTCAATCAGAATTCAAACACTGCTGGATCATGCATTTAAACAAATTTATTATATAGTTACCTCGTTGGACAGACCGCACTTGTTGATATTGTATAAATATATTGTATGTTTACTTAATAAATGATTTCAAATCATATTTATTTTATTTAATTTCAGTAAAGGTTTCGTCGGTGTAAAGCGGACTCTAGATGTAGAAGCTTCTTACGCCAAGAAATCGGACGAGTCTGCGTGCTCCTCTATATAAGTTATAATTTAAAAAGATTTATAATAGACTTAGAAGACAATTGCATGTTTTCACGGTGATTGCGAAAGCGATCCCGTGGCGTCCCACTAAGGGGATGAGGGCAACCGTTGATTTTTTAGTATGCAGCTTTAAATAATGGCAGCGTCCTCAGTGCTGCCGGGTAATCCACCTTGTCGGCCGGCGAGTCGATTTCAAAAGAAAACAAGAAGATCAATTGCATGTCCGAGTATCACGTAGCAATGCAGTAAATTTGTCGCCAATAATTGACATGCTATAAGATCTTATGGTTAGGCTAATGAACTAATGTTTGGAACCTAAAATGGCTTATTGTAATCTATGCGAACGAAGCCGATTGGAACAGTTAGTTAGTCAATAATAATGTAATTAATTATCTTAATTTGAATACTTATTCTTTTATAGGTAAGGTATCAAGTATTTATAACTTCAGCTAATATAAACTTTATTTAGACATAAGTCTTTTTTTTCCTGAAAGAAGAGGATTTAAAATGTAATGTAGGACCTGAAACCAGATAAATAACAGACACGTGATATCGGTAAAATAAACAATAAATATTCATGTAAGTTATATTTCAAGTTCGTCCATAATTGTACCTGGTGGAAGTAATTGTATTGATGTTTTTTTTCTTTTACTCCGTTTCTTTTTCACTATTTTCTTTCGTAAAGTGGTTCCATCCCCGGATAAATTATTTGTCTTCATTATTCTCGGTATCATTTGAGACTTCGATACTTTCTTTGTCATAATATCAGCAGCTGTTCGTTTAAATTTTATTGGTGAAGTATATCTAGAAGTTTTCTTTTCTTTCAAAAAATCTTCTTTTCTCTCCGATGTTATAGCTTTAGCCAGTGGTACTTTATTCGTAGGCGAGAACATGCTATCTGCTTTTTTTATTTTTCGTTTTAATTTGACTTGTTTCTTTTTTTTAATATCTGTTTCGATTACAGGCTTTGATTGTGCTTTCTCCTGCGACGCCATCTGTAGAAGCGTAGCCGGATTTGTGCAGTATTCAAAAATACTATTATTTATTAAAAAAAAACACATATGTACATATCAAAATATAGTTAAAAAAACTAAAAAACACGCTTTAAAAATGAATGTACCTAAAAAGTAAAAAACAATTCGTAATATAAGAATAATGGGAATCATTATAAAAATATAATAAAATTATTGCGGAAAGAGAAAGAGTGGGGCGCTGTTTGCCATATATCTTGTTTCATTTTTGAACTCGATTTTGACTTACTTTAGGTGGCCAGTCAGATCCTATTGGAACATTCAAAAATGTAAAAGACAATTGACAGTACAATAACTAGATGAGATTAATTCGTTATCCTCGTTAAGATCACCAGAGTTAATATTTTTTACACATACTTTGAGTGAGAACAAAATAAAGTCCGCAAATCATCTATTAATTTGAAATTAATAATTATATTTAGAAAATCATTTTTTAAAATATTCAATCACTACAATGACTTTAAGAATGCCACAAAAGTACTGGCACGAAGCGCCCGCTTTTTTCCGCAATAATTTTATTATATTTTTTCCATTATTCTTATATTACGGATTATTTTTTAGTTTTTTAGTTTTTTTTTAAGTATATTTATATTATGGTTTTTATACTTTTGAAATCAAATACAATTTTATATGAAATATAGAATATATATCATTTTATTCAAGAATTAAAAAGATACTAATTATAAAGAGTGTTAAAATTTTGACGGTTAGGTTGCTGTTTCTATATATTGTATAAGTACGTATGAGCGTGTAAATAATTATAATTAAGAAAATACGATATGCTGCTTCATATATTCTATCTCTCATGTGCAAGGCGCACGCTACGGATATAGGTATGTATTATGTTTGTTTCTTTTTACTTGAAATTCGCTTATCCTGAGAACCTTGACAAGGATAACCGGACGAATTGAGTTATTGCATTGTTATCGGTCCTTAATAAGTATGCCAAAATTCCAATTAATCCGACATTTCAAAGTAGGTCAAAATGACGTTCAAAGATTCCTTTACATAGATAGATAGATACATCCGAAGCTAATAAAAGCGTGTTAAAAAGGTACCTGTTCATAAAACAGATCGTCTGCATCTTGTCGGTCACAAAAATCTAGTAATTTATTACAGACAGTTCGTAGGTTTTTTATTTTTTGTTTTTTCTTCTTTCCTGCTACAGTTCGATCCATTTCGTCTAGGCGTAAAGTTCTAAAAAAATTTATGTTGTTATTCTATTGTGATATTTTAGTCAATATTTTCTTCAAATGGACAAGATTTAATGATGGAGGACTCGGACTATTTTTAAGTTGATTAGTTAGAAAGATTTTTTTTAATATATCCAACAACCTAATTAATACATACTTAATGATTTTAGGTTTACTCATAATATCGACTTTTTCATTAACAACCATGGAAGTCTCCCAGATATCTTTAAACAATTTTCTCCTCTCCGCAAAGCTTTCTTCTTTTGTCATAATATGATTCATTTTATTAAGTAAATTTGAAATGTTGGATCATTTCAGACCCAAATAAAATCTGTTTCAGATTTTTAGATGTAAAATTTTCTGTTCAGTTATTTCAGTTTAAACATTGTTCAAAGTTAATATTGCTATTTTTTTTTATACATTTTATTTTTGTTAATATTTGAATGTTAAATATTAGTTTGTGCTTTGGTTTAGATCTGACATTTAAGTGACACCATTTTTTTTTATTATTAAAAAAAGTTTTTTTTACATTAATCTATTATTAATAATAAGGTTTAACAATTACTTTATTTGGCATGCCATACAAATTAAAATTAGTTTTTCTAAATATATTTTCATGGTAATAAAACTTTACAAGAAAATAAAGCTCAGATTTAGGTAGATGCTTATTTATGTACTTATGCACAATTTTATGATTACACATCAGGACTGCAAAATAACTTATGTACCTACTATGTTTAGTAAGCTTTTATATAGATATCTAATAAGAATAAATATATATTTGTATATCAAAGTAACCCATAGTTATTGGTATATGAAGAGTCGCTTCGCTAAACGCAACAGGTAGCATAAAAGGCCTCCGATATACTGTATACTTTACATTCAGTTCGCGTACAGCGTTCGAAGCAATAACGTATCTAACGAAAACCTTCTAACGAAATAAGAACCGTTGTATAATTTAAACCAAAAATATGATAATTTAAAATGACAATAAATTACGATCCAAACGCTCTATGGCTAGCATTGAGTGAGAGTAATGATAAGAATTTGTTCAATATATATCCCAAGTTACTGGCAGAACTTCTCTTGCTCGAAGATGCTGCCCGACAGGATGGGGACTCCAGTGAAGCTGAACGGCTGGTACTACCAAGTGATAAGGAGTGGAGACTCACTCAGTATTTTAATCTGGTCGCCATGCAGAAGACTTTGGATTCTGAGCAAGTATTTTTGTATACATAAAACATTTTAATGAAAAGAGTAGACTGACTTCGAAAGAATTTTATTCATTCATTCGGTCTTCATTGTCAAGACCCAAAAGAAAAAAATATGGAAATAAAGTGCTTGAAATTTTAAAACTCTTAATCATACCCGAAATACTCAAGACTTCGTCTATATCTAGACATCAATAGATATACTAAGTATTTCCCTGGATAAATATCTTTATGGTCTTTCCGTCATATGACCATGTAAGCCTCAGTACGTAATTATGTGATGACCTTGAACTTTGCAGATTACATGCCCATATTAAAAGCTTGTAGATATGTGTTTTTACCTGTTTTTCATATTGTAGTTATATTTAGTGGAAAAACAGTGAAATCCATATAACAATAAATAGTATGTTTTCATTAAGAACTTCAAAAATTCTTCTTATAGAATTATTGTTGGATCTTAAATAGGAAGAATTTTATTTAAACTATTTTATTTCAGTGAAGTGAAGTTATCCAACAACTATACTATGAAAAAGTGATTAATATTTACAGTGAAGGAATTTATTGACATTTATGTAATAACATCAGTCCTGGTCATGCTTGGCCATGGTTGGCCCATTACAAAATAAAAACCTTACCTGGTATAGGGTTGAGGTAACTGGTAGAACGTAATCTCGCAATTTAAACTTAAAACGATTCTTCATTGTAATTTCCAAGATTAGATTGTTCATAGTTCTATAAAGATAGTTCCATAAATAAACATCATTAAAATTGATAGAGTTTGTGATTCTAAATGCATTATCCATAATGTATAGATCCGTATGTCATAACTCATATGGGATTAGAAACTATACCTTATAATGTCCTCGACTTCTTTCTGTCTAAATTCTTTAAAGTCATTTTATTTAAATGACTTACTTATGTAATGTGTTGTCTTTGTTGCATTATTTATTAATGATTCTTTAATGATTCCTACTTTAATGAATCTATAATTAATTTGAAATCAATGATACCTACATAGTGCGTCTCTAAAAAGTTTTAATAACTTGAAGTTCCAATTAATTCTGGCTAGGCGATAATTAATCCTGTCATTTATTGAATAAGTTAAATGTCATTTTTATTTAAATAAAACGAAAAAATATTTGCATTTTAATTATTAGTATTTCTAAAAGCCATATTTGTAAACAGTTTTTCATTGTGTTTAGAATATTCAGTAAAAATGAGGTCTCTAATTGAGTATAAATAGTATTTTGGTAAATGTTATAATCGTATTATTATTAATGGATGAAAGCAATGATTGATGGACAAACAAAGACAATTACGTAAGAATAATAATAATAATTAAATAAAGATTTATTTATTTTTGTACATATGCCTTTCAAAATATAAGTAATTCTAATTTACAATTGTTTTGAGCACCTAAAAATATTTCTTCAGGGACGAGGATGCCGTCAAAGTTTCAGAAACGTTGGAGGAAGTTCCTGAAGAGTGGGCACCTTGGAAATTGGTGCTGGTGACTAGAAACCCAAACGCTCCACCCCCTGTTGATGTTAAAGCTGCTACAGGACCCGCCTGGGACATTGGCCAGGTAAAATATCAAGCTTAGGATTAAAAATAATTATAATAATAGTATCACAGGACAAATTACACACATAGATCTTGCCCCTAAGTAAGCCAATTATTTGCTTGTGTTAAGGCTGTTAGACAACGATACAAATACATACACATTATAAATACTGCGAATATATTTAATAAACTACAAAACCTAGAAACACAAACATCTATGTTCATACCATACATGCCTGTCCCTGTCAGGAATCGAACCTGATTGTAATCAATAATAATTAATTGTATTTTAAGGTGTTAAAAGCAGCGAAGCTTCTGTGCAAGCCGCCTCTACCTGTACATTTTGCAGATGAACAAGAAATGAGATGCGTATATTCTCTGATTTACGACGTATTTCGCTGTAAGTTATAATTTTAACAATGTTTTTCTATAAATTAGATTTTTTATTACCGCGTTGCGAAAATGTTCGTGACTTCTTTTCTCGTAAATCACAAAAGCGATGATCGTAAAGTCCTATATCTTCGAAATAAATACACTAAAATATGAGGGACATAAAGGGACTATCACTTACGAGTAAGTTGGTGTCACGATGGCGAAGTTGGCGCGTGAACAATATCTAACTGCTGTAAATTACGTCACGCGATCTTGGAAACTAGTTTACGAGGTTTTATAAGCGTTATTTAACTTTGATCACACAATACCCATGCGATTATGTTGCGATAAACTACTCGCGTGTGCTTAACGGCTAGCATTTAAACGCAACTGATAAATGTTTACTTATAAGCGAATAAATTGAAATTAAAATATAGTTTCTCAAATTCTATATAAGTACTTTATTTACTATACTAAACTATACATTTTAAGTATTATTTTTTATATTGAAAATCATTTCCATTTCGTGTAAAAGTCACATACAAATGGTGTTTTCCTTCGCATGTCATGATATAAAAATGTGCAATTTATCGTGTCGATGTATGAAATACTATTTCCATATTTATGGATTCAATAAAATTCGTTCATTTCTTTCAGACAAATCAATATTGGATCAGGCGATTGAAGATATAGATTTCTTTGGAGATTATCCGAAGGTAACTTTTAAATTTGTACATTCGGAACATATTTATTTGTACTTGTTTAATTATGTATTATCGAGTATTTTTTTAATTTATTACGTACGTGAAAATGTTAAACATATAATTTTAAGTTTTATTGGTAATAGCAGAAAATAAAAAGGTTGAATAGCTACAAAACAGATCAAAGTGAGAATAAAAATGTGAGCGTAAATATCGTTAAAAACCGATTTTTGTCAAGTGGTTTTTAAGGATGAGAATTTGCTGTTACATATAATAAATATGAGGACGCGCATAATATAACGAATTATTAAGGATTAGAACTAAAATATTAAGGATCCACATATTGATAAATACAATTATTAGGTATTATCACTGTCCACAACGAAACCTTATTGCTATTTTATGGATTGCAATTTGAATGTTGCTGGTAAAAAAAAATATTTTACGAATTTTAAACCTTTTCAGGTTTAATTTTAAAACTGTAGGACAAGAGTAAGATCTAAAAATGTATGGTAAAAGTATGAGTAGGTATACTTTAGTTAGTTAACAGTTTTGTTACAATAAAGTTGTACTATTCACAGAATTAGAAGGCAGAACTATATGGAACTCTTCAAAAGTCTTAGTGTAACGATAATTTAATTAATCTTCTAATTATCATTTATAAACAGACAATATTTCAATTTAGAATTATCACTATATCATAAAACGTCAATAATTTTAATTTATTGAAATACTTCTCATGATTTGTACAATAATTTATATTTGTTTTGTATACTTTACTCATGAAATAAACCTGAAACAATTTGGTATCGAGTCATAAATTGCATTTTTAAGTATTTCCAAAGCTCTTCAACTTGTTCACTTGTTATTCTAAAGGTCATTCGAGTCGCCTGTGTCTAGGGTTGCCATCTGTCCGGCTTTAGTTGCTTGTTTGGCTTTTCAGCTGGTGTCCATGTAAATATTTATTTAGTATGTCCGGCTTGTACAAAAATAATTGTTAAGATGAAAGTAATGACATGTAAATAATTTTATAAAATGATATCCAAAGAAAATTACATTTTGGATAAAGTAAGTGAAAAAGGCAAATGTAAAAAAAATGTCTATTTCAAAATAACGCACGTGCGTCCGATTTTTATAACAAAATGCCCGACCTTAGAGCGCAGATTCAGGTTTTTTATTTTAGAAGATGGCAACCCTATCCTTCAAGGTTGGGAAGAAATGTCATTACCAAAAAGCTATAACTTGTATAAAAACAGATTCGACAAGATGGAACAGCAAAAATAAGGCCCATCTAACTCACATTAAGCGATCTCGTGACTGAATCCATTTCTTTTTCGTTAAGGACGCTCACGAAAACGAGCTTTATATTTATGACAGTTTATTTTCGCCAAAAATTTGGCATTGGTTACAGTTGAATCTAAGTGGGTTCGATTAATAATAATAAACTTTGTGTTAAAAGATATCAAGATCGCTTCGATAAAACACCATTCTTGAGTTAATAATTGCGGATGCCACGATACACTTTAACTTAAGTTCATTATCCAAGGAACTGATTAATAATTTTATCTTTTAATTATTTTGTATATATTCAGACAGATTCATTTTGAAATGTCAGTATAGATGAACTCTTAAGGGTAGGGGCATTGGTCTAGAATGTTCATAGAAATACGTAATATTTGATGTTTTTTTATCACAGGTTTTAGTTTTAGCTAGGAGATGTTATTATTATAAGACGTATTTTATAATACTTTCACTTTCAGTAATAATCAATGTAAACGTCTTTCAAATTCAATTATTCAATATGTCAGTGTTAGGAGGTTGACCTACCAGTCTAAACATAGTATTGACATTAGGAAATTTTGGTTTGGTTTCTGTAACAGTAAATGAAAACTAAAACTCCGAAACGTCAGTTTTCGAAATGAATGTATGTGTATGTCTGTTGCTAAAATTAAGAAATAGGTAGGTACTGCAGGCTTTCAAATCAGCATTCGTTGCAAAATGATATGTTAGAGAGTTCCCAGGATAAAATGGTCCTCTAAAAGGACAGTGCTATATTTCTATCAACTCAGCTAATTCTAATTATTCTTCGAAAAATTCATCATAGGACGAACTCGGTTCGAGAACTATATGTTCAACTGCCATGCGACCAAATATATACATGCATTTGCTATGTGCAATTTCTTTTTGTATCCATAAATAAAAAACCATCTCTATGTAAGACTCCTTCAGGGTGCCAAAAGAACGGTGACTGCCTTCTAAAAAAGACCATGAGCCAAGAAAGTATTCCTAGTTTGAAAACTCTTACCTATTTTTTGTCACTGATAGATATTTTTAGAATAGATCAGGGAATTGTAATTAACAGAAATATTAAATGTTATTAGCTGGTCGACCACCGACATTCAACATGGCTGTTTCTAATGGAGCTTGCACGACGACGGTGGGTGGCTAGACCACGAGGAGAGGCGGAACGAGCCACGCGTCTTCTCAATGAAGCTGGGTTTCCTTTTAAGGATGTTGAGAATACTATATGGGACCAGAGAGTTCACTTTGCTGCAGCGGTCGCTAGAATACGAATAAAAAATAAGGCTTTCTCGTAAGAACTTTTATTGTATATTCTTATATATAGCTCGATCTCTTTGTATCAATTATGATTGTAGTCAAAGAATTAATTAACAAAAAATAATTATTGATAAAATTGTAAGTGTAGGGTCTTTTTTTTCTAGGCTCTCAGACCTTTTGCCCCCTCATTTGCGAGAAGAACGAATATCTGCCTGCGTTAACAAGGAAACTGTCACTGGCTGGGTAAACACATTTAAAGCTAAGTAAGAACTAACTAATACACATTAATCATAATATGTATTTAGTACCGACACACTTACCTATTTACTAGAAATGAAGATTGTAACCCTAAAATTATTCTCTTTCATTATTGGGATATTGTTAATTGTAGGTATTAGTATTATTAGTACAATATTCTAGTATGTAAATTTGTTTTTTGTTTTTCAGAAAAGTGGCATTGCTTTTGCAAAAGTTACAGGAGTTGGGATACTCGTATAGTTCTTCACGGCAACTTTGTTCTGGGGAATATAGATTTGATCGAGTTTGTCCTAGGTAATTAAAAGTCGGTAATATTAATATGCAGGGTTCTTATAATAATAATTAAGATTTTTTTTTATATTTTGCCACTATATACTTCAAAAAAATGTACCAACAAAAGTACACAACATTAAAAGATATATAGATATGTATCTATAAATATATTAATATTTCACTATATTTTCAGATTTATAACTCTCAGGCCGCCAGATAATGTCAGCATCGGTCAATTAGATCTAGTTAAGGATGGAGTTATCGTTCTGCAGGTAAGATCATAGTCATCTATCGGCATCAAAATAAAATCATGAATCGATCGATGTTTTGTTGTAAAATCTTCCATTTTAGAATATAAAAGTGTTAAGATGAAGTCTACTTAAAAAATATATGTCCCACGGCATAAAATAAGAGATATTATTTATATAGATATATATTTTTTATTTTCTCTAAATTTTCTAACTCGTTAAGCTCAGATTTATATTTTACATCATTAATTTAAAATGATAAGTTTGATCCGTAAAAAAATCCTTCCTCGCTAGGAGAGAGAGTTCTGTGAGGGTGCGTCGACGCTGTGCCGTGCGTTGCGCGCCAACGCTCTCCGCGGCACCGTGGCGCAGACACACGCGTCGTCGCCGCGCTGCTCCGCCTACCTGGCGGCGCAGCTGCGCGAGCTGGCAGCCGTGCTGCGAGCACAGGCACCGCCCGCGCCCGCCACGCCACAGCTGGGGAAGCTCGTGGTGTTCGGAGCGGGAGACAAGTTAGTGTCTATAGAAACTGACTTTTGTTTTGACGGGTAGACCTTGAAGCCGAAACTTTTAGTTTTTTTATCTTAAATGACGTATAGAAGTATTTAGCAGAGGCGAGATATAAAGAAAGCATTTTATGTAAAGTAGGTAGGTATATCGAGTGAATTATATTTGTTGTCAAAGTTGTATTGTTTACATTTTCAGATTTTGTTGGGTTGATCAGATGTTTAAATGAGTTAGTTTTGTGAGGTTAACGTGTTCTAAAATACTTTCTAGAGCAGAGAGTTACGTGTGCGCCCTGCGGGAGTTGGGTATAGAAGCATCGGAGTTGCTCCAGTCGAGTGCATCCGTGTGCGTGGTGAGCGACCCCGTGCACGGTGACACCCCTAAAGTTGCGAGCGCGTTGGACGGCGTAGTGGCAGCCCTGGCCACTCCGCCCAACTCATACTCGGCCGTCACCGACCCCATTGACTTGGTCTGCGGTAGAGGCGGCGACCTGGCTATGCTTGAGGTTCGAGGCTAAACAATGCCTTACAGAATTTATAAATAAAGTTGATAAAAAATATATAAATAAATATTTACAGATACTTACCGAGTCTGAAATAGATTCAACTGGAAAGGCTCGAGTGCAATCTATCCTGGAAGAGCAGAAGAAAACATTAAAGACTCTCATGTCAAAACCTCAGGTATATAATACTTAATAATAATAAACTAAAACAATAATATTTAAATTTATATAAATATAGAATGAAAAATAAACCGACACGAGCAGGGATTCCAACACGCTACCTCTGGGAAACCGTCCCGTCGATCTACCAATTCAGCCACCGTTTCTAACTTCAATGTTTATCTATACTGCAAAGTTAGAAACATTGATTATGCTTTTCGAAACCTAATAGATGTCACCACCGTCACGATAAAGACGATCACATATAGAATGCTTAATTCACCGAGACGGACAGCGATACGGTAGCTCAGTTGGTAGAGCAACGGGACGGTTTCCCAGTAGTCGCGGGTTTGAATTCCTGTCCGTATCGGTTTATTTTTCATTCTATATTTATATAAATTTAAATAAGCTTAACATGGCTATACATGTTTAAAGATATTTTCAAACTAAAACAATAATATTTCTAATAATGATGTTGTCCGTATAGATCCAACTGATCCTGTATGAGACCCACTCTGCCCTGGAGGCAGAGAACCAGGCGCAGGTGACGCGCGCAGTGGCGGAGGCCAACAGACTGGCGCGGGAGAGACACGCCCTGCTCAAGAAGAAACACAAGGAACATGTGGTATTATGAGAACATGTAGCAGATATTACTATCACAAACTATTGTTGATTGTTTAATAGTTTTATTTACCATGAAACAAAAATATGGCGTAAATCACACAAATCAAGTGTGATTTTATATTTATTTTTATTTTCATAAAAGTAATAACCCAAGCTTGGGCTTGAAGATAGTTCGCATTTTCTTGTCAATATACGACTCTTTTCCGCCTGATTTAATTTAGGCAAACTGGTTTTCTACGGAGTGAGGCGACACATCTCTGATATAAAATGTAAGTTATATATTTTTCAGACACATAAACCTAAGGAACCAATAGAAACAACAGTGACAGATTCTTGCACATCACTAGACCAAACAGTCTCACGATCGGACCTCGATAGAGAAGAACAGGAAGAAGATAGTTCCACAAATCGTTCACAGAAAAGGCCAATGTCTTCTCCACCTACAACTGCTAGAACGAGGTCGGATATTGGAGAAACTGTTTTGAAAAAAAGAGCTGAAAGTGCTGATGTAGGATGGCGGCAGTTAATGGTGAAATCCAGACCGATACCAGAAATGCAAGTCGCAGAAAATGAACCGTTCCTTCCAAGAGATCCGGATAAGGATAGTCCCAATATTGTTGTAAGTTTTTAAACGCAAAGTCTGAATACTACGTAGATAAGAGATTCAATATATTCCAATATTCCCTTCCCTTCCCTTCAATATTCCATTGTACAGGTTCCAGACGGTGACTTATTTGAAATTCAATCGTTGCCGAATCTTGATAACGGTTTGGATATCAACTACATCCTAGACAGAGACGGTTGCTACCTGGGACTCATCCAAAGAAAGGTTAGTCACCAAGGGAACTAAACTTTAAAAGGGCCATCGAACTCAAAATAGTTACATACCGACGGTTCTGAACTATTTGGTCTAAGCGACATTTTAGAGAAATAGAGTTATTTATATATTTGAAATCAGAAAAAATCACTGCGAATCTGATAATTAATAATCATATACAAACATGTTACCGCAGATTCCAAATATGTCCACCACTCCACAAAAAAACATACCTTCTATATGTTAATCGAGAGCTGTCCCAAGATCTCATAACATCGGCAGCAGTATGATATATAACGCGAGCAGGGTTCCTCCAGGAGATCACTCGGCTCGACGCCAAGTACATGATCCGCGTGGCCGAGGAGCGCGGGCTGTTCGGAGCCGCGCCCGCGCCGCGCCGCAAGAGACCAGACCTGCCCACACACACCAACAAGGCCAGGCGACGGAAAACTAACACCTTTGAGGTGCACTAGCATTGTTATTGTGTTAAGGTCGAACCGCCCCGTTGGTCGAGTGGTTAGCGCAGACGTCTAACGTACAGCGACGGTTCGGGTTCGATTCCCGACGGGGATAGGCAGGTTAGAGATGAATATAGATCAAGATGTCTGTATTTCTGGGTTTAGTCGATTATTAAATATATTTAAAGTATTAATGTATTTATATGTACTTGTATCGTTGTCTACTCTTAACACAAGCAAATCATTTGCTTACTTAGGGACTACTTGCTTACTTACAGATCAATTTGTGTAATTTGTCCTGATATTATTATTGTATGTACGTACATTTAATTAACACTTCTTGACCATTTATCACCGACCTCTATGGAAAAATTAAAGCAGTTTAAAGCATTTTATAACTTCGATTTAAATGAAACATTTCCAGGTAGAGCGAGTGTCGGCTCCCACGTACGCTTCCATGTCTCGCTCGTCTCGTCGTAGTTCGGCGCCGGGGTGTCTGTCGGCGGAGGCGCCGGCGCGGGTGTGTCCGCGACACATGCGGCGACACGCCGTGGCCGCCGCCTACACCGCCGCCGCCTGCACCTGCGACGCTAGACATAAGTACATTGACTTTTCTAGAACTGAACTGCCAGCGCTCAACATCCCAAATGATTTCACCCTAGCAATATTACTTAAAAAAATAAATAATAGTAATAAATAACCATCAATTTCTTGTAATATTATTAATTTAATTTCAAAGGTAAATTCTTTTATCAACGACGATACACGCACAGATTACATAAATTTACAATATAATTCCAGACATCAGTCCAACCCGCGTCACGTGTCAGAGCTGTCATCTGCGCCCCCCCCGACCCCTCCCTGCCGGCGCCCCTTCCCCCTCGCCGTGCACGACCTGCGTCTCAAGACACTCGCGACACAACACTTTCTTGTGTAGGATATATCAGTTTAAATAGCTTCCTGGATGATGAATCTGAAATTACTACCTAGTCGTATATAAAACTTTGAAATCCAATGACGTCTAAATAGGAATTTTTAGATGCATTTACCAAATTTTGTTACAATATTCTAATTATTTTGATAATGTACATTATCTAACTTTTGTTGCATTATTTATAAAAAAAATGAATTTAGATACATAATAAGAATGTTATTATATTAAATAATGAAAAATATCGTAAAGCTACTACTATATTTTGGTACATGTACAAATTATTAACAAATTACTTTCAACTTGTGCATTTTTATTTTATTAATGAAATAACAATATCGGTATAAATAAAACAAACTTTATTTATTTGTTACAAATTCGCCAAATAGTGGCTTTACAACAATACTCATAACAAACAACTTCAGTTAAAGCATGCCGAAGCCTTTGGAGTAACTAATCGCTTTCATCAGTCTGTCTTCGAGTTTGTCCTTGCTCTCGTACTCGGGGAGTAGAAGGACATTGAAGCACGTGTGTGCTGTGGGTAGTCTGTCGCAATCCGGTCCGTTTCTGGCTATAACTAGTTTCAAATGGCTCAGCCCTCCGACCGGAACCCGGTCGGAACCGGTCGTGAACTGTAACAACTTCCTCTTGTCCTCCAGGGGAAGACTGTGAACGATGCTCCAGAAGTCCTTGATAGTGTTCGACTCGGCCGTGTAACCTCCATCGTATTCCGTTGACTTCTCTAACTCGTTGAAATCAAAATTCTGCGAACGGATTATATAAATATATGTATATATGAAATACAAAACGTCAGCGAACACTGCAATTGGTATGCGGTTTGAACTTTTCAGGGTGATCTATAATGTAGCAATTGTAATGTTTAATATGAATATTAAGCTGAAGATGTTCTGCAACCCCCCTCCCCCCACCTTGCTGCCGCACACGAGTGTCTCCACCTCCTCAGCTCTGAAGAGTGTCCCCAGCTGGCTCTCGTCCGTCACCATCACGAACCCGCGACGGAAGGCTCGGAACTGGCTCTCCACAGACTTGTTCAGCAGAAAGTCCGAATATAGGTCAATGAATTCCTGCAATTTTTATTTTAATGTAAAACTAGTTTCTGATCTACACCCGTAATCAACTAGATTCGTTCCGAGATAAAAATCATACAAATATAGAATGTAAAACTATCGAAGCGGATAGTTCGATTGGTAATGAGACGGAATGATTTTCCAAAGGTCACGGGTTAAAATCTTGTTCATATTTTTTTTCATTCTTTATTTAATTTTTAAATAAGCGTAACATGGCTAAACAAGTTTTTAATCATGGATCATTTTGGTTCCCACAGTCTTAAGCGCTATGAACCTATCAAGTTTTATGCAAATGTATAATTTACCTGTTTATTATCTTGCGTTACAAAAACGTTGTCTCCGTTATCTTTGAGATCATGAAATATATTATTACCGAACACATCCGTGTAGCAGATCCTAAATGTTTGATAATATACTTCTTCTAAGTCGCTACCAGTGTACTCTAGCATGTCTTTTAAACCGTTGTATAAAGTCTGAAAGAAAAGATGTCTGATAATAATATTTTAGCAAGAAGACTGGTTTTTAGCAAGTCTTTGGGGTCTCATGATTAGAAACCCGTTAAATTTAAAGTGAGTCGAAGCTGCCGAGTTCAATTCTCAAGCAGGACAATTATTTTGTGCTATTTACATTTTGTCATTTTGAGCTACTTTTTGTCTTTTTCATTTATTTAAATGAAAATCCTCTTTTTTAAACCCCGATCCAAAAAGGGGGGGTCTTATAAGTTTGACGTGTATATCAGTGTATCTGTGTGCCCGCTATCTACATAAAGGAAGAAATCAAAATGCAAGTAAGTTACTAAGACAAATAAAGAAATAACAATATCAAATCGTAAAGTCATTAGTAAACACTTCGTAAAATAAACATCATCGTCAACGTACGAACAACGGTTCACGATTTTAATTCAATAAGTAATCAATAAGTAGTAAAATTATTTATTCTTCTTAGGGGTCTTTTTTTTTCAATTTAATTTTTAAAATACGTTTGTAATAACAAAAATCATTAACCCTTACCGAATTCCAATCTGCCAAGTCTTCAAACGACCCTTTTTTTCCCATAAGTTTTCTATAAACCACCATAGGAAAATTGACGGCTAATATGATGTTGTTGTATATTGCGAGGCCAAGTACTATCCCGATTAACGTAAACTGGGCTTCCGTCTCGAATGATGTAGGGTTGAACCTGATTAATAAAAAATATATATATAATAAGAATAATGGTAATATCACTGCACAAATTACACAAATTATCCTAACCCCTAAGTAAGCAAATTATTTGCCTGTGTTAAGGGTGTTAGACAACGATACAAATACATAGAAATGGAAATGAACAGTGTGTCTCTTATAGGCTGTAAGTCCTAAGTCATCCCTTAAAATGCGCGAGATGGTTCTAGGTGCTATCTTTTGGACAGGATTTCTTCAAATTCTTTCCCTTTGACTACCTTTTTCGTACGAACGTTGCAACGTTTTTCGTAATTTGTTATTAGTCCAGTCATTTGGTAGTTTTACCTGGAAAGCTTTCCGGGAGTTTTGAAAATCTGTTATTTTATAGATTTCGGTATGCTCTTTTCGAATTTCAATTTTGCCACCTCGTATCTCGCGCCGCCATTTTGAAAAAATGGCGGCTAAAACCAGTTTTTCGAAATATCTCCTTTCCAATGCATTTTTTGAAAAAAATATTTATGTACAAAATTAAAGTAGAATAAATTTCCTACAATTTATGTATTTATATTTTTTTTCATAATATCAATAGTTTTTGGCGTACGAGCGTCACAAAGTATGTTCATCTACACCACCACGTGTTTTTGGTATATTTTTTCTAAAATATTCTACTACTGCCACCGGTATTGAAGAAGCAGTGTGGGTCTTTGTGTTGGGTCCCTTTCTTTCGACTATCGAGACTATAGACATTGTATAGCCTCCATACTCTCGACCTTCAACGAAACATCTGTCAGTAGAAGTTACGAGAAGTATTTAGTTTAGGCGGAGTCATCAGTATACGTTTATATGTGTGTACGTCGTACAGTGTTGTTTGTGTTCTTAGAAACGCTATACGTTAGGTGTGTGTGTGTGTTCTTTTTTTGTGAGGAATATACATTACTGTATGTATACGAGACGACGGGTTATGTAGGGCTGGCAGCATCAGCCATATACCCACTAAAAACCGCACAGTGACCACCGACGGTACGTGAACAAGAGGCCCCCCGGGAACTCTTATAGAAAACCTTTCAGAACCTCCCTCATACAGCGTCAAAGCACGTCCTGAGACACTCGCCGGCCTTTGCGCTGGTGATTAGGTCATGCCTACATCACTGCCTTCTCCTGGCTCGCTCGATGGACAATCGAAAGTCCCCATTCTCGACCATCCCTAGGACCGTTGACCCCTTAAGCGGGGGAGATTATAATTGGAATCCAGGGGATTAGGTTCGAGTGAATGAATGAATCAACTTACAAGATAATTTGAAACATTGCCACAAGGTGTATGTATACATACCAGACGGTATGCGAGTCCTGTCGGTGCGTGAACATGCCGTAGTCGGGATTAAAGATTTGTTCCACGACGAGCTGGAAGAACTCCTTACTGACTCCTCCCTCGTCCACTCCCTGCTCTCCCTCGAACTCCACCACCAGCTGCTTCTTGAGATCTAGGGCGCGTTCCATCGCTATCATCTCTAGCTGTTGAGAGGAATCATATTTTTGGTTCTAGTATATATTTTTTCTCGTAATTAAGAAATTTGTCATTATTTTTATACTTTCTCGATGACGAGTTTTTTTTATTGCATTAACTGGACCTGTGAATTTAATTGAATGAAAAGCAAATGATATTTCAACGTGTCCTCGATGTGCGAGTGGAGGGCGATAGTGAGTGACTGAATGGGTATTCACTCACTCACTCAAATGAATGCGTAAGCGAGTGAGTGAAAAGGTTCGTAAGAGAGTGAGTGACTGAATGAATAAATGAATGGATAAAAGAGTGAGTGAATGAATGAGTGAGAGAGTTAATGAATGTATGAGTGAGTGAGCTAGAGAGCGGTCGGTACCTCAACGAGTGCGTCGTCAATGATGTGCGAGCGCCGCACTTTGAGTCGCAGGAAGGGCATGGTGGGCGCCGCCCCCACCACGGCGTGCAGGAGCGACACGCGCCGCTCCGAGTACATGCGGATGCGGTTCTCGTAGTACAGGCCCAGGGACTTGGTGGCGGCCGTCAGGATGAACGGGTACTTCAGGAACGAGAACTTCCTACCTGTAGGTAACTTGATTATCAGTTGGTGACCGGTTTTGTTTTGTCTCCGTGTCGCTGAGCTTCTTTAGTTTAATATGTCAGTGAAAAATAATTGTTTTCTTTCTTTAACATGTAGAGCATATTGAGTAAATGAAAAACAATACTAATGTAAAAAAAAACTTACCAGTACCTATTTCTGTTTTACAATTAGCTAAATCTATATCCATTTCTATATTATCACTAAGGGGTTCGTTATAAAACTCTTCAAATGGCAGATAAGGTTTCCTAGCGTCTAATACATTTACATCTAATTCAATAGCTGAAACAAAGATTAAATCATTAAGTCAAGTTCTTAATAAAATGATTGATTTATTGATTGAAATATTGACTCAATATACTCACCTAAAGGGTCGTCCTGCTGGGTTTGTTTAGAATTCTTAATAGAGGATAGTGGGTACAAGTGGTCCAAGGCGTCTCCCAAGGGGTCCAACTGACTCGCAATCACCACGGGCTCCTCTCTCAACGTGTTAGGTTCCATCATGCCCGCTAACATGTTCGCGTAGTATACTATCTAGGATTATTCATTTATTACTATTTATTAAAGTACACAATGTTTTATGTTGGAAAATATCTATGAACTTGTATAACTTATAGATATTTTCAAATATTAATTTCGGTTTCAATGTCATACTACAAAGTTAGAAACATTGATTAGGAATTTCGATAGACGCCTAATAGATAGACCACCGTCCATATAAAGACAATCATATTATATAAAATGCTTAATTCCCGATTCACGATTCCCTGCCCGTATCGGTTTATTTTGCATTCTACATTTTTTAATAAGTTTTATGTATTATAATTTTGGGACAGTACAAAACAATATATTTTATTACCTTCATAAGTTTAGTTGCCATAGTAACGCTTTCATCGTCCTGCACTTGAAAGTTTCTAGAATAATTGGTTGATATGACTCTTAGTGTTATTAATTGTTGTAATGTTTCCAATATGTGTCGCAGGCTGTCCTTACAGTGCTGAGCCCAGACGCGTGCTAATTTTGCTTGAGCTAAAAATAATATAAGAGTTATGAAGAACTTAAAACTTAACAAAATAAATAAAATTCTTTTTGTCCTGGCTTTAGTTAATATATAGTACCTGTATTTAAATATATTTACCTACATAATATACATAAGAGTTACAACATTTGTTCGAAAAGATAAAACTGTTTTAACCGACTTCATTATATTTTTAGTTTAGTTTAAATTTATTTTGGAAAATTCTTTTACTTTTTGTAATATATATTTATTTGTTGAATTAATATTTAGTACCTACCTTTAACTGGTAAATGTTCTGCGGCATGGCACAGAGCTGGTAAGGCGATCTCCAAGTAGTCACTACACCCGAGGTCGGGTACTTCAAAGGCAATAACAAAACAGTTGACGGCATCTTCCATACTCATTTTTTTTGTTATTCGCAAATCTATTTCCATGTTCTCGGCAAGTGTCGTTAAGGCTGTCACTAATGCTGAACTGTAGTGTTCTGATGGCACCTACAATATATTACTATTATTATATATATTATTAATATGTTTACTATGTAATATTTATAAATATTAATTATTTAATATAGAAAAATATTAAAACACTACCATGTATTGGATAAGAATTAAACTAAATTTTAAATTATTGTATGGTAAATTGAGTTCACCCACTTTGGCAAGGTACTGGAAGGCTCTCCGACATGATGCCACATCTAGACCTGGTCCGGTCACACTGTCTACATCCTTGTCGGGGTCACTTGAGGAACACATAGCTTTTGATTCTTTATCTGCAATATATATTAACACTTATATTTATCAATGCTTTCTGGATGAATTAAAGGTAAATTATCCCACTAAAGATTTTATATTTAGTATAACACCATCAATGAATCAGAAATTTTAACAGTTTCAACACCCTTTAGATAAAATGTGTTGACATTCAGAAAAGTGTACTTATTATTAAGAAGGTTATTTTAGTTTAAAATTAGACATATGTATTATATTTACCTAAATTTTTCTTTCCTTCACTAACATCACACTTTGTGACTTGTTTTTGAAAACATCTAGCCAATATGGCTGGTTGTGTGAAGGCCTCACCGAGTGCTCTTATAAGTGCTTGAGGTTTTTTAGTCCGCAGACATTCATCACATAACTCATATATACGATCTTCTGTTAAGGGTGCACCATCTGTCAGCAATGTTAATAATAAGTCATCTAATGTCTCTAACAACCATTTTGTTCTTAACTTATAATTATCGACTTCGCAGGACATGTTAGCAATAACAATATCAGATAGAAAATGATATAATTTGAAAATTATTTAGCTAAGTAATATTCAGTCATTTTAATTATTATCATTTAATTAAAGAAATACATTAACATATAAAAATAACAATTAACAGTCGTTAATTTATAGGGATTAACATCTTTACAATTATTAATAGTAATTACTAATTACTATATAATTACAATACTATTACTATACAATACATTTAAATTTATCATACAACATTATCATTATAAAAATTCAGTAGCTGTGATTACTTATGCATAGGGATTGCAATCCGGCGTCGTTTTCAATCCGGCCGGCTTCATGTAATTCCGGTCGGATCCGACCGGATCCGGCCGGATTGGTCAGGTCAGCATGATTTCCGCTTATAGGTTCAAAATGAACTGTTATTAATTAAATTAAGTGATTTTGTACTTAATATAAGTAGTTGATAAATAATGAAACATATAAATGTATACAAAATCAACTTAATTTTCAATCTAATATTCGGATTAGCCAATAAACAAAAAATTCAAATCAGGTAACATAGATAACTAGTAAAATTTTAAAATTATTATAACGTGTAGCTCAGTCTTCCTAGATTTCACTATCACAAAGAAATCAATTTTAGTAAGTAACTTTATAAAATCTAATATAACTAACCGGAAGTAACCTTAATTTACTAGAATAAGATTAAAGAAGAATAAGAGAATTCACAACTCAATAATTATAAAAGTATTTGAAAATGGTAACAAAGTACCAACTAGTCTTATATTTATGACACACCGATTTGGTCTGTCTGTCGTTTGATGAGTCTGTTTAAAGAATGGCACAATTATCACAATAATGATTTGGTATTATAATTATAACTCTTTAGTTTAATCAACTTATCAATAATCGACGATAAATTATTACTTTAAGTGAAATTTTCTTCTTCTTATTTATTAGATATTATGAAAAAATCAATTTTCAATTTGAAAAAACAATCGTAGAAAAGCTCTTTCAGGTTCTACACTTGTCGGTTTTATTGTCAGCAAATAATCATGAATAGCAGAGGTATTCTCCTCGGACTCCGTCACTTTCGAATGTAGTCATTTCCTTTTTGAGTTCTTTGTCATATTTTTCTTTTATATTTTGTTCAGTATAACACGTGGTTTCTTGCTGGATTTGGAATTGTTATTCTTCTTGTAATGTCAAGTCATTATTTGGTGATGGTGAATCTAAGTTCTCTTTTGTCATTTCTTTTAAGTTCTCATTAGAATTATCACCTTAAATAACTCTATCTAAGATACCGGATCCGGTAAATTGGTACCGGATCCGGTAAGCTCTAAATGATGCCGGATCCGCCGGATTACCGGATCCGGTTTCCGGATTGCAATCCCTACTTATGCATAAATATATATAATAATTACTTAATATATTATTAGATTACTTACTATTATGACTTAGATTTTTATATTCCTCTTGAGATACATTATGACTAGTTTCAGGCCTGTCTGTCTTGTTGTCGGCTGGAGAGGAACTGCATGAGGCGTCACCTCTCTTACCCCTATCACTTGATTTTTCCCTTGGGTTAGATGATGAACATGTTGTACTAAAATATATAATTTATGATTGGTTTTCTAATAAATAATTATATTAGATTTCAAACGTTTTTATTATTATAGAATACCTTTTCTGTAACATAAAAAATTAGCTAAGTGAGACTCACACTCGCGCACGAAAGGTTATATATATAAAAAAACGACAAAAACATCACGTTCGTTGTATGGGTTTTTTTTGTTTTTGAGGCAAATATATAACTTAATATTTTGTGATTATTTCAAACATCTATCTGTTGCCGTTATTAATGTCGAGCAAAGAAAATTACGTTTGTTGTATAGGGCCCTACTCAAATATTAATTTTATTTAACAGAAACACATCATCTGTGAAAGTTTCGACTGTCTAGCTATCACGATCCATAAGATACTGCTTGGACATAGATGGACAGCGCAGTCTTTGTAAAATTTGTTACGTTTTTACTCTTTCAAATTCAAATTCAAATTCAAAATATCTTTATTCAAGTAGGCATTTACACGCACTTTTGAATCGTCAATTACATTAAATTGGTCAGTATAGTCAGTCTGTGAGTAAGCTACCACCAGCTCGGAATGCTGTTCTGCTGAGAAGAGCTGGCCAGAAACTCAACAGTTGCTCTTTTTAAATAAAATTTAACAATGTTTGACTTATAAATTATAACATTAACCCTGCAAATGAGTCAACGATCCAAGTTCCACACATTTCGATCAACCAAAAACTCTTGAATGTTATAGTAAGATTTATTTAGTAATATACCTTTAATTTTAGATTTGAAACCAAGAAAAGGAAGATCTAAGATATCTTGTGGAACCTTATTATATATGCGTACACTCAAGCCCATGAAGGATTTCTTAACTTTTTGAAGTCGAAATTTAGGCGTTACGAGCCTATTTTTATTTCTTGTATTGATTGAATGTCTGTCGCTGTTTTTTTTATAGTTATTTAAATTTTGGCGTATATATAGTAAGTTATTAAAAATGTATTGAGACGCGACCGTAAGAATACCGATTTCTTTAAAAACTTCTCTTAGGGAGTCTCTAGCTTTTAAGTTACAAATAGCCCGTATAGCTCGTTTTTGTAAAATAAATATAGAATTAATTTCGGCAGCGCTGCCCCATAGTAAGATACCGTAAGACAATATACTATGAAAATAACTAAAATAAACGAGTCGAGCCGTATTAACGTCTGTTAATTGTCTTACTTTTTTAATTGCAAAGACGGCTGAGCTAAGTTTGCTTGCGAGTGTCGAGAGATGGGGGTTCCACTGGAGCTTTTTATCTAAAGTTAATCCTAAGAAAGTTGTCGAGTCAGTCAGTTCTAACACTTCATTGTTAAGGAATAAACTACAATCTTGACTTTTTACATTAGGAAGTGTAAATTCCATGCATTTAGTTTTCTTAGTATTTAATACCAAATTATTAATTTCAAACCAATGAAGAACACGTGACAGAGCACAGTTAACTTTGTCAAAATTAGCATTATTACGATCAACTTTAAAAATAAGTGAGGTATCATCAGCAAAAAGTACAATGTCACATAGTCCTTTTACGTAAAAAGGCAAATCATTAATATAAAGTAAAAATAAGAAAGGGCCTAGAATAGATCCTTGTGGAACACCCATTTTTAGGTGAGATCCAACCGATTTACAATTATTTACATCAACCGTCTGAACTCTTTGATTCAAGTAAGAGGCAATAAGATCAAGCGCAGCACTACGCACACCATAGTGATTAAGTTTGCAAAGTAATGTTTGATGGTCCACGCAATCAAAGGCTTTAGATAAATCACAAAACACTCCGATTGCATTCTGTGACTTTTCCCATGCGTCGTAAATGTGCTTAAGAAGCGCGGCACCCGCATCAGTTGTTGATTTGCCTTTGGTGAAACCATATTGTTCACTATGCATGATTTCATTGCTACAAACAAATTCTGACATTTGGTTTAGTATAATTTTTTCGAAGATTTTACTTAAAATAGGTAAAATAGAGATAGGTCTATAATTTCCGGGTTCTAGTCTATCGCCACTTTTGAACAAAGGAACTACTTTACTATTTTTCATTAAATCTGGGAAAGTACCGGTTTCAATACATTTGTTAAAAATTAAGGATAATTGTGGAGCTATATCATTTATAATACTTATTAGTAATTTTACTGACATACCCCAAAGATCACCGGTTTTTTTCATATTTAGATTTCTAAAAGTTTTAACAATTTCATATGATGTAACAGGTTTAAAAACAAAACATTTATTACTGACTCTTACGTTATTTGTCAATTCGACGATTGCATCACATGGTGAAGAATTTAAATTACGCGTGATTGTTAAAGGAATTTCGTTAAAAAATGTCTCAAAAATAGCCGCTACAGTTGAATTTGAATTTATTTCAATATTATCAATTTTTAACTTAATAGGTCCATTAGCAGCCCTATTTTTCCCAGAAACACTAGATAAAACATCCCAAGTTGCCTTTATTTTATTTTCTGAGTTTAAGATTTTATTTCTTATGTAAATCGACTTAGCTTGTATGCAAACGGTCTTAAATATTTTAGAAAAAATCCTAACTTTATTCAAGAATACCGGATCTTGATTCCATTGCCTCTCACTATATAAATCATATAACTTATCTCTACTTTTATATATTGCCACGGTAGCCCAATCACTAAATTTAAGTTTTAGGTATTTAGTCATAGTTTTTGGCTTAAAAACATTATTAAATTCTTGTAACAAAAAACCGAAAATGTTATTATATAAATTATTTGGATTATCATCGCTCATGTCTACTTTACCCACTTTTTGCTGAACAGTATTCTTAAATGTTAGGACCCGGTTTTTTGTAATTGGTCTACAAGTAAACTTTTGGGGCTTTTCACTTTCGTGATTAATTAATAGAGAAAATTTTAGACCACAGTGGTCTGAACTTAAATTCGTCATTACTGTTTCTTCATAAATGTTACAGCGACAGAACACATTATCAATACAAGTCGCGGAAATACTAGTAATACGAGTAGGTTCAAAAAAGACGTTCAGTAAGTTAAAAGATTTAAACAAATTTAATAAACGTACACTAGACGAAGTTTCTTGTAATATATCTACATTGAAATCACCGCAAACAATCACGGAACGGAACTTTGGGTACGGAACCCTAAAAATTATTTAGATTGAAAGAAAAAGAAATTGTTTTTTGTATGATGCATTTTTCCTTGGTCTTAATTACAAAACATCTGTATAGACATAAAGAGGCGGGGCAAGCAGGTGCATCTGCACCCCCCCCTTCCCCGGACATTGTATACCTCTCTACTACTGTAAATTAAACCTTCTATTGTAAATTAAAATGTTTATTTTACAGTAAGAAAAAGTTTCAAAATTGCAGAAATTTTAGAAATGCTT
Organism: Napeogenes sylphis; assembly: GCA_959347405.1. Lineage (NCBI taxonomy): Eukaryota > Metazoa > Arthropoda > Insecta > Lepidoptera > Nymphalidae > Napeogenes > Napeogenes sylphis. Next base: position 34,223,091 of record OY365779.1, on the reverse strand, counting down.
TCTCAGGAAGGTTAGTAAGGGAAAAGAAAAGTGGATTTTTGGTTGTTATATTAAATCTATGTATTATAAAAAAAAACAATTCTCTAATAAAACTTGTAGCTAACACTTTAACAGTCTAAAATCTTCTTTAGGTGAAAGATTTGGCAAAGACAAATCACCAGCATTTTGTCTTTCATTGTCAAACCATGCTCAGAAAATTAAAATAAGTGCTCCAAAATTAAATAAAATCTGAATGAATAAAATTTAATATATTAAAGAAATCTGGTTTTCCCCCCTTATAAAGAATCTGGTTATGCCCATGACTATGTTAAAATTATTTATTTATTTAAACCCTAATGACATACTAACTGTTATCATTCAGTGGGAGTGGAGTCTATAAGAGCACTGTAAATGTGTAATGATACATATGGAAAATTGGTGCAAAACTCCTATTTGCCTAATTTTCTCTGAACCACTTAAATATAAAACTGATTGTAAAGGTTGTAATGTTCAGTTAACACACATACATATATATATATATATAACTATAAATAACATAGTGTTTAATTTAACTCAAGAAATTAGAGGTTTAGGTACTGGGTCAGTAGAAAAAAATCTTAAAACTTTTCTGTGTTTGGTTTTGAGTGTACTAACCTAGCACTGGAGTCACAAGTACTGGCCTCAGTTCTGGGGACCTTATTTGGTAGAGTGTCACAGAGTCGAGCCTCTTTATAAAACAGTTTTATTGCTTCAGCTGCTGCTTCATTTGGAGTCAAGTTCCTTGCCTTATTCAAAATTATAAAAACATATCTTAACACTTATGTTAATAGGTATACATTCAAACCTACTGTCATTGTACTTTATAATCAAATTAGAATCATCAATTCAATTGCATTTCAATGAACAATTTGTGTTTCGTACCTCTCCACTGGAAGCACAGTACTGGTTGTCACAATTAGGATTTCCACAGCCGTCTAAGAGCTGGTAAAAGTATCTCTCAATCAATTGCCTCGCAGCAGCTCGCTTCATAATGTCCGTAGTATTTGCACTTGTATCGGCGCATAAATCACCAGTTTCTGATTGATCCTTAGAATTGGTCGGGGCTGAGTTATTGTTTGACGATGATGCTTCGCTCCCCCTGCAAAGTAAACATACCAAGGTCCAGTTGGTAATTCCGATCTTTGTCAACAAAGACTGAAAAGTGCCAAGTAATGCATAACCTCTTATAAAAACCTTTGTTCTAAATTGAGATTCAAAATATAATTTGGTATTGATATTTATAACATAAAAATTAAATGATATAAAAAAATAAAAATAATAAAAATTTGAAAATTATGTGATGACAAATTTACCTTGAAGCTTCGTCAGTTTCGCTTTTTGAGTTCATAGAAATAAATGATGGTCAATTCTTAAAAACTTCTAACCATTTAATATAAATAACACAAAGGCACCAGTGACCAGATTATTCAATTATTATTTTCTCAAGTAAAATGATACTGTTGTTACAAAACAAATTAAGCAGGTACACAAAAATACCACCAATTGTTCTCATTCTACAATCTGTCATCCATTTTGAACATAATTTTTACATTTTACGCATTTTTAAAGAGTATATAAGAAAAAAAACAATTCACTCAATTTATTCGAGAATCAATATAAGTTAACAATATTTTTAAAGATAATACCTAAGTTTTGTATGTTTATGATGTATTATGTTATCAAATTTATTATTATCTATAAGGTGCTAACAGACAAGTGTAAAGTCCGAAGTAGGCGATATCCAAAATATTATTGCGTGCTTCTTTTATTATTTTTCATAGTATATACATATATTTATTCATAACAGATATAGATTATTGATTTTCTTAAAATATGATGACGAATTAGCATACAAAATACAAATATTGTGAGACGTATATAAGACTAAATAAACAAGAATTGTTAACATTCAACAATGTTGAGCGAGCTTTAGCGATAGATATTATATATAAGACAAACTAACAGTCTCAAATATAAAGCACTAAATAATAAATACATAAGTCGTCGTAATGAAGCTTATGTCCAAAAGGCCTATCAAGTATATATTGTTACGAAAATTTGTAAATTAATAAAACCTTAGCTTTGCAACCTGAAAAAAGTAAATATATAGTTTTACCAATAGGTACTGAATAATTTATTTGCCAAGTAAAATTTTATATATATTTTTTCTGCTTATTATAATATGTATTTATTTTTATTTTAAACATTTTTTAAAATTATGTATATGTTTAATTTAATGGAACACTAGCGCCACCTAATTAATGCTTTGAACGGTAATTTTGTTAGATGGTACTCTTCCCTTTACTTTCAAAGACATCAATCATCATAGCCAATCTATTTGAAAGGAGAAACGCCAAAGTGTCAATTTGATTAATTAGGATTTAGGGTTATCCAGACAAAAAAAAATCTTTGTGTTTTGTACAATTTAGGTAATATCAATAATAGACTATTGTAATTAACAATTTAGTTTCTTTTGGTTTCAATTCTGATAACATTTGTACAATTTTATTTACAATTAATAAAACATTTCAGGTGTACTTCATTGCTTTTTTCACGTTTATTGATCTAGTTAGACAACCTGGAACAACAAATGCCTGAGACAATGCTGGAACTTTTACCACCGCACGATGAATCTGATGAAGATCGATGCAAAGCGATTCTTGATGGGTTTCAAATGTATCCTTTTACAGATTTATTAATCCTATGCAGTCTAGACTGATAGACTAGACTAGTGCCAGAGGTCTAGGGTACCTCTAGCATATTGTACGCCATTTTAATATGTCTTCCATACTATGTATAGACAATAATATCAAATTACCTTTTAACTTCTGATTCATTAAAATTTTGAATGAATTCAGTTATGATTGATGTTGTAACATATGTGGCTCAAGTTTATCTAAAATTCTTAACCATCCTTCCTATAGCCAAAATAATAAGTTAAATTCTCAGTTTGTTACTCTATTACTTATTTCATTGTTAACAACACTCTTTATATTCATAATTATCTAGAGAATATAAATATGTTACTTTTATTTGCATAAATACACCTTAATCATTTATATAGTAACTTCATGACATTGAGAGATGGGGACACAGGTAACTAAATACTATAATTTATCTATTAAATTTCTGGGATTAAAAATTATGTTAAAAATTAAATATACCTTATAAACTTTCTAGGTAAAATCATCTGGCAGCATAGCTTGGACATGTCCAACCCAAACATGGAACATGAGGCCAGGGTGCCCAAGCGTATTCTTAAGTCACGGTCTGTGTCCAGGGAGATGAACTTTAGCTCTGTTGAGTCTATTGGTAGGCTCCGTTTGGAACAGGTAATATTTTGTTATTTTGGAGATTAATCTCTGTTACAGGGGATTTGGCTAAAATATTAAAAATGTACAAAGATACCCAGACTGCATAGAAACCTGTGGATCACACAAAGTTTTGTCACATTCCTGAATAAATAAATCTTTATAGAAATAAAGAAATGTTTATAAAGAATACATAACATTTTGTTATTATCAAAGCTACTACCAGCTCCCAAAAATAATTGCCACGGCCTTGAGAAGAGCTGGAAGCTTGGAAGACAGACACTCGGTGTAATTATTTACTCACACTCAAATTTCTCATACTAGATTCCTAAATTGCATAAATATGTTAGAATATTTTATTCCATTATTCACTTTGAATCAAAAATAGTGATCATCTGTTTCTTTATCAAAATCTTTAGTACAACAGTAGTAGTAGTAGTTATAATATACCCAAGGTATATTATTATAATCACTGCCTATATTTGTTTATAAGTTATACTTGGCTAATTCTATATAATATAGAATTTCTTCTTTTTTTTCAGAAAGTGTTGTTTAAGGGTAGGTGCCTAGAAGAATGGTTTTTCGAGTTTGGCTTTGTCATTGCAAATTCTACTAACACCTGGCAGTCTACCATAGAGTCTGCACCGGAGTCTCAGATGATGCCGGCCAATGTCCTCAAGTATGTATACATATAAATATATATATTTGCGAATGGCAGTTTTAACTTTTAACAAATAGATAAATAAATAATGAAATCTTAGAATAATATTCAATCATGCTTTTCATCTCATTTATTAATTGAAGAAAGTCATGTTTTTTAAGTCAGTAAAAAACCTTGAACAAAAATGTAATATTATTTCTTTTTTGCATGGTTTTTCCTCAGTTATCTGAGGTGAGTGAAATAAAATAATGCTGTAACGAGGATGTTTATGTATCAAGTAAAGTTGTGTGCATGTTAAATATGCATGCAATTCTTTCATACACTCCCTTATTGGCTTTATTATGTTAATTGAGAAGCCAGAACATGTATTGACAAGATTTGGTTTATTAATATAATACTATATAAAATACAATGTTGCTATATTAAAAGACATACTTGAATATTGAAATTTTGTGTCGACTTTATTGACAAATAACATGATTTTCTAAATTGCATCTCATCCATTCTTGTTATGTAAAATTCATTAGTTTAGTGTTAACAACAATTTTTGATTATTATGTGGTTTTGGAATTAATTAGTCAAATTTTTTAAAATTACACTACAGTTGATTAATTATAAACACATTTAGATGGGCAGGTGTAGACTGGGGCTAAATAATGTCTAAGCAATGCTTTTGTGTTTTCCATGTCATTGTTCACAAATTCACACTTAAGCTCTCACACACACACTCAGACACACACACACACACACACACACACACACACACACACACACACACACATACATACACACATGCCTGCACAAACACACACGCACACACACATGCACACACGCACACACACATACAAGATTGAAATTATGCCAAAAAATACAAATGATGATCTAACACCGATGGCTAAGTAGTTTTATATTTTTTTTAATAACTATAATTTTAATTTCATATAACTTTGGTTATTTTTAAACATGTCATGCCATTTTATGTGTGTTGCATGTGAATTTACTGAAATAAAACATTGCCAACTATACTAAATATATGGTTATCTTAATTATTAAATATATATTGTTGGTTATAATAGTTGATCTTATTGGAAATTGGAATAAAGTTCAGTTATATATTTAGTTATTTCTAATAAGTAATCCAGGGCATTAAAATAATTAATTTAGTAAATTTGCCCATATTTTAGGGACAATGTTTAGACACGGCATCTCTATGCTCATTTATGCACTCACACTAAGACCATTGGAGAAGGTATAAGACACACACTAGCAGATATATTCTGAATTTCAGTGTTAAATGTATTTAGATGCCATGATATTTAGACATGTTTACACTTCAAATTACTATATCCTACGATTTTTATTCTTATATTCATTTTTATGTAATTATTATCTTCTTAGATAAATAAATTACCATCCAATTTTGACCTCTTGCTATTATTAGTATTTGTCAATAAAATTAATAAAAAAAAAGTTTTGTTGTATGTCTGTATGCATATGTGTCTTTTAATATGTGTGCATGCTACATATACAAGTTGGATTTTTTGTATAGGACAGTATGTACCTGTCCTTATTTTTCACAAAAACACATCCTGTATTGTATGAATGCCATTTAAAAATATATTTATATAAATTCTTCTAATTGATTTTCTTATACAAAGTAATAAAATTTAAAAACTTCTACAATTATTACTGGCAAATTTTAATATTATTTAATAAATAGCAATCAATTTTTGAAAATTAATAAATTAAAATTGACAATAAGTCAAAATAGAGATTAGTATTATTCCATAGAATATTCTTTATAAATATATCCTGTATTATTAAGATGTCATAGGAACAACAAAAGACCATATACATTATACATCAATTGTTTAATTAAAAAAATTAAATGGAATATCTTGTGACTGAAGTATTGGATGTTTTGTTGAAAAAAAATTGTAGGGTATGTTTGTAATTGTAATATATATTTAATATTCAATATTCAATATTAGAAAAAAAGGTTGTTCTTCTCTATGTGTTGTGTAATATTTTAATGCTTGATATGTGTCTATGATGAATATCAGTCTAAATAAAAATGTATGTTTGTATGTCTAATATAATACTAAAATAAATTTTAATATTTTTCAGTGGGAATGTCGTCATCGAGACCAAATTCTTTGACACCGACCTCCTCATAACAACATCCCGAGTGAGGCTGTTCTACATTTAGAAAAATAATCGCATTTCTATATATTTTTTTCATCTCCTATTAACATTAAATTGCTTCTCTAGTCAGTCATCTATAATTAATAAATTATATTTATTAAATATATATTTACCCGGCTATGTTCAGGATAATTATTCGAAATTTTGGCCGACTAGTTTTGAACCCATTCAGGATTTCTATTCAAGAGCTCGAAGCATGGGGCGGACTAGCGGCGTGAACTGTTTACAGTTCTAAATTATTTTACGTGAACATAGCAGTGAATATATATTTTTCTATAATCATCATTCACGAAAGTTTAATTAAAAAAAATAGTGATTAATTATAGTATTAACTTTATAATTATCTAAATTAAATCTAGAATTGAATTTTCGGTACTTATCGTCCATAATATGTAAGGACTGGTATATTAAATTGTTACATGCTTCAAGCATTTAAACGCACTAAATAAGTTACATCTAAATTTGTTTAGGTAATGTATAAATAAAACTCATTCCAAACTTTCAGTGTTTTTTGTAATTAATATAAGATTATTAATAAATGTACCGTACATATTTAGTAATTTTCATGAAATACAATATAATTCTATTGATAATATCAGTATTATTATATAAGGTATTGAATTGTTTAAACTAAAACGCATTTTTAACCAATAAAATATCTACCCCATCCTTTTAAAATACGTAAGTAATTATAACAATATAGAAATAAAGTGTTTTAAGTATCATAATGGTCAATTAATAATAATTTAAATTTCTTTATTTAGTAAGTCCAATTCATTTGTAAATATGAGTTAAGATTTAAATATACTTTCAGTAGTGTATCTTTACGATAAATATATATCATACTACTCAAATCATCTTTTATTTTTGACAAGCGTTTTCCCGCGGATTTGCTTTCGCTGTCATTTACCGGTCTATGACATTTCCCGTCCCTTAAACTTTTATAAATATGTATCCGTTACGAAATTGGGATACGAAAACAGTTCTGTATTTATAATAATTGACAATGGATATATTGTCAGTATTTTAAAATACAAAATCCTCTAATGAAAAAAATGTTTCTACTTTCTTAGAACTCTAGAAAAGCTATATAATTCATTAATATTTTTTTTTCAAACAAAGTAATGTATACTGTCAAAGCTTGGTGATCTCTTAAGCTTTTTCAAATAGTTTTAATAATAACCTTGACCTCAAAAAGATCAGTTTATATATTATGAATAAAAGAATATTTATGAAAATTTATATTTAAGTTACCCTATCAGCGAAAGTGATTTCTTTTGATGCAAAAACCTATTTTTTTATAGGTTCAAGCTGCTCTGTCTGTTCCTATGTGTCTCCCCGTCAGTGGCATTTGCTTGAACGGATGACTTCTTTTGGCATAGTTTTTAGTTATTCTTCGCCAAAATCGACTATTTAAAGGTTAAGGCTTGGTCGTTTTTGTTTTTGTATATAATTTCATCCAATTATCATCTTTCTGCATACGTTGTGTAGGTACGTGCTTTAAAGTTATTAAATACATATTTTTGTGCTAAATTAATAGTTAGTACTTACGATTTACAATAGTTTTTTTTATGATTAATACCTTAATATATTTATTTTTGAGTACATACGGAAATATAAATTAGTTATCCAATCCAACTGCAACATTATCGACAAATCGTGACTCCATGCATTCTATTAGTACGCTGACACGTATATCAATATTACCATAGAGGAAGCGTGCTCGAAGACGTCACCCGCAGGAAAGCAACGGGCACTTGACAGTTGACAGGAACTTTTTGTAAATCATTGTCGGGTCGTACATCCTCTCTAGTGGGAACAGAACGGATTTCTTCGTACAGTGCCGGTGAAGGAAGCAGAGTCGTTTCGATGCTCAGCACACACACAACTTCGCATATAAATAATAGAAATTATATAATTATGTGCCGGCGAGTGCTAGGCGGGGACGCGTCGGGAATCATAATATCGGCGAAGTGCGGCCGACAAATAATTATTAGAACGACATTCCGACAAATGTACTATTTTTTGGATAGGAAGGTCGATGTTATCGGTTACCAGCTACAATGTAATATAAAGATAAGCTAACTAATTGTATTTAAACGTGTTTACTTTGTCGCTTACGTTTCTTATGTCTATCAATTCTAAAGTTAGATCGTGTGGTATATTTACTAGTTTTGATCTGATATTATGTTTTGTCCGGTTGAGCAAGTCTAATATTAAGATAATTCTACATCTAATTGCAATCTATGTTAAGATGCATGATACAATCATGCTGGAAATACTTTCCTAAACTACGTATCATTAGACATAGTCCCAAGTAATGCAATGCGATATTTCACAACAAACGCACGATCTACTCTACCAACTGTTCAAAGACTTACGATTTCAAATATAACGACGGTTAATCGACCGCAAATGAAACTCGCATAAACGGGGATAGATTTTTGCAACTATAAAATAGTTTATAGTTTGAATCGGGTTTTATAATTAAGGAAGTTGTCAGGTCTAGTTATAAAAGTCGACTCCAAACTAGCAATTCAAATAGAAAACAGGATACCTTTATGCAATTGAAACATTTATAAAAGCAATAAAACGGCACAGGAGATATTTAATTTGCCATAGGTGGCGAGAATTATTGCTAGCATAGTACATTCCCCCTACTATTAGACCAGGTAATTTAAGTAATTTGAATAGAATGAATGATGGAAATGAAAATGTAGCTCTAGGGTGCTGGTAAAGCGTATCGTTCGCCGGATGAACACCAAATGTGTTATATTTTTAGTCATGTTGATTGCCCTCTTCCTGTTTCCGGCAGCAGCTCGCTTGATGTACGCCGCACCAACTAATTAGTTTTGAATAATTAATACCGATGTTTCGATGACATGTATGATCGAACTCGGATTTAGGTAATGGCCAACTATTTTAAGCATAATGAAGAGGAAACAGATAATAATTAATTTTACGTATTATGGTAACGGCTATTTTCTAAGATAAGTGTGGGTTTGTTTGATGATTTTTATTAGATGTTATGTGGTTTTGATCAAGAAATATTAGACGCAATTAATGATTTTGTAAATCTTCAGTAAAAGTATGTTTTCTTATGCATGTTATCTTGTTAATTTTAAAAGATATAACAATATTATATACTCAATGTTTAAGTTCAAATAAAATTACTAACTTGATGACAGAAAAATTATCAAGAAACTAAATACAACATAAACTTACGATGTACTAGAAAGAAAGAAAGATAAAAGAAATTTACACACAAAAAAAAGAAAGATCACAAATGACGTCTCAGAATTGATGTAATAGCAAAGTGACAACAGCATAAGAGAACATTTCCTTTAAAAAAGCGTACAAACACGGTATGGTGGCATCGTGCGCGGGTCAGCGGCCTCGCCCCGCCCTCCCCTCACCCCCCCACGTCACGACAGCTACGTCACTGCCTCGCCAGTGCCACTAGGTTTTTTGGAAAATAATAGTTGGGATGCAGAATTCTTGATCGATTTTAATTTGGATATATATAGGTATGTCAATCATGATAGTGACAATAATGGCGGCCTTGATCTGCGCTGGTTTCTTATAAATTAATAAGTATGATGAGAGGAAAAACTGATTAGGTAGAAATTATGACTTATTTGCACTTCTAAAATTTCGTAACAATGACAAATTCGGTATAATATTACGTTTTGTAAAATGTACAATATGATTCCCGGTATATACCGGTAATAATTCTATATTATCTGTATTCCCTGTTGATTTCCATGACATATATGCGATGACTGATGATGTAAAACCCCAGATCCGTCAATGCAACTCAAGGATTGCTAACAATCTGAGCCACAGGGACAAGATCGTTAATTTTCATTTCATTAGGTCCAAGTCGTAAAAAATGGTAAAACTGTATATAATAATTAGCTATATTATTTATTTATTTGTTAAGTAAGGTTAGTTTAGTCTATTGCAACTTACGTCAATTTAAAACTCGTTTTTAGTAGGTATATTTGCCCAGTTGTCCAATTTTGATAATAGTTTGACATCTCCAATCGTCACGTTCTGTTTCTTACGATGAATATATTTTCTTTTGTCTTTTTTGCATCTTTGTAGGTGTATTTCAATATAAAAACGAAAGATAGATACTAGATCAAATCAATTCTTTGATTGTAATAGATTTTGTGTAGAAGAAATAACCTTGATTCAAGTAATAAGAACTTAGGCTACTTACCAGCTCGACTAATTCACAAAGTCACTTGAAACAATGTGGAAAAATCGAAATAAGTTTCAGAGCATTGGCGCGGAACTTTGTCAGCAAAAAGCGGTGAGATAAAAAGTGGATGTTTACGATTCGTCGTCCAAGGCAGTGTTTGTCGTGACAAGGCCCGGGAGAGAGCAATGAAGCGTCACCAGGGTAGCCGTAAAAACTAGACTCGCTTCGGTACCTTCGATTACCGGACTAAGCTCGCATAACACGAACTAAAGCGTTACAAAAGTGGGAAGAAAATGGTCTTTTAAAAATTAAAACTATTCACTAATAATACTTTGACTTTAGATATTATGAATCATAAGACATGTAGCTATAGATTTATAGATCTAGTATTTTAAATGTTGTTTTGAAGAAATGAATGTTTTTTTATACATAGCCGTGTTTAGAATAGGCAGGTCCGATATCTTCCCGAAAGTGCCGTGATAGCTGATTAGGGGTAATATGACAAGTAAATACCATCACCACTTAACCAAAAGGTGGCTGAAATACCAAAAAACACGAATTTCCAAAGTACAGGAGCCGATTCTGAAAACTTTTTGGCAATATGCAAAATTGCAATATGTCAAAAGTAAATTGACATAATGCGTTGTCGGTGCAGTGTTTAGCAACCCCTACTGTTTTATCGCTTGTGAGTTCCATTCCCCTATTCAAGTTTTATAATTTTATAATTCTTTCAATGATCCACAGATTGAGGTTCCAAATCTGGATGTAGGTACTTTGTATCGGTTTTTTTTATTGAATGTGTATCCTGACTCAGGAATAATATAATCTCTAATGTGAGAGATGTCTTTAAAACATAAAAATCGCTAATCCCAAATAATTGGCATAAGGGCATGATGATATATAGGTATTCACTATCAACTTGCACATCCGGTGTGTCAAAAATATTCTAGCATTCATATTCTACGAGTATTTGTGATATTTAAGTAGTCGTTTTTGACATTACGAAAACTATGACAGTGTAAAATCAAAACAAGTTTGACATATTTAAAAAATATTTATAGGAATTTAAATTCTAACTATGTATATAACTATGTTATATGAATTTGTTTTAAGTATCTATACTTAGTCTGGCCGTAAATACGGTTACAATTAAAAATTAAAAATATTTCATTTGAATTTGGAATCTCATTTTTATACGATTGTTCATTGTGTTTTCTCATTTTGGCGCCAATACATTGTACAATATTTTGCGATATTAAAATAGAGTGGGGTGATAAAGAGAACAGAATCGTTGTGATTACATAACACAAAGTAGGTATGGAGCCAAATGCAATTTTTAAAACGCTCCATACACTTGGTATTAGTCAAATGTACCTGGCTATTAATAGGTACAATGAGACTTTCTTTGTTTGTGACAGAGAAAGATTTGGCCGTTCTCTTAATGTTCGTAAAAAGGTGGTCAAAGCAGTAAGGGAAAGAATTCGAAGAAATCCTGTCTGAAAGCAAACGATTTTATATCGGGAAATGAAGATAGCACCTAGAACCATGTCGCGTATTTTAAGAGATGACTTAGTAGGTTTGACATCTGTGGGGGCGAACGCCGGGAACCTCCTCGTGGTGTTCCCTGGGCAACAATGGTTACTGAGAACCTTCGGGTTCTCCCGTTGGCTAATACCCGGCGCGGTGGGGGTCGGTCATGGGGGTTTGTGCCCGGTCCATGGCTGGCCAGGGCGGGTAACCTTTCGGGGTGGCCTGCCCGCGGGGGGAAAGGCTGGGGCTTCTTTCCATTGGCCTTCGTTGGTGGAAAGTTGGCGTGGGCATCGAGGGTGAGAGGGCGCAGGCCCTCTTTGCCGGGGCTAGCCGCGGGATCACTCCTGGTACTTTTCTGATTAGCAGAGTGGACTGTGGAGTGGTCCCGCAGCTGTATGGGAGGGTGCACGGCGGTCTCTTTCTTGCTGAGGGAGAGGCCGTCTGCGTCGTTTAGGGGTCTGGACCTCTTTCTACCAAGCATTGACAGAACATTGCTTGTTGGGGAGACGGTCCGAGACGTTGCCTGGGTTGATCGTTGTCGAGTGTGATGCCACGGTTGCGCTTGGCGATGGTTAGTCTGGGCGTGGTGGGTTCCCGACTTGTCGGGTTCGACGTTGGGTCCTCTGCCTTGAGTGGGCTTTAGTGCTGCTCGGCGCGTGGCTCGCAGTTTGACCAGAGCCGCTGAGCCCGCTATCGAGAGTCTGCTCTCCTAAAGGGCCTGACCGGTGGTCTACTCTCGGGGAGACTACCGCGGTGGGGCTGGACACAGTCGATGATGGTCGAGTCGGGTTTTACACCTGATTCCCTGACACTGAGTCCGGCCAGAAGGGGGTCTCGGCCCCCTTCAGAGGCAGCAGGCTTGGGTGGTGGGAAGGGGATCCCTCCACAATCTTTCAAGCCTGCGAAAAAGGGATGGGTGCTCCTCGTTGCGGGGTGCCCTCTCCGTGGATCACGTCGGGGCATCGCGGTGAGTGCGAAAGAGATCCCGTGATGTCCCATTATGACGACGGTGGCAACCGTCAGGTTTAGTGAGTAGGAGTCTCACATAACCACCTCCATCATCCCCTGGATGGCGGTGTGTATCCATGAGGATTCCTGACGTTAAAAAAAAAAAAAAAGGTTAGCTATGAAGGCGTGAATGAGCCATATTTTTGTGAAAAAGTTATCAAACATAAGGTAACGGTACAAGTGTATCAAGATACCATTCTTGAAAAGGTAGTTAAGCCCCATAATAACGCCATGTTCAATACCTAACCAAGTATGGTCCCTCCAGCAACACTCGGCGCCTGGTCATAAAGCTCGGTCCACGCAGTCTTGGTTCTCGTCTAGTCCCGATCTTAATCCGCTGGATTATGATTGATGGTAATTTTTAGAGAGTAAAGCTTGCTCTAAATGCCATGACAATTTGGAGTCCCTAAAAAATCCGTACGATTGGCAGTGAACAACTTCCCCATGGAAAGAGTGCGTGCTTCTTTTGATAACTGGGCTCAACGTTTAAAGGACTGTATTGCAGCCAATGGACACTACTTCGAATATGCTTTTTATATTTTTAATTGTTTTATATTTGTGTATTAAACTAGCACACTGTAAAAGTAATAAATGTTATTTGCAATCAAAAAAATATTTTTTTCTTTATTACAATATTTATGGCAAGACTAGGTATAAAGATATTTAACTAATCTTAGCATTATATTATGTCTCTAAATTTAAACGCGAGCTTATACTTGGTTTGGTCAAAGCAAAATAGATGCAACTACTAAATGCTCAAAACATTTTATCCCATCTTTAGGTGTCATCCAAAATTATAACGTGACGCCTAAAATCAAAATCAACTAGTTGTTTAAATTAGAACTTTCATTATAAAACCGTAATTAAATTTGTTATTTTTAAATTCAACAAAACTACCTTGAGATCATAAGTTTCGTATAAAATATACGATATTTTTAAGTATTTAAAATTAAATTTGATTTCACGGCTTTTTAGATACATACCTACTATATTTATTTAATTTACACAATTTTTACAATAACTTTATTTTATTGGTATCCTGATATTTAGTAATAAAAACGCAAATGCTTGGACAAAGGTTTTATTCGATCACGATTAAAAACAATAATGATTATCAACGTTCGAAGAATCGAAACAATCAAACATAAAAAACTACCTACGTGCAAAGGCTCCTCCGACGGCCATCAAAGTGGACAGGACTATAATAATAATGATGCAAGATCAATTTGGATCCATCCTTATGGTCAGTCAAGGATAGCGGATACGTTTTAGGATAGCTCTGTACTGATATGGTACGAGTTACATCAGATCTCGTTAATAAGCGATGGATTTGAAATATGAAATCGGTTATTGTTACTTATCAATTCATTGTAAGTGCGCCGCCATGTTGGATAAATAGGCAGCGATGTTCCCGCGCGCGGCTTCCGGCGAGCGCGCGACCCTGCATGCTAATATGACACTAACTTGTATGTTTTTTTTTGTTTCTCACCAGTTGCCGGTCACTCGCGAAACTGTCACTCTTGACAGCATACATGCTTTCTAATAGCTGTATATTAGCTTCTGAACGTCATTAATATACAAACTTTTTGCATGTATGTCTAACGAGAAAATATATAAAGGAAAACAAAAAGCTTCATAAGACTTTCACTACATTATAACTTCATAACTCTATAAGTTGTAATGTACAGTTTTCTATACACCTAATATGAAGGTTTTTAATTCATATGATCCATCGTAAATACAATTATGGAAATTTTGCAAATAATACTCCAAAATGTAAGTCAAATATGTAGTTGTTATTTCGTCCATAAAAACTTATTGTTAGTTATCGTGGAATAATAAATCCTTAATTTTCCATTTGTCACATTTATACGAGTATTTCTCTTTAGTAAATGCCACTATAGATGTGTATAAATATTCATTCCTGTCACGAGCGTGGTTCAAGAGACAGCTCGGCTTCTCGACTTGCAGAAATCATAATTTAGAATCGAAACGATAATGTTCACTGACAATGCTTTTGTTTTGTTAAACACAAACATGCATAGTATCAACAGACTTGTTAAAGGGAAGACGAAACCTGTGGTAGTATATACAAAATAATAGTTTTTTTTAAATTGTAAATGATAAAGGCCAATATTTTTTTATCAAGACTAATGTTAGTAAATACTTAATAGTATTAAATAATTTAGTTAATTTCTATTTTCTATAATACAATACATTTTTTATTCATATAAATCTGGTTACCAGTCTCTTATGTACTAAGTATTGTTTTCAAATTCGATTACGTCAGTCATTCAAATCATTCCTTGAATACCGATAGTGTAGTTATGAAATCTATACATATAATAAAATTGTCACTGATCCATTTCTGTACATGGACTATATTAAAAAAAAAACATCACAGGGGCCTTTATAAGAGCAAGAGAACCCAAAACAATGGTTTTCCAGTTTGTCTGTATGTTTGTGCACGCTTGTCTCAGAAACGGCTTAAACAATTTGAATGCGGTTTTTAGGAATATGTTAATAAAAAATAAAAAGTACCATGCATATTTTATTCTTTAAATGTAATAAATCTGTAGAGGAGTAGTCTTTGTACATTGAAAATATTAAAAAAATATACCAGGGTGAAGGGATAACTAACAGAATTCATTTTCAGCATTTTTTAAATCCTTGTTTTTTTTATCTGTTTGTCTTTTAGTTGTGAACACAACAAGAAAAAAAAATCAAATATTCTAACAGGGGCCCTTTATATAAGCAAGAGAACCCAAAACAATGTTTTTTTCATTTTGTCTGTTCGTCTGTATGTTTGTGCACGGTAAACTTAGATACGGATTAATCGATTTAGATGCAGTTTTCGGGAATATATTGTCATGGGATCACTTTATTATTTACTTCTTTACAACAAATAAAGAAGTTATTAATTATTTTAGTACCATTGCTGCTTACCGATTTGAAGGTTTATAGTTTTTATATACATTGGTTAGTACAAAGGGTACGTTTTGTCAAAATCGAAATCTACGCGTACGAAGTCGCAGGCACAGCTATATTGCTAACCATTTACCCCAAACAAAAGAACATAAGTGTAAAACCTAGAACTAAAATTATAATACATTAAACTAACTTATTTATAAAATTTAAGTGTCATTAGTTCATATACAAAACGCTAGATGGCGTTGTTCCAAATGTGTGATATTCTGCATCGCGGTGTTATGGAAAACATATATACGATTAAATTTGGTAGATAATTAAGGGTTTAACGTTATTGAATACATTTATTGTATAGGAACTTTAAGTAAAATGCTTTAGGGTTATTTAATATTTTTTTTGCAATTTACCCCTTCGTAAGTGTTCGTGTATTGGAATCTTGCGAGCCCCTACGCATATGGCTTAAAGGAAATAACATGTGGTTCCAGAAATCTGCCCACGATGAGGTAGTGTGGATACGACCGTTGGTTTTATATATAATATAATTAATGAAATTATTATTTTGATGAATTATTATTAGAAAAAATATATATTTGGGTGTTCTCTTACTATTTATCATTATGTCAATGAATTAGAATAGCTATATAAAATATTGTTTTGAAATAGTCTATGTAAATTTGTTTAGCTATGTTCAGATGTTTTAGTTTTTCAAATATGAAAATCCTATGAGGTATGGCATCCCAGAACTCATAGGTTTGAGTCCTACCCATGTTGAGAAATTTTGTCATTCAATATTTTTTGTTTGTATAATAAAACCCATCCCAGAACTCATAGGTTTGAGTCCTACCCATGTTGAGAAATTTTGTCATTCAATATTTTTTGTTTGTATAATAAAACCTTTGAACAATATTTTTTATTACTAATATAAAATAATATCAATGGTATATCCACACTCGTATTATCATAAAACGGTGACACACCTGCCACATTCCGTCCTTCGCATGGCTTCGGTACCAAATTTTATAGTTACATTATGTGCACTGCCTAAAGTTAGTTTAGCCTAGTTAGTTTAGTCATTAGTCTGATGTTCTTATATCCACAGTAAAAACAACAATCAATTATTAGAACCAATAAAAGTATGATATTATATAAATGAGTTGCATATCTCTAGAAAATGAAACTTTATGTATTCTAATGTATAACCAATCATATTAATGAATATATCGTTTCTTCACGTTCATAAATATTCTACGATATCTTGAGTAGATTCGGTATATTTTTCTCTTATTTATTACAATATATTTTCAAATTAGAAAATACATATAAAATATAAATAAATCATCTGAAAGAAAATTTAAATACCTTACATAAATTCCAATTTTTTTCACGCATGTTTAGTTGGTTTCTTATGTAGGGTTCTTATGCAATATTGATAGAAATACTTAAACAAATGAAAATTTGTGTGTCCGTACTCCGTAGGTCCATTTGGTACAACAATGAAACCAGAAACAACTTTAAAAAGCAGAAAAAAATTAAATTAAAAATTTAAAAACCCCTGATACAAAAAGACAAAGGCAAATAAAGAAATTACGATATAGAATCGTATAGTCTTAAGCCCTCGTAATTTCGTAAAATAGACATCATCGTGCAGCGGTCCCCCGACGCAACGACTTCAATAAATACATAATTTTATTTTAATTATTTTTAGAGGTTTTTTTGTATCGGGGGTTTTTAAATTTTTTATATTTTTTTTGTATGCTATATTTATTGAAAAATGAATAAGCTTGACATGGCTATAAATGTTTATATTTTCAAACATAAAATAGCTTGTAATCAAGATGTTTTATACAAATTAAATAATCATATTCAATACTAGGTGTGCCCGCGACTTCGTACGTATAGATTTCGATTTCGATAAAACGTACTTTCAAAGTTTCATTAACCAACGGCAAGTAGTTCTTGCGTGTAGTATTTTTAGTTTATTTGTATAAATTATTTTATTTTGTAATCACAGATATTTTTTTACAGAGGAGGTAGTCCGATTTCGTATATTTTTTATTAAAAAGGGTTATATTATTCCTGGAGAGGCGGATTTCAATTTCTAAAAAATGTCTTACCGCAATGGTACGAAAATAAGAAATTGTTAACTTCTCTATTTGGCAGCCGATTTTATTAAAATAAATCAAATTCAAAATATGTTTATTCATATAGGTATTTACACGCACTTTTGAATCGTCAATGATTACATTAAATTGGTCAGTATAGTCAGTCTGTGATTAAGCTACCACCAGCTCGGAATGTTGCTCTGTTGAGAAGAGCTGGCCAGAAACTCAACAGTTGCTCTTTTAAAATGAAATTTAACAATGTTTGACTTATACATTATATCAACCCTGCAAATGAGTCAAGGACCCAATTTCTATACATTTCGATCTACCAAAAATTCTGGAATATGATAATAAGTTTATTTAATAATATACTTTTAATTTTAGATTTAAAACTAAGTAAAGGAAGATCTTAGATATCTTGTGGAACCTTATTATATATGCGTATACTCAAGTCCATGAAGGATTTCTTAACTTTTTGAAGTCGAAATTTATTCGTTACGAGCCTATTTTTATTTCTTGTATTGATCGTATATCTGTCGCTGTTTTAAAGGTAAGTATTTAAATTTTGACGTATATATAGTATGTTATTTATAATGTATTGAGAAGTGACCTTAAGAATATTGATTTCTTCTAGTCTAGTCTAGCTTTTAAGTTACAAATAGCCCTAATAGCATAAATGTAAAGTGAAACCCATGACAATACATTCCCGAAAACTTCATCAAAACTGGTTAATTCGTTTCTGAGATTAGAGTGCATAATCGTACAGACATACATAAATAGACATACAAAAATACAGACGAATAGACAAAATGAAAAAACATTGTTTTGGGTTCCCTTGCTTATATAAAGGTCCCCCATTACGTATTATAGAAAATATTTTCCATGTACATACAGTGATCCGTTACAGTTTTTTTTATATGTATAGACGAAGCTTCTTAGCAATCCATGGATTCACCGTGCTGGTGCCGGGCCCATCGCGTTGCAAGGAGAGGAGTGCAAGCAGTGCCTGGGACTTGCGACCCAGGAGTAGGTTTAAGGGGCCCCTTTATTATGCGCAAAAACGCTCACCTTCACCCTCCACACTCCTCTCCCTACCTAACCAAATTTGGAAAGAACCTACTAATGCCGCCTTTGAAGTACGTTCTAGAAATGAACCGATGCTTGTTCTAGAAAGGCCAAGATCTTTAAGTAGGCTATAGAGAGATTTTGCTGTTATACCTCTCGCTCCCACTTCTACCGCGTACAAACTAACTATAAATTTATTTCTGATCAGTTCGTTGGTTAGTTCGTAATACTTATTGAGCTTGAATGTGTGATCCCTTGGGATGTTTGTTTCCCAAGGAACAGTAAGCTCCACAAGTATCACGCGCCTCAGATGTTTCGAATACAGGAATAAGTCCGGTCTGGATGACGAAACACCAACATCCCCAGGGATTTTGTAATGCTTTTCATACGTGTCCATCATGAGAATCCAATCAGGAGCCGCGCCTAATATTGAATAAGGCTTCGCTTTTGATTTTTTGGAGGAGCCTTCTTTTACGAATTCTATAGATCGTTCGGTGGTTGTTATACCCTTCCGCGCTCTTGCTACTGAAAGACTAACCGCTTCCCGTATAATTTCTAATACCTTGTCGTGGCGACGCGAGTATTGACCTTTATCTAGAAGTACCCTACACCCTACTAATAGGTGTTTCGCGGTTCCTATTGCCTCCCCACAGATGTTGCAAGACTTTTCGGAGGCTTTGCCCCATCTTACTAAATTACTTTGATCTGGGAGAGTCATTTGGAATGCATTAAGATAGAATTTTAATAATGCTGGGGACCAATCATAAATTAAGGTGCGCCACTTCAAAGCTAGTGGAATACAAAAATCTCCTATGGTCACCCATTCGTTTTGAATTTCTAGGCTCATCGCGTGGAGTCGGTAATTATCGTTTTCGTCTTGTCGAATAAAAGATTTTGTTATGTCTATGTCTTGAACTTTCCTACTTGATCCTAGCCCTACTTTATTTGTTTGAGCACCTATCATAAACTTTTTATGGAATTGAAGTCGTGACTCGAGCTCTGAGGCAACTTTGTCTTTTGGGAGAGAAGTTACAGTATCATCTTTAGATTTTCCGATGATATGTCTTTTGGTAACTCTTAGATGTTTGTAGAGCTCCGATGGTTTCTTTAATTTTAATCCAAAGTTGTTACGGTCTCTAAATAAGGTTGAAGAGTCCGCTGAGTGCGCTAACCCGAGCCATAACTTCAATGTCTTTATGACGCTTGCATCTAACTTTGACAAAAGGGTTTTATTTATATCATACACGAGGAAAGGCCAATTTAGACGTGATGTTAAATAATTATCGTAAATCCAAGCTTTTTTGACGTTACTTATTGGTTGGTTGTCTACCTTTTTGAGATCGTTTAAAAAGCTATCGACTATTACATCCAACGATGGAGTACGGCCTTGGTAATCGATTTTTTTACCTAAAAATTTAAACGGAGCTGCTTCCGTAACCGTACTAACGCACTGACCGCCTATTATAAGACCCGGATCGTAAGAGGTATATTTGGTATTCCGTCTACCCAGACACAGACTAAAACATTTACTTGGTTTTGTCCTCAATCCGCCCGTCCACGTACAGAAATCCTCAACTACATTTAAAAGTACCTGACATTGTTTCGGATTACGTGTCAGTATCGCGAGATCATCTGCAAAAGCTAGTATGGATTCTGTGTATTTGTTGTTGAACTTAAACCGATAGCCCCACTTTTTTTCATTTCTAATTAATTTGTCTATTAAAATATTAATAACTATATTAAATATAATAGGAGAAATACAACAGCCCTGAAATAAACCAACGTTATAATTAAGTGGTTTTGAATGGTTTTCATTAAAAATTATTGAGAATTTTAATTTTGAATAATATGATGCAATAATGTCGCGAACTACCATAGGAAAGTTATACCATTTAAGCGCGAACATCATTAGTTCATGTCGTACCGACCCAAAGGCGTTTTCTAAGTCTATCCAACAAACCGTAATTTGTCTCTCGCTAGTTCTAGCATCTTTAAGGCTTTCCGATATTAACGTATTATGTTCCAGGCATCCAGAAATTCCGGGCAAAAACCCTTTCTGGTGATTAGGCCTGAAATATCTATTGTTAATCATGAATTGCGTCATTTTAGTTTGTAAAAAAGAGAAAAATATTTTGGAAATTGTATTTGTTAGGGCTATCGGTCTAGTATCCTTGGGATTATTGACATTGTCGTTTTTCGGAATGAGGACAAAAAGGGCTTTTCCGAACGATACCGGTATTTGCTTTCTTGACCAGATTTTACCGAATATATTTAAAAGATGTTTATGGAGCGACGGACATTTTTTGTAAAGATAAATTTCTGGAACCCTCGAAATAATTATA
Organism: Napeogenes sylphis; assembly: GCA_959347405.1. Lineage (NCBI taxonomy): Eukaryota > Metazoa > Arthropoda > Insecta > Lepidoptera > Nymphalidae > Napeogenes > Napeogenes sylphis. The sequence goes on along the minus strand of OY365779.1, from coordinate 34,201,714 downwards.
TTTTTTGATAAAATGAAGAGTGTGCAATGAAAGTTAAAAACTAAATGTTATTCAGAGTGACGCTCTTATTCTATGTATAAATGTTATTTACATTAGCCATATATTTATTTCACAGCTAAAAGAGAAACATAAACAGACAAAAATTGCAAAAATGTTAGAAATGGTTTGTGTTAGTTATCCCGTCACATCCCGGCTATATATATATTTTTAATATTATCAATGTAAAGAGACTACTCTTCCAAAATAGCGTGCACAAACATACAGAAATACAGACAAAAAAACATATAGACAAAATAAAAAACATTGTTTGGGTTCTCTTGCTCTCTTATAAAGATCCCCATTATGTTTTTTTTTTAAATATTTTCCATGAACAGTTTTCGATTAGTGACAGTTTTATCATATGCATAGATTATTTGATATTAAAGAAATATAAATACTTTAAAGCATTAAACATATATATATATATATATATATATAATAAGTTATATAGAAGTATAAAGCTTTTTCAACACAGTCTACAGTTTTTATTTCTCGTTACATAATTATATATGTTCGGTTCGTCGGCCTGCGCGAGCGCAACCTTTAAGGTCGCAGAGCTCTATTATTATTTGCTCTTAGTAAAAACTTGGATCCTTATGCTTCATAAAAGAATATTTAAAAATATATATATTGAAATATTATAATTATATTATTATTATTATATTATCGTTAATAAATCAATATTTATATGTTCTAATAATTAAAAAAACTACCAATTATATAGAGGAAATACGATAAACTACTTTCACATTCCTCATACAAGTATAATATATATAAAATCCAACGGTTTTACAAAAATGCATAAATTGTAAATTAAAATCGTAATAAAGTGTTGGTTTGTCAACGTCATACGTGAAGGTGTAACATCCAGCAGGTATAGGCATGGGCGTACCCAGGTTCTGTGCTAGGGGGAGGGGTGTGGGGGCAAACCAGATTTCATTGATATATTTTTGTAATTTTGGAACTGTAATGAAGATTTTACATTTTAAAGTTTTACGAGAGAATTGTATTTTTTTGTAATACATAGATCTATAACAACGGAAAAGTTACTTTTCTCGTCCTTGACTAACCTTCCTGAGAAAGCATTTCTGAATCTTCTTCAATTTTAAAATTAAATTGGTTTTGTTTTGTAATTTAAAATACTAATTTTAATTTACAATAGAAGGTAGTAGAGGGGCAGCTGCCCCCCCCTCGGTGCGCCCAAGGGTATAGGTAGATAAAAGTAGTAAGTATAGGTAGCAGTATATGTGACGATTTATAATAAAAGAAAAATAATTAAACTTACGTTATTACGAAAGCACCTTTTTTAACAAATAAAATAAATAAAAGAGACAGTACCAGTTTGGATGTAGGTAATTCCCCTGATGTTAAACATTACAAACGGTGTCTACATTTTAGTTTATTTTAACGAAAATAATACATTTAAAAATACCAAATTTAATTATCAAGTACAGCCAATATCTATATGGTACCTACTGTGACTAAAGATTGACAAACCGGAAACAGGAATCAAGAATCAGATATCGGAAATGGCTCAATGGATTGCAAAAAATAATTCCTTCCATACCAATTGTATCACATTTGAACGGAAACAGTGTGCCCAACATTAACAAAAGACGTCTTGAATAGATAGTTTCGCCATACGTGCCTCTGGTTTAGTTCTACCGTTGATGAGCTTCATAGGAAACGTTCGTGAGCGATGGAACGGGGCTCGGCTTAGCAGTGAGGGGGGTGAGGGGGCCGGGCGGCGGGGGCTTCCGGCCGCGTCGGCGCACCGTGGGAACGCACCTACTCCATAGATTAAATGATGGCAACTAATTAATTTAAGTTTACACCATGTAAAAATAGTCCCGTACGTGACCCGACCTGTTTGTACTGTAGGAACTTACCTACTGCCCACTTTCTTCGCCAACAAGATAGAACTTGATAAAAACATTAAGTTTGTGGTGAGTTTAAAAGAGAATGCAAGTAAACGCACATACCGACTTCCACATTACTAGTTCTATCATCTGTCAGCTCACATCTGTCAACTTAATCAGTGGAAAAATTATGATCCAACAGCTTTCCAGTCCTAAATATTAATAATATAACCGTTTAGAACGTAAAATACATGAAATAATTCGATTATATAAAATATCCACACTTAATTAATATAACAGGTGGGACGTCAGCCTTTGAAGGCTCAATTCGGGATAATTTTGAGATTTTATCTATATGGGTATTCGCAGTGTGGAGCATCCTTTGTGCTCGGGTAAGGGGGAGGCGGGGGGGGGGCGCACCTGGCGGAGCAGATGTTTTCATTCAAACAACTATTAAATTTTATCAATTGCGTTTTACACTCCATTCATTATATTATATATAGATACATATAAAGGTATGTGTGTATAAGGTTATATTATAATAGTTTTATTTCTAATAATAATCTTACATAGATACATTGCTTACTTTATTGGCAATACATATAAATTTGAATTTGCAGTTTATAAACAAATACTATTTATCTTGTTCTCTTTTTTTAAATAAATAAAGTAGTAGTAGTAAAGTTGTATTAGAATTAAATGCGAACTATTGCTATAGTTTCTTTTAATATAAAAGCATTAGATAAAAAGTAATGAAGGTTAGGTCATATAAACTGTATTCGAATTATCAGAATATGAAAAAAATACCCCCTGTGAAGTCATTGTAATTAAAATATAAATTAATTGTTTTTAACTGAAGAATAAATTCGTAAACAAGATTTAGTTTAATTTGATTTTAGCTGTAGACAATTTAATTGACATATTGATAATTAATAATTAATGATTATAAATGTTGAAATAATACCTATAATATATATTTTCTAGTACCTAATGGTAAAATGATTTATTTTTACTTATTTAATTGAAAACTGGTGTCTGGTTACTAATATCTAAAACATGGCAACTTACTGACAAAAACAAAATTTAAAAAAATATTTTTTTTATATTCTAATATTGATTGAAACCCATGCTGGCCAAATTGACGAAAACTTAGCTACAATACCTCTTATTAAATGATACAATAGTTCTTATCAATTCAGCTTCATTCATAATTCTAGAGATAACAAGACATATGACATTAGTGATGTAGAGTATATTGCCCGAATGAGTATTATTTGCAAAAAGTTTTAATTTAAGTTTAATATCAATAATAATGTCACAGGACAAATCACACACATTGATCTAACGCCAATGTAAGCAAATTATTTGCTTGTGTTAAGGGTGTTAAACAACGATACAAATACATAGAAATACACAAAATAAATATTATGAATATATTTAATAAACGGCCAAACCTAGAAATACAGACATCTATGCTCATCATATATATGCCTGTCCTGGTCGAGTATCGAACCCGAGCCTTTGCGCGATACGTTAGGGCGGTGAACTTACTATACAAAAAGAAAATAGGTGCAGTGAAATTGATATTGATGTAGAAAATTAATAGCTTGTAATCAAAATTACTGCAATTGCATAGTAATCTATCTCAGGTAATTCATATTTCTAGTTTCTTTAATGAAAGAAGGTGGGAAGCCTGTTACAGAGATTACATAGTTATCTATACGTAAACTTCTATTTAGAACTAAATCATTTGAAATTGTATCTTAGTTAACTTTGAATAGAATTCAAATTGTTTTGCTCATGATTATGCTTTTGATATCAATGAACCAGTTCATGTTTATCTTATAGCAAAATAATATTATTAAAATTATTATTAACTTCCGTTTGTCCAAATATATAAGAACTAGATTTAATTAGGTTTGATAACCAATGAGGTTTCATACATTAAAATTTTAGTGATAAATACTATTCCCATTCTAAAAATTAAAGTGAAATAAACACTTAAAAAAAACCTGATTAAATAATTCATATAATAATTTACACAGAATTAGAATATAAATATAAACACATTTTGTATTATCATACGCCATAATTGCTTAGACGTTAACACCACAGATTATTTAAAAATAAATTGTCAAGCCCATGAACAATACTAAGTTTTTACACGCCATTTTTTTGTACATTTTATTTTAATTGATTTGTGATATAGTTTTTATATTTCGATAATATTATTATTAGATCTCTATTATTTAGTGTAGAATAAATTTTATACGTAGTAAGGACCAACCAAATATTTAGTTAAAAATATAAAAAAAAAATGATCTGTAGTCAGTAGTGCTTATAATTTTGGCGGGAAGCCAACACGAATGGCGTAACGAAAATAACATAATTTTTAGTCCCAAAAAATCATAAACGCCAATAAATAACACCACGAGTGTATATTTTCTTTATGATCGACCTCTTCTGAGGTTATTAAGATATTAATATAAATAGCTTGTGTGGTGGTGCTTGTACTAGAATATCCTCCCCTAATTCATTGATATTCCGCCATCTTTGTAAGCCGACCGATTGTGATACACTTACAATATCAAATAACAGTGAAGAGACAAGGTATTTTAAAATGGTTTTCGTTATTTTCATTCATGTACGGGTGGTTTAGTTATTCTCCCACGGTATGAATGGAGTGCGCTGGCGCATGTTTAAGAGCACAGGAAAGAAAGGGCCCCACTTCCCTTGCAGAGGCGTATGGTGCTACTTCCGGTCGCCGGATCCCTCATTGTTTCCTACTTAGTATTTCCTTTAAAGTAATTAAGTGTAAGTTTAATAAATATATTCTTCCAACTCAAAGTTATCTTTTCTGGTCTTGAATAGAATATGTGTATATTGGTATTAACATTCTTAAGTAAATAATTTAGATAAAGTACATAATATATGATATATTATAGCTACTCTATTTGTATGTTGGTATTTGGTATACATTAACTTTAATTAGTTATAGGTATTTATTTAGTATGCTGTACCTATGTATAAAATAAGTAGGTAAATATAACAGCTAATATCCTTTCAAATAATATCCTACTAATAAAAGTCCTTACTGTAATAAATAGCATAGATATATAATATACATTATTTTTATATAAATAACCGATATACACACATCAACTAATTTATATTATGACAATATTATTTTGTTTGAAAATAATTTTATTTTGTTTTAATTATTTAAGTGATTTAAACTTGTATATCGTCTCTTTGTGTTATCTTGTAATGTATTCTCAGGTTGACTGATAGATAATGCTCTTGGCATTAAGTCCGCCTTTTGTACCTTTATTTCACTCAATAAAGATTTAATAATTTTATAATACTAACATAAAAATTAAAAACATAAACTTAAAAATAAAAAATAATAATAAAAAAATATATTATTTCTACACAATGAAGGTATAATACGAAAACAACTAATAGCCAGTGACATAAATTTAACTTCATAAATAGTTATCTATACATATAATAAGACAGTAAAAATGGAGTGTCTGTACATTAAATATTTTTCAAAAAAACTGTTAGGGGACGAGTAAAAGAAACCAAAAAAACAAGTTTTGGATTTTTTGTCTCTGTCTGTCTGGTACGTTATAACATCAAAACAACTAAACGGATTTGAACGTGGTTTTCACAAGTGGATTACATATAATCTTGAGCGTTGTCAAAAGTTTGTTTCGTCAAAATCGATTAAAAGAAAAAAAGTTATGGTCATTTGAAAATTTACTTTGTTTCGCACACAGGGGTAAAAAAAAATAATATAGGGAACAATTAATACCTAAAAGTTATGTATCCTAGGGAGAGAAGACAAACTTTCCGTTCAACATAACAAGGCTGTTTTTTTAACTATACAGTGCGTGCGTGCTCATTTAGGTTAGTTTACTAATAATATCTCATCATTCAATCTCATCAATAATAATTAATATCTCACAATGAATAATAAAATTGATCAAACGCGTTTATTTCTACATCGAAGTACATATATAGATAAATAAACAAGTATACTCACAATTTTATATTCTTAAAACCATCAATTTTAACTATCAATCACGATAATAATGGTGTTTGTAACTTACATCTGTCAAAAATGTTAGGAAATGACTTACGTAAATTGTTAAGAATCAATAAGCTTTTGAACATCTCCTATTATTTATTTTGAAAGCTACAAAGTTTTAATTGAACGTAATTCAAGAAGTAAATTCATTGATAGAGCTGACCTTAAAAAACTACGAAAACGGACTAATTCAAACTTTCACAATCAATGAATTTGTTTTATTCGCGACCCGACTGGCAGACGTATACCCATCTCATTACGTGTATACATTTGCAGCGCGTGTGATAAGGACGAATAGCGGAAGTAAGATAAGAATGGCGCGAGCCTGTTCATTGATGTTTCCTTTGAGATATTCCTATAAAACAAGGTGCTTCATTGTCAATAGTTTAGTTTTAACCTTAAAGCCGGTGAAAGTATGTTGTTATATTTAAAACATTTTATTAGACTTGGTAATGACCAGTTTTAAATAAAAAATATAGTCTATGGAATGTTAATTAAATAAAAAGATAATATTCATTATAATTATATAAAACAATACATAGAAACCGTAAAAACTAAAAACTTTACAAATAGTTTTAACGTAAAAGTAAAAAGTATATTCAACGTACCTATGACATAATCGCAAGTTTCATTGCGTCCCCTCCCCCTCCCCCTCCTCCACAGGGTGACGTCACAGGCAATTCTCGCCAAATAAATCCCTAGATTATTCCAATTCAATTTGTGATGTTCAAGTCATATCAGAGATTCAGTTTGAATAAGCGAAGTTTATTTTAGAAATGTAAATATTATCTAACAAAAGTTTTTGCTTAAAATAGAATTATTTTACGTCATTCCTTAAAAACATCAAAAAAATATAGCGATCTTGTTTTCTTTCTTTCTTGTGATCGGAATTATATCGTATAATATATATCCTTGTTTTTAGTGTAGTTTTTTTTGTTTTTAATATATGAAATAACCTATTTTTCCATGTTGGGTTAGGCAGTTTAAAAACCAAGATGTAGGTACATAGAAGGTTATTATTATATAATAAAGAGTTGTGGTTTTTAAAACTATAAGATAAAGAAATCAGCCATCAGAATTATGACTTGGATTTATTTTTGAACTGTATTATATTTATTTTTATATCTCACATTCTTTTACTAACGTTAAACCTTAACCTCTTTATTATTAGTGTTAATTATGGCGACAAACATTTTGACAGATGACACACGCAAAAACAAATAATGTTCAACATGATAACCAAAGAGGAAAATGTAAAAAACTATATGCAGCGTATAACGCGTATCCGGTTCACGCTCGCATACAACACTAGATATTACATACTTCAATGGCACAGAACACGTAGTTACTAGCTAACAGGGCTGCCATTTTGTAAAGATATCTATTATTAATTTTGTAAAATTAATTTAATTTTAAAATCAATTGGAACATAAGTTTCGGTATTAAAAAGGCATCTTTATTTTGTGCCTAGTCATAAGAATCTATTTTATGTGTGTGTATATATATGTATGTATATATGAGCCATTTTTTTTTCATTATCGAATGCCTGCCGAAGTGAGAAATGTTTTATATATAGTGTCTAATTATAAGCTTAGTAAAATACAGTCATTGTGTTCTAAGCAGCCCTAGTAGTGAATGAAACAGTGCGTCCGGCGACTGAGCGGCGAATGGGAGCGGAAACCCGCGGTTAGTCCACTTCCTGTTTCCTGCGGGGCGTCGCACGCGCAGCCGACCGCGCCACCGAGCCCGCTGAACACGACTTTACTGACTGCATTGCTGTCATTTTTATTGTTTTAGTTTTTATTGAAATCATTCCACGTTATATTACATGATCTTGTTAAGTATTTATTTATATTTTTATCAAATACATTTTTTACAAAAAACAATTATTAATTATTATAGTTATATTTCACATTACAAACATTATAAAAAAAAATTGTTTTGATTTTAGTTAATACATATTTATTATTTATATAAGTTAAATAATCTTGCATTTTTTAATTTATTTGTAAGTATCTATATATTTTTTATTAAGAGATTTACAATCATTTTCCTACACGCGGATACTCTATACAATACTGGAATACAATACAATACAAGAAATTAAAAAATATACGATAAACAGTAGCCTCACTATTCGACAAACGATTAACACATTAATTATACCAGTATGTATGAGTATGTATGAGTATAGCTGCCGATTCACCCACGCAATCCAAGATCACCCACGCATCCCCCACTCTCCCTCCCTCATCCCACACCCCATACCCGCAGTAATAGCGTAGGCTTACATATACAGTATACTGTGTACATAACAATATAATTGCAGAATGCACATTCTATTTATATAATTATTTGAAAATGTTTATTATATGTGGCTTCAAATTCACTGACATTTTAAACTCATTCTATATAACATTAAATATTTTTCGACATAATCTAGTCATTTTCTTTACTCGTTTCTCTTTACATAAATTTCCTCTAATTAACAGATCTTATCCATCTTTTGTGAACTTGATAAAGTTACGTTTTTTACTATTAAATATAAGACAGGCTTAATTTATTTTTATATTCGCTATCGCACGCCGTAACTGCAATAAAATACCTAAAAAAATGTTATTAGTCAATATTAATATATAATAATCTTTAATTTGTACAATGCATCTGATTTATATTCATCTAGATATAACAAATACTTATTTAATAACTACAAAGATAATTTGACTTTAGTTTATTTTTTTTCTTAAAAGGTCAGTTCTAACAATTTAAAGGATATCTGAACCCAAAATCCTGCACTGTAATGCAAAATAATGTTATAAAACAAAAAAAAAACAAAAAACACTGATCCATACAGAAACTAAATTGAGACATTTCCATTTCCCGCTGATGAAAGAACCAGAGGGTGGGTTATCCCTCCCTCGCTTCATTCATAAAATAACAGACTTCGTTACGACTCACGTATTTGCATAATGATATTCAGCCTACAAATTCAGATGACAAAATTACTCAATATCTAACCTTCTATTTGAAAGGTATAAAAGTTTTTTTTTTGAGATCTGTAATAGTTTTATTTATTATGACGTTTCTTTAGAAGTGTTTATAATCTACAGCTTATTATATTTATATTGTTCTTTTTTTATTATCATCTAATTAGCAGATTCATATAACTTTTATAAAAAATCGTAATAATCACAATACAACATTTACAGGTACAAAAGTAAATGTCAGAACTTTTTTTTTATAGCTCTGTATATTTTTTGTAATCTATAACGTAGTTCGAAATGTAGCGCCAATAAAAATTTCAGAACTTGTGCAAGTTTTTTTTCATATTTTTTTTATAGTTCTGTAAAATTTCATCATCTATATAGAAACGTCATCTTCATAATGATGTGTCTAGTACATAGTGGAGCCACCCTAAGATGTGTTTACCGAAATAAAAAAGACAGCAAATAAGAATCTCGATCGGCCTCTCTCTTGTGTGTTTGATTAGTCATTAGACAAACATAAATATGAGTTTCCCATCTTCCCTGTGTTATAATTTGTTAGACACTCATGCCTGCCTATGCCTTTCCTACGCTATGTGTAACTCTATGAAAAGTTAAACTTTAGTGACCTATACTAAATATCTTAAATATTAAATAACATAGGAGTGAAGCAAAGCCAATGGCTTTCCAAACATGACGTAATTGTAAGCTAGACACTCCGTCGCGACGCCCTACCCCTTAACTGCCCCTGTAACTTTACAACTTAGTGATTATTTATTGGGAGCCAATAAACTTTGTCAGGTCATAGTTTAAAGTTATTTTAAATGTTTGTTGTATTAAGTTGAATAGACGTGGTAATAATAAAAAATATATATATAAAAAGACAAATACTTATTTAAGTATATAGACAATAAATTTAAATACTAACAAGTAACAATTAATAATAAATCACGTTACATTATCCCACTAACTCTATGTTGATACGTTACGTCCTATTCCTTGACTAGCTTTACACAAGTTTAGTGGGGGTGGATACTGTTGGCAGAGGGAGGAAAGTGGAGATAGAGGAGGGGTATCGCGTGGGCCGCCAGCAACATGAATGAACTCCTTTCAACGGTCTGAACTTAGAAATGTTAATTTCGTCACGATTAGTCGTAGAAAGTGCAACGTGGGTGAATGGCTGATTGTAAAATATAATAGATATCGGTTAATCAGCTGGCTGTTATAATGTAGCTATAAAAGAATATTCAATTATTATTCAGTTATTTGATTTTTTATATAATGGCAACAATGTTATTGGCAGTTATAAAATGTGGTATTTGTATGAGTTTCTAGATTTAAGAACCTTACCTGAATACGTAAATCTACAATGTATTACCTCATAGAAAAATCATCAACCTAATCGTTTATTTTAATTATTTGTGGTCAGCGTAATATGTCAATTTCCTCTACTCTCTTCTATCATACGTTATCTCAATGGAAAGTCTGCTTCATCATTTTTCACGCACTCCATACATGTCTTTCTCTTCTGTTTTTCTCTTACATCCACAATTATAATTAAAGCTCTTAAGATAACTTAAAATATATCTATAATTTAATAACAGGATAGAAAAGAAAATTCTGAATGTAGACTGTAAACAGTTGTAACTAAAAGGTTATATAACAACGTGAATCTTAAGGATTTGTACAAACTACTGTACAATAACAATTACCGTTGTATGTTTCTTCAACCACGTACCTTCTTATATCTTTGAGAATCAGAATGAGCAAGCACACGTTGGTTTTTTAGTACGAAGTCACATTAGGAAGTCTTTTTTGTATGTAACAAATACATACAGTTTGTTAATCAAATTAAACTTACATTCCAGTTTTTCAATGAGGGCTTATTAGTGTAGTGGTTAGTGACGCTGAATGTTGAACCAAAGTCAGTGAGTTCGATTGTTCCATACACAGATTGTTCTTTCCAGACTGAATGTATTTTGTGTTTGTAAAATCTTTCACAACATATTACGTAATCTCTAATGCGGGAATTGTTTTTATTAAAATAATGATAATAATAATATAATAATCTGAACATTTATTTTCAACGTTGCTTTAATTACTTTTACATTCTTAGCAGAGAGAAATTTCATCCCAGAAATAAACTATCCTATAAACATATTTATCCTATTAGTGGACCTACTTATACTTATAATTAATTTGATTTTACAATTGAAATCTATAATACTAATATTATAAAGCTGAAGAGTTTGTTTGTTTGAACTCACTAATCTCTGGGACTACTGGCCCGAATTGAAAAATTCTTTTTGTGTTGAATAGTCCGTTTATTGAGGAAGGCTATAGCTGTATATATCATCTCGCTGTGACTAATAGAAGTTAAGCAGCAATGAAAGCTGCAAATTTAATACAATCTAATAGGTTCTGACTGACTTAGTTATAGCATACAGTCTAAACCGCAGGTCGTAGAGATAATAAAATTGGAGGATACATTTGTTTTTCTACGTAGTGGTGTACTAAGAAAAGATTTTAAAATTCCACCCTTAAGGGTTTTAAATATCAATTTTGTATGGAACTCGGCGGCAACACTAAAAACCACGCGGACGAAGTCGCGAGCGACCCCTAGTGTGACTATAATTTATCGAGTGTATTATAATTAATAGTTGGCTCTGTAGTGTTCATTTATAAACAATCTCACGAGGCTAGTTAATTAATGTTATCGATTTTAAAAACTAAACAAATTGAATTGTTATTGTAAACTACACTGATTGCCGGATGCGAGTAGCTATCTGGACCGGACGTACGTCTCTTGTGATCTGGAATTTGTATATGTCTGAGTATGTGCAAATTATGGATTTAGGACGCAGCAGTCGTTGCTTCATTATTTCATACGCTGTAATAACATTATACATCCACCTATGTATCTATCAACAGATAATAAGTTAGATTTTCTATATATACAAAACATTGGTGGTAGTGCTCCCATTTCGTTATACATATAGCACATTTTGATTCCAAATATAGCGAGTAAAAGTTTCCACCAATCAGATGAGAGCACTTCCTAACAGCCTTTTCACAATGCGATTTAATAGGTACACTAGTTGAACTAGCACGTCAGCAGCCATTACACAATCCATTGATGGACACTTTTATTCCCGACTTTGGGAAATAGTGCGCCGTAGATTGGATCATTAAATGTGCCCATTAATAAATTGGCTAATGAAATGGCTGCTTAAATTTTGCCTTAAGGTTAACAAAAAAAAGTTGTAAATCTAGAAAGAAAACTTTTATGACATCACGGGGATTAAGGACGATAAGTGTCACACGATAAGGAGGTGAAATATAATTTACCGATACACAAAACACGTTAAAGTTGTGTTGTGTTACGATTATCGGTGTTGCAACGCGAGCTCTTCCTGTCCGTCCGATATACGACACTTCGACACACACGCACAATCCCACAAAATGCGGTTGATATCAATGATACGCACTGTAATACAATAATGATAAAATCTTTGAACTTGTATTTCTGAATAGGTATATTACCTTTTCAAAAAGGTTTGTTATTACTTTTGTTACTTTATTTATATTGTATTGTTATTATAATCGTGTACCTAATATGATAAAAGTTCAACAGTACATACTTAGCTAATTGATATTTTTACAGATTTAAAATACTGGTAATTATCCATAATGCTAAAAGTTAATCTGTCAAAGTTTTTTTTTATAAATAGCACTTATGAAAAGTTCAAAGAGTAGATTCATGGAAAACAATAAATAAACTCCATCAATACTCTTTAAAGTTACTTACTTATTGAACATAACTGTGACACAGTAATACGGTATATTATTTTCTTAATCATCATTTATTGCAATACTAAATATTACCGCTGAAATGACACCTCGCACTACGTTAAGCAAACGGAATTACTGTCACTTTCAAATGATATCCGTATTTATGAAAGATATTTTGATGCTGGGATTTAATGTCATTGTTGGCGAGCCATAAATTATTTGTACTTACCTAATTCGGTAAATGACTTACTTATTAGCTTTAGCATATAATTTAGGTATATTTAGGAATTCTAACAACCTTTTGGATTAGTTCTAGTAATTTTATTGTTTACTTATGTTGTGTTAATTATTATCTTTTAGAATTAAATATTAAATTCTAAAAGATATGAATTTATCATAACCAATGAGTTTGTAATGATTTTAATTTTTTTATGAACGAGATATTAAAAAAGTCAAAGAAATTTATAGAAATTTTATATCGATAATTATTTAATTTATGCAAACCATTTCAGCTATAGGTACTTAACATGAATACCTTTATAAAATATATTTCTTGCCACCTTGTTCATCCCTTTAAATAAAAAAAATAAATATCTAAATTATAAAATATTATATGTTTAACGTAATGTAAGTAGGCGTCTATCAGTCATATTATTAGGTAGTTAATATAAATACGTATGGCAACAAGCTAAACTAGTGACGTGAATGAAAACTGAGAGACTGCAGCAGCGTCGGCGTCGCGTAGGCAGAACCGACAATGAGGACATATTTTTATCTCGATAACCGATGACCGTAGTTTTAAGCAATTCGCATTACTATTCAGATAATTCACCAGCCAGCCTGACATACTTCATTATCTCATGTTTTAGCTAATAATGTCATACGAGAGTTGAACTGTCTGGAATGTCTTTATTTTTGGTGATTAATTTTAAATGATGCCGTTTTGTTAGAATATTTACGATACAACATCATGCAAAAAGTATGTCTTAAATAAAACGTTACGTTTACAAACCACAAGATATAACAAGTATAATGTAGATTAGAACGCTCAAGAATTTTAGTGACTTAAAAAAAATTACGTTTACAAACCAACATAAGAAAGTTATAACAAAATATTTATAGATTAGAACGCTCATGACTTTCAGGCTACAATTTATTATTTATATTTGGTATAACTAAGCTTAACATTTACCATATAAAACAATTTTTCACTTTGTTTTTACAGTAACAATAAATATTAAATCGACATTGAAGTATGTTATGACGAGTGACGTAAATTAATAATAAAGCCTCAGTTCTTTATAACATAATTTAAAGTAAAAAAAGAATAAGCTGATGAATGAATGACTTGGAAGCTCAATCCATTCATTTCCTCATGAGAATCCACATCGTGTAAATTAAATTTAAACTTGTACTCGCCAGGATATTGAGTTGAATTTATTATCCACGAAAATGAAACAAAAGGCACGAATATATTTTTAAGTTGTTTATTCTGAATTTTGTATAATGCATTTCTTTGGAATATATATAGTTGAATAAGAAAAAGACTTGATCCATTGACTCTATCCATTTCATATCTGACGTCAGTATTCGAAGTGGAAGCCGCCTCACCCGTGCCGCGTTTTCATCTTTTATTTATAGACGATTGATTGATGAAGCGAAACGTCGTATGAATGAATCGATTTATGGTTTCGTTGAGCGGACACTGTTTATGTGTTCTCTTGACGTCAGGAATTTTAAATGGGAAACGAATAACAGTTTGAGCTTGATTTGAACCCTAGCTACCTATCACCCGCATTTTAAATTATTCAATCATCTTGATGCTCGATAGAAGTCATACCATTGCGAGCATGGTTGGCTGAACAATGATTCATTAAGCCATGTTAGTGATGGGTCAATATGGTTTATCGATTTCCTTATTCAGACATTGATAAATTGGCATTAAATACACACATTACCTAAATAGTAAATAGTCATCAATTTGGTCAAGGTTACAAGACATCTAAAATTTATTTCAAATTATCTATTAAGTTTTTATTACTTTTAATTGCTATACGTCGAAATAGGAATTGAGCTTCATTTGACAATGGCAGGTGTTTTAAATTGGCGCTAAATTGCATGTGCTGTCAAAATCTATTGTGGCTATTAAGATCATCAAACGGGCAATAGATTACTCATGTTTCGAGATGTAATTGTTTAATTTCGGTCTTGAGATAGGTTAGCAACGAAATGAGTGGTTGCTCAATTCACTATGCTTGTTATCATCGCATCGGGATCCGTTTGAAGTGCCGCTTCCTGTGCTGTGACCTGCCTTATCGACTACTACGATGCAAAGTACCGCTAAATATCAACCAGTATGTTTTATTTATAAATCATTTGAATTACATTAGTTAATTTAAGCCTATATAACATATGTAATATACATATTTGTATTTTTGTTCCACTGTCAGCATTTAGAACTTTTATATTAAATTTAAACGCCTAATTCTAGTATTGGTATATTATTTAGAAGACCCTCTGGCTACGTGACTGCAGAGTCAGATGATAAAGAACAATTTATTAATAGAACACCGTTTATCTTAATATGCTTCTACTTATAGTATAAAAATATCTGAGGGTTATTAGTTTTAACTTAGTTTTTTTTTACAAAATAACATTGTATTAATAATTTTACAGATGAATTTGGTTCGGTTGGAAAGACGAAGACTATTTATAATATTGTATTGTTGAAAATATTAGTTTTCATTTATAAATATTAGATGAACAGACGAATTATTGTAGTACTTGTTAATATATAATAACTAACGGGAATTCTCTCGTACATATCTCTACGTATAGCTTAATTAAAATTGTACTCCACAACCATCTATTTATAGCACTGTAGTGGTAAACCAGATTAAACTCATCCCGCAAAAGAAAACAAATTACTTTCGTATTATAATTACACAAGCATTTATTTCACGTCGAACAATTATACTGCCACTGCTCATGCATCTCGGGGCACAGGTCAAAAAATGCGATCGATAAATAGCAGGATTTGACAGCGAAATAGCGTGTTTACGAATAACTGCCACGAGCACTCACAAATCTCGAATCAGCCATACGATGACATGTATAATCCATCTTCCATACATGGGTCATAAGATCCGTGGGGCCATATTTTATATGGATTTTTTTTTCTCAATTTAAACATGAATTCAATAGAAGCAAACAGGTTTATCTATTGTAATACATCAGCCGGTCACATTTGCGTCTACTTAGCTGGAATCTCGTGCGTCTATTCGGAGACGTAGAAAACAGATCCTGTCGCAAATATTACATTAAAATTCTCATGGCGCTTACATACGCTGAAAATAATGAGGTGTTCTACACGAGTCGCTCGATACACCAGGATCTAAATATATCGAGACTAAATTCGAGGTAACGATACATTGTAGGGCTAATGACACATCTAAGCTTCCCGTTATTAGTCAAAACTCGTCCTAAATAATTTAAGCTCGTATTTTATTACGATATAGTGATATCATAATCAACAATTGTAGAATTTAATCGTTAAGTTAAATCAATGAAATATAATATCTAATATATAAAAACATGTTAAGCTTATTAAAATTTTAAATAAGTATAGAAAGAAAAATGAAACCGTAATACGTCCCGCGGCGATTTCCTGGACGCGGGTTCGAATCCCTCTATTATTTTTAATTCTATATTTACTTAAAATTTAATAAACCATCAATTATATAAGTTTTAACAATACCGTTAGATGGCATTTAGTTAGGTCTCTTAAAAGTCGAATAAGCTATAATTCCTTTTATCACATGCCAGCCGGCCATCAAACGTCGGGCTGTCGACATCTGTTGCCCCAATTTAAACGAAACTAAGTACTCCCAAGTATATACAGGATATAATTCTAACAAATTATATTTCCATTTGAACAACTAAAACTAGACTTCAAAGTTTTATTCCAGACATTTACATTGGAATCTTATAATAAATTATAAATATAAACGTATATTTTAGTGCATTCCATCAAATAAACATGGCGCAGGAAGGAAGGAGACAGGAGCACATCCTGCGGAGGAAGCGACGCGCCGGGCTTCCTTCTGACGACTCATAAACCGACTATTTATACACCGTAGGCGGCTTCCATATTGTATGTTATGCACTATTGCTGTTCTATTTTCAATTTAATAAAATACCTAGCAGTGGACGCTATGCTGCTCTTTATTCTTTTTTTTTGTCAATAAAGTATAAGTAGTTAATGATTGCATTCTCAATTTAAATGATGACACTATTTCGTCTTTTTAAATATAATTATTCTATTGTAGCACCCATTGTGTTAGACAATGACAGTAATTTAAACAATTTTAAGAACATTTTTATTGTCTTTTGTTTAACACTTAACATCTAGCTTGCCGGCTACAGATAACGACAGGGATCAGCCTCGTGAAGCATCTTACACGTAAAGAAAACAAATATTGTAGTAAACATTCGTATTTATAATATAATGTTGTCGTTTTATTTACAAATAAATACAAATTTAGTTAATAAATAAATGGTAAATTATCTACATCTTAATAAGTATGTTTTATATCTCATTTCTTAATCTTTTCTGGATCTGTGTGGAATCCAAAATACTAATGTTAGCGTTTTCTTATGACACGTTTCGGTCTCAAGAAAATTTGAGACTTTCGGCGTTCGGCGACACGTTCACGTACATTCACACTATACGACTATATTTACAAGAGACGATCACTCGCGAGCGCACGCACACTCCGCACCGCGCACTCGCGGCCTCACGGGCGAGTCCTTCCGCTCGCCAATAAATATTTGTACAACGAGGGCGCGCGGTGGGACTAGATAATACTGGAGAGCGGCGGCGGCTCGGGGCAGCGGCAGCCGGGCCGGCGGCAGCGCGCGTACAGCGACGCGCCCGCCGCCGCGCAGCCCCGCAGCGGCCAGTACAGCCACAGGCACGGCAGCGGCACCGCCAGCGCTGCCACGCATGCCAGCCGCGGCCCGCACGCGCACGGCTCGCCCGCCTCCTCCTCGCCGCTCCCGCAGTGGTAGAACAGCGCCTTGGCGCAGCACATGCACGACGCGTAGTCCACGCACGCCTCCGCGCTGCACAGGCACGAGCCGCACAGCCAGCGCGACGGCAGCGGGCGCGGGCGTGCGCACTGCTCGCAGCGGCAGCGCCCGCAGCCCTCGCACACGATCGAGTCCGCGGAGGGCGGCGCGCGACGCTTGTCTGCGCCGGGCTGCGCGGTCACCGGCTTGAGCGGCGTCGCGGCGCGGCGGTGTGACGGCGCGGGCGCGCGTCGCGGCGCCTCCACGTAGGCGTTGCGCTCGCGCTCGGCCTCGGGGCGCGGGCGCAGCAGCGACACGGGCCCCGCGCGTGCGCCCGCGCCGCCGCCCGTGCGGTGCACGCGCGCCGTCGGCTTGGGCGGCCGGGGCGGCGCCGCCGGCCCGCCATACTCGTCCATCGAGTCCGGCTAACGGCTCTCTGGGCCGTCGCCTTCCTGTTCCCTCATCGTCCCCACCTGAGGACGGACCAAATTGTTCTCGTTAGTATTGTGACCGTTGCGTTAGTCGTGAACCCGTTCGATATTCAGTGGCCGTGGCTCGAGTGTTGTGTGTTTCCTTGATGGTTCTTATTGAATACTTTCCGATGACTTCAACCCGAAAGTATATTGATTAAACTATTGTACTATAGACTCTATTGACGCATAAAGTATCGATATGAAAATTTCTTGAAAATGTATTGATGAACATAGTTGCCGCCGCGGACACGTATACATACGTATCTAGTGGTACACTGACACTGCTCTCATCTATATTAATAATTATAAACTATCCTAAAAAGTCAGAATACTGTAAATAATATATCTCTTAAAGATTTTCTTCAATAGATTCGCAATATCATTTACATAATCAAGCTATTTATTGAAAAGTAAAAAAAAACGATTAAACAAAAGCTATAAGTTATTTGTCTAACCATATCAGCACTGATTTGATCTACTTAAAGAAATAATATTAATATTCATTTATTAACTGCTTATTGAGTAATATTAAATTTTATTTTATTACATATTAATACTAATTTATAGTTATTTCTATTGCATCTTAAATAACTAGTTGGTTTTTCCTTGCTGTAATTTCTAACACTTTTATATGTCTATATGCATAATAGACACGTAAAGACAACTGATTTACCGATATTAAAATTAATGGTTCAAGAATTCAATTAGATGGTTCATTTTAAATGCGGTTTTTCAGAAGATGCTGTGATAATTAATGGCTTTCACGTTTAAAGAAATTAGTTTTTAAGAAAAAACTAATAATATTTAAATGTATGTTTCGTCTTCTAAGAACTTGTAACACTTATTTTAAAATTTTATAGCTTTATATACAGAATTTACTTCAATAGAAATTTATTACTGTATCACTTAATCTATTTACTACATCGATAGCTATATAAAACTCCCAGTTTTATAAGTGTATTGAAATTTATACAAACCTTAATGAAGTTTATATTTTCAACATCTATAGTGTTCTTTACCTTCACATATTTATTAACATATTTTGATAATTGGTGCGAATATAAAACCTACTTGGTTCTTTGGTTTTAAAACATAGGAAGTTAAGGAAAACTTTCGTAAAAAAATATAACTTTAATGAAGTATTTTAAAATTAATTTACGTACTATTTTATGACATACACTTTCAAAACGATAATTAATTACTAAGCTGTTTGCATATTTGGAATATGATCACCATCTGGCACCCATAAGTCAGTCTGCTATAATATGTCGTATTCGCTGATACCAGTCTTCATGATATAATGATTTTATAATAACAGTATGGTAATTTATCTTTTTTAGATCTCATGGTTCCAAGGACCACAATTCTATCACATAATAAGAATTTTGTTATATTGCTTCGACTTTCTCGCATCAACAAAGTAGCCAAGTTATATTTAGTCTTCGAGTTTACATTATCAGCAGATGTGTGAGATATTATATGCATGATTCTGAAATCGTTAGAAATTAGTTCTAAATTTAATTTTAATAATAAATATCCTTGTATCAATAAAATATCCTACGTTAATATGAAATAATCGATTAATAAAAAAAAATCCTAATAGTGTAGAAATCATTTTATAGTATTATTTAAATAAACATGAGGGAACTACTGTTTAGACGTGTTTCCGTAAAATTTATGTGATAGAAAATCAATGTGCATATCTAATTATTGTAGCTGTGTCCGGAGTATCGGTTGAAAGTTTTTTAAATGATATAAGGACTGTATTGTTTACCATTCACCTATTTGTTATCTGGTTAGCCGTTATCATACGTAGTCGAATTTATACTCGCTTTTGCTTATAATATTAGAAAACACGACAGACAAATACATAATCCGTGTGTAAAAATAAGCTAATGGAATGTATATTTATTATTTTTGATAGACTTTTCAAACTAATGACAAGTTTCTTTCATATCATCACTCATGATACGAGGATAGCAAATTGCGAGGGAATAATAGGATCTCCGAGTAGATATTTTGGTTGTTCGATTCTAATGATGTTTAAATCAGTTTTCTAAATGAAAGCATTCAAAATTGGAAGGTTTTCGTTTAATATCGCGGGTGGCGCAGGCAAACATGTGTGAGGATGTTACTCTTGTCTAGGCTTGTTACTGCGTCGTAATGGCTCTCATCATTCAAGTATCTTTATTTTACGATCAGAGTAATCATTTCCTATTGCTTCCTACGTGCTTAACGCGAGTCGTTAAATATAGCTGGACGAAACCGCCGCGGTCTGTCATATCCTGGACGGGGAATGACGTCGCGTAGGTACTTACGAGGCAGACGTTCCACGGTCACACGTCTCCTACACATATCATTACACAAGGACACTCGGGCCGACCGACCCCACACACAACACTGAGCCGTATCGCTCTGCCGTAGGTGCCGCACCGAAACCGCGCCAGGAGGCTCACTGACACACAAAAATACGGCAGAAGCACCGAATTTTGGTCGCGCAAATCCACGGGAAGGCTCATAAGACCGGCGCGGTCCGGAGCGGCACCTGGCGCGGGCGGGGGGCGGCCCACGCACCGGCCTCGATTCTCGTCCGCCCGCCGCGCGGTTATCACTGCAATATGGCCGCTACTCACTTCCTCGGTGAAGTTCTTCGTTGATTTCTACTCCTGATCTCGATGACGGCGATTTTCGTAACCGTTCCGAACTCGTGCGGATTCACTGCACTTATTCTTATACACATTTTAATGGAAAACGGGGAGCGTTAGCGCTACGCTCCAACGAAACGACCGTTCCGTTCGCTGGCACATTCCGCACTGGCGTCGGGCGCGGGAGCGGTGGCGGAGAGCCGCGCCCCGCCGCCGCGCATCCCTCCGCGCGCGCCTCGCCTTTTTATGAATGGAAGGCGGCCATACTGAATGAACCGCGTACACGAAGCGGTCGGCCGCTATTTTCGCAGGCAAACGGGGTCGGCAAGGGGGGCGGGGGCCGGAAGCGGGCTGCGAGCGCTCGCGGTGCCAAATTTTGCGGCGCGAGCGACGGTAACGGATGTGCTCGTTTATCGGGCTTCCGGCGAGATCCCCGCGCGGCCGCATCCGGGAATTAGGTTTCCGGTCGGCGAGAGTCGTACCACGCCGCCCACTTTCGTCCTGCAATAGTCTGTTGATCCTACCAGAACTACACCAAAAAAACACGCTTCATTGATAAAACCCACTGCCCGTACTGGTGCTAGTTGGTTGAAATACCTAGTAGCAGCACCTTTTACGACAATAGTATTATTAGGTATTCTGGTACCTGTGTATGAATTAAGTACATAAGAATCATTTCCGCAAGGTTGCAGCGACAATAAGGCGCGTTGTGCACGCGGAGTCTCTGTGTCAAGGACGAGCGATAACGCTGTGCCATACGGGACTGCCTGATGTCATACTACTGCCTACAACTAAATCAAATAAACTTATTACACATATATGTATATGCATAATTTAATGTGTTTGACACGATAAAAAAAGCAAAACGGACACAAACATAGACAAAGGTATATTTCATTCATAAAACATCTATCAAGTGGTCTCACAAAGTTAATGTAGGTATTAAAAGTTAATAAGCATTTATTGTAATCCATAGATAAAGAATAATATTGTCAATTAATGTTGTTTCTTCTGTGCTAATAATTTACACTTTATTCATAAATTTTGAAAGTTGAATGGATGAGTTGAATATGGAAAAGATTTCTACCTGAGCGTGTTTTTCTATTGTCCGGCTGCAACACCCGTTCAATAACCGCATACTTATTTTAAAATTCTGTATATTCTTCCCTAATGTAATTACGTCATAATTTGTAGGTAGATAGTAAAAAAGTCAATATATAATTAATATAAATTTTATCATTGACATATTATAAAAAACTTTGTTTTTTTTTAGATATTTGAATAACGGTATTTGCAGTTTTAGCATTTGGTTTTAGAGATGTTATTCTGGACTTTTATAATAATATAATGATAATCAAATGTATATTTAGTAAGCAGCCTTTTTTGTAAGTACCTACTCTACGATAGAAAGGGACACAGTGCTGTACCTAGACATTAAAATAATATACAAAATAAACTTCATACGTATTTTTTATCGCACAGTTAAACGTAATTTTAAAACTCAAAATTCACCCTCTTATTTTTTAATATGGTTCAATTTAACCTAAGAGTTAAATTAAGAACAATTTGTTTTCATACTAATTATTATAGAAATATATAAAAAAACATATATAAAAAAACTCAATCTTAAATATTTACAGATTATTAAATACAGACCGTTAATAATTCACTATAAAGTTCTATGAGGGCTCCAATAAGATCAGCAAGTTTTCTGGGATCAAACACATTTCCGTTGTTAATTCCAAAAGTATCTGTCAAAAGCTAGTAGTTATAAAGATGTTTTTTTCAACCGGAACATTGGTACGACATGTGCATAGCAAAAGTTTTTATAAACCATCTTGTATCCGGATAGAATTATTTTTTGTTACAATAACGGTCTAACTTCCGCCAGGATGCAATGTTGGTTTAGAAAATATTTTACGCGGGTAAAGAACGTCAAATCTACCAATTTTAAGGTTATTTTTTTAAAGAAATCGGTAATTGTCAAGAAAGATCACTTGTAATTTGTGTCAGTTTAATTAAAATAAGTTAAAAATATTTCGTGATAATCTAATATTAGTTTCTGTCTAGCCGAAGTTAAGTGAACTATGAATAGTTTTACCTCGAACTGAGATTTGATAAGCTCTTTAATAAATAATAAGAATAACAACGATAAAACATGGATACGAACAGAAACAATGGCGGTCGCTTGTCCAATGGGCATTGAAAATGATACCTCAATCAAAGTTTACAAGACTTCACAGAATGAAAACAAGAAAGTGCAAGAGCTGCTTCAAGTATTCCCAGGTATAGTCTTGTTACATTCTTGTTATTTAACGATATCCGATAAGTGATTGTATGGTTGTACTTAGCTTGAAATACAAATTGATTGGATTTAAAAATTTGCAGTGTTTTGTAAAGTGTATTTTAGGTTGTACTTTAGGTTGTGTTTCGCACATTTAGGTTTTTGCTAAGAATCAAGAAATCTACAGATAGATGTCGTTTTTCCGAAGGATATTCTATGATATTATTATTATGTATGTAATTACTAGCTAGGATTTTTTTTTCTCAAGAAAAGTAGGTTAGAAGCAAGCCCAAATACATCGCTTTTTGTGTAATTTAAGTTAAAAAAAAACAAGTATTTTTATTTAAATTTCCTATTCCTTTCCTAACTCAAACAATTAAACAATATATACTTATACATTCTTAATACCTACTGGCTACTTGTGAACTTTCACTCAGCTCGACAATTTTCTTGTGACATCAGATCCGCTTATAAATACTAGATATATCATAGCCATGATAAACTTGTAAAAAACTCAAATGTCAAATCAAACGCTTGAATAACACCTCATATCATAAAGAGCATTCAGAAGAAAAACTAGGTACTATAATTAATTCAATGTTTAGAAGGAATATCAAACAAACATTTAATCCTATTCATTGGACGGCTTGCGTTGTACTAATTTCATAAAATAATATGCTAGTGGCGATGTCAACTAAGTGTCAATTAACCCGCACAAATAGGTTACACATGCTTTACTCACACATACACAGCCCTTGTAACTCGAAATTGGCAGAATATTCCATACATAATTGTGAATAAAGCCATAATTATAAAAAAAAAACAAATAATCAAATATCTACCATAGACAAGTAGACAATAATGCAAAATGGTTTCCACATTTCATTTTTCAAAAACATGAAGAAATTAGCGAACATAAACACCAAAATGAAAGCAAATATAGCAAAGTTATTGTTAAAAAAACCTATTTAAGGTATGTTCTATATTTAGCGTTTCCCTAACATATGGTTCAGGTAACAAGTAGGCGGCATGACTCATATTGTATTCTTTTGTTACGATTCCATATTAAAGCATCCGTGGGTTGATTATATTATAACGTGTATGAGAATAGTGCTGCCTAAAAGTTGTGATAAATTGTGTACTTTTACTTGGATGTTTCATTGAGTCTTCGGAGTGGGCCTAGAGGCTAGAAATCAGGTTTTGTTTGTCATTCCGGAGGCGGCGGCAAACGGAAGTCTGCCTCCACTTTCCATCCGCTTGGCTTGCACCCGTGCAACCAAAGTGCTATTGACTTTGCAAAACTCGATTAACCAAAGATAATTCATTTACTTAGACACTGTCACTTTATATTAAATAGGTACTCTTTTAAACAAATAAAACGATATAAAGACTATTTTTGTTATATAAATTGTACAATGAAACATAAATTGCATTTCTTATATCATATTTTAAATTACTTTAACAATCATATCTCTCGTGGCGCTTGCTATTATCATTCGAATGTTTTCTCAAAATACGGCCTTATCTTTGAACTTCCTTAGAGTCATATACCGTTATCATTTTGATTCTTTTAAAATATTAAGCTCAAATATACATTTATATCAATAATAATTGTGATATTACGAAATACTGGTTATTTAACAGCGATAAACGATTGTTTGGGATTCGATTTATATTCACGAGTGGGAGATAAATGGTTCATAAGAGGTGTTTGTCCAACATAAGCCTTTATGGGGTCTATCTCGGGATAAGTCCTGTGCTGAAAACGGTTTTACCCATGAGAAATATTAAGTTCAAAACGAATTAAACTCGTAATTGCGTTTTATATTGATCTAGTGTTAATAATGCTTGAACGATTTTTTGTTAATAAAAACAATATTTATAGAGCGACCTCGGGTTCGCGGTTTTTTTACTGTCAAATATACAAAAAAATAAAATATATTTTAAAAATATATTTATTTATCAGATATTGAAATGGGAAATATTTCGTTTGTTTTAAATACATAGTACAGAAATATGTTATAAACACATTGCTATACATAATAAGTAGTTACGTAAGAACAAAATAGAATGAAGGATACTACTGAATGGACGTTTAAGCACACGTTCATTCATGGCACACACTCATCGACGGTGACCTTACGTGGCCATGTTATTTAGCAATACCAACTCACGTGATATTTATCTTTAAAACTAAAGTACATCAAATTCATTTTAATTGAAGACAATTATATAAATTCCACGTCAATACGTGGAATTTATATAATTGTCCTCGCAATCGAGGCGACCTTCCGTGAGGCCGTCCATCATCAGCAGCATCTTTAATCACCGACCTGAATGCCCCAATCACACTCTCAATTCTGACAACGATGTCAGAACGCCGCTGGCGTTTTTCGAATTTTAAATATAATTTTATAATAAGTGTGGGTTAGTTTGTAATGTAGTTTTCTTATTTATAGATTATTTTGGCTTTAAATATTATGTTCCAATATCAAATTTAGTTTTACAAGCTAAGAACCTTTTTGTGTGAGTTATTCATTAAAAAAATAACTGACCAGGATGTTCACTCAAAAGGCAAAAGTAGCTTTGACAGAGTACAGCACTAGAGGCGTCCGGGCCAATGACATTACTTGAAAGACAACATAAAAATGATTATGTACCGTATATCCTTCACATAGATACCAAAATCGATTGTAATGTATATTTTTTTCTATACCTCATTGTTTCAAATCAAATTGTAGAATGATAATAGCTGGAGGTCTACGTCAGGTACCGTGCGTGATACCACATACCACCAACATGCTATTAGGGTACCTACCTCTCCGACGGTAGGTTCGTATTATGGGTTCCCACAGATATACGTAAAATTATAGTTGCGAACATTTTGGCCATAAAATGGTCTAATGATACACCAATTAGATTATGATTCTCCATTACATGCTTCATGTCAGATTGTTAGCAATTATTATATTAATAATTACAGAGATTGCAAACGTTTTCAAGTGTTCTTTTGTTATTGATTAGACACTGGCAGAAGTCGAAAACTTGGTTGTTAAGATTCCTACTTTGCGTTTCAGAGAAAGGAAACATTTTTTACTGCTACTATTATTGAATAGACACAGACAGACGGCGAAACCTTGGTTGTTAAGATCCGTACCCTGCGTTTCAGACATAGAAAACAGTTTTTAGTGCCCCTATAATTGATTGGACACTGGCAGAAGCCTAAACCTCGGTCGTTAAGATTCGTACTATGCGTTTCAGAGATAGCAAACATTTTTAGTGCTTCTTTAATTGATTGGGCACTGGTAGAAGTCTAAGCCTCGGTTATTAAGATTGGTACTCTGCGTTTCAGAGATAGCAAACTTTTTATAAACGCTCCTATTATTGATTAGTCACTGGCAGAGGTCGAAAACTTGGTTGTTAAGATTTGTATTCTGAATTTCGGCTTTTTATAATGTAGGTGTGATTGTACTGACAGGTAACGTATTAAGTGATTTGTAACACAAAGAAAATTGCTTTCTAGTGACACCCTTTCCTAGCATGTTCACACCCGTGATAATACATAGGTTCCTTATAAATATATTCCCAATACCTATAATACAATACCTACTAGGTATGTACAAAATATATACTATTATAAGTTATTTAAGAAAAAAACAATGATCATGTAATGAGTCGATTTTTTTTTGTAACACTGCTTCATACTTCTAGATCTACTTTTATTAATTATTTCAATTTACATTTCTAGGTCTCATCCGAATTCTATGTTTTTTTAAAGATTGATAAGATAAAGGATTTTAAGCAACATTTTAAATTATCTAAATCTATAATAATAAATGTTCAATACATAATCCCGTCATATTGGTCCCATTGAATAATTTATTTGATATTAGATATTTATAGAAATATCTTGCAATTTCATAGAAAATTTCAGGAGAAGAACTAAATATTTTGTTTTTTTTTTTTATATATATTTATGATATCATAGATATATAATAGGTTTATATTGATAGTCTAAGAACGAGTGGCAAGTTGCTTTGTATGGAGAAGTGGTTAGCGGCTTATCACTGAAGGTGACAACGCACTGTTGGTTACAATATTTTACATTTACTGTTACAAAATATATATGTGATAAAAGAGAATTTGCGTTTGTGCATAGTGATACTAAAATATTATTATTATTGTAAATTAAATATTTAGGAGTACTTAAAATTTTCAAATATATACAATGAAAAATAAATGCAAGGTTTATAAATCGCAACTTTTATGAAACAGTCACGTCGTTTATGTAAAAATATTATTATTAAGTAATAATTGATAAAATCATTATACTTTTCTTTCTTTAAATTCTGTAATGATTAAATTTTAAGTGGATATAAAAATATAGTATTTATTTATTTATGTAATTCTTTATTGCACAATATACAATATAAAGTACAAAAGAAGAGCTTAATGCAACAAGCACATTATCTACCAGCCAACCTTACGATGTACAGGAGAGGATGTTGGTAGGCGTCAAAACATAAAAAGTAAAAGAAAAAAAATAATATCATAAGACTATCTATATATCTAAATCTACATATAACAATGCATAAAAATAATAATATATAAGACATAATACATACGATATATCCGACACAATATTAATACATATCTATACTAATATTACAAACCTGAAGAGTTTGTTTGTTTGAACGCAGTAATCTCTGGAACTACTGGCCCGTATTGAAAAATTCTTTTTGTGTTGAATAGTCCGTTTATTGAGGAAGGCTATAGGGTATATGTCATCTCGCTGTGACTTATAGAAGTCAAGCAGCAATGAAAAATGCTGCAAAAACGGGAAAAGATTTTTTTTTGAGAGCTTTCCTTGCGTGCGCTGAGAAAACACTAAAAACCGCGCGGACGGAGTCGCGGGCGACCCCTAGTGAGATATAAAACAAATAATGTAGAAATAATAAATTGATAGTATCACTGATATTATCAATTTATTATATATTGAATACTACAGTGAGTACGGGCCTCTCGAAGTCGGCAAGGTGGCTAGGTGTGGCGTTGTGGGCGAACAACCGCCCACGCGTGCGACCACGCAAATTCCGAGCCCACCATTGCCTCACAAGCCTAACATGTGGTAGATATGGACACTGTTATTTTCCACTATTAACTTTTTTGTAATATTTCAACTAGGAAATGATTACGAATGAAATAATAATAAATTTACCGGAAAATATAGTTTTGTTACTATTAGAATAAAATAAAATGAAAGTTATCTGAATTTTTTTTTTCACGGCAATAAGCCAACATCAATTTCATTTCAAAATCCATTCAATTCGTCTTTTATAATATTCATTATTTTATGTTTTTGTTTTTCACATTGAAATAATTTTATTTGCGAATTGAACAATAATGATGACTCGATCAATACAAATGTTATCAAAATCGATCCAGTAAGTAGTCGATGTTGGTGTTCTTTCACACCAAACAGACAAATATAAAACTATTGTTTATATATATATTGTACTATATATACAAAAATATCATTTGTGTTGTGTAAGTGTATAAGTGTAGTAACTAGTAAGTGCATAGCAGTAACTTAAAAATATACATTGTTATTAGTTCACCACCTCTTGCAGGCAGCCTCTTTATATCAATCCCTACAACATATGTTCTACACTTTTTAAAGCTAATAATATTTTTAAACTAATTCAGTTTTAAGTAAGAGAAAGTTGTTGATATTTGTTTTCTAAAACTTGTACCTTTTTCCAAATACATAATAATATATTTTACCTAATACCCTATACCTAATACCTAATAATCAATGTCTCGATTACAATTAATTATTCACAAAGCGTGCTGTCACTGCTGAGGCAATCTTCGATTAAATAAGGACTACTGACACTTAGTACCTACTTATATTACGATTATATACTTTACTTATAATCGAACAGAGTTTAAATTGTTATTATACAGTTTCTATCCATCATTGTATAGATATACGGTAAAATGTATACATTTTAATATAATAATTATAAAAAATAATGCTCATTGAAATGTGATTGGTACTTAACATGTGTCAAGATTTAACTGTTGACAATTACCTATATTTTACGCGGGAACAGGTGGGAATCTGAAAAAAAAAAACTCTTTTTAATAAAGCTTAATGTACACAATGTAGATGTACAGATGTACACAAAAATATTTATAAATAAATGTATGTAAAACTATACAATGAAAAGTTATTTTACTCATGTTTTTTTTATTTATTCAATCAAAATAATACAAACATGTTACAATATAGGTATAAACTCCACCAAACTACTGAGTAGTTTGTAGGCATCCTAAGTAGTTTGTTTGTTTGTAGCCAATATGCTTAATTAAAGCTATTTATATACACATATGTGTGTAAATATAAAGAAATAAATGCATGAGAGACAGAAACATATAAGTTTTAAAATGTACGCGAGCGTAAGAAACAATTATAAAATGTCTGCTTCAAGAAGGTCATCTTGTAGGTTGCGACAACAAAAACATTCATTTGAAATAAAAATATTTATCATGAATGAATAAACAATTCCACGTTCATAGCGTTAATAAATGACTCGCATGCAGGCAACAGTCCGAGTCGATGTAGCTCATTGATCGATCGACTCGATACACACCACTACACGCGTAATGCTTACAGCGTACACGCAAACCGAACCGGATGACGCACACAGAGACTGTGCATGCTGCGTGAGCTAAGGATTTCCTACCGTCCCGCGCCCCCTTCAGACCTGTTGCACTGCTACCGGAGTTACGCCGCATAGTTACCAGACTTGATATGCCTGCTCTCCTCGCCTTTGCGCCCGCGCCGCTTGGCCCACGCACACATGCATATCAAACACTTAATTATTATAGCGCACCGTTCGTGAAATTGCCGCTGATCGCGTCTACTCTCATCAACATCTATTAATTTTCTATTACTGGTTAATAAAGGAATAACACTAAGGTTTATTTCGTAATGCTAAAGCTTTCACCAAAGGAGATTTTTTTGTCATGTGTCATTGTGTACTTTAAGAACAAATAAAATAAAGTGTTATTTATAGTAGCACTAGTCATTGGAGACGAAATCTGAATGTCATTGAGACACTGCAATATATAATGTTGTTCATGGTATTTAATGCTATAAAATAATCCAATAATAATTACATTAAAATAAGTTACTCAAGATTATAAGCAAGATAATAAATTATTGTTGGGATTCTGATTTCAAAAACTATAAATCTAAGTCTCTTGACGTCAAAATTTAAAAGGAAGTCCATTATTGAACGAACAATATTATGTACAATGGCAATCTCTAGAACATGGTACACATTAATCGGCAGAACCTAATGGCCGGATACAAGACGTAGGTCATGTTTACTTTTATTTGTAACTGTACACCAGATAGCGTTTCATGGTTCATGCGACTGTTAAAGTAAATAGACAATGCTCAGAAATACTAATCAACATCCTATATGTCAAGGCTGAATGGCTTTAAGCAATTACTGGTACATAATTAAAAAGTATTTAACCGCCATTTTTTTGTCATTGTCAATTAAAAATCAACAATTTTAAAAGACTTTTTTCTTTGATTTTGTTAAAAAACCTTGATTAGATTGAATTTTAATGTGTAACCAAAATTAAAGATTCTACTTCCTCTTGTATTTATTGGAGTTATAAGTTGTACCGTTGCTTTTTAACCCTTAATTAGGATCTTGCATCGAATGTAAAACAAAAAAATATGATTAACATAGACAATATATATTTTTTTATTTTATATCCAATTATCTACTGGTTTATACGGTTCATTTATAACAAGTATATGTAATAAACAAGTTGGACAACACAAGTCCCAATTGCCTCGAGCTCTAAGCTCGTTGAAAAAAACAGGTAGCGCCGTCCCGCCGTATCGATCTTTATGTTATTTTTTCTTTATCTTTTTTTATCTTGGCCTCCGCCTCGACTCGGACCCGAACGGAAGTTGTAACGATTTTTAATCGCACCAACTATCTCAGCCGGTTACGCCTCGGACAGTCTTTATATATATTATATATATACATATATAAATATATATTTTTGTAAACAACCACCGGAAATGGGCGAGATGTTGTAGAACATATATCTTCCATTACGTCTCTGGTCTCCAACAATGATAAGGAGATAAGACCTGGGAGCAGGGACCACCGGACGTAGATATCACAGCCTTTAATGAGATTTAATGAGATAATAATTGCATTAATGGACTCTGGAGAGAATTGTTACGATGTATTTTTGTATAATTTTTCTGCCAATAGTGATGTGTGGGTGCAAGATAATGGTCCGAAATATCCACATTCTCGACACCCACCCGTGCTAGGGTTGCCATCTATTTTTAGTAATATTAAAAATATAAAAAGTATTTTCAGGAACTTCAGAAAAGAATAGTACATATTTTAATTACATTCCAATTGTGTTTATTTTGGTGGTTAGTCATCATTGTTCTATATGAAAAGTAAATACAAGAGTCTAAGCTATTAAAATAAATTATTAATTCATTTTTATCAAATTAATTGTTGCTCTATATCGCTTTACTGCGAAAGCGTTCCAGTTACAGTAAATACAAAAAAGCAATACAATCTAATTAGCGGCTAAAATACTTATAGTATTTTTTTGTAATAAGTATATAGTATTTCTATAATACAATATAGAAAGATGTTGTATGACATATTTGGGGTAACAACTAGGGTTGCCAGCCATACTTTATAATAAAGTATTATACTTTATTTTTGGTAATTATACTTTATACTTTTGAATGCAAATGTGTGAAAATTCTTTATTTTTAAAGCTTTACTGCGATGCATAGAACAAAATACTCATTATGGGATTTATAGGTAGGTGTGTATTTAACTATTTAGCATATGAATTAGAACAGATGATCGAAACGATTTATCATTAATGAACGAAAAATATCTAACATTACATTCAGTCAGTCAAATGTCAATGGGAATCTGTCAGCACCCGAAATATTTAATAAAGTTATTACTTATCAGTATTCTTTCACTTTAAATTGATAGGAGCTTAAATTATATGACAAAAAAAAATAATGAAAAATTTAAAACATCTCCGATAAAAGAACCTCTAAAAGGAATAAAAATAATATTATTTCGTACTTATTGAAGTCGTTGCGTCAGGACTCAGGAGACCGTTGTACGTACGTTGACGATGGTGTCTATTTTACGAAGTTAATCTTTGAAGACTTAGAATATACGATTTGATATCGTAATTTCTTTATTTGCCTTAGTAACTTGCTTGCATTTTAATTTCTGCCTTTATTCAGCGGTTCCCCGACGCAACGACTTCAATAAGTTCATAATATTATTATTTTTATTCTTTTTAGAGTTCCTTTTGTATTTTTTGTATGGGTTTTTTTTATTTTTATTTTTTTTACTGGCTTTTAAAACTTATCTTACTGGTTCCATTAATGTACTAATTGAACCTAAGGACACACACATTTTGTGTAAGTATTTCTATCAATATGGCATAAGAACCTTACACCCGCATCAATAATTCCTCAATATCTTGGCAATCAGGCTTTCGATTAAAAAACCGCAATCAAATCCGTCCACGCGTTTAGCTGCTAGAATGCCACAGACAGACACACAGATACACAGATCGGTAGGTCAAACTTATAACACCCCTCTTTTTGAGTTGGGGGTTAAAAATGGTTTGGTTTTAGCGAACATAACTGACTTTCCATACTTCCTAGCATGTCTTTAACAATTAGATTAAATTTGAACATTTTGAAATAGTAATAAATTTAATTACAAACGAATTGTTTATTTATTTAAATTTCAATTTTGATTGTCAAACAAACTTTGAATTATTTAAAAATAGTCAAAAAAATTAGCTTGTGCTAAAAGCACATAAAAATCCGTTTTAAAGCAATAAAAGCATAACATTTTAAAAATACTTTATTTTTCTTTCAAATACTTTTTTTTTCTTATTCAAACCATTTTATACTTTTTTTTTCGTTAAAAAAAGTTGGCAACCCTAGTAACAACCCTAACGTAGGTACATATACCGCAAATAATACTATGACAATAACCAAATCCCTAATTGCCTTTAAGCGAATTTGAGGTCTTTTTTATACACCTTCAACAAGAAAAAAAAAAAAATAAATATATATTTTTTTGGACGATACGATTATTAAATTGTTTGGTCTTTTATTAACTATAAAGGGCCGTCTATGATCTTTTATTTCTAGAAGTTAAGGATATCTCATCGAACACCAAATATCAAGTAATTACTTAACTATCGTAATTTACATTTCAAGGTTAAGAGAAGAAGAAACTTGAATGGCCAATAGACGTAGTTTTTTTTATACTATTCTCATCATTCTATGGTTTAATCTATAAACATATCAAATCTACGTACCTACTTTATCTTGTTAAGTAAACCTTTAAAAATATTTACTTATACCTAATATGGTTTCATACATTTCTAGGTATTGCACATACTTCCAAAAATATATTTTAAACCTATAAATTATTAATTAGGTACATCAATACGGACACGCCTACTATATATTTATAATTGGACGGTTCCGGGGCTATTTGATCTAAGCCACATTTCAAAGTTGCCAGCAACTTTTGTGAATATAAATCCCACAAAAAACGAATATAAAATGTCGCTTAGACCAAATAGCCCTGGAACAGTCGAAATATTTGGTATTTCATAAAACCAACAATCAACTAAACAATATTAATAAGATTTATTACAAATTCAGATTAATTTTGTTAAACTTGACTTTAGAACGCGATAAAAATAAATATTTCTTAAAACGAATGATTTTACGATAACCATTGAAATCCCCTTAGCTTACGATTAATAGTTTTGCGTTATTTATTGGCTTTACGTCATTGGTCTCAGGCTTTACGTCATTGGCCTCAGGCTTCACGTCATTGGTCTCAGGCTTTTGAGCTGACCATGTACCAAAAGATTTATGGAAACCAAATGGACTGATGTAACATATAATCACATCATTACAATAATTACAAGGTATTTATTAATCTATAGGTAAATCCATATTCATCTGATCGGAATTTAAACGGAACCGTTAATAAACTTCCTATTCATATTAGAATTAAAATGTTTATAAGTGTCAAAGTGTTAGAATTAGAAATAAATCAAACAGCTTCCCTCCAAAAAAAAAAATCATATTAGGTATAATATGAGTGAGTGTGTTCGCTGTCTCATCCGCAGCCGGCGCCACGATATATTTACATTCCTTTGAAGAACCGCCCTTTATGTTTTCACTCACAGCTTACTTAATTCTCCCAGCTTAGAAAAAGCTTATTAAAAAAACATTAAGCTATTTAAAAAAGTTTAACATGCTTATCGTTTGAACATGGCACATATGACATATATTCAACCATTCACTACTAAGTTCAAAAGATCGCGACCGAAGACGAATGTAGTATCCATCTTGTTGGCAACTATTATTATGAGATGCAAGATGATTAACACGATTAACCCAAACCTTTACATTATTAAAAATAAAGACAAATAGAGGTAGGTCTTTTTTATAATAACGTTAATTGTTTTCAGTTTTCGTTGACGGCAATGTTCTCCGAAAAACGTTGCTTTAAACGTTGCTGAGTATCAACAAAATCATCAAAGGTTTTCTTTAATCGCATTACCACCAAGGAAATATTGGGCAACATAACGAAAAATTATAGTAATGGTGGATGTTATAATAAAAACGTTCAACAATTGAATAACGAAAACACCCATCTCTACAAATGAAATAAAAACATAACTAAAACAGAATATAAATCAGCTGTAAAACACAGAAAACACAGATAAAATAAAAACCGCAAGCTAATACCAACTAACCATAGATTATAGAATGTCCGCAATCCCGCGCCGGCCTGACCAGTTTGTTTTAATCATAATAATTATGCCCCCGTTAAGCCTATCCCGGAGCCAACATGACATCGCCTGTATTTGGATCGAACCTTTAATAGTCTACATTAATACCAATATTAAAATACTTGTACCTTACAAATTATTTTTATAGCAAAATATTGATAAACTTTTACATTCATAATCTCAAATGAACAGTACCCCTAGTACTAGTTTTGGGATTATGAAAACTATGACAGTTTACCAAATCATGAAATAAAGACATAGAATTATCACATCAAAATCTGTTGACATGCACGATTTATAGAATGGTCCTAAAAATCTAAAGATAAATATAAATTTTAAGAGGTTTTTTTTATATGTCAATAGATTTTGATTCATAGAGTATATAACAGTTATGTTTTGATGTTACGATTTGGTAAACTCATATATGGTCGTAGTTGCCGTAACTTCAAAACTCTTACTAGATACTAGATGTGGTTTTAAATTAATGTACCATTCAACTTTAGAATATATTAAATATTATTATAATACACAAGTAATTGATTCAAAATATTAAAAAAAAAATCATAGGGGGCCTTTATAAGAGCAAGAGAACCCAAAACAATGGTTTTCAGTTTGTCTGTTCGTCTGTATGTCTGCACGTTGGTTCACGCTAATCTCAGAAACTGCTTTACCAATTTGAATGCACTTATCGGGAATATATGGTCATGGGATTCACTTTATCTTTATATATATATTTCTTGTGTGCGTGTGTATGTCACTGAACTCCTCCTAAACGACTGGATCGATTTTTATGAAATTCTTTGTGTGTGTTCAAGGGGGCTTGAGAATTGTTTAGATTCACAATTTCATCCACTGGAAAATGGTTTTTTTGATTAATTTTTAATGTGTAAGTAGGTGGTGATTTTGGAATGTTTCACATTGGTTTCGACGTAGCCACATTGGTTCCGACGTGCCATGGTAACGCAGTCCGCGTTACCATGGCAATATTAAAAAATATTATATTTTAATTATTATCTGCCCTGACAGTTGGCGTTGCGATAGAAATGAAAATATTTTAGTACTAGCGGCCCGATACGTGCTTCGCTACGTAAAAATTTAAATTTAAAAAAAATATTAAAACATCAAATTCATTTATTCAAACAAAAAATCTTTATTTACATATTCATACGGTATCGATTGGTCGAATTATGATAAATGTACATGTAATGACGTTAGATATTATGATAACTTTTTAATATATATTTTTTTAAAGTTTGATTTTTTTATATTAAAGACGCGTGTACAAGACAACGTCTGTCGGGTCCGCTAGTATTTTATATATATTTTTTAACAATCGGTTAACAAATAAAGAAGTTAATAATCTCTTATTGTCGTACCATTGCTGCTTACCAGTTTAAAGGTTTATAGTTTTTACATACAAAGGGTATGTTTTATCAAAATCGAAATCTACGCGTACGAAGTCGCAGGTACAGCTAGTAAATAAATATATATCAAAGAATTAAGAATGACAATTTAAAGTTAATTATTTATAGATGCAAGTATATAAATATAGTCAGTTGACTACAGCTCGTATGCGGGCTGGCTCGACCAGGGTATTATCAAACTCTCACAGAAGATCAGGTAATAGAGGTAAATACGTTTCGAGAATCGAAGATGTCTGAGAACCGGGTCCCTTAATACCCTTCTCTTACCCTTCCTGTAGTAGTCTAGTAACTAGTTCATTCTCCTCAAATACTATCTATATCTAATAAAGTAGTTATACTTATCTAATGAAGTAATCAATATATTTTGTTTACGTGAGACAAGTTATGTCATTTATTACAATGATAATATTCAATACACACAAATATTTCTAAAGATGATTGCTGCCAAAACAATTAGTAAAATGATTCATAATCATAAATCATTACGTCATTTAGTTAAGCATCACTGATTGGCGGTACTTATACCAGACGGATTCTGTAGTGGTCAGCTATTTCAATAGAATATTTAAACAATAAAAAAAATAACTATTCCTATACGTAAAAAGG
The DNA here is from genome assembly GCA_959347405.1 of Napeogenes sylphis. Lineage (NCBI taxonomy): Eukaryota > Metazoa > Arthropoda > Insecta > Lepidoptera > Nymphalidae > Napeogenes > Napeogenes sylphis. Next base: position 34,164,517 of record OY365779.1, on the reverse strand, counting down.
TCTTGATTTTTTTCATTAAATTAATATTTAAAAAAACAAATAGTTATGAAGGTAAAAGTTAAAATATAAACCTGATGGTAGTTCTTATAATATTATATATTTGCTAGTGTCCAAAGGAGAGCCCGATTAAGTTTGATAAGGACACAATACCTTATCTGTGCGACAAGAAAAAATATTTGGTAACATTTATCAAGGCCATGACTTACGGAACTGCCAACACTGAAACTTCTTAAGAAAAAAGTTTTTACACATTTGGCAATGTCAAATAAGTTAAAGGGGACATTGTAAGGACATATGCTTAGATTATTACGTTTTGACAATTTAGGTATTGACACGATCGATTTAGTTACTTATATTTTACCGAAAAATACTTTTAAAGTTCGATTTTTGGTATCATCCGTAATTTTGAATGTAAATAAAAGCATTGAATTTATTTTACAAAAATGGTTTAATTAAAAAAAATATGGTACAAAAACAATAATCTGTTAAAATAATATTGCGAATTGATGAAGTTACGTATGTTACAAATAATATAAGTACAGGCGTTTAAGTTATCGTATTTGTCCAAGTTTCATTTAGCCGGGAGACGGCTTGGTGGTAAACAGGAAATTATCGACTTGGCAGCACATCAACCACCACGTGCTTGAACGGCGTCACCAACACTTGTACTATGTACCTAAGTAGATACCATACTTATAGCAATAACAGAACATTTATTATTAGACAGTGTTAAGTTCTATTAAATCTTGATATAAAAACTCAAGTTTAAGTATTATTTGGTTAAAGGTTTAATATCAAACTCATCATACACAAAATTTTAATTCTCTTTTTGAAATTATAAACAAACATTTCTTTTTTTATACGCTGAAGGATCTGCCTTACCGTTTATATCTTTTATCCATGCTTACTTTAAAAGCTACCATAATCTATAATGTACTTAAATATAAAACAATTAAATCCGTTCATCAGTTCCCTTTGAAATAGTAAAACTGCTAAGGTACAATTACATTTTTTATAGTTTGCAATGAATAAGTACGTTAGCAACAGTATATGTAAAGGCTTATTTTAGTGACCGGATGCTAGACACATGAATGGTTTTGAAATTTCGTTCGTCGAAAAAACTACACAAAAAACGGCTAAACGCACCGCGGGCCACATGCTCAGAAACAAAAGACAAGCTTGAATATGTTCTACAGATGTGCGTATTACATTCAAGGCTGCCACTTGTAAATATTTATTAAAATCATAATTTAATCAATGTATCAATTATTATTTTATTAGATATTGCAGATATAATTTATCTATTATAAACAATAAATCTACAGCTTTAGTTTGAATTTGGGGAATGTCATTTCAGAAGGATTTATAACGATAAGTAGGGTATCTAAATAGTGTTTACACAAATGATCTCTGATATTAATTCAAAGTGAAAAGATATAAATAATGTATAAATAAGAATATTTCAAAGAATTAAATATGAAATCTTAAAGCTAATGATTTATACATGCAAATATTTCCATGTAGTCAATTGACTACAACTCCTATACGGGCTGGCTCGATCAGCGTGGTACTAACCTCTCACGGAAGATCAGCATAATGTAGGTATTGCAAATACGTTTCCACTTTTACTGAGAGTCGGACTTACTGAGAGTCGGACTTACTGAGAGTCGGAGTCGGAACCTGACCCTTTCTGTCTTAATCTAGCTCATTCTCCTCCATAGTCACTATCTATATCTGTACTACGTAACTATCTATATTTTGGAAATATTGCCAATTGTACCATTTATAGTCAGATGGTTTGTGAACCCGTTGGTATGAGACCATATAAAATAAAGGTATTTTTAATTTTAATGACAATCAAAGAATGATTCTTAAATTGGCAGCCCTAACCGTTTCCGTCGTTAGAACAATGCATACCTTCATCGGGATGTAGATTTGGCGCGAAAAGCAATTGTACAAAACTTTTAAATGAAATAACTAATAATGAAGCACGTATGAAAACACAATAATATGTACATATATATGTATAATAGATATAAATATGTAATGTTTTCAATAATGAAGCTCGCTCTTATAGATTTTCGTTATGTTTATCTAACAAGATCAAACTACGTTTTCATATTATTTATTATATAACTTATACCAATGTAGCTTGAATTTGGAAGTGTTTTTAAATCTATTTTATCACTCTATTTCAGAATAAATTTTGTTAATAAGAAACTTATTATATATCTTAAATGGGAGTCGCATTGTTATAAACCTTGTATTTCTGGCAAATAATGAGTTAGAATCAATTTGTCAAACGCAATGATAGCTTATGAATGAATTAATGAATGACAGTGCGGCCATGTTTGTTTACGCGTGCGTCTCGACGTTCGGGGACGTTCGGATGTATTCGGGTGAGCTCGGTACTCGAAATAGCACGCACCGACAGCAAAGAGTGCGGTCGACGACCCTGCGCTGGCGCACCGAAATATTGAAACTAACTTCAATCCTTTCTCCGATTATTATACGAGGGTGTCATCTGAAGTTCTTATTAGAATTTTAATTTGGTAGATCAATAATATAGTTATTGAATATTATGAGAAATTTTATTTCGTGTTTGAGGTCTTCTGTTAAATATTAAATTCTCATTGAAACATTTATGAATGAACTAAAATGGACAATGGATTAGGATAATTAATTTAAAATAATGCATTTTTTTATATAAACCGTATAATGACTATTAAAAACTAAATTTATAGTATTTTATAGTCCAGAAGTGTAAAATATATTTAATTTAGATTCAATTTAAATAAGTATGTATTAATAATAGTATAATAACTAAAAAGATTTGTAAACGAAAGCCAGATGACAAATATTTTGATCTAATAAAACTATTTATTTAATATACATGCACATATATGAAACACCTTTGGAAATAAAAAAAATATTTTATTCACAGTAAACTAAATTCACAGCGCATAGAACATAAAATGGTCACTAATATTATAATTCAATGTAATTGATAATTTGTGGTAGTAATGGGATGAAGTGGGGGCGCTCCCACGAGGCGCGGCTCACCACCTACTGTGGTCCCACCCACCACACTTGCACAAGCTATTTAATTTACAAATTAAATTCTTGGAATCTGTCAAGGTTTTAGAAATATTAATTATGCTAGTAAATAGTAATTGATCCAATTCCCCAATAAGGTTTAAATAAGTTCAATTGTCAAAAACTATTCGTTCATGAAAATAAAAATAATCAGCTGTAAATAAATATTGATAATTTACTAATAATGCCTAAAGACTGTATAAGTCTTAAGTTATAACAATAATATTAAATTGTATATTCATACGTCAAAAAGTGACATAACGCCAAAAGTAATTTAACAAAGAATATGACATTTACATTGTAGTATTACCTACTTACGTCATTGTAAAAGTTTTTTAAGTTGAACATAATTCAAGAAAATAAATTGTTTTTACTTAACTAATCTTATATAATAAACACATACACAATAAACTTATAATTCCTCTTTTTTTTCTTAAAAAATATGAATTTATAAATAACGCATTATTCGAATTTAATAAATTTCAAAACCTACGAGGAGTGTTTAGTAGACACTTCTTAAATAACCAACCAATTTACCTTATATACTTAATTGTTAATATTATAAGATGTCTTATTGGTTATAGGAATAGCTGGTTTATAATTTTAGTCAAGCAAAGGGAAGGTTGTTGAAGAAGAATTATGACTGTGTGTGATCATGGACCTATTTCCCCAGGTCAAGGCATCACACGTGAACTGCTAGAGCAATTTCACTTAAGGTTCTTTTGTTTATTATTGTCTGGAAATTAAAATAAATATGAAGACTCTCAGTAAATGACAGTTGCCGCGATTGACAGATTACGCTTTGAAAATGTCTTCCAAAATCAGATGAATCAGGCGGAATACAAATCGAATTCAATAGTCGTAATTATGACAAGACTATGTCGTTTGTTTTCGCTATTATTTATCACAACCTAATTAAAACCGAATACAACTAAAATAACAAACATAGAAAAGTTAATGTTTTTGTAAAGCACTGATTACATCTAATAAAAAAAAACCTTAAAACTCCTTAAAAAAATATCATTTTCAAATCCCAACCAATCAGATAAGGTTCACTTTGCACCTACGATAATTTCGCAAAGGCTCCAGGTAGGTACTAAATTCTGCACCCACCAGCACGTGGGCAGGTGGAAAGCGGATCAGATTATGCAAGAATTGGATATGGTGTGCACTACACCTTATTGGACGCGAAAGTTGATTGTATCTCGAAACGGCAATGGGATTATGTGGGCATTTTGGCACGAGCCTTACAATGACTAATAGTTTATTATTATTAATAATATAAATGAGTGTGATGTATCTTTATGAAAGTAAAACACATTATATTGTCTATGAATTCTCCGAACATACAAATAAAAAAGTAAACTGGCAAATCGATAAAGTAGATAAAAAAAGTATTTGTTTCACCGCATTTCTGTGTATTTATTGTGGTGGTACATACTCAGTTACACAACAAACAATGTTGCAGTCATTTTCCCAGGCGTTTCTCAGAAATCCGATGTCTTAATAATATTTCGAAACAAATTAATAATTCAATCCGTGGCTGACATAAAACCATCAATAAATACTATATGGTTGCCACTTGACAGCTGGGAACAGTACCTACGGCCAACATAACATATTACCATTACAACGTACTAATAAAACCTCTTTTGTAACAATAATTGAAATATGTTTAGGTATATATTTTAATAGGTTTTATGTTAAAAATTATTTAACGTTATTAGGAAAAAATGTCTAAAAAGTTTATGAGAAATATAGAAAAAAGTTTCCTCAAAATCTCCCACCTACCGGTCAATAAATGTTCGAAATTTTCTTATAAGATTTATTTAGTTTTTCGATTCATCCATCGCCCTAAGTAGGTTATGCATCCTACAAACATCCTACGCTGCATTCATTTTGGTGTTGGCATGATTGTCATAAAATACATTTTACCTGATACCAAATACGTAACGGCTAAGCAAGGTCTAATGACAATTTTTGAAATATATTTGTAATTATAATAATAATAATTTTTATTGTCCAATAAACATTTTTCAAATGCATGCTAAATGACAAATTTAACATAGATCAAACAGAACAGATAATTTGAGGCCTCTGTTGCTACACTATGAGACCTGTATTATATGTAACCTGTATGTTATTAGATTTATATATATTTTTATATATAAATACCCTAAGGGTATCAAATAAATATTTTATTGGAGAAATAAATGAAACTACCACAGATTAAACGCAGTTACACCTTGAAAATTACAATATGTTCTAATTTGCATATAATCACATATACATTTATTCTGTGGACGAGCGTTGGTCTGATGCCAAACTAGGGTTTCCGGCCTGATAGCTGGAAAACATAGCCGCAAACAAATCATTATCTAACTGTATGCATATCATTAAATAACATTACAAATCGTAATAATTATATAATCCACAAGATATTTTATTTTCATGAATTAATAACAAATGTTTTTTAAAAATCGTAGTAAAACATTCAAATATTTTACGTTTAAAAACTGAGACAAAAGTTGATAACAATTCTAAGAAACAAGAACAATACCTCTTGATAAATATATAAAGATAAACATTAATAAAATATATAAATAAAAGTTTTTGTTTTTTCATCTAAAGTTTGAACTTGTTAAATAATTATTTCATAATTACTTTGTTTTCTCAATCACCAAAATCCGGTTTCAAACATTTTTCAAACATGTTAATATTAATAAAAGGCATTAGTTGAAGTTATATAATATTGCTTATTTCAATCTACATAATCTAAATCTATATATAGGTATCTACAATGAGAAATGAGGTCTATCTAAGTGCAGATAAGTCTATCAAAAAGTTTGTATAACTCAGTACTAGTTATATGCAGTGTCTGTATGAGGAGTGCAGGCGAAGTCAGGGTACTTCCTGTACCACGACATGCCCCCTTATCTCGTTCATTGATAGATTTATCTACTGAGGTCGCATTCCGTGCCGGCGTCGCTATCGTGTTTGAACGGTCATCTCGAATCATTCATTCAGTAATTTTGCTCGAGGAAGTTTGTGAACGAATTGCATTACGTAATTGTAGTTCAGTATATTTTTACGTAAATTATTTATAAAGTATGAACACATTTCCAAATTAAACTACAACTCAAGTATAATTAACAAATCTTAGTGTTTTTTATGATATAAAAACCGTGATCAGATGTGGGAATGAAAATTATATGTACATTACGAATGAATGAAGTAATAAAAAGATAAGCATGAGACAGAAATGTTTATAAATCAAATGTGCTTCCTAACATTTAGTTATGACTGCCTACTCAGTGTTGTCATTCGGCGAATTTTGATTCCACGAAACGCGCTGTATTTGGCTTGAAGCGCTTCATTCTGTAGTCAAATATACATTTGATGAATAACGAAGTTAAAACAAATATTTTACCTGCATTTTTTAATTACCTACTCTAATATAAACCTCTTAAGGTTTCGAAAAACTCGTCTGGCGCCATTGATAATCTTAATATTCTAAAAGCCCTGTCATATTGGCTTTTAAGTAAATAATGGTCGTAATTCTTTTAAAAGACGGATAAGTTTCTGGTAGCCCTTTGTAAAGGTTATCTTATCAAGGAAACAGTATACTGGAGTGGTTTTTTGTTGCTGGCATTTGGCACGCGCTTTGTTCGAGCGGTTTACAATGAGGTCTTGTTTGTGATTATTATAACTGTGATAGGTGTACTTCCTGCAAGTGTATTAGTGTCGTGTTCTGTGTAATGCGGTGTCGGTACTGAGTGTCGAGTGTCGGCGCATACAACGGGACCGCCGACGGCCCTCACTACTTTAATATCCTGTCTCTAGTCTTTCTCGGTATATAACTGTATAAATAAAAGGATCTGCCATTGCAGCTGTGTTATTACTTTTTATATCAATGTTTGTTTTTACAAGTAACATATAAAATACACTTACAATCAACGTTGTTAATTCTTATGACTAGAACCTCTCAAAGGCTGGAAACAAGCTGCTGTCCATAACGTTCTTAATCACCCACAATTTTAGATCGTAACACTAATTAGCGGAACGAAAACAACGATAATTTAGTGAATGAACATCAAGGTTGGCTTAATTAATATATATACCGACGGTTTCTTTCCTACTGACGAAGCGCGGCGCGGCGTGCGCGGTCGCCGACTGCTTTAGCGCGCCTCATTCATAGTAGTTAGTACGCATGAATGAACGAACCAGCACGTGGCCGAAAACACTGAAACTCTGGCAGGAAACCACGGGTTCGACCTTGTCTAATATAAACTAGACATGTTACTAGTCTGTTATCTTATATATATATGATATACAAGATAATTAGTTCATTTTAAATCTATTATTACTCTTGAAGTATCTTCGGATGTTATGTCGAAAACACTGAAGCTCTGGCAGGAAACCACGGATTCGACCTTGTCTAATCTAAACTAGTCGTTTTATTAGATTGTTATCTAATGAGTAATAAAATATATAATAAGCAAGATAATCAGTTCATTTTAAATCTATTTATTGAAATATTTATTGAAGTTATGCCGAAAACCTGACGGTTTGTCAGGAAAAACAAGGATTCGACCTTGTCTAATTTAAACTAAACTAGACATGTTACTAGTCTGTTATGTAATAATAATAATATGTATATATATAATGTAAACGATAAATGATTAATTTTAAATTCATGAACACTTTCTTATTGATGTTATTTTCGGTCAATGTTATCATGATTTTTATCTAGAATATAGATATCTATATCCATAAAGTAACCTAATACCTAACTATACCTATATTTCTATTTCTACCAATGTAAGTGTTTCAGCAAGTTTAATGTTAGTTTATTTATTTATATTGTTCATTTTATTACAATTATTTTTATATGATTTTTGTGTCACAATTATAATTAATAAACCGTAATAAATATATTTTAATATCAACGGTATTAAATAGTTAATTAGGTTAATTTAATAGACGATTATTATAAAATATATTATTAATAAATGCCTGCAACATTGTTTGATTGTTTTTAATCGGTACCTATATGTTTGTGGTAATATATAATTATATTCTAAATATGTATTTAAATACATAAAGAACTCTGAAATTAGTTTTTACAAAGAGAATAATAATTTTTATGATTTTGAAAACCATTTACAATGACAATATAAAATATATAAACAACCTGAAAGTTAAAAAAGCTTTTTATATAGTAAATATGAATACGATTAATAATGATTTGAGATAAAGAAAGTAAGATAGAGATACAATAAATAAATATACCTATTTAAGATAGCTGTTAAAGTATTTATTGTTTTTAATTTTAATTTAATTTTGAAGTTATATAATAAATATAAATTTACTTCACAATGATACTCGTTAAAACCAATATTCAACGTCGAATAATAATTATTGTGTAATTATTATTAATACATACCGTGCAGAACATTTAAGGTGTTTTATTTTTTCCTAGCTGATACCTGTCATTTCGTCTGTTTCCAACTTTTCCGACTTAATAAGCCATTTATATACAGGTATGTCATTTATTGTTTCTTTCTGAAAAAGGGGAAGTGTTCAGATAGAAAAGAATCCTACGTCCCTACTCGGATGATAATATAAAATATTCTTAAAAATTTAAGTCACCAAATTTCATCTAGCAATTTAGTCGCTATATCCCATCTCCACGTTAGTACCTATTGTGTTTGGTCGTAAAAATGATTATTTTTAGAAAAGAGCTTTATGTATGTTGAGCCCCTAATAAGTTAACACCACACCAAATTTTATCACAATGGGCTCAGTAGTTTTAGTGTATTCTAATTAAATAAGGTTTTGCGACTTTCCCTTACACTCACAGATATTTCTAGCGTGGAAAGTATCCTTTATATATATATGTGTGTAATTATAGCCTAAATAAATATTTGGGATTGTGAAAATGGTAGATTTATCCGGAGAAAAAAGTATAAGTAATATAAGTTATAGGTAATTTAGTTTGAGATGAACCGAATTTTGAGAAATACTTTTTAGACAACAAATAAACAGACATTTTGAAAACTACTGTTTTGTGTTCTAGTTCATGTTACATGTATTTAAAAGAAGTAACTGTATTTTTATATATATTTAATTAATAAAGACTTCGTATCGTGATTTTTGTATTATTAAAAGATTTAAAAAGATATTTTTTGAGATACCATTGTAAAATGGATTTATAAAGGTTCCTTTATTTTCAGTGTCTGAAAATTATACGTAAATAATTACATACTTAAATAATTTAAAAATCTAATAGTGATTTTCTTTATATCTATCGTGAAGAATGTATCAAATGTTTCGACATAGTCCATAAAAGTTAATATTATTATTATAACATTAGTATTTTTAAATTTTCATTATTTTTAATTAACACTAATTAAAGAAAAAATATTATAGATAACTAGTTACCTTAAATGTTGTTTAGTATATAGTCAGCTAGTCAACTAAATTACACACTTCACTAATTTTTAATGAATAACACTCACTTATCCACTTATTTTAGTTTAGTATTATGCCAATCATTTCAAATCACTCACTTTTGGTAATTGGAAATTTGCCTGACGTTCCACTTGAGCGCTCCAGGGTGTCTTGAGCTGAACTGCTTCCCAGCGGGTTTGTGGGTCCGCGCCTGCGCCCTGGTCACTGGGGCGTGACCTAGACCCTGAAAATACCACCCTCCCGCCTACGCATACCGAGTTGCCATGGTTACCAACAAAAATGCAATGAAAAATTTAGTCGGTAACAACGTTAGTACCATGAATTCGATTGTTGTTTTTACCTCTCCTCCAAATAAACATAATGACAAACCTGGTTGTAATATTTGAAGTTTGTATCCTAAAAAAAGCTCTTGATGTGTGATTTTTTTAATAATCAGGAAGTACCGTGGTCTCGCTCCTCCCAGTAGATGTTTGCGGGTGGCTTGCATTGGTTCGTTTTGTTGGTATTCGAGCAGTCCTTCCGGAGGCCATTATGGTTATAAAACAGCTTTCAAACCTATTAGAATCTCATAAGTTCCGCCATATTTGTATATCATTATGAGGTGAAACGCACGAGCAGTGAGAATGTAATTATACATAGTTATTCCTTTGTATAACTAGCCTTATAGCCTACTAATTAATAAACTATTAATGTTTTAAAAAAGATTTAAAGCAAATATCATTTTCACAGCGTGATATTGAGATCTCATATAAACAATAGCTATAGTATTATTACAATTGTATTTACTTAAAAATGTAATGTTAAAAATTTTACGGTATTCGAATATTTACTGTAAGAGAAGCAATCATATCAAATTCGTCAAAGTCAATTTGGGAGTTATTGCGTGATGGACAAATAAATAAACAAACAACTATTATAAAAATCATAGTTCCCGAATAGTATCATGTACCGTTAAGTAAAAGTTGATTATAACAAAAGATATTAATTGACAGTTGTATATTTTAATTCTCCAACGTATTATTCCTTACCGTAGCAAGCGCTTTAAATATCTACTTAGGGATGTTCGGCTTACGCTTGAATTTTAGGTTATAGACCTGTTGATTCTATGATGATTTTTCAATTCACACTCTGGTTAAGTGAATGCTGGACGCAGGATTAACAATTATATTGGTAATTGATTGGAAAATACGCATCGAGTATTTGACAATATTCAAGACACTCTTGATCAAGAACACCTTATTTTGACATTCAATATAAGCCGCAGTTGTATTTTACATTCATAACACTTATTGAGGGTTTTGATGATACTTATATCTCAATCTTATACCAGGTGTGGCTAGCTTGATCAGAACTAAGATCGACTTTTTTTTTTCTTTTACTATAATGTCAATAGAAAAAAATCGTTTAAAAAAATACCTACATGAAGAGTGTGATGTGCTCTAACATCAAGCAACTTGATTGTTGTAACAAGCTGTTCTGTCGAGTATCTTTTGTTGCCTTACATGCAACCCTATACATACATGCCATACATGGAACCCCTATAAAGAATAGACTACGAAAACGTCAGCTAGACACATTAATACACTTCTCTTGAACAACACTATTAGGATCTGAGATTTACTTAATGAAATAAGATTTGATCTGATTCTAAAGAGCAAAAAATCTAATTTAAAGTAGTAAATTCATGTATATATTTTCGTGGACAACAAAATAGTAAGTACAATTTTGTGCTAGTCAAGTTATCGTAAAGTCTAGTTGTAGTTATTTGACTGCAGCTTACATTTAAGCTGACACGTCCTGGCTCGATTTCGGCTCTGTTCCGTCTGTAGTAAAGGACCTGAACTTTTCAATTCCTCTTCCTGAATCTTCATCCTTCCACAATCTTCAAGGTCGGTGATGCATGTACATGCCAACACAACCTATGGTATGACAACTTGCCACCATAAACCATAAACACATTGAAAGCTTCATAAGTGACAGAATATTATTATTGCCAAGCAATTAGAGTGCACTGGTTTGGAATTTACAAATAAAAGTAGTCTTGAATATCAAATTATTAATTTGAAAAAATAATTAGAAATATGTTCTCTAAGCAGTCTCGGAGATTAGTCCGGACTAATCAAACACTTGAAACTTGTTACGGTTTTAGTCATTTTTTATGTTTTTTAAGATGTCTTTCTGGAGTTATTGTCATCCAAGTAGCTGGTGGCCAAGAATCTAAATTTTTTTTTTTTTTTTTTTTTTTATACAAAACTAGGTTAATGCTTGACTACATTCCACCTGATGGAAAGTGAAATGTAGTCTTAGGTGGTAAAGCGCATTAACCTAGAAGCCTATTCACTCTCCTCTTGAAGACACCCACATTATATTTTGCCGGAAATACCGACGCCGGCAGATTGTTCCAGTCCTTCGCTGTACGCACTAAAAAAGATGAAGCATAGCGCTTCGTTCGGACAGGTGGAATGTCCACAACAAAAGGATGAAAACCTGCCGTGCGTCGGGTCGTCCGGTGATGGAAGGGGGATGGGGGAATTAGGTCGTGCAATTCCTGCGCACACTCACCAAAATGTATCCTATAGAATACTGAGAGGCTGGCAATTCTACGCCTGTGTTCAAGGCTGTGGAGTTTGGCGTCAACCAATTTAGGGTCGCCAATAAGCCTCTTTGCTCGCCTCTCGATTGAGTCCAGAACCGCAAGATGAGTCTTTGCGGCACCAGCAAATATGTGGCCACAATACTCTACACACGACCGGATCTGTGCTTTGTATAATACAAGAAGCTGTCCCGGTGTAAAGTACTGTCGCACCTTCGCAAGTACGGCAAGCTTTCCTGCAGCTGCTCTTGCTCTGGACTCAATGTACCGACCAAAGTTGAGGTTCGAGGAGATCTCTAAGCCTAACAACTGAAGCCAGTCACTGTATTCCAAGGATACATTCTGGAAAGTAGGAGCCAAGGTGAAGGGGCTCCTTTTGGCGGTGAACAAACACGTCTGCGTTTTGGTGGCGTTGAATTTGACAAGATTGGCATTGCCCCATGCGGAGACTGCCTGAAGTTTGTCATTCAAACGTTGCACCATGGCTTCTCTTTCAGATTGTACTTCATCTCTACTAGCCCGAGAACTTGGCAGATATCTTTCTACAACTGTGCTGTCGTCTGCATACCCATAGATACCGGGCTTCAGCAGATCGTTAATGTGCAGCAGAAAAAGAGTTGCAGAAAGAACGGACCCCTGAGGTACTCCGGAATTTATTGTCAAGGGTTCCGAAGAACACCCGTCGACAACAACACGGAGAGATCTCCGGCTCAAAAAGTCCGTTATCCAGCCAATCAGACCAGGAGATATACCGTACGCTGAAAGCTTGCTTAAAAGGCTCACATGCCAGACCCTGTCAAAAGCCTTCGAGACGTCCAGAGAGACGGCGACCGCTTCTCCGTTCTTCTCGATGGCTTCGCCTAAAATGTGTATTGCGTACGCTAGAAGGTCCCCAGTGGACCTATTTCGGCGAAATCCGTACTGTCGGTCACTGAGGAGATCATTACCTTCTACGTACGCTAGAAGCCGCGAGTTCAATACACGCTCCATAATCTTGCAGAGTATGGAGGTGATTGAAATGGGCCTATAATTGGCAGGATCGGCACGGCTGCCTTTTTTGGGCACGGGTTGCACGTTGGCAAGCTTCCAGGATTCCGGCACTTTTCCAGTCTTGAAAGAGAGGCGATACAGACGTGTCAATACAGGAGACTGTTGTGGGAGTATTTTGGTTATGTAAATAACAATCACGTTATAATCCACATAATAATTTATTAAAATCAGACAGTCCTTTTATATCCCTATTTTACATTCTTAGTTTGAATTTATTTGAATTTTATGATTTTTACTTTTATACAAATTTACTACAAAGGTAGAGTGATGTGCTAGTGGCCTATGTATTAATGGCCTGTATAAAGTATGTACACAATTTCAACACTCCTCCTCACATCACTATTTACAGTTGAGTGAGTCCCATTCTTTGTCTGAGATTAGACAACCGTGGTCCATGCAATGCTTTTGTCAAAATATCTGCCTCCATGTCTTCTGTTGGTAGATAATTAACATTAATATGACCATCTTGTATGCAATCTCTTATAAAATGCAACTTCAAATCAATATGTTTCGATTTAGACGAAACTATCGGGTTCTGACTGAGTTTCTGTGCTGCTTGGTTATCGTTCCAAATAATAATCTTGTCTTGATTTATGCCCAAATCATTAAAAAGAGATTTTAAATGAATTGCTTCTTTTGCAGCTTCAGTCAAAGATACGTATTCGGCTTCTGCTGTAGATAATGCGACAGATCGTTGTTTTCTGGTTGTCCAGCTGATACAACTACCTGCATATTTAAAACAATATCCTGAAAACGATTTTCTATCAAGTTTACAGGATCCCCAATCAGCATCTGCCATACCATAAAGTTTTTCTCCTGTCTTTTTAAAATTAAGACCTTCATCTTTTGTGCCTTTCAAATATCTGAGAACTCGCTTAGCACACTTAAAATGTTCTTCACCATAACTGTTGTTAAATTGAGAAAGATAGGTTACAGCGAACATAATATCTGGCCTGGTTGCAATAGCTAAGAACATAAGAGAGCCGATTAGATTTTGGTAAGGTAAGTGTGAATGTTCTTCTTTTATTGGTTCTAGTGCAGTGCTTACTTCGAGTGGAGTACAAGCACTTTTGCAGTCTTCCATTTTAAATTTTTTCAAAATTGTTTCAACATAAGCAGACTGACTTAGTTTTGTTTCGTTTTTTCCTACATTTATATCAATACCAAGTAATCTTTTTGGTATACCCATGTCTTTCATATCAAATGCTTTTTTCAAATAATTTCTTACATTATTCAAGTATTGTTTCTTTTTATACGCAATTAAAATATCGTCAACGTAAATTGCCACAATGGTTTGATCTTTGTCATTTTCTTTTTTAATAAATACGCAAGGATCAGCAGATGTTGGTTTAAAATTCATTTCTTTTAACTTCGAATCTAACTTTATGAACCATTGACGACCTGCTTGCTTTAAGCCATATATTGCTTTCTTAAGTAAACATACTTTATCTTCCTTCAAATTATTCATTTTCTGTAACATTATTTTAGTTTTTTCAGTCAATTCTTTGTCTTGATTTTCTTCAAATAGTATTTCTGTCAAAACATCTTTTAAATAGTTAGGGAGTATCATAGCAATTTTTTCGTTTAAATCTCCGTTCAGATAGGCTGTAGTTACATCCATTTGATGTAGTTGCATGTCTTTTTCTACTGACATTGCAATCACTGATCTCACTGAGCTTAGTTTTGCTACAGGAGCAAATGTTTCGTGGTAGTCAATACCTTTTCTTTGGCTAAAACCACGAGCTACTAATCTTGCCTTTTTTATTTCTTTATTTTCGGAACTTATTTTCTTTTTTAAAATCATTTTAAAATCTAAAATCTTGAAATCATTTTGCTTCTTTGTTATTTCCCATGTACCATTTTTAATATGTGCTTTGATTTCTGATTTAATCGCTTCATGATAATCTTCATTTTCATTTTTTTCATCATCAATGCATAGAGATGAAAAATAATTTTCTTCTTCAGATTCAGATAATTCGTAATCTTTTGTCCATGCTGGAACCTTTCTGTTACGTTTAGGTCTTCCCTCGGTTTTAATTTCTTGATCATTTTCATTTATTTCAGGTGAAATGATTTCGTTTAGAGATTCGTCTCTATTATTTTCGTCATCCGGGTTAATTTCTGAAGGTTTTGAAGTTATATTTTCTTCTTGAAGTGAGACTTTATTTTCTACGCTATCTATAATTATTTGTAGTTCTTTTTCTGATATTTCCTTTGTCTCTTTACCTTCATAATGCATTTTGTTTAATACTTTGACGTTTCTACTAACTATAATTTTATTATATTTATGAACCCATATTCTATATGCTTTAGCTGACTCTGAGTACCCCATGAAAATACCTTCAATCGCTTTGGGATGAAATTTTCCTCTCCTCCTATCATTATTTAAAATAAATGCTTTTTCTCCAAATATATGTAAATGTCGAGCTGAAGGAGTTCGGTTAACCCACTTTCTGTAAGGTGTGTCTTCAATGGTTTGGTTGTGCACTCTATTAGCTAAATAATTTGCTGTATTTATAGATTCGGCCCAATATTTTTCAGGCAATTTTGCTTCTATTAATAAACAGCGTGCTTTGTCAAGGAGTGTGCGATTTTTTCTTTCTGCTACACCATTCTGTTGCGGTGTATATGGCGCAGATAATCGTCTTTGAATCCCACAGTTTTTCAAAAAATCTGTGAACTCATTATTTAAATATTCTCCTATGCCATTATCACTTTGTAAATATTTAATTCTCTTACCTGTAAAGTTTTGTACCTCATTTCTATATTCTTTAAAATACTTAAGAACTTCATTTTTCTGAGCCATAAAATAAACCTTTGTATATCTTGTATAATCATCGGTAAATGTAACAAAATATCTTGCGCCTCCTGGTGATATCGTACGCATTGGACCACATACATCTGTATGTATGATTTCTAGCGCTTCAGTAGTTCTGTTTTTGTCAGATTTAGGAAATGGAGGTCTGGAAAATTTTCCTTTTATACAGGTTTCACAATTTCTTAACTTTTCATTATTATTCAAGGAAAAACCTTGTAAAAAATTGTTTTTGCTACATATTTTTAAATCATTTTCATTAATATGTGCCAGTTTTTTATGCCATGTTTCTATATTATTTATTTTATCCTCATTTTCTGAACAGGCCTTAACATTGTGTTTACTTTTATCGTCAACATAAAAGAGGTTATTTTTCTTCTTGGCTTTTAAAATAATTTTACCTTTACGATTTCTGACAATGGCTCCTCTTTTGTCAAATATTACTTTTAATCCTTTGTCAGTCATTTTTGATACTGATAGTAGGTTTGTTTGTAAATTTGGTATATGAAGCGCATTAATTAATGTTATTGAATTATTATTTGTTAATTTTATATCAATATTACCTTCACCTTTTATAGGTGCACTGTTGTCAGAACAAGCCAAGTTTATTTCTCCTTCCTCTTGTGGAAAATATTTTTTAAATCTATTTTTATCTGAACACATATGAGCTGTGCTTCCACTGTCTAAACACCATTCTGTATGTTTTTCGATTCCTGCCGTAAAACTTGTATGGACTAAATTTGATACGGCATGTGTTTTTATTTTTTCTTGGTTATTTTTCTTCTTCCAACAATTTTCTACAGAATGACCTTTTTTTCGACAAATTTTACAATAAGGTATGTGCTTATTTTTCTTTTTTATAAAGAATGTTTGCTCTTCTTCTGTTTTATTTTTCCTGGCTTCACTCTCTTCTAATATCTTTATTTTAAGATCATCAGGAGTAGGGAGAGTGTCTCTAGTTTCGATTGCGACTCGAAAATTTTCATATTTTGGACTAAGGGAATACAACATAATAATACTTAGTAAATCTTGATGTATTTCAATATCCATGTCTTTTAGTTTGTCGACTACATCCATGAAATTATTTAGGTGACATCGAACATCGTCTGAGTCTTTCATTTTAGCCAAGACAATTTGTTTTAACAAATTTGCTTTGCGAGCCGGTCCTTTACTAGCAAAAATGCTATTTAGTGTATCCCAAACATCTCTTGACGTCGTACAATTTTTTATTTGTTTTAACTCACTGGGATCTACTAATAAGATTAATTCGCTTTTAGCACTTATGTCACCTTGTAACCAGATCTTGGTATCTTCAATGTGTTCTGGCGAAGGGTGAATTTCGGTGCCATCAACGTATTTCCATAATCCTGTTTTGATTAAAACTGCTTGCGCTTGAAGCTTCCACGTGTCGTAGTTATGCTTCTGCAATGGCTCTATTTTATAATATGAAGCCATATTATTTTATTTTATTTTATTTTATGCTGCAGTTTAGTTGGACTGGGCCCATAACCTGTTGTGGGAGTATTTTGGTTATGTAAATAACAATCACGTTATAATCCACATAATAATTTATTAAAATCAGACAGTCCTTTTATATCCCTATTTTACATTCTTAGTTTGAATTTATTTGAATTTTATGATTTTTACTTTTATACAAATTTACTACAAAGGTAGAGTGATGTGCTAGTGGCCTATGTATTAATGGCCTGTATAAAGTATGTACACAATTTCAACAGAGACAACTCAGCTGCACATGTCTTGAGCAGAATGGCTGGTATACCATCAGGACCATTGGCTTTATTCACATCCAAACGACACAATGTTCTCCATACCTCTTTGTTAGTGATGCGGATTTCAGGCATCGAAATACCGCAGTGAGGAAGATGTTCTGGAGAAGCATTGCCAGTGTCTAGATGCGAATTCTCAGCAAACAGAGATGCAAATACATTCGCTTTCTCTGTTGCTGTGTGGGCCAGGGATCCATCCGGCTTCAGCAGAGCAGGCAGTGAGGGTTGGCAGAAGTTCGACTCGATCGCTTTGGCAAGAGACCAGAAAGCTCGACTGCCAGTTGGTCTGACAGAGAGCTTTTCGCCATTCTTAACGATCCGATCAAGACGAGCCTTCCGCAATGCCTTTTTATAGGACTTGGCAGCTTGGTTAAAGGCTCTCTTCTTTGTACTTACATCCGGAGTTTTGCGGCTTCGAGCATCAGCCCAAATGAGGTATGCCGAATGTTTTCGGTCATGTGCATGACGACATTCGGCATTAAACCATGGGCGAGCTTTGCCACCGATGGGTACGTCAGCAAAAGGAATAAAATACTCCATTGCCTGATGCACCACATCGGTTATAGCATCCGCGCAACTCGACGGATCCAAAGAAGAGAAGCAGACCTGCCGCCAAGGATAAGACGCAAAAAAGTGCCGCATCTCATCCCAATCTGCTGACTTGTATTTCCATACTCGCCTAACACCATGTGGTTCGAAAGCTGGTGGGGAATATGTAAATACAGATTTCACCAGACAGTGATCGGAGGTTCCCAAGGGGGACGTGACCTCTACACGATACCTGTCCGGATCAGTTGTCAGCAGAAGGTCCAGGCAATTTGCTGTATGGCCTACCACATCTGGTACCCTTGTCGCTTGCCTCACCAGCTGAAAGAGGTCCAAGGACAACGCAAAGTTCCGCGCTTCTCTTCCAGCATGGTCGGTCTTCTGGTACGGGAACAGCCAGTCCTGATGACAGGCATTAAAGTCCCCCAGAAAGACGAGCTGCGCCGCAGGGTACTGATACAGAGCCATATCTGCAGCCTCACTGAGATACTTAAATAAACGAGTTGTCTCCTGGTCACCGCTGTGCGAACGGTAGACACAGGAATACAGGATTTTTTCGTTTCCTGTGTCCACTAAAACCCATAGGGAAGAAAAAGTGGGGTCTTCAAGGTGACGGAGACGCTGAACACAGAGGTCGTTCCGCGCGTACACACTGACTCCGGCCCGTGAGCGAAAGTTGTGCTCTAACGAGTAACCGGGATAATCCAAGTATGCAGCGCTCAAAGGACATTGTATCTGCGTCTCCGTCAAAAAGAGCAAGTGCGGCTGCTCTGCCTCCAGGTGGTGGTGGACAGCTAAAAGATTTGAGTGCAAGCCCCTGATATTAGTGAGGTGCACTTTATATGAGGAGGAGTGCAACCGCTGTGTAACCTTGTTCCTTTTTCTTAACTTTTTCATAAAAAAAAAATATATATAAAAGTGAATAGGGATGGGAAATGGCAGTTGAACGAGACGGCACGTATCGAACCCGACGTCGAAATTGGTGATGTCTTGCCACTGGGAGGCTAGTCTGGAGACTGCGGGGACGCCCGAACCCCCCCAGGGATCGCCATCGGGCCTCCTCGTCTGGTCGCCAACCAGCACGATGGAGCCACCCTGGGATTTTTCACAGCTGGCGGGGCAGCCTTTCGTGGTTGGCTATCCCACTAATTGGGCCCCCAACTATCTGCGGGCGGCCAGCGGAAAGCCGTCGCTTCGGATCCCGCTACCCTCCTCGACTAGACACCCGACAAAACAAACACCAACCCGACGTCAGACCGGTTCGCCAACGCACCGCAACTGTTCAGACCCATTTCCCATAAACGGCTTCATCGAGCAACGTGCCGGAACACGACTAGGTCGCTTTGCGGCACGATTCTGCCCGATGGGTGGTAACTTTGCCGGCGACCGCATGTTATGATCTACCACCAAGGTAATCTCGTAAAAGGTGGGTCAATAGGAGCTCAAAGCTCGTGAACAATAGTTGCAATCGGGTTCTTATTATCGTGAATGATACAAGATTTTATTTTCATCTTAATTTTTAGCATGGATTTCTAAAGTTTTATGGAGTAGGTATCTATGTGTTTAATTTATAGGTATACAAATATAACAACGAGGCCATATATTTATTTTTAATATTTGAAAATATCTATAAATATCTATAGCCAAGTTAGCTTATTTAAATTTTAAATAAATATAAAATGAAAAATACGGGCAATGTTTCGAACTTGCTACCTCTGGGAAACCGTCCTGTCGCTATAAAAATTGAGCTAACGTATCGGTATTATTATTTTTAAATTATTGGTCCATGTTAAGTCTATGGTACAGACCTCTGCAATAGGTTTTGGTTTTCTTTTGGTTACACCGATTTTGATGTGGATACTTGGGGAAGAAGCGTGGAAAAGAAAACTGTTTTATAATATAATTACATAAAAAAAACTGAAAAAACATGTATTTTTTTGGTTTGTTGTTGTTATAAATTTATTATAGTTATACAATTAAAAATATAAATCTATTGCCACGTTGTGGCCACTTTCTAATCTCGTTGTTGTTATTGTTAAAAAATAGCAAAAAAAAAATAGTTAAAATTTTTATTTAACTTTATAATTAATTTGAAATAAAAAGGTATTAAAATAATACACACTATGACATATTTCGCACTTTATTAAAATTTCTTCAATATAAGAATATGTCTGATTCCACCTATATAATACAAAGCATTTCAAAAAGTAATAATACCTACAAAAAATACAACCCCTTGTATCTTTAATGACTCAGTGATGACTCTTTAATGACTCAGTGATGACTCTGTAATGACTCAGTCATGATTAAAACACTCTATGATAAATAAAATCATTTTAATATTAGTTTTAAAAACAAATATTATTAAAATACCGGTTAAAGACCCCGTAAAGTTTATTAAGAACAATTATTTTTTGAAATCAGATTGGAGTCTCATCATTTGTGATAATCGAATATATTTTATTGCACAATCAAACATAAGGTTACATATTACATATTTTAGATTTTATGTACAATAATAATATAAGAAATAAAATAACTCATTTATATATTTACAAAGGTTACATAATACTTCGAGATCATTTAAAGATACCAAAGGTTGTTATAGAACTCATTTCAATAAATAGAAATTTAATGGACTATATACACATGCTGACGACTGGGGGGTAATGGGGGGTTCATGTTACGTATTGACTCAATATAAAATAAAAAAAATACTTTTTAATCTATGACATGTGAGATTCTATAATACAACGGAGGAATCAGATGGAACAGACAAACTGACTTACCCCCAGGGGTATTGAAACGCACCAAGAAGATATCTAGATCTACCTTTATATAAAAGCAGGTAAAGAATCTAAATCACATGTAAAATCGAAATACGAATGGAATATGTTTGATTCCTGACAATGAGATATATCTAAAGGATCTGGAACATCTTCTTGAGTTCCACCATCAGTTGCCAGTCGGTCTTGATGAGATCATCTCTGAAGTAGTCTTTGCAGGCGTCGATACTTGCGCGGGAAATCTGCAAAGAAGTATCACATTTAAACTTATTTCAAATACGAAATTGAGTTGAAAAATGCTTCTTTTTTTTATCCTACTCGGTGTTTTACATACTTTTTATTTAACAATGTGTGAACAAACCATAGCCCAAATAAACCATTGCAGAATAATACAAAAAAACCTGTCCGAGAACAATATACCTCGTAAATATAAAATTCGTATTCGATACAAGTATAAAAAAACAAACTATAATTTAAGTTAATTGGAGTTTTATTACATTTGGTATTCAAATGAAAACAGTTAAAGACCTCGAGATGCATTTACGTGCATCCTAAACTGAAAAAAAGAAAAGATAATTAAACTAAGTATACCGAAACAAAAATCTTAATGATATTTATGATAAACCAATCAAAAATATAAATCATTCTACAAAATAAATCCCTAAAATAAGTTTAAATCTATAAATATACCTAAAACAAACTCACAAAACGATTTGATTCAACAAATCCCACCCTAATAACATTTACGTTGACTTTACAAAGAGATTCAGTAATTATTTTTGAATCACAAAATAAATAATATAGATTCTAAAAATAGCAAAAGATGAATGTACAGGGGCTCCATTCAAGACGACCTAGTTTCAGCATCGATTCATCTTTCCGGGGTTGAATGGGTGACGTCACTGGGGAAGTGGACCAGGTTGTGCAAGCACTGAACTGGGTCATGACCTGGACCCGCCCTGACATGCAAGTGACGTCAACGGAAATAAGCCTGGGATTAAGCAAGTACTGTCATTTCATTTTATAAGTACATCCTTGGATTTTTATTTATGTACAAAAATTAATATTATGTACATATTTTTTTGTATGTGTTATTTTTTAATCAGATATAAATGATTTGTTTTTTTTTTCATTGACAATAAATATATATTTTTTTAACCTTTATCAATTTCATTATCAATTTCATTTCATGAAATATTGTATAAAACAATTCAATATACGTAAGATAATACATAATAAAAAAAAAACAATAATAATATCATCATTAAACGTATATTAGAAACAGAAAACACAAGCACAGGTATCTGGTTCCAGTTGGTAGGTAAGATATCTGTACTATAGGTAACATATCTGTAGGGTAGGTAACATGTCTGTACGGTAGGTAACACGACTGTACGGTAAAATTTTACTTCAATGGAACACCTATGCGAAATATCAATGGAGCTTCGAGAATGGGATTTGACCCGGTCAGCTTGTATGTGTGTGTAAAGACGCGTCTGTGTGAGTTCCCTCGTTAGCGATGCGATTTTAGTCTCTATTTTATAGAAATGACAGCTTATAATGCTATAAAAGCTTATAAAAGTAACATGTCCTCGAAGTAACGCTCGTAGCGAGTAGAGATGCAGTAACCAATAATAGTTTAGTATTTTTATTATTATTATTATAAAAATTAATTTAGCCATCTATGTTTTGAAGAAGTTCAGTTTAGTAGATTTTAAACACAACACTTAATTTAAACATATATTTTAATATTCGTTGCAGATACATTAAAAACCTAAAAATATAAAAAATGTAAGCACTTTAAATTAGACTTAGAATCTGGGCAGATATCCAAAAACCGAATTTCATGGACTAGGTCGCCTCGGGAAACTATGAATGAATTGTAACTACATAAAATAATAAAAAAAAATATTTAAAGAAACACGAGGGTTATAATTATATGCTCAGAATATAAATTATAATTAATATGATTTCTTATATATATAATATAACCGAGTATAGGTGGGACGTAGTGTGAAACAAATCTTTTAGTACAGGAGTTCCTCTATAGTATATTCATGGTACATAAGCTAACACACACATACACATACTCACACCTATAATGCTTCTAGAACTTTCTTGTGATAGACGTAAATATCAAAATATATTATATAGGTTATTTTGTACTCAATTGAAGTTATATAATAAATTAAATTGTTTCTGACAGCAAGGTGAAGTTGTCGGATGCATTTAACTTCAAGTTTGTTTAAATTTAAAATATTGTCATTATATCATTAAATATGTATGAAAGAGAAAAATAAAATAATTTTCAACGAATCTCGTAACCGAAATAAATTTTCTGATTCAGTATATGAATTTCGTGTATCTACATCAACCTTATTAGAATAAATATAACGATATAGTTATATTTTTATAACTAAATTTGATTTTTCAAAAATATAACAAAAATCTTCGACAGATAGGATATGATCCTGTGCTCTATAGGACACAGTCACGGCACACTGGAAATTGAACTACCGTCTCGCTGCCCGCCGAAATGGTAATAATAATCATCCTTTACCAGCATAGTCTTGACAATTTGAGCAGGTCGTTTCAATGATTAATCTGATGGTAGTTAAATTAAACTAAGTTTGAACTACGGTTAAAATAACTAACAGTGTTCAAAATGTATGATAATGTAGTATTAAATATATATCTTTAACAGCTATTTATTTTCGCAAATGTTACCAAAGGAGAATACTTACCATCAAATAAAAAAAATCAAAATATTGAATTTATACCATATATTCCAATTAAAAGCCTGAACGTAATTTTGACTCATTAAAGAACAGACCTTAAGTATACCCATAAAATATTTTTTTTTGTAGTTCTTAATCTTGTTATTTTTGTTTTTTTTTCTTCAACTTTCAAAACCAACTTTCAAAAAATCCATTTACAAAGACACTTTCATTTTTATATATATTTTTAAATCGTTTGTATGTGTGTGTGTGTATTATGTTTGTTGGTTACCTAATAGAAAGATCTGACGTTATATCCCAAAATATAACAACCTTGGAGTCGGTGACGGAAACTACTGACTTCATAGCTTTATAAAACAGGGATTAAATAAATAAAAATATATCGTATTGCGTATTAAATATATCAACAAAGAAAATATATCATTACTAAAACAATTATTAAACTCATCTCCATCTCTCTTCAAAGGGAATTTTAAAAAACAAATACATTTATTTATAATATTTACTTTAATTCGTTCCTCAAGTAACTATCCCTGGATTTACTGAGTAACTTTATATATATCTTATGAATCATAAACTTTCCGAATATAAAAATAATATAATATTGATCTTAATTTAAAACCAAATACGAGAGGTATATATCAAAAGTAATGTCGGTTACGAAATGAGTTACGTACGAAATGAATCAACATTTCGTACATATAATAAATAAGATCACTGGATCAGTTACAGGGTGCAGTTCGATTTTGAAATTACGTAGAAATATACGTAATATTATCCTACTTCAACAGTCATAGCTCTGATATTTGACAATATCAATATTGCATTTAGAATATTACTAAATTGACCTATAGGAGGACCAATTAAGAATTAAAATATTATAGAAGAAATAGAGAGAGATAAAAGAGCTCTAGAGGGACTCAGAAATGTTAAAATGGAATAGGAGAAAGATAAAGAGAGTTAAACCTGTCAAAGCAATCTTAAAAACAATCTCGTAAAAGCACACATATGTAATAGTTAGGAACCAAAATGTGATACGAGAAGTAAAGAGAAAAAGAGAGGGAGTGATAAACATATCAAAGAAATCTTAAAAACAGTTTCGTAATAGCACACATTTAAACAATTCACAGTCAGACCACGGTTGTATGACGTTCATCTCCCCTCGACCTACTGACCTCTTGTTAAAATCAATGAAGCTGGGGGAGGGGAAAACACATTCATGTTTGCAAGAGGTGCATCTGAATAGGGTGTTTACTGATAGTTTACTGTAATTTCAGTACCCCTAGTGCGTTTTTTGACTTTACGAAAACTATGACAGTTTACCAAATCGTAAAAACAACACATATTATTATTATATACGTTATGAATCAAAATCTATGGATGTATTAAAAAAAATGTTAAAAATTATATAATTTAGGATAATTTATAGAATGATGATATAATTATTCAAATATCTACAATAGATTAGAATTCACAGTGTATGAATAAGGAATCTCAAATGGTTTTATTTTTAAAAAAGTATGGTTCCAAAAAAATATTTGTATAATAAATAATATTGTTAAACAAAACATATTGTTAAATTTTAAAGTAGAAAAAAAAAATATGTCGAATGAAAAATAAAATCAGGGATTCAAATCCGCTACCTCTGGGAAACCTTTCCGTCACTCTAACAATTGAGCTACTAATCCTTTAAAGTTTTTATACTTTATAGTGTGATAGTAGGTATTTATACGATTATTCCATATAATTCAGTATTTTTATTTGTAAAAAGTTTAAGCATATCAACATTTATAATTAAAAGCTATTTGAATTAGATAGATAATGACTGAATCGCTGCTTTTACAAACATAAATATATCGGATACAAAGAACACGAAGATTCAAAACAAAAATCTGTGTATTACACAAACAACTGTCCCGAGTGAAAATCGAACTCACGACCTCTGGCTCAGCAGAACCAATAGCCACTGAACCAGCAGGTCGTCTAAGTTAAAGAATATGTTTGTTTATTCAAAATATTATTTGTTTTACGAAGCAGCGAGACGTTCGCTGCAATACGCAAATATCAATACAAGGGTTTGTACACATTATACGACACTGTTTCCGTTCTATTCTCGTACACAAACATACATACGTATCGTGGACTCGTAAACTGTTGTAATTGGACAAGTACCGCTTTATAACATGGAAATTCTAAATAATCTTTAATTTTCCAAATTTACTATCGTCCTATCAAAGTCATGTATTAAATTCTCAATTTTTTTAAGTGCAATATTATATAGAAACTATTTTCAAAATAACAAAATTAACACATACAAATTTTAATACGTATACTTATAAAATAAATTAACAAAATTAACACATAAAAATTCGTAAAATATAATAAACCCAATTTTAAAAATATATGTACCACGTATATAAATAGCCAAGCCAGGTTTCTATATCAGATTTACTTTTTACAATGTGATTTTAGTTTGTCGCAATACACATTATGTTATTGATTCCTAAAACCCTGTTAGAGAATCCAAACTGAATACGATATGTATTTATGACACTATCTTCGTTACTAATACTGCCATTACATTATCCAATCTACAGCGCACTATTTGACTCCAAATTGTAAGAAACAGTGTCCACCAATCAGATGAGAACACTAGCTCACTAAGAACCTTTACACAATGCGATATTAGTACACCACTTGAGTTAGCTTAGTAAATTGGATAATGACATTGCTGCAAAATTATTATTTAAACAATGAAGGAACGGGATACTATTTCATATATAATATAAATGGTTATAATATAAATAGTATACAAGTAGTTTAAAATTTTCTTTTTCATACAAAAATAATCATGTCGAAAATTTCGTTCGTTATAAATAAATGTAGTGTATTTTAAACATAACATCAAAACATAAATATACCAATAAAACTTTCAAGTGGACCTTTGATTTTTAACTAAATGTACCTCATGGGTCTGGATGTATCATATTATTGTATTAAATGTGTTATTTATTATGTCTTTGATGATATTTTCGTTCTCTGATCTTCACCAAACAAATTTATTATAATATACTATCTGTCGCAGAGTATTAGTACGATATTTATATTAATTTCCATCAAGACTAGTTTATGTCCGTTTCATTGCTGAGGTGATCTCCTAAAATAATAAAACTTCCAGAATTTTCTACAGTTCTAATTTTATTTCACCATCTATATTTTTTGTATATTGTATGTAAATATATTTTTATATTAGTTAATATTATTACTATTATGAAAAATGTATTATCACAGGATATCAATGAATAGGTATCTGGGATAGAGACCAAATGAACACAGCAAGTCCCAGGTTCGAATCTTGTTTGTTCTTCATTCTATATTTATAAAAAAAATTAAATAAGGTTAACGAGTTATTTTTATCTCCGTAATTACCGACAGTCGAGGTGGAAAGATATTTTTATTTATTTATTAAGGTTATAAAGCTACTATCATATTACGACCCTTACACCGAGTATTAAAAATAACTTTTAAAAATATATAGTGAATAATATTTGTTGTCAGATTCGATTGGTGATTCTGTTCGTGTATCGCCCACGCGGAACGAACCGCGGGGAGTTGCTAGTTGTATAAAAACAAATATGTTTATAATTCGTTTTATTACATTAATTGATTTTTATATCTTGTTAAATATAACAGTTACATACATACAATAAGATATATAGATAGATTTAGTCATATTTTTGTAGGAATCATTGAATCAAATCAATCAATTATTGTATCAATTCAATATCTTGAAGACAGCTGCTTCTATTTCGACAAAACATAGCTACCTAATATATACTTATAATAGCACGTCAAACTTCTATCACGCTTCTTTTTGGGTTGGGAGTTAAATCTATACATTCCTTTGACATAAAAAATGGAAACCCTACTTGACCTTGCGCTATATAGATTGGACAATAAAATGTCTTAAATATTATATCAATTCAAATCAATAAAACCATTCATGCACCAGTCCGACTCGCACTTGGCCGGGTTTTTTTATTATGCATAAATGAAACAAAATCAGCTGCTGGATGGGTAATTATGATCACACTATTTTAACCACTTCATAAAAGCATTTTGAACTTAGTGTAGACGGTTTTATAAATAAAAAATAGTTTTGTTGGTTAGTATTTTGATATTTTTGGCAATGCTTATTTGTATGGAGGTATTTATTAAATTTTATTTTAATATATTTAATATGTGGGGTCACGAAAAGTGATAGAAACTAAAATATTATAATCCTTAAGACATTTACTACGTAAGAGTTTTTAACATTGCATAAGAGATTTGGGAAATCCATAATCGGGCGAAGTCCCAAGTTTTGTTTAAAATTTTGTTTTATATATCTTAATAATATTATTGTTCTATAACTTAATGTATATGAAATAATAATTCTTCATACCTTGCTGACCATGAAGTCGGTCTCGTCGAAGTGTCTCCCGAACATCTTGGGTGACTCCCCGGGTATGGGTTCAATCTTGATGCAGACCTCCTGACCCTTACGAGCCGTCTCCACTTGTTTGTGGTTCACTTCGATTGAGGTCACTATACCCAGCTCGACAAACTGTGGGAGATTTGAATAGTATAAAAAAAACCTTTTTTAAAATAATCTATAAATAATTATAGCCATGTTAAGCTTATTTAGATTTTTAAATAATAAATAAATATAGAATAAAAAATAAACCGATATGGGCAGTGATTCGAACCCGCAACCTCTGGCAAACCTTTCCGTCGCTCTATCTATTAAGCTATCGTGTCCCTACCCCTCTCAGTGAATTAAGCATTCTACAAATGATCCTCTTTATGGGTACGGTGGTGACATCTATTAGGCTTCTCTCGAAAAACCTAACTCATGTTATAAAGTATTTATTTAAAATATATATTCTTAGAAATATATTTTGTATCACTTAGAAAGAATAATATACAGACCTCTTTGCTGGGGACACATATAGGAGTCCCTTCCTTGACGATGCCGGCCTCCACCATCACACCCGCCACTATGGGGTCACGAGAGTTGAACACGAACTGAGGCAGGATCTGAAATATATATCACATTAGAACCTCTTGAATATAACACAATAATAATAATATATATATTTGCAAGAACATGGTTCATAAGGTTACCAAAATTACATAAAAAAGTTTCACCTATATCATATGTTATTATCATTATTAGATAAGTTTCGAATATATAGTATTAAACCGATAATATAACAAAAAAATAAAACTATATACTATAGGCAAAAAAACCATACCATAATTAAATTAATTTGAATCATGTACTCATTTATTTACAATAATTTGATTATAGATATGGCTCTAGAAATTACACTACCAGATGAATGAACTATCTTAGATTATTTGATTTAAATTAAAACAATGTTTATTTATAAAATAGCTATTTGTTATTTGCCACTTAAGTTTCAAGAACAGAAAAACAACTTCAAAAAGAGAAAAACATAATGTACATTACATAGGAGATTACAATATAATGGATATTTAACTCCTTTAGAGTTGAAATTAACATATATTTTCATAATACAAATTTAAAATGTATATAGATAGATCGGTTATTAGTAAGGATCAAGTATGTATATAAATATAATATTGAATACCTTAAGCTTGCAGGGGAAGACAGCAATATGTTTGAACTCTTCCCTCTTCCTCTGCTTCAGTTCCTCTCTGTAGGCCGTGAACTTGTCGAACAAATGGTAAATAATGTCCGCAGCAAATATCTTCACACCCAGATTGTCAGCCATCTCTTGAGCGTCTCGTTCGATCTAAAACACGCTTTAATATATTTTTGTTCTGTATAATAATAAAATGAAATGTATATTTATAAAGGGCTATTTCTCTACATCAATCCCAACAACATTTGTTCTACGACTTTTTAAAATTAATGGTTTTTAAAATTTAAATTTTCCCATACAAAATTTATTTTTTGTCTCTGAACTGGTATTAACTCTGAGCGTCGGTATGGCGCCCGGGCGATGACCTTTTAGTACTTCTTACAAAATACAGAGTAATAAGTAAAAGAGGGAGCAAAAATATTTTTATTTCGCTTTTTTTTGTGTTGTTTATCAAGAGTTGTAAAAAATTCTAGAACAAATGTTGTTGGGATTGATGTAGACAGGCTGCCTGCAAGAGGTGGTCAACTAATTACAAATAACCTTGTATATATAATATATATCTAATATCTATATATTTTTAAACCCTGACCCAAAAAGAGGGGTATTATAAGTTTTGACGTGTATCTGTGTATCTGTTTGCGCCTCGTAGCAGCCAAACGTTTAGACAGATTTTATTGCGGTTTTTTTGAAGCATCGATCCCCGCGTCAGCAACGACTTCAATAGTACACAATAATATTATTTTTATCCTTTTTAGAGGTTGTTTTATGTCGTTTTTTTTTATTTTTTTATTTTAATAAATTACCTTAACATCGAACGCCAGTATAGTCGCGTACTGCGAGTCGTGTTCCAACATGGCGGACGCCTTCATGACGTCACGCTTTACCACCGGCCCTATCCTGATAGCGGAGTACTGAAACAAAATTGTTATTGTTATATATACATACATAATATTTATTTCAGGGCCTGAATAAACAGAGAAATATAATATAAACTAAACACTGAACAAAATGATGAAAAATAATAATAAATAGAAAAAAATAAAAAATATAAGTTTTTATTCTATAATATTATAATATTGTCTAAAACCAAAATCATTTTAGAACAAATATCTGAATTAACTTTAAATTTTATTTATACTTAAATAGGAAGTCTATTTCTATTCAGACAATTTTATAACCGGATAGAACAGTTAGACTTACGGGAATCTTGCTTGTCCTAAGGAACTCCAGCAGGGCTTCAAGAGAACCCAAAGTAGACGCTTGTACGTACACACCTCGCTCAGTCAGCTTGATGGAAGATAGAGCCGACTTCAGCTCACGGGCCACCTCCTCTCTGGGATATATCAGTTACTTCTTTATATAATCCGTTAAATTATGACCAAAAAAGTTACATTTAAAACATTATTCCACAATGTTATTAGAGACAAAATATCCAAAGATGCAACAGTATTCAGATGTATATATGTACATATATTAATTTGTAATATAGTTTGACACCCATGTTGATTTTTTAATTTTTTTGGTAACTAAATAAACACCTAAATTTTAAACTTGTAGCTAGCTAAATAAGCTAAACTTGAACCCTAATTAAAGATAACAATATCAACGAAAAAACAACTCACTTCAATACATCAACTTCATCAGGTTTCTGCGCCACTAGTAAGTTGAGTCCAGCAATAGCTTTCTCCAACTCCTTGGCCGCTATCTTCACTCCTTGAGCGCCCACCACTTCCTTGTGCTCTATGTAGGCGTTCTGTTGAATGAGGCACAGATTAGATATCATATTTTTATACATTTTTAGATAAATTTAAAGGAGTAACTGGTCACTTGAGTCAAGACTACTATACCAATAAATATAATATTAAAATAATTTATCACCCGACTAGACATTATAATTGACCAAAACTAAATCTATTCTATAATCCTTAACTACTTTATTCACTTCAAAACCCTCCACTCCTTCAGCGAGTCAGTCAAACACAGCAGTTCCATTATTAAGAATCCTTCCATGGTTTCAAAAAGTATTGAAAACCCGCCACTTACTTTGACCCTGAGCTCCTTCATGGGTTGGGGCATGAGCAGTGACCGTATCTGAGTGACGATGGGTCCGTCTGTGCCGGCCAACACCATGGTGTCTCCCTCACGGAGCGTGCCGTTGATGAGGATGGTGTCTATGGTGGTGCCCAGACCGGGGATGGCTTTCACCTAGTGGTAAAGAAAATGACTATTATTTTATATATATTGCTATAGTCACATAAGAAGTATATATATATATATATATATATATATAAAAAAAGATGTACTGTCGAAGCAAAAACATATAATTTATAATTAAACACATACATTTTTCTTTATTTATCTGAATGTGTTTAATGTCTATGGTGCAGTCCAACAACCAACGACCTCGGTCTAGTGTTCGATTCCCACAAGAGACGTTCGGACGATGCATATATTATTATTATCTCCGTGTTCTCATGGTTTTAAAACCTATTCATGTACATGGATTGTTCTCGCAAGCTAGGAAGTTATTAAAAAAAATAGTAAGTTCCCTACCTCGAGCACGGTGGCCAGGAGCTGGTGAGAGAACACCAGTCGTCGATGCAGGGGTCCCTCGCAGGCCTGCACGATCATGGCCAGCAGGTTGCCGACACCCTCGCCCGTCACCGCCGACGTGGGCACCAGGGACACGTAGGAACGAGGGTCGGGGTTCGAGTAGAACAGTGCCGCGTTCAGACCCTGGTAAAGGAGGAATTTTTCATATTATATTTATTTCAAATCAGTCAAATAAACTTGTTTTTATGATGACTGATTTTGTTTTACCTTCAACATTATTCAACAATTATGAAATACCCTTGATATAAAATTATGTAAGAAAAATAAATTTTGTAATCGACAAATCCGTAATTAAAATTTTAAATATTCGGCTATAATAAAAAATCTTTAACGAATGATTACTCCCTAATAAAATGACTTACACTAAGAAAATTTAACTTTGGGAGAGAGGTTAATCTACGTATGCAAGTAGGGTGGGCAGAGAATGGAAAGACATCATCTTGTCGAAGGTCTTCGATTAGAAGGTTATCAGATTATCAGTGATGTATGGAACTGAGCATTGATCTCTAGCTTCATAGCTAGAGATCAATTCTTATGTACAAGTTCGAAGCAACATAACTTGCAAATGAGAGACCTATGCTCGGTGTTTCTATTCGGGATGGATTCAGAAATTCTTAAATACAAAATAAGGTCACCTATATATATATTTTTTGTTTATATATTAAGTATTGTCAAAAAGTGTAGTCTTATTCTGGTCCTATTTTATGTAAATTTGATTTATTGTGTCTTTATAACTATGTGTGTCTTTAAAAACCCAACATATGCAAGCAACGCAAGCTGAAGTGGCAGTATACTGGATGTGGCAGATATGCAGTGGACATATATCTGGAGAAATAATGACTGTAGGGGCAGTAGTTCTTGAGTGGAAGTCACTTATGGGAAAGCATAGCAGAGGGCGGACAACCATGAGGTGAATGGTTGACCTGAACTGGGTTGCCTGGTAATAGGTGACGATGAGCTATTGGTCCGGTCTAATAAACCGGTAGATTTGGAGGTTCCTGGGTGGTGGTTATGTTCAGCAGTGGACTCCCTATAGCTGATGTGATGATGGTGATATGAATGCAAGATAGTATGCATAAGAGAATAAAATATACTAACTTGTTCAGCAAATTGCAATATGACATCCTTGGTGCGTTTCTCAAACTCCAGCTGTGTATTCGGTTGTTGCATCTTCAGTATATCCCTTACATCCTTTCTCTGAGCACTCTGCCAGTCGTAGAGACGATCGATCTTGTTTAATGCCACTAAAAATGGAGTCTTCTTTTGTTTAAGGAGGTTTATCGACTCTATCGTCTGGGGTTCCAGCCCGTGCATAATGTCTACTACCTAGAATAAAATATTGTGATTATAATATTATAAGGGTTTTTGAGATTTATAAATCTATGGTATACATATAATAGGTATATATACTGATATAAGTATATATATCATATCTGTGTTTCCCAAAGTAGGCAGAGGAGGTGGTTTATCTAAAAGTTCTTTTAATGGTGTTTCATCCATAGTGGACCATTGTAGCCTTTTTACGAAAGTTTTTATGAAGGGCACCATATCCCATCCTGAGATTTGAGTCCAGGACCTTTCAGTTAGAACTTTGACATTTTAACACCTAGACCAATGAAGTTATTATACTCACTAGAATGGCAATGTCACACAAGGAAGATCCTCTGTTCCTTAAATTACTGAAGGACTCGTGGCCTGGAGTATCAATGATAAGTAGACCAGGTAATTTAAACGCTATCTCGCTAACCTGTAAAATGTAAATAAAAACTAATATTATTTCAAGCATGAGTAATTGAACTGAAAACATAATAGATTAGAGGTATATATATATATGTATAATGAAAAATATATCAATAAGAGTAGGCATTCTAACTTGCAATCTCGACTAACCCGTACCATTCTTTTACCTCTTTCAAAAAGTTTACACAGTCATTTACATCATAATTTTAAACTAATTATATATGTGTGTGTATGTTTAGTAGGTGTAGGTTATTACTATGTTTTAGGTGTAGGTTATTAACGTATGTTTTGTAAGTTATCCTTATCAAAATAAAATATATTAAAAAATTAATAATTATACAAATACAGGCAACTATGAATATTATATTGATACTATTTGATTTATTTATTAACCACCAAAGTTTTAGTCACAGCTTTAATTTGAGATTAATTTCCTTAATTTATTCAAAACCAACTCACCCCTTTAATATGTTTAGTCTGTTCCTTGATGTTTTCAATGGGTACATTGGTGGCTCCAATCTGCTGAGTGATACCTCCAGCCTCACCGTCTTGTACATTGGTTCTACGTAACTTGTCCAGTATCTTAGTCTTGCCAGTGTCGACATGACCAAGAACACACACCACAGATGCTCGGAGAGGATTGTCTGTTTTATTCTTTTCGTTATCTTCTTTTCTTTTCTGCAAAATATATTAAATTAAATATGAGTTTTGATGATCATTAATTAGGAAATATTATTTAAGTTAATATGCATCACCGTACGGGGTGGCGATACCATCGCTCAATTGGTAGAGCGACGGATCGTTATTGTACCAAATGAACTTACGGACACACATATTTTCACTTGCATAAGTATTTTTATCAATATTCCATAAGAACCTTTCACCTGCACCAATAAAACCTCAATATCTTGGAGACGACTGTTTCTATTTAGACCAAATATAGCTATGAACCATCTCGACGAACTAGATGTTCGATTAAAAAAAACGACAATCAAATCCGTCCACGCGTTTGGCCGCTACATTGCCACAGACAGACACACAGATTGACAGGTAAAAATTATAACACCCCTCTTTTTGAGTTGGGGTTAGAAATAAATATTTTTAAAAGTTTTTAATAAGATAATAAAGATAAGATAAGATAAGATAATAAAGAATAAAACATTTAAGAAAGCAAAAGTACCAATATGATAATGATTACCTCTAATCTCTTTAGAACCAGTTCTCGTTTCTTTTGTGCATCTGTCATCTGTTCGTCTTCAGAGTCATCCTCTGAACTAGATTCTTCTTCAGAACTGTCTTCTTCTTCCTCTGAGCTTTCTTCTTCGTCCTTCTAGATAAAGATATGACATAAAATTATTATGTTTACATAAAGAATAAGTTATTGAATAGATTGAATGGTCTTTATATTTAATTTTAGATTTAACTTATATGGAATGTAAATAATATTACTTCTTTGGGTTCCTCAATAGGTTCTGATTTGGAGTGTTGTGGTGGAGGTTCAGGTTTCTCTGGTTCTGGTTCTTCCTCTGAAGATTCAGCATCCCACGCATCTTTCACTGCCTCATCTTCTGATTCCTTTTTCGTTTCAAGTTTAGGTACCTCTTCCTATACGTAAGTATATGACTTTAGTAATACAGTAACAATTTTAGGATTATTTAAAAAACTTAATAAATAAAATAATTAAATGAAATCATTCAAAGAAAATTAAAGCAAATAAAAGAACAAAAATCTGCATACCTTTATGTCGGCGACCTTAAAATCTACTTTCTTCTCCTCAACAGGTGTAGCCGGTTCTTCTTGTGACATTTGCGTCTTTAACTTTGTAGGCTTAATTCTAGTTCCTAGTCTTGGCGGCTTCTTTTCCGCCGAACCAATTTCTATTCCTTGTGCTTTCAATGAATCTAATAAGGCTTGAGCCCTAGCTTTCTCTGCCTTTTGCTTTGGAGTAAGCAATTTACCTTCTGCCTTAAGTCTTTCTTTTCTCTCCTTTTCTTTTTGTTTCTTTCTATCCTTACGTTCCTTCTCTAATCTAATTGCTTCCAGTCTTTGTTGCTCACGTTCTTCCTCTTGCTTTATTCTTTCTTCCTCTTCCTTCTGTAGGCGTTCCTCTTCCTCTTTAACTTTTTTCAAAGCTTCTTGCATAGCAGCAATAGTCTTCTTTGTGGGACCTTTCTTTCCCTTGTCATCCTTTTCACCTTTTTTCTTTTTCTTTCCTTCAGTAGATGGGGTGTCGCCTTCAGCCTCTTTTTCCTTTTCTTCGGAAGGAGCTTTGGACACTTCTTTTTCTTCTACAACAGGTTTAACTTCAGTCTTTTCTTTTGCATGTTGAGGAGCTGGTTTTGGTTCTAGCACATCCTTTTTACCCTCATGTTCTTTTTCTTTTTTCTTAGAATCTAACTTCTTTTGCTTTTCTCTCTCCTTCTTTTCTTTCTTTTTTTGTGCAGCGGTTTTTATTGTAATCTCACCTTCATCCTCACTACCTTTTTCTTCAGCTTCATCATCATTTTGTTCTGGTTTGGCTTCTTCTTTTTTACCTTTCTTCTTTGTTTTGGGTTTTTCTTCAACAGCTTCTGGAGCTTTCTCGGCCTCAGGTGCTGGCGCTGTGATTTCCTCTTTCTTAACCCCAGCATATTCCATTTCAAGCTCAGCTAGCACTTTGTCTATATCCTCATCACTGTCATCTTTCCTTCGCTTTGCTTTTTTACCTTTTTTTCCGGCAGGTTCTTTCTTTTCTGGAACTTTCTTTTGAACTTTTTGAGCTGTTTTCTCATCTTCAGACGAGGGTGGTGCTTCAGGAGCAGAGTCCCCAGAATCTTCAATAGCTAATAGAGAAAATGCACTCTTTTCTTCCTTTTTCTTATTTTTCTTTGGCTTTTCCACTGGTTCATCCTCAGATTCATCTAAGAGTGGAACACAATATAGATAATTAAAGATTTAACAGGAATTGAAATTGACTGCATCACTAATAAAAAGGACAACACAGAGTTTGACAGCAAATGTATTATTTTATTTATCAGATTTCAAGAAAAGAGGTGACATGCTTGTTAGTGAGCTCAGATGCTCATCCCACTAATCAATAAAAGCATGAAACAAATGCATATGTATTGTTATATTGTATATTTGTATGTCATATTATAAATAAATTGTAATACTATGTTCAAGGAAACATCAATTAAAAAATATATATGTTATAATAATCACACAAACTGGCACCCACACTAAAAATTAAATAAACTTCTTAATAGAAAATTATTATATGAACATATTATATATATAGCTACTATCATTTTCATAAAAATGTATTAAGTTTACTTTAATAAATACTAATAAATTAATAAAATAAAATCCTATTAAAGTTTTTTGATTAGATGGCATTATTGATAAAGCTATGTAAATTATAAAATAAAAACATGTATATATATGCTTATGTATAACATATACATAAGGAATGAGGATTTAATTTTTTTGGGCATTACTTTTATATTTAAAGATAATTTTGTTTAAATTTGACCACAATTAGATTATATTGATAAGTTTTAAATAAGATATATAACATAGAGTTATTAACATATGATCTTACCTTCATTACTGACTACTTTCTTCTTTTGTGACTTGTTTGAAACAGACACATTTTTTAAACCTTTTGTGACTTCTTTAACATCTGAATCAATTGATTTCTTTTGTTTTGGTTTAGTTTTCGGTTTTTCGTCATCACTGTCGTCTGAATCATTTGATTTTCTGAAAAAAATATGTTCTATATTAAAATATAAGATAATATAAATTTTGTGTGGATTAGTCGATTTTAGGTATGTACTGTGACAGTAATATCTGATAATAATAAATATCAAATTTATAAAGATATTTTAACTTTTCACTAACGAGGAGAAGTAAATATATAGCTTTTTGATAACCTTAAAAATACTCACTTTTTTCCCTTGTTTTGAACCGGTTTTACACTATCGATGGTGGTTGTTTCCACGTCACTATCACTAGAAATTTAGACAAAACACAAATTATAGTATATTTATAATAATACTAACCTCAACATATGTTAAAAAAAATTAAATTACCCATCCTCAGCCGTTTGACCCTTCTTTCCTTTTTTAGCTTTTCCCATTGTTTTATAGTGCTATATTAAGTCACAATGCCTGTGATGAAATGTTTTCTATCAGAATATATCGCAATTTCTATCATGTGAAACGTAATCAATGCAATAATTGGGCTAAGCCGAATTTATTCACTCGTTGTCGTGTGTCTTCCGCTCACGTCAGGCACGTCAATGAAAAAAGAATAAAACAAACAGACTAAAATATTTTGAGTTTTCTTCCCTTGGAGGCAAAAGACTACAACGCATAGGTTGTAACGTAAAAATACGAAAAGATTTGTAAATTGCTTCGATTTTTGTGGTTGTGATACGAATAAAAAAGAAAATTAACTGTTTTTGTAAATGCAAGGATATAATAAATACGATTACTTTAATGAAAATTTAGATATGGTCAGTTTTCAATGAAAAGTTCAAATACGGCATAATTAAAGACATTCACAAAAAGATCTAAGCGAAAGTTGTAGGGGATAACTGCGCATTTCTACGACAGTTCACGCAATGATTTTGTAACAAATATATATTTTAGTAATGTAATAATTACCTAAAAATCGTGTTGTGATAATTTAAAATTTATATTGTAAAAAATTGTTGATATTTATTGCCTGCCAATGGTTTATATTGTATCTAAGATATGATTGATTAAAGTTTATGGGAATTGCGTTTAGTAATAAAACACTACCAAAGTTCATTATTCAAACACACGAACAAACTTAACAAAAATAATAAAGTAAGAAATAATAACGTAATAAATAACAATAATAAAATATTAAGGTATCTGAGGGGACTGCGAGGGATGAAGGACGAGCGTACGTAGTGCTGATTGGCTCTCCAGTGGCGTTACGTCTCCCCCACTGATACGACACTCCGGTCACTTCCAAGCTCCAATGTGCAGTCGACACTCGACTTATCATTTGTTATTAATTAATTTACATTTCTGAGTTCTGACTTCTGCGTAGTCTTGTACACTAGCAATTCTTCCTGCCGATACTTATATAATGTTATCCGAAAAAATATTTGATGAAAGGAATTGTGAAACTTTTATACAAAATTCGGAATTCGTTTTTTAAAGGATAAGTTCACATTGTTGGCAAAATAAACACCAGTTATAGAACACACATTATAGAGGTATACAATTATTTAGTATTTTTTATTGAAAATATTAAATCTGGTGTTAGTTTTTACCACTACTCTTATTTTAATAATAAGATTTCGAAAAATATCTTTATTAATTATTAGCTTATTTCTTAACCACCAGGTTAAGAATTTACCATAACCGTTCACCGGGGGTCTTGATCATAAAAAGTGGATTAGAATCTGAATGTCTAATACATATTATGTAGCATTTAAAATATATTTTTTTATTTTAATAAAACCAGACCTGCAAGGTGAGGGTCACAATAACGTCGATTGTGTAGCTCAGATTCCTCAAGTTTATATGTTCATATTTTGATCATGTTCCATCAAAATCTATAATAGATATATATATGGTTAGAATGGTTATTAAGAATTCTGTTAAGTAAAGTATTTAAATTGACGTTTAAATTTAAGTAAAAACAAGAGAAGTATAAAATAATTACAGTACCTATTATTGTATCCTTAAAAAAAAACTTTGAATAGATTTTTGACAGTGAGCAATCTCTGCCGATGTCGTAATTCTGATTGCAACACTTAAAACAAATCGTATAAAAGGGGAAAAGGGAATTGTTTTATTACGAATTTAAGGCGTGCAAAGCCGCGGGCAAAAGCTAGTAATTAATAATAAAAATACCGTGTAGGTGTAAAAATACAATTTGCTATATTTATTTATTTATTTATTTATTTATTTAAAGCATAAGGAAACGTAACAAATACATCTTAAAAAAAATACAGCAATTGAAAGCAGAAATTACAGAAGTAAAGATGCAGCCTAAAAGACGTTTTACAAAGAACAAAGAAGATATATTAGACACGGTAGTAAACACACAAGTATAAAAAGAACATCCTAGTATAAAAATTACTAAAAGAAGAGCAGATTATTTAATTACAGATATTATAAGTTTAAATATTAGAGTTACATTCAATCATTTTTTTTACAATCTTGTGTGTCAAGGAAGCTGAGGAGCACGAAAACAAATCAACCTCATCAAAGGAATCCAGAGATTCGCACATTCTTTGAAGGGGCGAACGAAACCCGATATTAGTCCCGGGAGTATTAAGAGCGAATGTTTTATTAATCCGAAGAGGTCTGGAGGGAACATTGAAATTAACAAGCTGGAGGAGTTTAGAACATGAAAAACGGAGCCTTACGGTACCCCGGAGATTACAGCTTTCTTAGAAGAAGTATGCCCGTTTATGACAACACACTGTGTACGATCGCAAAGATAGGCGTGGTGTACAGCCTATCTTTGCGCAGCAGGTTGCCCTTTATACCGTTAAAAAATATATTTTTTAACAGTATTAAGTGATCCACTTTGTCAAAAGCCTTCCGGAAATCGGTGTATATTGTGTCAATTAGATTTTTTTTATCCAAGCCATTAAAGATGTAGTCTGTAAAGACAAGAAGATTTGTGACTGTCAATTTCCCATTAATGAAGCCATGTTGTCGATCCACGATAACGTATTTTAGGCAGGAAAAGATGTGACGGTGCACTAGCCTTTCTAGTACTCTAGGTATTGTAGAAAGGATAGAAATAGAACGATAATTCTCTATATCACATCTTGTCCCCGACTTAAATATGTGTGTGATGTGAGCTAGTTTTCAACAAATAGGAAAATTACCATCAGAAAGGCACTTATTGAAAATAATTTCCAATGGAATGCAAAGGGAGTGGTTAGTTCGCTTCAGGAATAGTGGGTTGATATTATCAGGATCAGACCTTTTAGTAAAGTCGAGCCTTTGCATTTCTAACGAGATTTCAGCTTTTTTAAGATAAATATGATTGATGTGTGCATGTAAATCATTAATAGCATTGGTGTCATTGATCACGGAAGAGTAAGCACTATGAGATCCGCTTGGTGGTTCGAAAACTGACTGGAAATATTTGGAGAACATTTCAACAATGATTTCAGGATCATCAGATTACTTAACTTCATCGTCTTAGAATATCCAGATTTATTCGATTTCAAAGTTGAAGTGTATTTCCAAAAGTGTTTTATATTGGTCTTCAATGATTTTTCTATTCCAGCAATAAATTATCATAACACAGCCTCATAAGTCTTTTAACTCGGGCCCTCAGAAGAGAAAATTCTTGATAGTCGCGGGTATTCTTGTATGTTTTACAATGGTCCCAAAGTTTACATTTTCGATTAAGAGCTCGTACCAGGCCATTATAAGCTAAGTAGCTATAATTTCATTGACATAGGACAAGAGAGTGAGAGATTTTTTTTTTAAATATACGTCATATATTTATATAAATACCAAGATAGCGCTAATTGCAGACTCATAATTCTATTATTTCCTGATTTACAAAATTATAAATTACACTTTTACTAATTGACAGTTAAATTTATTGAACTGGTAATATTGTTATTTTTTTAAGCAATGTGACAGGACGGAATTAATAAATTTTTGTTAATATATATTAGTTTTTATCAAAATGTACAAAGGATTTTCACGAATATGGACAGTTTATAGCATAGATAGATTGCAGCCGTGTGTTTCTCATCTCGTATCTAGTGGTTTATATCCGCACACAGAAAAAGTCGGCCGAATAGGTTATGTTTTCAAGAGAACTAAAAAACACGACAAAGGAAATCCTTCAACTTTATTCGTTCCTATAGCGGTAAAACCTAACCCAGATGATATTAACATAGGAGAAGAATTTACTGGGCGCTTAAAAAAACAAGATTTACTAAAAATTTTAAACAAATTTTATCAGAAGCCAGAGGTTAGACTCTTATCTTCAGAAAATGGTCTTGATGATCAGTTAATGCATCAAGCGTTTTTATCTTTTAGAAGACATTGCTTAGAACATGATTTACCGCCAGATGTACATATAACAATAAGTGATATATTAGTAGGTAAGTTGGTTATTATAACAATTTTAGAAAATAATCTTAATGTGTTGATAGAAATGCTAATATTTGTGGGTTATTATTAATGTTGATAGAGATACCAGTATATCCAGCGGTTTGTTTTTACTGTTAGCCACTTATACATCATGTCAATAAATATAATACATGTTTCCAGGTGCGGGGAATGTAAATGATTTGTTTCCCTATTTCCTTAGAC
Source organism: Napeogenes sylphis (assembly GCA_959347405.1). Taxonomy (NCBI): domain Eukaryota; kingdom Metazoa; phylum Arthropoda; class Insecta; order Lepidoptera; family Nymphalidae; genus Napeogenes; species Napeogenes sylphis. The sequence continues at coordinate 34,122,292 of OY365779.1, read as the reverse complement.
ATGCTAGACTTGCATTTCCTCATTTAGATTGTTTAGATGATCTTAAAAAGATATCAGATTTAAGAACACCAGCCAATTGGTAAGCATACATTTTATTGTTATAGAAACTTATATTTATACCTCACACAATCAATACTCTCACTTTTTCATGACTTAATTTAATAACTAAAGTTAATTGAATTACGACAAGTGTTTAAAACATTAAATTCTACAGGTATCCTGAAGCGCGCAATATTAATAGAAAAATAATTTTCCATGCCGGCCCCACAAACTCTGGGAAGACTTATCATGCCATGGAAAAGTTTCTTAAGTCAAAGTCAGGGGTTTATTGTGGCCCCCTAAAGTTATTAGCTACAGAAATTTATCATAAGTCTAATAGTAAGGTAATATAAAACAGCATTTTAATGTATATAATGACTATTTTCAATAACATATGGGACTGTTGTTATTTCATATGTAAAGAAGAAAACCAGTTTTAAGTAACCAGTAATTGATATCCCTAATATATAGTAATTTGCCCATAGGGTACTCCATGTGATTTGATAACAGGAGAGGAGAGACGACACGCCTCACAATACAATACACTAGTGGAAAACACAGAGGAGACTGAACCTTTAGAAAAAGAACCATTCTTATTGGATGAACCAGAATTAACTCCTTCAAATCATGTAGCGTGTACAGTTGAAATGACATCATTAAATGATACTTGTGAGTAAGAAAGATAGAGATACTTAGAGATACATAGGAAAGATAGATATAAGTATGTCTAGATAGATAAAGACATAAAGATCTAAATAGAGATGCTCGAGACAGATAGATATACTTGTGAAAGATAGATGTACTTGAGATGGATAGAGATACATGAGATAAATAGAGATACTTAGAGAATGATAGAGATAGATAGAGATACTTAGAAAATGATAGAGATGATAGAGATACATTGACAGATAATCATAGATTGATAAAGATACATAAATATTTTACGCTTTCTACAAGAATATATTTTTGAATGTACAGATTTTTTAATAATACACGTTTGCAGATGATGTAGCTATAATTGACGAAATTCAAATGATTGGTGACAGAGGCCGGGGTTGGGCATGGACCAGAGCTGTTTTAGGTTTGTTGATATATTTTATTTATTTATTATCCAAATGATTTTTTTTAAACATACATTTCTATTGACAATGCTGGTAATTTTCCGTATAATTGTAAACAATTAGCAAAAAAAATTGTGTTTATTTGAATTATATCAAGTCTATTACAGGAGTGTTCATTTTTTTTTATATAGTCCTCATATTCTAAATTTTTAAACAATCAAAAATTTTAGGTCTTCAAGCAAATGAAATACATTTATGTGGTGAAGCAGGCGCCATAGGCCTTGTAGAGGAAATATGTAACACAACTGGAGAGGAAATGGAGGTTTGTTTGCCCCATAATTTACCTAAAATCATTTCAAATACACTTATGCTCATCTCTTAATATATATCTTTTATATATATATCTTTTATATATATATCTTTTTTACACTTATCTTTTACATATATATATTTTATTTCAGGTGAGGTCATATAAACGGTTAACAGAACTGAAAGTAGAAGATAGAGCGTTGGGATCTTTAGACCATGTGCAAGCTGGGGACTGCATAGTATGTTTTAATAAGAATGACATTTACAGTGTTAGTCGGGCCATTGAACAGAGGTCAGTCCTTTGAGGCAGGTATCCTTTATATGAAAAATTACTTATATTTTACTATTTTTGAGAGTGCTTAACTTTTTTTTTAAAACAATGATATCATTCTTGTATTCATAAATCTTTTGTAAAATAGCTGAACGATAAAAAATATGTAGTTTTTCTAAATAAATGGAAAATAATTCAAATAGTTTCTTACAATGATTCAATAATTATTATTTTTATACATTTTGCTTGAAGTGAAACATATTTTTTCAGTATTTTAATAATTCTAATAGGCTCATTTTTTCATATGTATTTGATTTCATATTTTATATATTTCAGGGGTCACGAAGTAGCCGTAATATATGGTAGTTTGCCGCCCGGTACTAAACTGGCTCAAGCCAATAAATTCAATGATCCTGACAGTTCCTGTAAAGTGATGGTTGCCACAGACGCTATAGGGCTTGGTATAAATTTGTAAGTATAGACAAAGATATTAACAAATTAATATGTTTATTTGAAGATTAATTAATAAACGAATGTAAATAATGTACATATTTTTATTATATATATATTTGAAAACAATAAGTGAAATTCAGTTATAAATCACATGTATATATACCTAAAATAAATGTAATACATATAAACTATTTTCGTATATTTTTAGGAGTATAAGACGTATAATATTTTATTCTCTCATCAAACCGGTGGTAAATGAAGACGGAGATAAGGAAATGGATGTGATCAGTATATCACAGGCGTTACAGATTGCAGGTATATTTAATAATATAAAAAAATATATCGATATTTCGATATATCGGCTTTATTTAAAAGAATTGTTGTAAGTTATTAAAAAAAATATTGTCTAGACATGCAATTTTTATTTTTTAAGTGAGTTGCTAACTTACTTGTATTTCCGCTGCTTTTATATTTTTTACCCTCATAAGTTAGATGAAACACTTCTTGTATCAACTTTTGAAAAATACATATCATAGGTAGGTACTTACATACTAACTTTTAACTATCGGGTTTCATTGTATATAATTATTAAAAAAATCGGGAAAAACAGGATGACTCGGCCTGTGACTATGGCCGGTGCAACCTGGTCGAAACGTCAGGCAAATAAAAGGTATGTGATACCTATTCCGGACGCGTAAATTCCCGATTTTTTAATTAATAATACATACCATACGTACATATATTCATACATGCCATACAGTTTTAGAAATTATTGAAGAAGATATATTTTGGCACTGAACTATTTCTATGAAACTAGATATTTTCACAATATATGTACACAAATGATATGTACACAATACTCGACCGAGCTTCATAGTATGCGGAGTGGGGGGTGTTAGGTTATTTTCGTTACGAAATTCGTGGATTCGGTCTCTACCCTCAAGGCCCGCGATAAAAGTTATGCAATAGCATAATAATGATTTTATAAATATGTATGTATAAAATTACTTACGTTCGTAATTCATTGACTCGACCGATTATCTTTTCTTTACTGAGTTTCTTTATTTTTATTAGTGCTTAGGTGGTACTTTCTTTCGCGAGATACAATTTATTTCTTCATATTACATTTTAGTGTTTTTTTTTGGCATAAAATATATTTTATAAAATTTATGGCTTCCTACCAGTATTATCAGTATATATGTAATTAAATAATGACTCTATTTTAAATATCTCTATTAAAACTTGTCAAAGGGTTATTGGAGTTTAAAGTCGACTTAAGAAAGTTGAATAAATGAATGAATAAATCCAAACAGGTCGCGCCGGTAGATACGGCAGCGTGTGGGAGACGGGCTTCGTCACCACCTTCAAGGCGGAGGACCTCGCCACCCTCAAGATGCTCCTCTCGCAGCCGCCGGAGCCCGTGACGCAGGCCGGCCTGCACCCCACGGCCGAACAGATGGAACTGTACGCCTACCACCTACCACACGCCGGACTCAGCAGCTTGATGGTATTGTATTATTTATTTACTATTTATCCTGACGTTTCGAATGCTTTGCAGTAATCGTGTATGCGGGCAGACAATATGTAAATTTTATTATACACGAGATTAATCCATTTAAAATAGATAATATTATTCTCGACATAATTGCTAATTATATCTCGATTGTCTCTTTTCAAAGGTCGATGTGCAATATTTATTGCAGTGTTGCCAACACCTGAAATTTTTTCCCCCTAAATGTAATCTCAAAAACCCCTAAAAACCCCTAGACTACAAATTTAACAAATAATATATATGGATTCTTTACTATCATTTCAATTTTACATATTAACCTTAACTTATAACATTCTTCTTGAACATAAAATAATGTTTTTGAAAATTTAATTTTAATTTAATGTTACTAGTAAAATGTCATTAAACAAAATACAGGTCAGCAGTTACAACCTTGTTTGAAAATTATACCGATAATACGGTTTTTTTCAAATATTTATAGAAATTTAAAAACCCCTAAACTAACCCCCCTAAACATTTTGTCCCCCTAAAAAAATCCCGGAACGCTTAATTTCCCCCTAAATTTAGGGTATTATTGCCGGGTTTTAGGGTTTTTTTGCCAGGTATTGTACACTCTAATGACAACATCTCTTACCACCGCGATCTACATTTTCAATAAATTGGAAAGCGCCATCTATTATCATCTTTCTAAAACAAACCCCTCTCCCCAGGACATCTTCGTACATCTATGTACAGTGGACACGTCGCTGTACTTCATGTGTAACACGGAGGGGTTCAAGTTCCTGGCGGAGATGATCCAGCACGTGCCTCTCCCTCTACGAGCGCGCTACGTGTTCTGTTGCGCGCCCATCAACAACAAGCTGCCCTTCGTGTGTGCTACCTTCCTTAAGGTACTAGTTACTAATACAATCACTTTATATGAAGTAAATAGGACTCGATAAGTAATTATTTAATTATATTATATGGCAATAATTATAAAATATAAAATATGCTGCGAACTAACTTTTTTATTAATATTAAATTATTATATTATAAGATACTCTCCGTATCTTATAATGGCTTAAATTATTCTATATTTTTTAAATTGATATTCATAATGTATATATGGCCACATTTATATCTATATATGTTGTAGATATGTATATGTTGATACATATAGATCTATATGTCGATGTGTGTGTAGACATATACAGGGTTATTTGTAATTAGTTGACCACCTCTTGTAGGTAGCCTCTCTACATCAATCCTAACAACATTTGTTCTACAACTTTGTACAAATCTTGAAAACCAACACAAAAAACGAAACGAAAAAATTTTTGCTCTCTCTTTTACTTATTACTCTGTATTTTGTAAGAAGTATTCAAAAGGTCAACGCCCGGGCGCCATACCTACACTCAGAGTTAATGCCAGTTCAGAGACAACAAATAAATTTTGTATGAAAAAATTTAAATTTTAAAAACTATTAGTTTTAAAAAGTCGTAGAACAAAATGTTGTTGGGATTGATGTAGGGAAGCTGCCTGCTAGAGGTGGTCAACTAATTAAAAAATCCCTGTATACTGATGTATATATAGATGTATATGTCTATCTGGGCACAATGATTTCGTTGGATATTGTTTTAATTTAATTTAATTATTAACACAAAAAATCTTTCAGTTCTAATCCATAAAACTACTAAACTTCATACAATATTTTCTCTAACATCAATAAACTAAGTAAATACAATAATTCCAGATAGTTCGTCAGTACAGTCGCAATGAGCCCCTGACTCGTAACTGGATGTGTAACGTGGTAGACTGGCCGCTGCCGGCTCCCAGGACCATCATGGACCTGGTGCACCTGGAGGCCGTGTTCGATGTGCTGGAACTGTATCTATGGTTGAGGTTAGTTGGGGGTTGTAGTGGGTTGATGTTACTAGAGGGGGGTGAGTTGTTCTTTTACATACATATTTACTATTTCCATTTCAGAAACCATTCGCGATTCAATTTTATTTATTTATTTCTGCTTTTTAAACACAACACACTCACAAATGTACACTTGCTTAAGTATTTCTTTCAATATTGCATAAGAACCTGTCTTTCAATTCAATTAAACCTCAATATCTTGGAGACGACCGTTTCTATTTTAACCAAACATAGCTAAGAACCATCTCAACGAACCAGGCTTTCGATTTAAAAAAACCGCAATCAAATCCGTCCACGCGTTTGGCTGCTACCTTGCCACAGACAGACACACAGATACACAGCTCGGCAGGTCAAACTTATAACACCCCTCATTATGAGTCGGGGGTTAAAAATAACCATTCACCTATTAGTTTAGTACAGCAATAAAATAATCAAATGCTAATTTATATATATATATATTTACAGCTATAGATTTCCGGATATGTTCCCCGATGTGAAGCTGGTGCGAGAAATGGAAACTGAGCTGGACGCAATCATCCAGCAGGGAATATTCCAGATTACTAGGTAAAATAAACTGCTTCGATAACAGACGGATAGGCACATGATAAACTTATTTTTACATACATTATTATAGATATATGTGATTACAAATATTGTTTTAATATTTTTCTTCGATTAGTTTAAAAGCATATGCTTAGAAGTCAATTTAAGACTCATACATTGAAATTTATATAGTTTTGTTGTTATGTAGTATCACATAATGAAACTTTAAACTTCATAGGTTTCGTATTCACTTACCAATATTTCTTGTGATTTGCAGATTATTAAGAAACTCAGAACCTGTTCTCGAAGATGAAACAGACACGAACCAATATGGCAGAGGAAAAAAATCTAAATCACTACCATCTAGACACGACGACTCGAAGGGAAAGCTCTCAGATATGCTTGTTGCCAAAGTAAGTTATCATATCGATATAGAATGCTTAATTCACTGAGACGGGTAGCGACACGGTAGCTCAATTGGTAGAGCAACCGGACGGTTTTCCAGAGGTTCCAGAGGTTGAGGTTCGAACCCCTAGTCCTTATCGGTTAATACTCTTTTATATTTATTTAAATTTTAAGGTAAGTTATATTTTTATAAATAGTAATTGTTTGTGACAAAGGTTTTGTATTGATTACTAAAATTCAATCTTGTTCAGATAGATCCAGTGATTTAGCTGGATTTAGAATCTTTTCTGGTTTTTCAAACAAACATTATTTCTATTCAGAAGAAACCGAAATAAGTCTCCGATTAAGACGAACTTAATGGTCTTAATATAATCGTCTTCAATTTAATATATATAATATACTATATACGAGGCGAGGCTGGTAACGACATTGTAGCTCAGTTGGTAAAGTGACGTAACACTTCCAAAGGTGGCAGGTTCCAGTCCTGCTTGTGCTTATAAAATTAACATTCTAATATTTTTAATAAGTGATGAATACTTAATTTAATATTTAATACAGTATTTCATTTTACCTACTCTTTGAATTAAATTTTCAAAGTGTTTATGGTTATTTATATTATAATAATAGATTTCACTTTCCTAAAAAAGGTACCTCAAGGTGGGTGATAATTTTTACTTATTAAATGTATAGAAAAATTAAGTTACATCTTAATATAAAGTGTATTTTTTTAATTAATTAAACAACGCCACGTTGTTTTTAATACGCTTTTATTAGCTTCGGATGTAACTATCTATCTATCTATCTATCTATATCTATCTATCTATATTTATCTGTCTATTGTTATAACAGAAACTTTGAAACATAATATTGATGAAGTATACCTATCAAGGACCGAAGACAATGAAATATTATGAAAAAAAAAAAGTTAAAACAAAACAAAAAACACGCGTTTATAAAAAAATCGTACTAAAAATAAATAAAAGTTAAATAAAAAAAAAATATTTTTGTAAATTTGTTTTAAAAGCGTGTTTTTTTAACTATTATTTATTTTAAATGTATTTTTTGTTACAGGGTTTAATAACACCACAGATGTTAAAGAAGTTACAACAAGAACTGACCACAGATAAAACAGAGAAGAGAACGAAGGGTAGAAACAGACGGAAGTAATGATCCTAGATGTGTTTGTTTGTTTTGTTGCGTGAATGTTGAATAAAGTGCATCCGATAGTTTGATTGGTCTTTTTTTTAATGATTTAAAATCCGAAATATATATACATATATATTTATTTGCTGTCTTTTTTATTTCTTTATCCTGTTTAAAAAACAAATGAAACGTTTTAAATATATTTATTTATTTTATTCTTTATTGAACAATATACAAAACAATTCATAAAAGGCGGTTAATGAAGAAATTCTCTACCAGCCAACCTTAGGATGTATATTAGAGGATGACGGTAGGCACAACAAATCATAAAAAAAAATCTGAAAAATTAATACATATTATAAAAGTACCTTTAATGCATAATCATATATTTTTTAAACTAATAGTTTCAAAAATTTTAGTTTTCCTATACAAAATTTATTTGTTGTCTCTGAACTGGTATTAACTTTGAGCATAGGTATGGCACCCGAGCGTTGATCTTTAGAATACTTACAAAATACAGAGTAATATGTAAAAAAGGGAGCAACAGTTTTTTTGTTTCGTTTTTTGTGTTGTTTATCAAGATTTGTAAAAAGTCGTAGATCAACTATTGTTGGGATTGATGTAGAGAGGCTGCCTGCAAGAGGTGGTCAACTTATTACAAATAACCCTGTATATATCTATATATATATATATATATATATAGAAGGATGTTTGTATATATGAAATCGATGAACTCAGAAACTATTGGACCGATGATTATGAAAATTGGTATGTATATGTATTTTTCCACGGAGAAGGTTTATATGGTATTCCCATTGATGTAACTCGCCACCAGGCGGCGCTGTCAAATATCGACTTTCGCCCCGTTCAACCGATTGTCATAAAAATTGGTATGACCATGTATTTTTCCTCGAAGAAAACGAATATGCTATGTCCATTGATCTAACTCGCCACCAGGTAGCGCAGCGATGTATCAACTTATAAATAAACATTATCCAAAATTAAAAACAAATAACTTCACATCTGTCATTTGTCAATAAGAATAACATAATAACACAAATCAATAATATAAATAACTAATAGAAATTATTTAAGATAAGATGATTATATACAGAAAAAAGTGATTAGTTAATTTGATTATATGAAAGTGGTCAATAATATTAAATAATATTATATTTTAATTATAGTCTGCCCTGCGTTGCAATAGAAATAAGAAAAATATTTTAGTGGGTACTAGCGGCCCGATACGTGCTTCGCTACGTAAAAAGTGAAATTTAAAAAAATATATTGGAACAAATTCATTTATTCAAACAAAAAAATCTTTATTTACATATTCATACGGTATCGATTGGTCGAATTATGATAAATGTACATGTAGGTAATGACAATGTCTAACGAGACATTGTGATAACTTTTTAATATATTTTTTTTTAAAGTTTGATCTTTTAAATTAAACACGCGTGTACAAGACAACGTCTGTCGGGTCCGCTAGTATTTATATATACCTGATATATAAACAAATTATATTATATTATTTGAGATCCAGTGTATAAGGCACTGACAAATAAATGATTTAAATAAACTTAAATTAAACAAAATAATAAACCTTTTATTATATTTATACTAGGTACAATGTTTTAGGCTTACAACTACATATCGACTAATTATAATACCAATAACCGTTAATGAATTAAAAATTACGCCATTTGATAAAATTATCTGAAAATTTGTGATGTCCTATAATAAGTAGAGCGTGAAATGTATGTATTTTAGTAGTACAAGTAGTTTAATTATCTTACAATATATTTTTCTTTCCTAATTAGCATAATATAATTAGTTTTTAGTCATAAATCGGTCTTTGTTCTTACATATTAGCAAGAACAAGACTAACCCTGCAAGATTTGAGAAAGAAAAATAATTGCATCTCGCAGTTCGTAAAACTAAGATTTAGGCGTTTTTTTTTAAATGTCTGTCTGCTGTTAGCCCTGTTGGCTATTACAGCGTCACCGGGGGAGCGGGTGTGGGTCAGGAGACCCGCCCTTACAAGGGGGGCCAAATGGGCCCCCATAGGGAACGACGTCCCGAGGGCGTCTCAGATTGAGACACGGACCTCGGCTCGGGGCGTCGTTAGTCAGGAGGGAAGCTAAGGAAATTTGGACACTAGCGTCCTCCGACGGCAGAACGCCGGAGCAACGGAGCACTTACTCAGTTGGGACCTCGTCTATACCGGTATAGACGGTGTGTGTCTGTATGTTGTGTGGTGTCGCTTATGCCTACGCGTACACGTTATTACCTACTGTGAACGCGTCGTCGGGGTCAACGAGTACCGACTTGGGTCTTCTTTTTCTGACTAAAGTAGTCTTACGTGGTCTATACTCTGCGGCGTCAGCCACCAGTGGGTTCGGGTGTCGCTCAGCACGTTCAAAGTACCTTTGGGAAAGCCCCTTGAAGTACTGAGCGATGGTCGGAAGGTCTAAGTCTCTATGGAGATCGATGTTGCGTACGAACCACGGCGCCCCGGTTGCAATCCGTGTAAACCTGTTCTGAATCACCTGAAGGGGTTTCAGATTAGCGTGCGCAAAAGCGGGACTCGCATAGGACATGAAATTTAGGCGTTATAGATAATTGAGTGTATGATTTCAATACTCGTTCTAAAGACTACCTCCGTCTTGATAAAAGAGGATATATATAAAGTTTATTATTTTTATAGACAATTCCAAATATATGTAATAATATTTCAAATAAATTACTCTTTTTTTAAATGTTTAAAATTAATAAAATAGATCATAACAATTCTTGAGAAAACCATTATTATGGCCTATCCCTTTTACGTGACGCAATATTTTAATCTAAGATTGGTTGGTCTGCTTTTTATAATTAATATAAAGTAAGGACATAAGCATGTGTATATTTTTTTTAAAGTCTATTATTTTCAAAATAACCTTTTTTTTTCACTCTGATGCGTTGTTGTAAGATGTAAGCGTAAATGTGTTTAATAAATTTCATTGCGAGCAAGACTTCCTGCAAGACTGAGAGCGGGGTACCAAAATCAAAAAGAGGGTGTTGACTGGACTAAGTCTTTCTTGGTCTTACATTTAATCTTAAAAATAGAGAAATCCTTAAAAATAAAGTAATTAGCATTTTTGAATGATCTTAACAGTTATTTGTAATATAGTAATTAGTATAATATCTATGCCTGACTTAACCCATTTTAAAAATATAAGAACAATAGTCAACATTATTTAGCGTAGAGTTATTATGTTAATTTATGTAAAAGGAAAAATTTTGCAAATCTACACGTAGTAACTATTTATAGATATATTCATAGAATAAATATACATGTTTTTCCTAAATTTGTCTGGTCTTTTTTACATAGAGTATATTTTAGAGGAGACAACCGCTGGTCTTTATATTACAAACTACAAATTTATAGCAAAAAAAATAAATTTTACCGTTGTTCTCAACTTTACAAATGAAGACCTACCTATATTATATTCTATAACATACGTACTTTCAAATTCTATTTATTTCAATCATATTCTTAAATATATGTCAATGTACCTAATACTATTGTCTCTTTGTAGTATTACAATGTCTTACAAATAAGACATGGACCGAAGATAATTTGAACGTAATATTTGTATTAGATACAGTCGCATGCAACATTTTATTTTATTAAGTTTTGTGGCCTCCATTTAAAATGAACTGGTAACTGCCGCTCGTCGTAAATTGTTACTACTAGATATATTCAATCATAATATATGATAAATAAAAGATCATTTTGGCATTAAACATATCATCCCTGCGAGGGGTTCACAAACATATGAATAACGAATACAAAGTCATCCAGACATATACATCCAGATTCTGAACAACAATCTGTGGAGCATATAAACGATTCTCCAGTGTGGGAACAGGGAATCGAACCCACAATTTCTACACCAACAGGTAAGGGAATAAAATAATATTTAATGCAATACAATTATAAGTTCTGTGTGTTGAACATAAATAAGTATAATACAGTTGCTTAAGATACAAAATAAACAAACTTTTCTTCAATCTTAAGTTATCATAAGTCACCCCGTTAAATATTTGACATTTAACCCAACTGCATTCATTTGTATTCAGTGTTAGGTACTGAGAGGGTAGTCGGTTTTTACAAGCTACCGCGGTGACAGTTTAAAATGTTACTCGTATTGTGGCACTTCATATTTATTTTACTTTTCTTCTGTATAAGTTTAGTTTACTGTATGTTTGAAACATAAGTTAATTATATTCTTTACAAACTGATGAATTAAGTGTGGTTATTTTTACAGCGTTTAGAATATTTGAAATTGACGGCAAGGAAACAATATTAGCGTTTGAAAATGAAAATATAAATATACAATGTGAATCAGAATTTCCGATGACTTATTGTGGGTTTGTACATCCCACGGGAAAAAGGTTTTCGTAAGTATTGTTATAGTAGTTACGAATAAATGGCTTATATAACAGGATAGATTCAAATTGGATATTCATACTTGGTCTACTGAACGACTGACGAGATTTGATCTTAATTAAAAGACCTAAACAAAAATAGTTCATTATAACTCTATTGGGAACCGATAAGATGCTTATCATGTAAGAAGTATATAGGTGTAAGAAGTATATATTTGATAAAGATACTACTTTCTATTTCTATGATAACTACGTAGGTATATTTCGTACCAATTTATTTTAATAAAATAGTCTGTGTAATTATGAGTTTATATCGAGTGATTACTAATTATTTGTTGTTGTTTCCAATTAAGTGATAACAGAATATTATGGGATGATACCATCAGGGTTATTAAATTATTAATTATAAGACTTCTATAATTATTATCTAGGTGTACTTACATATAATAATTGTATTATTTGGCCTCGTAATTATTTAAATCTGAAAATACTTTATAACATCATGATAATGATTCTACATTATTTATTAGAAAAAATCAAATTAAGTAGTTAAGTTTAGAAAGATTTTCTGTTTGTTTGTTTTTGCAAAAACTCATGAAAAGATTTTGATGAAATTTGTTGTAGCGGTAGGTTATTGTGTCTAATACGAAATGTACCTATCTATGGCTTATTACTTGTAGATGAAGTCGCTGGCAATAGCTTGTATATACCTACAATAGAACTAAATTTAAAGTGACATTTTTTCTAATATAGAGTAATAGATTTACAGATCTTGCGGTAAATGACGGCAAATGTGTCCAAAAGATAAAAGCGACAAAACAAGATGATGGTGAATGGGGATGTCATATAGGACGAAAGTCCATAAGATTGGAAACAATCAAGAAAATTCAAGTCCGAATTGTGAATCAAGTGGCGGCCATTGAACCCAATATAACGGCTAAATTGAACCAACCCATCACTATAGCTTGTGCTACCACGAAAGGGTTAATCCCCATAAGCTATTGTCGCTTTGAACCCCCCAGTGGAAAATCTTTTAATATAGATTCCTCAGTAACCAGTGATCAGTAAGATATATTTTTTTTTACTTTGTAACCAAACCAACCAATAACGTGTTAACATATTATGTTACAACAGTTACGTATCTCATTGAGATAAGCAACAAAAGATTTTTCTCGGTAAATAATGTCTTAGCGATATTTTAACTATTGTCGTCATGTAAACCGTTGTTAGTTCCAGTTCTTGAGGAATGATGTAACAAACAAATAGGTCTGTGAAAATATGTTTCTATGTAGGTTAAATTTATTGTTTCTCGTGATTTGACTTTAATATTGTATACTTGGGAGATTATAACATTGTTTTCAATAGTTTCTTTTCTGGTAAAATTCAATATTACATATATAAATATATAACAATTTTATATTTATAACTTTAAAAAAAAGTATTTTAATATAACTTTAAAATAGACAGATAAACGCCTTATATTATCTAATAGCACTTCTTTTTTTCAGTCCAATCCTTGATAAATATTTCTACCCATCGAACAGCAGTATTGATAGAGGGGACTGTGCAGTGACAATACGTAAGGTGAAGTATGAGGACGTTGGTTCTTGGACGTGCGGGGCGAGTCTGAACGACGGCGCGGAACATGTTGACATCATCAAACTAGAGATTGAGGGTTAGTTATCGTTCTATCAACACATTTGGATTGGTTGTTGAAGAAATAATTCCTGGAAAGAATAACTTTGTTAGTTATCTATATTATTTGATATGTAGGTATGCCATATTCAAAAAATACCGAAAATAATTATTCTGTGTAGGAGTTGCACTAATAAACAGCGTGTACAGTTTTATCTAAAAAAGATAATACTCTATAGATCATACAAAGACTTTTCCAAGTATGAATAAACTACGACCTTCCGCACCGCAGTCGGAGTCTCTAGCTAGTAGATTCAATAAATAGGTCATAGAATTAATGAAGTTATTTCGTGTTAAGTTCTTTTTTTTCGATTCTTCATAGCTGATGCAACAACTGAATCAGTTTCTTTAAACTATCTGTATGGTTCATAATTCCAGGCATGCACACAATGTCAACAGCCTCGACTACTGGCGTCACTTTTGGCGGTATCCTCATTGCTGTAGCTCTTGGATCACTAGGATATATAGCGTGGAAGAAACGACATTTTATAACCGGTGGAGCACCAAATAGACCAGAAGATATTGAAATACAGGATATAGGTGAAAGAACAAGACAACCGTCAGCCAGTCCAAAGACGAGCAGAAGTGTTCCTAGTGTTGTAGTCCAGTCTCCATCTGAACCTGGAACTTCACCACTAATGCCTAGAACTGAAAGCTCGACTTAAAAAAAAAACTCAAAACTTTGTAGATTTTAGTAAAATAATTTATTATATTGTACTTATAAAGTAGGTTTAAGGTATTGGATGTGGAGTATATCTGTATATTGGTTTATCTTTGAATGTTTGATTAAGTTAAAAAAGCTATGGTATATAATATTAATTTGTTTTTTGTTTTAACGTAAACACCGTCATAGGCAACAGTTTCAATTTAAATTTCACAAATACCACTATATGTATACTATGTATTAATTTTTTTTATCTTCAAATTAAAATTTTTCATATTTAAATATTTATGTCCAATTTTTCGCCTGTAAGATAAACTCATCATAACGAAACTCAAGGGTCTAAGCATTCTTTATTGTTAGAGTTAGATAGGGTTCATTAACTTTACATTAACTGATCCTATTTTTCGAATAGCTTCCTTTATTAGGAGACTTTCCTTGTCGTGCCGCCTGCAGAATTATTCAATGTCTCTCCAAATGATTTACTTAATACGAGACTCTTCCTCTTCCAAAATTTTCTTTTCACTCTTTAAAATCGTATTTTATAAACAAACTTTTTTGTCAACACCGTCTAAATATGAACACATTCTTTCATAGAGATTTTTTTTGCGGCATGAAGATGAAAATTAAGTGAGTTTTAACTTAATCATCTAATTTGTGCTCACTTCTAATATAAAAGTAGTTTCGTCTAAATAGTTTACACTTTATAGAGTAAAAAAAAAATCTTATTGCTATGAAATAAAATAATTTTATTTTTTATATTTTTTTTATTCAGATAAAACGAGGCACGAGGTCAATCGGTTTCTAGATTTTTTATTTCTTCTATAGTTTTGTTCCTGTTTTGGCAAGGATTGCGGGCCTGGTTCTACTAGACTGATTTTGTATTCATTTTAAGTTCGGATTCACAATTAGTGGTTTTTTCATACCAGAAAAAAGTCTGAAGGGCCCGATTATATAAAATAAATTTGTTGTTACAACAATACTGAAATAACATACGTAATCTGAAAAATCTAAATGTACTGTCTTGTGATGATTAAAATTGCTAAGAATTTAGAAATGAGCTTCATCAAATTTGTCACACAGACCACATTCTCCAACCAAATATTGATTGATGACTATTCTTAAAACATTCATAAATAATATTAAATTTTATCTTAAACTAATTATGAAATCTTATACCCTAAACATTTATAGAGAGCAAACTAACTATTCAATTATCTTATAGACTATTACAATAACATTAAATTATATCAGTAATGCTTTAATCTGGTAAAGCCTAACAAAAATAATATTTGTTTGTGTAAAATAAGAGGACATTTAATCTCTCTTTATAGCAAACTTATTACCTACTATTATTATTAATATATTCAAAATTAATAAATATTTTTTATTGTATTTGACATGTTGTCATACAGTTGCTGTTATTAGTTATTAAATGTATTTATTTAACTTTATTCTAAAAACCGTACAAAACGGACTAAATACTATTGACCCATCACTAGCAGAGACCAAAAGAAAAAGAAACAAAAGAAATATTTGACAATACGCCATACGGTATATTTGACCATAATTACAATATTTCTTAATAATAAAAATTTACATTTTTCTAACGACACATGAATATGAAACATTTATATACAAGATGTACATACATATAATAAGAGCTAGTGTAAATGTAATGTCTAATAACTGGGATGGTTCAACATAACGGCCAGTCTCTCCATATTCACAGCGTACACTGAGTGACAGGCTATTATATTCTTGTTTGTCAGTAGAGTATCATAAAACTCATCGATAGTTAACTTTTCATCGTTTGGTTCTGGATTTGGAGCACTGAAAAGCAAATATTTTGTTAGTTTCTGTTGCTATAACAAGCTTAGGATTTAATATATGATGATGTCTTTGATCTTGGTGGAGATTGTTATTAGTTCTTCTCTATCATCATACCTTTAGGACCACGCAACCATGCAACTAGTTCTGTTTATATATAGACGGTTTCAGAGCTATTTTTTGTGTGACATTTAAAAAATAAAATTGAGTTTTACACATATTTGGAACTAGCTGTGCCTGCGTACCTTCCAGTGCCTTCGTACGCGTAGATTTCGATTTTGATAAAACATACCCTTTCTATGTAAAAACTATAAACCTCCAAACTGGTAAGCAGCAATGGTACGACAATAAGAGATTATTAACTTCTTTATTTGTTAACCGATTGTTAAAAAAATATATAAAATATAAAGTGAATTCCATGACAATATATTCAGGAAAACTGCATCCAAATCTATTAATCCGTTTCAGAGGTTAACGTGCACAAACATACAGACATACAGACAAACAGACAAAATGAAAAAACATTGTTTTTGGTTCTCTTGCTTATATAAAAGGTCCCTGTATGAATTTTTCAAAATATTTTTTTTTCCCATTGTGTGCACAACTAAAAGACAAACAGATAAACAGAAAAAGATTTTAAAAATGCTGAAAATGGATTCTGTTTGTCATCACTTCACATCCTGGAATATTTTTATAAATATTTTAACCAATATAGATAAAATAAACACTAAATGTTATGTGAAGACATATATTTCTGAAAACTGCATTCAAATTGGTTAAGTCGTTTCTGAGATTAGCATGCACAAACATACAGACAAACTGAAAAATCATTGTTTTGGGTTCTCTTGCATGGTGTTTTTTTTTTTTTTTTTTTTTTTTTTTTTTTTTATAATATTTTTCATGTAAAGAAGTGGATCATTGACAATTTTATTATATGTATAGATGGGTGATTTTTTTGGCATTGGCAAAAAATGTGCGAACACCAAATAGCCCTGGAACTGTTGATAGGTGCAATGTTTGAAATAAATAACTTTACTTTGATAAGCATGCCTTTGAATTATATCTTAAATAATATCATGTTAATATTTGTTGTAATATTGGTTTATAAATATATAATATAGATATAATACATATAGATAAAATATGAATTTTGAAAATAGCCAGTATTTTAGATTCTAAGATTATTAGTAAAGAACAAGAAAAGCAAGTGAGAGAAAGTAATATTATATATTACTTTCTTAACAAATGATGAGTGTCTCATATTTTTTTTTTTTTTTTTTTTTTAAATTTCTATTTCATCCCCTATGTGCATCTTTTCCTAGAATGTCTTGTAACACCTTGAATTTTTTTTAAGTCAAAAAATAGTAAATATAAAAACAGAGTGTTTTGAATCACATTTTACCTGCAAGCGATTTCATAAGCTGCAGATTGTTCAACTTCGTCCATTGTGGGAGGACACCGTGGACCCAAACCATCCGGACTATCATCCAAATTAACCCTTCCGTCATTTTGCGGATCATACAAATTGCTTGTATTTCTTAGCCACATATTAGGCATGTCTCCTCCAATATCATACATAAATCGTTTATTCCTTTGTTTGTAACCTTTCCGCTGTGAAACTACTGCACTGATAATGTTCTTGAGAAAATTCTGAACTGCCACCACAATGAGATCTGCTGCCTCATCATCGGCTCCTTCTAGCCCAAGTTCCCAAGCTGCAAGCATAAACCTACCCACTACCAGAGCGTGATCAGGTAGAAATATTTCCTGCAATCATAATATTTTTTTTTATAAAATTAATTAAAAAGCTATATAATATTTTAGACTTTTTGTGACTTTCAAAGCTATTGGGACTATTGGGTCAGAAAGAAATATAAATTTATTGTACTTATTTAAATTTTATACTATGATATTTAAACAATGATATTATTTTATGAGATTTTTAACGAAACAAATATAACATACTCCATGAAAAAACTTGGTCTTTGAAGTCAAATAACGAGGTAGCATAGAAATTATTTAAATATCCTCAAAGATTTGTCTAAAATAGGGAAAAATGAATATACCCCTTCTCCCCAGTTATTTGGATTCATTACAATAATATCCTAAGAACATAAGAGAAATTGTCTGGAAAAATATATGCCATACCTGTGTTGCATATTTAACACCATCACTGCCAGCACCAGGTGGTGAGTTGGGGGGCAAATATTCTAACAAGTCAGCAGGTTCGAAGTTGGACTTCTCAGATGTTCTAGAATTTCTTTTATGACGTCTGCTAATCCTGTTGTGTGAGATTGCTCTCTCTTGAGCAATGGAAATTGATGTTTCTGCTAAACCTTCGACTTTATTCAGCAAGGCCAGAAGAAATTCATTGTGAAAGTGGACCTGATCTGCACTAAGCAGCACGCGAGCTTCTGCATCAAATTCTTCTTTGGTAAGTTTCATGCGAAACCATTGTTTCATATGATTAAAATATTTTGTTGTTTTTTCACCCAATACGTCGTTTAACTTGCGACGAGAAATATTTAATGAATCACACATGTTGCAGCAATAGTTATAATAGTTTATTTATTTAGAGATTATTTTGTTATTGTTATTGACCAAATGTTGTAAACTATAGACAATTAATGAGTCAAACTAACTTGTAAGAGAATGCTAAATTTTCGCCGCTTAAGAATATGAGTAGTCTACTTAGATTTCGGAAAATTAATTTATGGATTCGCCATTCAGGTGCTCGATTTATAGTTTTTGATTGCTCATAAGTTTTGATATTGTTAAATCAAATGGTAAATACCCAAACATTTATTCCTAAATGTCAACACTCAACACTCTCGTCTCTCACTGACAAGTGACAACATTAATCTCACATCTGTGACTGTCACGTCTGACGTCACTCACAAGCAGTGTTGCTAACTTCACAACTGGAACGAAGCGACGATCGTACCAAGGACCGTAAAATTGTCGTACTTGTCAAAAAAATATCGTATATTTTCAAATAACGTATAAAAGTATTAGTTAAACAGACATTGCCACAAACTTATATTATGTTCGATCACCCGTTATCTCCTTATTTTATGATTTGACATGGGTACTTCACATGGGTACACCGCATAGAAAACAGCGCGAAAATTAGGGTGATTAAAAATTTTTACAAAAAATAAGGGACTTTAAAGTTAATCAGTGAATTATTTCCACATTCACCGTTGAGCAGTCGACCGGGACACATGTCCCTTTTACCTGCTCCGCCTATTCGCGCCAGCTACCTGGGCCGTCACGCTGACCGCCCAGCCACCTGCACCGACCACCTGCACCGACCGTTCGTACACCTGCACCAGTCAAGATAACGACCTCCATTAAGTACAAGCCAGCGGTGTGATTGTGTTTGTGTGTGAGTCATCGCCGCAAGCACACCTGCGGGCCGGCGAGCCTGCATAGGGGTCCAACAAGTCCGACGTCGCCCTAGTTAGGGTACGAAACGGAATTCAAAGACTTCGTCGTAATAGCCTGCGTCGTGTAAGTACACAGTCGTTAGGGTATTAGGCACACCTCTGTCACCTACTGACAGAGATTCGATAGGGTTCACGTTAGGCACTCGCCTCCCTGCTCACGCAGGGAGGACGGCTCATATCTCCGGGCTCCACCATGGACCCCAAATCCGAGGCGGAACCCGAAGATCTGTCCAAGTCGCAGTTTTTTGGCTGGGTCCGCGGAATTGCGCCTGAATTATGCCTGCGCTACTCTGTCTTGTTAGGCATCGAGTCTCCGCCCTCGACCTCGCGCGCCGCGATCGCGACCGAGAGCACCTCCGACATGGAGGTCGAGGCCGCCACTCCTACGGAGCAGACGGCCTCGGATTCCGAGTCGGGGAGTTCGTCCCTTTCCTCGGACGCTGACGAGGACGACGGTTTCACGACCGTGCAGACCAAATCGGCCAAGAGGAAGGCGACGAAAGCGCTCTCCTCGAACGTCCCGCGAAAACGGGCCTCAAAACCCGCTAGTAGCGAACCCGCGTCGCCCGACGCTTCTTCGGGCCCGGGCCCGACTCGCGAACGCGCGCCGATCGCGCCCGAAGCGCCCGCGTCCGCGTCGCCGTCGTACGCGCCTTCAGCGCCCGCGGAGGCACCTTCAGCGCCACGGAAGTCCCCCGCGCCGCCGCCGCTTTACATAAGGGACAAGTCTAAGTGGGACACTCTGTCCGCACTTATGACGGAGCACAAGCTCCATTTCACGTCCGCCCGAAATACCGCCGACGGTATCCGCGTTCAAACCGCGTCTTCGTCGGACCACCGTGGTCTGACTCGTCTCCTCCGCGAACGTGGTTACGGATACCACACCTACGCGCTAGAGGATGAACGCCGCTTAACGGTGGTCAACCGAGGGCTCCCCGTGGAGCTCACTACTGAGCGGATTTTCGAGGACCTTAAGTCCCAATCGTTCCCCGTCATCTCGGTGCACCGCATGTACCGAGCGACCACTAGGGTCCCGTTCGATCTCGTTCTCGTCCATCTCGAGCTTTCCCCGGAAGGAAAGCAAATTTTTAACGTCAAGGCAGTCTGCCAACTCACCGGCCTTAGGGTCGAACCTCCACGCGGTCGCGGTTTTCCTGGTCAGTGTCATTGCTGCCAACTCTATGGGCATTCCCAACGTTTTTGTCACGCGCGTCCAAGGTGCGTCAAGTGCCTGGATGACCACGCGACAGCCGACTGCTCGCGGAAGGGACCGGTCCCTGAGGATCCTCCCAGCTGCGTCCTGTGCGGACAGAAGGGCCATCCCGCGAATTATCGCGGGTTCCCCAAAGCGCCGCGCAGGACACAGCCGGCAAGGCATCCTCCTCGGTTCGCCCAGCCTCCATGGGCTCCTCTAGCCCCTAGGAGACCCGCGGCCCCTCAGGCATCCCAGGCCCCTCAGGCACCCGCGAACGCGGTCGCGAACGCTTGGGTGAAGCCTCCGAGGATTATCCCACAGCCCGTCCCCCAGTCGATACCGTCGCCGCCGGTTCGTAACTCCACCGACGGAGTTGCGAGTTCGCTCGCGTGCGTCACGAGCCTCTTCGGTGTAATAGACATCGAAGAGCTCCTAGTCTTTTCAAATGAAATGAGGGATTCCGCGCGGATGGAAGTGCTCCTCAAGCACGCCGTCCTAATCAAATCGATATACGAACACACGATGTCAACATGATGACATCGCGTGGAAGGGTAAAACCTCGCTCTCTGACTGTCGCTACATTCAACGCGAACGGGCTACTTAAGCAGATAGATCTAGTACGCGACTTTGTGGTCACGTACCAGATAGACGTCCTGTTAGTACAAGAGACCTTTCTAAAGCCGTGTAATCGTGATCCGCGCATCGCGAATTACCGTCTCGTTAGGAACGACAGGGCAACCGCGAAGGGGGGAACCATCATCTACTACAGAAGGTCTCTTCATTGCACTCCGCTCGATCCGCCCCAACTAGTTAACGTAGAAGCGTCATTATGTCAGGTGGGTATGACCGGCCATCAGTCGATCGTACTAGCATCCGTCTATCTTTCTCCCAATAAAGCCTTAGTTGAGAGGGACCTTAAGTCCTTACTCCAATTAGGTAACGCAACCATTCTGGCCGGCGACCTAAATTGCAAACATCCCCGCTGGAACTCTACTGTCGCAAACAGTAGGGGAAATCTCCTTGATAGGCTAAGCTACAAGGCTGGTCTCAACTTCGAGATCACCGCGCCTTTGAGTCCCACGCGATACTGCGACACAGACTTCCGACATGACAGACCCGACGTGCTCGACATAGTACTCTTGAAGGGCGTGACACTCCAGTTACGTTCTATCGAGACGCTATCCGAGCTAGACTCTGACCATCAACCGGTCCTATTTCAGCTAGGACATCCTCCCCTTAGGGAACCCGCGACAAAAACAATTATTAACTGGACGAAGCTTCGAGAGCAACTCCATTGCCCCGTATCACCGCACCTCGACAAAATTCCTGACCAGCTTACATCGGTCGAGGACGCTGTCTCAGCCGCGACTAACTTCACAGAACATTTGGTAGACAGCATAGGAAAGTCCTCGAGGGAGGTCCGAGTGAACTTCGAGGGTTACCGAGCACTAACTCCGGACATTAGACTTCTAATCACCCGTAAAAACGCCGCGATTAGAGCCCATGACCGATACCCGACAGATGACAACCGACGGAGGCTGCGCGGTCTCCAGAGGGAGTCGAGACAAGCTCTCGACGACTTCAGAGATAGCGGCTGGGATAGGACGCTTGCGACGCTCTCTCCAACACACCAGGCATTCTGGCGGTTGCAGAGAGCGTTGAAGGCGGACACTGTCTCAGATATGCCTCCCTTGGTTGGACCTAACTCCGCCATCGCGTTTGACGACCCTGACAAAGCTGAGTGCTTAGCCGACAGTCTAGAGAGCCAGTGCCGTCTGTCTGCTCAATCGGTTGATCGCGATCATGTCGAAATAGTCGACAAATCGGTCAATATAATGTGTTCTCAGCCACCGGTCGGTCCACCAATCAAGGAAACGAACCTAGACGAGGTGACGTCCATAGTTAGGGCGCTTCACGCCAAGAAATCGCCAGGTCCCGATAGGATCACTAACAAAGTGATAAAGCTTCTTCCGCCTCCTTTAATTTACCTATTGGTTACCATTTTTAACGCTCTACTGGCCGGTTGCTCGTTTCCGGCCCAGTGGAAAGAGGCCATAGTGATAGGGTTCCATAAGCCGGGCAAACCCCGGCATCTGCCTAGTAGTTACCGTCCCATTAGTCTTCTTAGTTCCTTAGGGAAAGTATATGAGAGAATCATCCTCTGTAGACTTAGATCGGAAGTCGAGAGACTCAAAATCATCCCAAATGAGCAGTTCGGCTTTAGAGCCAACCATTCATGTTCCCATCAGGCGCAACGCCTCACGGAGCACATACTGATAGGGGCCACTGTGAGGGCCAAGAAGCATAGGACAGGAGCGCTCTTCCTCGATGTAGCTAAGGCGTTCGACAGGGTCTGGCACAATGGACTGGTGTACAAGTTATACCAGTTCAAGGTGTCGGACAGACTCGTACTCATCATACGGGACTACCTGTCGAATCGCTCCTTTCGCTACAGAGTGGAAGGCGTTCTGTCAACTCCCCGCCCCATCAGGGCGGGTGTCCCCCAGGGTTCAGTTCTCTCGCCCGTCCTCTACTCCATCTACGCTAGCGATATTCCTAGGCCGCGATCTAAAGTGCACCTTGCCATGTACGCGGACGATACCGCGCTTTACACGTCCTCTAAGGATCACTGGGAGATATACCAACGTCTCCAATCCGCAGTCGACTCCCTTGAGAGTTGGCTGCGGAAATGGCGGATCGAGGTAAACCCTGAGAAGAGCGTTTCGGTGCTCTTCGAACGGGGCCCCCCCAAGGATCCTCCCGCGAATCAAACTCTTTGATAAACCGATACCTTGGAAAGACGAGGCAAAATACCTAGGAGTAACGTTAGATAGAAAGTTAGTTTTCACTGCGCATATTAGGACCGTTCGTAGCAGAGCGGCCTACATATTAGGTCGTTTATATCCGCTGTTAGGCAAGCGGAGTAAAATGTCCCTTCGCAATAAGGTGACACTTTACAAAGCTTGCATACGTTCCGTCATGTCCTATGCGAGTCCCGCTTTTGCGCACGCTAATCTGAAACTCCTTCAGGTGATTCAGAACAGGTTTACACGGATTGCAACCGGGGCGCCGTGGTTCGTACGCAACATCGATCTCCATAGAGACTTGAACCTTCCGACCATCGCTCAGTACTTCAAGGGGCTTTCCCAAAAGTACTTTGAACGTGCTGAGCGACACCCGAACCCACTGGTGGCTGACGCCGCAGAGTATAGACCACGTAAGACTACTTTAGTCAGAAAAAGAAGACCCAAGTCGGTACTCGTTGACCCCGACGACGCGTTCACAGTAGGTAATAACGTGTACGCGTAGGCGTAAGTGACACCACACAACATACAGACACACACCGTCTATACCGGTATAGACGAGGTCCCAACTGAGTAAGTGCTCCGTTGCTCCGGCGTTCTGCCGTCGGAGGACGCTAGTGTCCAAATTTCCTTAGCTTCCCTCCTGACTAACGACGCCCCGAGCCGCGGTCCGTGTCTCATTAGAATTATTCCATTTATTAAAAGAAATGCTAGTAGTCTGTGCCATTGTTTCTGCTACTCAAACTTCGATCTGCATTTGTTTTAGAAAAAAGTGTATAATTTTAGAAAATAATCGTATATTTGCGTACAAAAATGAATAGCAATCGTACGCGCTAAAAATGGGTGTTCCACAAAGATCTATTCTAAGTCCTTTGTTATTTTTAATCTATATTAATGATTTGCCCTTTTACGTAAAAGAACTATGGTAGTTTTCCAATTATAGCACTAGAGCGCATTATGCGGCATAATGCTTAACGTTGAATGTTTCAACGACAGCAACGCTTCGCACAATCGAGCACTCTTAAAAGTAATGTTTTCGCGTGATACGTGCAATCGATGCCAACTCAAGAGTGCTCGATTGTGCGAAGCGTTGCTGTCGTTGAAACATTCAACGTTAAGCATTATGCCGTATAATGCGCTCTAGTGCCTGTAATTGGAAAACTACCTATGTGACTTTTACTTTTTGCTGATGATACCTCGCTTATTTTTATAGTTGATCGTAATAAAGCTAATTTTGACAAAGTTAACTGTGCTCTGTCACGTGTTCTTCATTGGTTCGAAATTAATAATTTAGTCTTAAATACTAAAAAAAACTAAATGCAATGCACTTCCATGCATTTAGTTTTTGTCAAATGTCAAAATTGTAGTTTACTCCTTAACAATGAAGTGTTAGAACTGACTGACTCAACAGTTTTCTTAAGATAACTTTAATAACTTTCGATAAAAACTCCAGTGGGACCCCCATCTCTAAACACTAGCTGGCAAACTCAGCTCAGCCGTCTTTGCAATTAAAAA
The DNA here is from genome assembly GCA_959347405.1 of Napeogenes sylphis. NCBI lineage: Eukaryota > Metazoa > Arthropoda > Insecta > Lepidoptera > Nymphalidae > Napeogenes > Napeogenes sylphis. The sequence continues at coordinate 34,097,070 of OY365779.1, read as the reverse complement.
AGTAAGACAATTAACAGACGTTAATAAGGCTCGACTCGTTTATTTTAGTTATTTTCATAATATTTTGTTTAACGGTTTTTTATTATGGGGCAGTGCTGACGAAATTAATTCTATATTTGTTTTATAAAAAAGAGCTATACGGGCTATATATAACAGCTTTTATGATTCTAGCTCAAATGTTCTTATGTCTGTTCCGATGCTACGTTTCAGTTTTCTATCAGCGGTTCTGTACACAATTGTTTACTTTCCCTTTCCTAATATCTTTGTAAATTGTTACTGTTTGTAATTTATACTGGGAATTAATACCAAATTTGAATTTAATTATGATTATTACATTTTTACTTAAATTTTTGAATTCAGTTTCTTTAAGGAAGTAAGTTTGTACAAACCAAAGCACGTCGCGGGACCTACCTACTAAGTACCTATAATGAAATAAAACGGAATGACAATTTATCTAACAACTCGTCCGCATTCTGAATTTCACTACTGTCTACATTATTTTCTTAAAAAAAGTTACTAAAACAAAATTTTATTTTGTAATGCATTTTAATTAATTACATATATAGAATTACAATAGAAGCTTATGTACAATAGTTCAATGTCTTAATTACAAAAGGATTCAATATTTACAATGTAAAAAAAATATAGCTTATCAGTAGTAAGAAAACTGTCACTGATAATAAAAATGTTCGGATCGCCACCAAAACTTATAGGATAAGATATCTGAAAATGTTATTGAATCCAGTCCAGCGGTTTTGGAGTCAGGAAAGGAGGAACATACATACATACTTTATCTTTTATAGGGAGATATATACTAAAAGTACATACATATTTTGTCTTTAATAGATATTTAATAAATTGGTACATATATAAATAACTTTTTTTTTATCCCCTAACCTTTTTACCGAAATAATATTTTTTTGAGTACAACGATCAATACACGATTATGTAAGATGTCGTGGCTTCAGTTTGATTGGTACACCAGTTTTTGATCGCAAGATGAGTTCTGCGCAAAGTACAGGCTGGGTAAGGTGATCTGGTAGCAGGTGGAACTGCTTAACTATTCCCGCTATTGTCACTTTTAGTTCCAACATTGCAAATTTTTGTCCTGTGAAGAAAGAAACTCTATAATTCTAAATCTTTTATCTGATCCTTTGTTATTTAAGTAAGGTAAGTCTTAATCTTCTTGAGCCTTGATTATTTAATATTAAACAAAATATATTTTATGAGTATTGGTAATTTTACCTATACAGTTTCTTGGTCCTGCACTAAATGCAAGCCAACTGAAAGCATTTTTAGCGGAGTTCGCTGGTGAGGTGTTAAATCTTTCTGGATGAAACTCCATGGGATTATCATAAAGATCAGGATGTCGTTGTAGTTCAAATATATTTACTATAATTGTAGTGTTTTTTTTTATTTTTAGTTCTCCTACTTCTGCAAAAAAAACTTATGGTAAATGGTTTTTGATATCAATTAAAAACAGTTATTCTAATATTCAAAACATTAAACACGGTTTATATTAAAATAATAAAATTGTATGTTACAAGTATATAAATATATATAAAAACACAATACAATATTTATTATTTGTTAGGTGAAAATCGAAGCACAATGTGTTTAATATAATTCTTATATAAAACAGGCTTAGAATTCTGTAACGCAAAACATATATATACATATACATACCTAAAATTAATTAATGTGTATGTACATAAGTAAACTCACTATACAAGGTACCATAACAAATAATTATTTTTATTTCAAGCGCATGTGCTTTTCTTAATCATATTTATTAATGTTATTAATTACGAATTGCAATAGATGTGTACAAAGTAAAAGAAGAACAATACATAGATATTTATTGCGTCATTGCATGCCCTGTGTATAGCAATTAAACGAGGTAATTAATCATTACGTATTTTTATAGGGCCTTGTAACAAAAAACAAAGTTTTAATATTATCTAATAGTTTCCAATTTTTATTGCATCTATTTCATTATGAAGAATACTATTTTCATTATATAGAACCCAGTAAAAGCGAGTAAAAGTGCCCACTAGTCAAGTGGAAGCCCTAGCTCACTAACAGCCTTTTCACTGTTTATGGGGTACCACAGGGTAGTGTCCTTGGGCCTGCTCTTTTTCGCATGCACTTCATTACATATACACATACAATCACTCACTTTCACACAACCATGCACTCACTCCCTTATACACACATGCAGTCACTCACAAAATAAATGTTTTGTTTTGTAATACTATTAATATTGAGTAATATGTAAGTCTCGGTAGACAAACCACTCAGCTTATGAAGGTACCATTGAGGGTGAAATCCACGCGTTATTAGGTATGTTATGATAATATAGTTTTTGTTTGTCAATATATTGTAATCGTTAATGTAAAGTAAGTGGTTGTCAGATATAGGTACTAACATTATACTTAATATTACTTTAGTAATCCTAACTAGTGTTATAAGACAGAAGCTCCTTTTTTAGTTAATTACTATTTTGCGTCTTAACTATTGAATGACCATTATAAAACTTCGTACTCATGTAGCCAGGGGTACAGAAAAGAACATATCTATTGTATATTTGATCCCGACAAAAGGAACTGTTTCCAAGGTGTAGAAAAATAGGATGATTTCGACTTGTTGAAATTCGACGAAAATAACGACGACGATGCGGTTTGACGAAATTCGAAGAAACAAGGAACAATTTATTAAAACGCCGGTCACTTATACGGCGCGGGCGAAGCCGGTGTCAAAAAATAGTGTTACATAAAATAAACTTACGTGCATCTTCAGTGATCATTCTTTCTATCAAAGGCACCGATGGGTATAATCTTAAACTTTCTTTAATAACTAAGTCTAAATATTTCATTTGTTTAATTTCTCTGTAAAACAAATCAAATTATGATTACGAAAACAATTTCACTATGCATGCATCTTGAATTTCTTGAATACTTTTATGGCACAAATACAAATATTATAAGTCATAGTATAATCTTTTTCTTATCTGTAATTAAACACATGCTGTAACTTAGGTGATATTTAATATTTAAAAATGTCTTTAAATATGTATAGCAAAAAATATTACAAACCGATACCGGCGAGGATTCGAACCCGCTACCTCTTGGAAACCGTGCCGTCGCTCTACCAATAGAGCTTCAAGCCTCGTCTCGGTGAACTAAGCCTTCTATTTATGATGATATTTATCGGGACGGTGGATTATCTATTAGCTAGAGCTCGGAGTAGTCTGGCCCCGTTTTCGTGAATATACAAGGTTATTTGTAATTAACAAGCCACCTCTTGCAGGCAGGTCTCTCTACATCAATCACAACAACATTTTGTCTACGACTTTTTGATATATTTAAAATTTTAGTTTTCTATACGACATTCATTTGTTGCCCTTGAAATCTGAATAGGCATTAACTCTGAGCGTAGGTATGACGCCCGGGCGTTGTCATTTTAGTTACTTCTACTAAAATACAGAGTAATAAATAACGGAGGGAACAAACATTTTTTTTTTGTTTCGTTTTTTTTGTGTTGTTTATTAAGATTTGTATAAAGTCGACCCAAAGCTAATAAAGATATATTATATTGTTTAATCGTTCTACCGTTGAATTTGTTTTATAAAAAGATTATCTCGATTTTAGTGTTAAAATTTGTTTGATATTTATTAAATGTGATATTTTTGTGTAATTTTTTAGCAGAAAAATGGTTTTGAGAACTTCAAGAACTTACGAGTATGTTGGATCTCTCTTAAGATCTTCTCCCAGAATATATTTTTGTTCCTCTAAAATTTTTTGTTGCACATCCGGACGTTTTGAAATACAAAACAGAGCAAATGTCAACCCCGAGGCAGTTGTGTCGTGACCCTGGAATCATTTTAATTTTAGCGCAATAATTTACTTTGACTTTAAAAACTGTATGGTATTCTTTTAAAGTCAGGCAGAATTTTTTTTATTTTGGCTGTAGTTTTTCTACCGCAGTTTTTAATTATTCTTATAATAAATAAAATAAAAAAATATACAAACTGTAGGGTGATAAATATTACTCTTGGTATGTATATATTTTTAATGTGTATATACATATTAGATTCTTTAATAATACATTTGTTTTTATAATTATTATTGTAGATACCGTTTTTGTTATTACTAAAGTAATATTAAAGTAGTCAATAGAAAAAGACTAAAGACTTTCGTAAGACTAGTTAACACGTTCACTGCGACATCATAATTAAAAAACTTTCAGCTGGTGCGTTAGGGATCTAAAAGATCTCGAAACTAGTTTATCCCCGGGTGCGTTGGGGACCAAATCATACCCTAAAAGTACAATTCTGAAATTAATTTATATCTTCAACAAAAACCATTGTTTTTGTTGAAGATATAAATTAATTTTATTAATTAATTAATAATTTTATATTTATGTCATTACATATACTTAAAAATTTCATGGGTCAAAGATAGTCTACTGTTCTATATTTTGCTAGGTTCGCACGCAGTTATGACATAAGAATAAGCCACAAATCCAAATCAAAAATTAGACATCGATTGTATCTCGTTCCGCAACCAGAGATAGAGCAATATGTGAAGTGACTAGTGATGGGAATTAAATAAAATGTCATTTGTCGATAGAAAAAGTTTTTTACGAATTAATTATTTATTGTAAACTATAAAAAATGTTTATCATTAAAACATGGTAAGCACATTGAATTTTCACATTGTGCGCAAATCGTAATGATTTGCGCACAATAAAAAATTGATCATAAAAATCGATTGACTTTTTACACTTTTTCGTTTTAAGGTAACTCATTGTTTATCAAAACAAAACAATTAGAAAATATAAACACGTTGATTTATTTACGCGAAGTTATTTTCAAAGCGTGCACGCGTTCCCTCACATCGATACTTGAACAACACTAAAACGAGACACGCAGCGCCCGCGCCGCCCCCCCACCCGCTCTTGCGTCTACGAGGCCTATAATTCCACGAGTATTAACATATCCCCTAACGCAAGTAATGAAAAATTATAGTACTGTGCGTTAGGGACCTAATCCATCCCTAATTTTTTTTATTTTGTCTATAAACTCACCTTCAAGTAGGATACAAATGTGTATATTTGTCTTGCTCATACATAAAGAACTTTGCAAGTTAGAGCCCCCCGCAAGGAGTGAAACAACAGCATTTCAGTCCCCGCACAATACGAAAGTCCCGCAAGACATCTTATAGACCTCGTAACGCAGTGAACGTGTTAATAAACGTTTTATCATTTTGAGTTTTCTTAATAAAGTAAAATATGTTAATTTGCAATACTTTGTAACATCGCATGTATTGAACAATAAACGTTTCTGTGTATTAAAAAAAAAACTGACCTTGTATATAAAAACAACAATGACAATTGTAATGCAATATCATTACAAAGCCCAAGTATTTTATTATATTATTAAAACACTATTTATATTAGCACTATGTATATTAGCAGCGCGAGTTGCTGCCTACGCGCCGCGCCGGTGAGAAACTCAGAGTGTGTATCTAGCCTAATGCCTGCATCTCTTCGTCCAATCTACAGGGCACTTGTTGACCCCAAAAATAGCGAGTAAAAATCACTGACATTGATTGGATTGGATGACAATCCAATCAGATGGAAGTACTAGTTCATTGGATAATGAAATATCAGCTTAACTTACCTCAAACATAAAAGTATCAACTTCTTCCCGTACTTGATCGTCCTTAATTTTTTCTCCGTCAACTTCCGCTAGTAGTAGTAAATCCAAAAACGCGTGTTTATTTTTTATACCTATACCAGTAAGAATAATTAAAATTAAATCTATTTGTAAAACTAACTTAGCTGTAATATATTGTATATTTTTACCAATTTCACTATTTCCAGTATCACTTAATTTAGTAATGTTAGCTCGTTTTAATTCTTCACGTCGCATGGTTATTACTTTTTTAGTGTGACTGTGAACATGTTTCAAGGCTTCATCTTGTTGTTTCTTCATTGATGAAAAGTTGAAAATTAAGTCTTTTGCCATGAATATATTTAACATTCTCAATGATACTACTTTAGCCAAACTAAAATAATTTACAATAATTAGTCGCAGGAAACAATTTTGTATAATCTATGTATATAATATTATGTTACTTACGTCTCAATCGATTTAACGTATTTAGATTCGCTGTTCTGTTGAGCGTCAACTGAAACTCCCATTATAGACTCTGTAACATTACGTAAAAAAATAATATGCTAAAATATATATTCAAGTACATAAATTTGATGGCATAATTATTACAGATACAGATTAATATATATATGGATTTGAAAAACCACCTATGACATTATCTAACGCAGTCAACGCCAAAACGGGCATTGCGTTAAAGCTTCGTCCGTCTGCATATTGGTGCAACTTTTCTATTAATATCTTTTCATTCTTCAAGAATACAGGCAAAAAGTTATGAAGGATGTTAAAATGAAACGCTGGTGTCAAGAATTTGCGTGTGTTTCTCCATCTGTGACCTAGAACAATGTGCCTTTTATAAATCATATTTACCTGCTAAAAGTAGTAAAAGAAAAGTGTCGTATTTCTTCTTCTTCTTTAGCATCGCTGTGATTTTAAAGTCGGTGAAACGAAAAAGCGACACTAAAACGAGACAGACTCAAATACATTCAAAGTTTTCTCATCCCTTTTCTTTCATCTTCTATGAACTATATTCTTATTTTTATTACAATCTTCTCTCTCTCTTATCCTCATCACCATATGTTTTTGCTCTTCTCAAACCCTATAAATAATTTATAATTACTATTGTTAGCGATTTTTTTTTAATTAAATACCATTGCTGCTCGTTAAGGCTCAGTGCTACCTTTTATATATTTTAATATTCATTCTCGCATATTGATAAATAATTATATAGGTTTTATACAATTTTCTGTACTTTTTACGTTGCCATTTTCAAATATTAAATGCCTGAAATATTTTTTTTACTTTATGTTTTTCGCATAATTTGTATTTAACATTATATAATTAAACTCCGTTGGAGCGGCAGCACTTTGCTTTAACGAGTAGCGTTAGGTCCTGTCACCGCTGAGTTTATTCTATATTACTTGGTGCGAATTTCAACCACGTGCTTCCTAAATACTTCATTTCTTTTAATTTTGTTTTTCTTATATTACACTATTTTGTTTTGTTCTCTTCGTTCAAATTTTGTTCTCTGTCTCTTTCTGTCGTCTGCTGAGATTCGTCTATGTGTTTTAGCGCCACATTTGGAAAAATATAAATTGGATTAGAAAATATTCCAAATCCCATCCTTCAAAATGTTTGTAAGTTTCAACCACGTGGGTGACAACGTGATTCCCTGATATCCTCGTTCCACCTTCCAACTCTCAACCCATTTTTTTTGCGTTGGAAAAAATCTGTTACGGATACCCACCGGCCAAGAAGGTGATGACCGGGGGGTTATGTGGGACTACCCGGTAACATAGAGGACGCTGCCATTTTTAAGGCTACCCACTAGAAATCGCCACATCGCCTTAATGGGATACCACGGGATCGCTTTCACTGTGACGCCCCGGCGGTATCCCCCAAATGAGGGTGCCCCAAACAATTTAGAGCACCCTCACGACGTAGGCCTATGGTAGGTCAATCCTCGAGACTCCCCAAAAGCCAACCTACGAAACCTTTGCCCCCCACCCCTTTTGCACCCTCACGCCCGCGTACACCCAAACTTCAATAGGCCATAACTTCCGAAACATTGTGTTGGATCACGACCAAAATTTCGACATTTGGCCGCCTGGAACCGCGCGCTCGTCTCCAGGAAACTGCTTCATTGCAGTGCTGCTCCTTACAGCTGATTTCATGGATTTTCCAAATTTTTCGCCCTCGATCGCAATAATAACACTTACATTACGTTAGATCCTAGTGCCCTGTGTACGTTCCATCTTGCGTATCCAGCTCTGGCAATGGCCTCCCCTGCAAACCCGAAACCACTCCCTGCTTTTGCGGAGGATGTACCGGACACCGCCTCCCTTGAGGCCACCGCCTGGTTCTTACCCATGACACCACAGTGTTTTTTTTATTTATCTTATTATTCCTATTTTGTTATTTACTAATATACTAAGTTTCCCAAATACTTTCATAGATTTAAATAAAAATTGTATCGGTCCTGTATTAGCCGAAGGAACTTCAATCCTATCTGGTGTCCGATGGCAAAACAGTGTTGTTTTTACGGTTTCACTTCGCTCTCGGTAGAGAGTTTCTAAGTAAGAACACAAAAAACCACAACAAGAACAACGAATCGTTAACAAGAGGAGGAGTCACCAAAAAGTAGACGACGCAATCAAATCTATCAAAATAAGTTACTTAATTTAAATTATCGTTATAATTACCTGTAGATGTAAGAAGTCCGTTTCCTAGCCAGGGTTGGAGATAGGAATACGATTTTCCTTTCACTATTAGTTCTGGGCTTGACATAAGCGGCTGAAATGTAACAAAACTATTAATGACGAGTCGAATTTGATTTATATATACATTTTTTGGTCGTTCTTGATTAGTGTCTTAATTCGTGATAAGTCATTAAAAGACACTGAGAACGACAAAAATAGATATATTAGTCAAATATAATTATATGATCTATCTAATAAAAAATGTATTTACCTCGACATACCTCGGATGCGACAAGACAATGTAGGGGGCGTGCAGCAAATGAACTAGGTACGCATCACCGTATAGCAACTTCAAATTTCGTAGGAGAGGAAAATGGTCTGCAAAATTAACAATATGTGTAATTCTTATATAAAACAACTATTAAATTAATTATAGTTGTTATTTTAAATCTCTTAATAAATAATGCATAACTCATTAGATAATATGGATTCATAATATCATCATATCATAATAATGGATATATATATGTAGGTACTTTTGTTGACCTACGTCTAGAACAGGTTAAGTTACTCGTTACTTTTTTTAGAACACTTGCCGGAAATCAGAATAGAACGCTTGCCAAAAGTCTGCAGTGTTCTGTTATTATGCGTGTGAGTTGTATTTTGTTGTTGGTTTTTTAGCACTTTGAAGAACTAAGGCTTTTAGGAAATAAGTAATTAGTAAATAAATAATTATAGGAAAAGTATATAAATAATTGTCATGCATAGTTGAGAGGAGCGAAGATCTTAACCGATCACCTGACCTAATTGCTGACCGACTTAACGTCCAAACTACTAAACCGAATCATACCTATGCAAATCGGCAGATGTGTCACGAACTCTCTGACGTAGGTTATCAAAAAACAGAATAGAAAAATCTTAACTAGAAAAAAGTTATCGCAAAACAAAGTTTCTGTATTTGAAATCTCATGTGTGTATGCAAAAGATAGTACTAGAACGTAGGTTTATCAACGACGGATAGGGCTGGCGGAATGCTATAAAAAAGATTGATGTTCGGTATTGTGGAACATCCTGTAAGGCGGAATTTTCGAGTTGCATACCCTTCCTATCGCAGAATCGCAATAAACATTGACTATTATGTTTAAAAGTATCATAGACATTTACTTTAACTTTCCTGTAGACATTCACTATCTACCAATGAATTGCCATGGACATAAATTTATCATATTAAATATGGAATAGATTGACTAGAATTGTTTTCTATGAAAGAGAGGGGGCGGAGCTCAAGCCCCACTGGCCTGCTGTGCGGCTCTAATATACAATATCGTTTGACCAAAGGTAAATCAACAAATGATGCAGATGCCACGCTTCTAAAACATATTAACGACGAACGAGGAATGTCATGAGGCTGTTCTGTGATTTATTTAAAACCTTTGATGGCTTAGAGTTAGACCATCAAACATTACTATGCTAACTTAATCACTGTAATGTGCGTAGAACTGCGCTTGATCTTATTTCTTCTTACTTTAATCAAAGAGTTCAAACGGAAGATGCAAATAATTCTAAACCGACTGGTATTTAAACTAATACGGGTGTTCCACGAGGATATATTCTTGGCCCCATTTTATTTTTACTTTACATAAAAATGTGACCTTTTTCGTAAAAAGTCTATGTAAAATTGTACTTTTTGCTGATGATATATGGCTTGCATATTATAAAAGTTGAGCGTGATGGGACTCTTTATGTTGAAGTAAACAGTGCTCCGTCACGTGCTCTTCATTGGTTCGAAGTTAATAATTTGGGCTTAAATACTATGAAAACTAAATGAATGGAACATTTAATAATGTAAAAAATCTGAATTATTACAAAGCTTTTATTAATATTTTTTATTTGGCAGATATATTTATCGAATCCGATGTTGCTCATAATATAGGTATTAACATAGAATATACTTTCGTCAAAATGCTATCGGAGATGAAATCTTACTATACTATTGTCGATAATAAAAATTTTACTAACCTTTTGCTTTTATAAGAAATAAATGTCCGTTTCCAATGATAGGCAGAGGTCGAGGTCCGGACACATTATAATTTTTACAGTTTTGTAACAATATTATCCATGAAATCAAACTAATCCACACCACTGCTAATAATAAAAATACAAATATCATGTTTCGACTTCACTAAATATTGCTTCGGGAAACACTGTCGTCACGACCACCTTTCGTGACAAGTGATTGTTACGTGAGTGACTGTTTGAAATGTGATTGAAGTTGTGGGTGGACGAGAAAAATGCGAGCCGGACTTGCGTACGAAGGGTTCCGTACCATTACATATAAAAAAATATGAGTTTTCGGAGTTATTCCTCTATATGTGTTATAAAAGATTACTTCAGTCTTAATTCGAGGATTCTGGGTCCACTGGAAATACCCTTTAGATCTTGATGACTTTGCAAGCAGTTAGAAGTTTAAAAACATGTGGTTTAAATTGCTGTTTCTTTGGATTGCATGGACATAGAAGTTTAACTTTGTAACATCTTAAAGGTATTATCTACATTGTTTCAAATGCTTTAGAAAATTCAAGTAGGACGAGAATGGTACTCTTCCCATTCTCGAATTATGTATGTATATTTTATGCTCATAAGATAAGTCCTGTGAGCATAATACTTTATCCACTACATTTGGTGAAGCGATGGTTGTGCTGTTTTTTATGGAAACCAGATTGTATATCTGGTAGCAGTTTATAAACTTCCTCGTATTTAGTTGGTTGCCTGCACTACTTATTCTAGCACTTTAGGAATGCATGGTATTATGCCAATTGGATGCATAAAATATTGTCTACACTCTACGAGAGTTTTCTTTGAACGTAAATAATATGACTTACATTATTTTTCTTATATTTAGTTCAAAATTCATAAAAGTCGCAATTCGTCGTAAATATATTGTGTATTGCACTTACTATTGAGTGATGACGAAAATATACCAGCCTAGAAAAGTACCGCCCTCATATTTGGTTTTTTATCATATTGCTGTGAAAGGGTTTTAAACTCAACGGGACTAGACTTATTAATATTAAGGTAATTTAAACCGTTACTGTTAATTTATAGTGGTACTTGTTATATTAACAGATGATCACTTTTGGTTGGTTTTAAGATTTCTTTATAATTTCTAGAGTTTTTTTACAATTTCTAAAGTTTATAAAACTAATCTACTAGACTGGAATTTATCTATTTATATAATTAAAAATATGCAGATATTTCACCAGAAATCATTATGGAAACAGTTCTTTTTAATTCTTGATATTTTTTTAGAATCTAATTGAGACCGATGTACTATCGGTACATTTTATCACGAGTTCGACTTTATATTTGTTCTACGGATAATGGTTTTCCTTAAATTTGAGTATTCTAATTTGTTCAAGTTTATAATACTAGTCTCGCTGTGAGATCTTCGGAGACTAAGCGATCATGGAGAATGCACTTAATTGTCACGCGACCACAAATAAAAAAGTACAAAAACGATGCTTACATCACACATTAATTTCTGTGGAGACCGTTATTATTTCCTGTTTACATTCTTATTTCATAAGTAAGGGTGAAACAGCACTATCCCTTATCATATTTGCAGTCACTGCCTCCTCTGTCACCAATGACTGCTAATCTTCCCAAGACTTGACTGGGGTACAGAGTATTGTACTTCATCATTATTCTAAGATCGCGGTATTGCAATTTACCAGCAATTCGTGTCTAAGTTATTATGGTACCTAAAAAAGCACCCGCACACTTGGCGCCCTCTGTTGTGCTAATCAATTTACCGCAATGAATATAGTTATCAATAATTTTTGATACAGTGATTATTAGTAATTAGTATTTATTGATGCTGTGATGTTGACTATGTGTACTAGGTGGCTCTTAAGACAACATGACGTAAATACTATTTGAAAATATATTATTAGATTTTAAATGACTTATGTATGTGTAAGTTTATACGTTTTTATTTCTCAACCTCTGCACTGCGGCTCCGCTTCAAATCGAGAAGAAAACAATTAGATAACACATAAAGTTGTGACTATGGCGAGTTATAAAGATCTCGGGCAAAAGAGAACTTTCTACTGCCAAGAATTGCCTAAATGGGACTGCTTAAGGGATCAGTACTTAGCCCTTTGTTATAAAATATTTAATTGTTTGATTTGGAATGAAAAGAACTAGATGTTTGTCATACACTATCTAGATATCGAAATTACTGTTATTTCTGTTACTTAGACATTTTTTATTCTGTATTTATAGTCTACTAATAAGTTTGTTTTTGTATGTAACTGTATGCTAAATTAATGAATTATGTGTATTTTCTGCGAATGGTTCTTCTAGATGTGTTGTTTTCAGATCAGTTAATGTACTTTGGTCACTTTCTGGCGTATGTTGGATAATCTTATCCTTACTATTAAATTTTTCTTCATAATATACTAATAAGAACTAAAATTAATATCCCACATCAAGATGTCATCAAATGTGAGCAGTATCTTAACATGTTACGTGTTTGCTATTAGTATAATTTCAGGAGTGATGAGATTTAGCCCGATAAAGACATCAGTTTCTAGCTGACAAATATCTTTTCAGCTCTATTTAGATTACTGACCAATCATCAAATCATCAGGTAAAATACTTCCTACAATGTCTAGATTACAAAATCTATCACATTCATGTCATAAGTGTTTCATAAAATTAATATTAAGCATTTCTTATATGGTTTTATTATTATAGTCCCTACTACAAAAATCTTATTGTTATAACTAATATTAATTAATACAGTGATTACCACGAAAAAAGTGTCATTTACCGAACCGTATCATATACTCATTATTTAAACTACTTTTGACCAGTTTAAAACTATTAAGTTTTTACTGCATATCTCATACACTATGTTCTACTCTGCCTTTCTACTTGTATCAAGTAAAAAAACTGTATCATCAAAAATAATGATTATTCTTTTATCACTATTTTGTAATTTGTTTACCTTAAAGTAACATTTGTCATCTTTACAATTACTATTAAATAAAATATAACGAATTAATATAGTTACATAATTACCACAACGTAAAAAGTAGAAATACAAAATAGTAACAAAAATTTACAAACAGCACATTTCGAATAGTTAAAAACACGATTATGAAAGTTTTCGTGGCTTCAGTTTGATTGGTACTCCAGTCTCAGGTCGCAAGATTAGTTCTGCGCAAAGTACAGGCTGGTCAAGGTTATCTGGTAGTAGGTGGAATTGCTTCACGACTCCCGCCAATGTTATTTTCAGTTCCAACATTGCAAATTTTTGTCCTGTGAAAAATAAAACCAGTATATCTAAATATTGGCTACGATTTTGTTCGATTTGATACATTAGACATTAGTAGACATTAGACATTAGTAGGATAAAGTGATTATTTTACCTATACAGTTTCTTGGTCCTGCACTAAATGCAAGCCAACTAAAAGCATTTTTAGCGGAGTTCGCTGGTGAGGTGTTAAATCTTTCTGGATGAAACTCCAAGGGATTATCATAAAGATCAGGATGTCGTTGTAGTTCAAATATATTTACTAAAACTGAAGTGTTTTTTTTAATTTTTAGTTCTCCTACTTCTGCAAAAAAAAAAAAAACTTATGGTAAATGGTTTTTGATATTAATTAAAAACAGTTATTCTAATATTCGAAAACATTAAACACGGATTATATTAAAATAATGAAATTGTATATTTGAAGTACATAAATATATATAAGAAACACAATACAATATTTATTATTTGTTAGGTGAAAATTGAGGCATAATTTGTTTAATATAATTCTTTTATAAAACAGTTTTAAGTATGTATATATATATAAATATATATATATATATATGTTAATGTATTTTGTACTGTACTTAAAATTACTTAAAATTAAATAATGTGTATATACATTAGTAAACTTACTGTAATAGGTACCATAACAAATAATAGATCTTTGTTTTTACTTATTTATATTTCAAGCGAATGTGCTTTTCTAAATCATATTCATAAATGTTATTAATTATGAATTGTAATGATGTGTACCAAGTAAAAGAAAAATAGCACTATTATTTTTATACTGCGTCATTTTATGTCCTGTGTACAGCAATTAGACGAGGTAATTAATCATTAGGTAATTATATACTTTAAGAAATAACAAAGTTTTTAATATTTTATTATACATCACATTTTTAATTGATCAAATTCCAGTTTATGATATCGTAAAATGATTGTACTAAAGTAAAATGAATGCACTATTAGTTTCCAAATTTTGATGCGCCCGTTTCATTATACAATATAAAGCGCACAATTTTATCCCAGTAAAAGTGAGTAGTCACTAGTCAGTCAGCCCAATAGACAAGTGGAAACACTAGCTCACTAACAGTTTGTTCACTTTTTATGGGGTCCCACAGGGTAGTGTCCTTGGGCCTACTCTATTTCGTATACACATCTTTAGATATATACACATACACTCACTCACTTACACATCCACTCACACACTTGCACACACTCATACACTAACTCACTAACACACATACACTCACTCACAAAATTAATGTTTTGTTTTTATTATACTATTCATATTGAATAATTGTGTAAGCCTCGGTGGATGCAATACAGGGGCCCTTACGATTTGTTTCTAAAAAAATATTTACTATTAATAAACTACTTTGTATATTTTTTGTAATGTAATGGTTGCTTTAATAGAGTTGTGAACCAAATTGCCGGAAATGTCCCTATAATCTCCTCGTCGTGTGTACAAAAGCATCTATGTCATACGTTTTTACACACGTCTTGGACGACGATGACGAGGCTTAATTTTAATTTATATTAGTTATACGCGACTCGCATATTACCCAGACATAGATTAAACATTAAATTGGCAATTAATAACGTATTTAAGTTACATAACTCTTTGAATTGTCTGCTTATTCTAGGTTTAATATTCAAATAGTTCTGTAATCCACGCAGATGTATATAATTGATGTATGTTATGTTAAATAATAGTAATGGAAAAACGTGTAACATATTTTGGAGTACTAGTATGGTAGTAGACCTTGAAACGGCTGTTATTATGGCGTATCTGTTATTAGTAGCTATAGTTAACATCGTTAGTCTCGATAAAACTAGAACGGCTTGGCCATTTAGCTGATATTGGTTTATAATATTTTGAGTAAAAAAAATGAGACAGGATTGTTGGACGTGTCGGTCTATTGAAGTGCCGGCTTAGGGAGAGGCTTATTATGTATTTGGAACTTACGTGCATCTTCAGTGATCATTCTTTCTATCAAAGGTACCGATGGGTATAATCTTAAACTTTCTTTAATAACTAAGTCTAAATATTTCATCTGCTGAATTTCTCTGTAAAACAAAAATAAATAAATATGCATATAATAATAATAATAATAATAATAATAAATATAAACAATAGTTACGAAAAGAATTTCACAATAAATGCAATCTTGAATGTCTTGAAAACGTTTCGTGCACAAATAAAAAATATTATGAGTCGCAGTATAATATTTTTTTATCCGTAATTAAACACATGTTGTAGCTAAATTGATATTTACTATTTGGAAATATATTTAAAAATGTATAGTCATTTTAAGTTTTTTTGTATAATAAATATAGAACGAAAAATAAACCGATACGGCCAGGGATTCGAATCCGCGACCTCTGGGAAACCGTCCCGTCGCTAATTGAGATTCAGTATCGCTACCCCTCTCGGTGAATTAAGCATTCTATATGTGATCGTCTTTATCGAGAGGGTGGTAATATTTATCAGCTAAAGTTCGAAGTAGTCCAGCGCCGTTGTCATGAATATACAGGGTAAATTGTAATTAATGGGCCACCTCTTGCAGGCAACCTTTCTACATCAATTCGAACAACGTATCTTCTACGACTTTTTAAAAATAATAGTATTTGAAATTTAAGTTTCTTATACAAAATTAATTTGTTGCCCCTGAACTTTCATTAACTCTGAGCGTAGGTATGAGCGTTTTAATTTTAGGTACTTCTTATAAAATACAGAGTAATAAATAACCGAAAAATAAAAAAAAATTTGTTTCGTTTTTTTGTAATGTTTATCAAGATTTGTAAAAAATCGTGTATTGACCATGTATATTCACCCAATGCTTATAAAGGTGTATTATAATGTTTAATCATTTTAATGTTTGATTTAATTTATAAAAATGTTATTTAAATTTTGTTGTTAATATTAATTAAATGCTATTAATAAATATTTTCGTGCAATATATATAGCAGAAAAAAAAATGGTTTTGAGAACTTCAAGAACTTACGAGTATGTTGGATCTCTGTTAAGATCTTCTCCCAGTATATTTCTTTGTTCCTCTAAAATTTTTTGTTGCACATCCGGACGTTTTGAAATACAATACAGAGCAAATGTCAACCCTGAGGCAGTTGTGTCGTGACCCTGAAATAATTTTAATTTTATCTCAATAATTTACTTTGACATTAAAAACTGTATGGAACTCTTTTATGTAATTTTTTAAAGGCAGTCAGAAAAAAAATATTTTTTTTGTGCAGTTTTTCTACCGCAGATTTTAATTATTCTTACAATAAATAAAATAAAAGGCAGCTTGTCTACATATAAACATTTGTTCTACAACTTTTTAAAAATCTTGATAAACAACACAAAAAAACGAAACGAAAATAATTTTTGCTTCCTCTTTTACTCATTACTCTGTATTTTGTAAGAAGTACTTAAAAGGTCAACGGTCCGGCGCCATACTGACTCTCAGAGATAATGCCAGTTCAGAGACAACAAATAAATTTTGTAAGGGTAAATTTAAATTTTAAAAATATTAATTTTAAAAAGTCATAGAACAAATGTTGTTGGTATTGACGTAAAGAGGCTGCCTGCAAGAGGTGATCAACTAATTACCAATAACTCTGTATATTAGATTGTTAAACAATATATTTGTTTTAATAATTATTACTGTAGATACCGTTTTTGATATTACTAAAGTAAACAAGTAAAGTAAACAAAAAAAGACTAAAGACTGAACACTAAAGACTTTTTGGTAAGACTAGTTAATAAACGTTTTATCCTTTTGAGTTTTCTTAATAAAGTAAAAGATGTTAATTTGCAATAAACACGTTGTAACATCGCATGCATTGAACAATAAACGTTTGTGTGTATTTAAAAAAAAACTAACCTTGTATATAAACGACACTTTTAATGCAATATCATTACAAGGCCCGAGTACTTCATTATATAATTAAAACACGCTATTTATATTAGTAGCGAGAGTTGCTGCCCCCGCGCGCGTGAGAAACTCAAGAATGTGTATCTAGCCTAATGCCTGCATTAGGCTAGCAAAAATAGCGAGTATGTCAAAATGTCATCAAATCAGATCGAAGTTCTAGTTCACTTACAGGCTCTATAGTCTACACAATGTAATTCTAGTACGCTAGTTGATATAGTGTTCGACAAATTGGATAATGAAATAGCAGCTTAACTTACCTCAAACATAAAAGTATCAACTTCTTCCCGTACTTGATCATCCTTAATTTTTTCTCCGTCAACTTCCGCTAGTAGTAGTAAATCCAAAAACGCGTGTTTATTTTTTATACCTATACAAGTAAGAATAATTAAAATTAAATCTATTTGTAAAGCTAAGTTACCTATAATTTATTGTATATTTTTACCTATATCACTATTTCCAGTATCACTTAATTTAGTAATGTTAGCTCGATTTAATTCTTCACGTCGCATGGTTATTACTTTTTTAGTGTGACTGTGAACATGTTTTAAGGCTTCATCTTGATCTTTTTTCAGTGATAAAAAGTTAAAAATAGCGTCTTCTCCCATGAACGGATTTCGCATCCTTAATGACACTATCTTAGCCAAGCTGAAATCGATTATAAAATTAATTGTTTTAAATTGGTATAATTGATTTCCTGGTGTGTCACGAGGAGTGTGAAGGCGATCCCGTGGTCTCCTAATATGGTAATGAGATCAACCGTTGATTTCTTTTTGGGTGTGTGGGTGTTTGCCTTCAAATTGGCTGCGTTACCTATTTTGCGGAGGTTGACACATAACCATGTCATGATCAGGTCATTATATAACATAACATAACATATAATATTATGCTACTTACGTCTCAATCGATTTAACGTATTTAGATTCGCTGTTCTGTTGAGCGTCAACTGAAACTCCCATTATAGACTCTGTAACATCACATAAAAATATATATCCTAAACATTTGAAATCTGAATGAATTAATATTAATATTATACCTACAATCGGTTTTACAAACACATTTTTTTCAATAAAATAAGACCACAACGTAAAAAAATATGATGGCTAGTTGACCTCGTGGATTGCCCGTTCTCTCCTTTCATTATTATTCAGGTATTATCCTTACATTTACATTAAGAAGCATTTCATAATCAATCAAGGATATACATGCTTAAATTTGAGGTCATATAATTTATTTATTTAGTCTTTACTGTCTAAAACTAGTACAATAGGCGGACTTAATGCTTAAAAGCATTCTCTACCAGTCAACCCGAAAATACAGTGCAAACATAGAGTAAGGCGCTTAAAACATTAATACAAGAAAAAGCAATTAGAAAACGACATTAGAATAAATTAAATAAAAATTATGTGCATATAACACATTGCACATAATGTAAATTATAAAACATAAATACTTGTTTTAAAAAAAATCAATATACGTACACAAATACATATTTTATGCATATATAAACATACACATATCTATAAAGATATACACATACATATAAATATATGCAAATACATATATTATATACACACAGAGACAAACAGGGTCAGATATGCAATTATAAAAGACTGACCTGTAACATTATCTAGTGCAGTCAACGCCATAATAGGTAACGCGTTAAAACTGCTCCCGTCTGCATATTGGTGCAACTTCTCTATTAATATCTTTTCATTCTTCAAGAATACAGGCAGAAAGTTATGGAGAATGTTAAAATGAAACGCTGGTGTCAAGAATTTGCGCGTATTCCTCCATCTATGACCTATAACAATGTATGCATTTTATATATCTTATTCACCTGCTTGAACTAGTATAGGAAAAGTGTTGTTACTATTCAAGCAAGCATCAGCAGCTCCACTATTCTGCACTAGTTGGCAACATGCTTCTCTCATTACAGAATATCTAAGAAGGAACACAGAAGTGTGAAAAGTATGTCGTAAGTAAGAAAAGTAAGTCGTCAAATGGTTTAGTTGTTAAAAACCAACCATTTGACGACAAGCAGACGACTCGTAACCGAGGAGACGAATCGTCCTCGAAATTAATTAATACCTTACTCTTAGGATTATTTTAATTATGTAATAATTTTAAAAGAAAATAAAAGGCTTGTCAATTACATAGACTATGCCTACGCAATTCGACCTGCTACCGTAAGGGAATGTTGACTGATTAAAGGCAAGTCTGTAATAATTATTACCAAACATTTTCCAAAATAAATCGTCACGTGCCCATTACAACATTTAAATTTCGTTGTATTTCTTTGCGACAGTATAAAGCCGTTTCTGTGTGCGATAAAACTACTATGATAAATAGATAACAGTATAAGCTTCTGCTCCTAAAATTCAATATATTAGTTTAAACTAATCCATTTACAGTGCTATTTGGTCTATGGTATATTTTTTGCGAAATGAAGTTACGAAATTTGGAACCAGAAATAAACGCCGGTTCCATAAAAAAATATCGCTTAGCCCAAATAGTCCTGGCATCAATGAAACGTTATTGCACATTTACCTATGCATCATGTCTGTGTTTAAAATAACCTTGAAAGTTTTAAAAATATTTTATATCATATACTTATCTTGCAGCGTACTTCGTAATCATACTGTTACTTGTCAAACGTCAATATTATAAATAATCGTTTAAGATAATCTTTGTCTTGTAAGGTGTTAAATAATGGTCGTTTCATGTTTACTATATGTATTAGTCTGACCAATATTTGGCATACTTTATTGATTTCTTTTGTTTTTTATTCGATGATCTATGATCTATCATCTATATATTTGAATATTTACGAATGTGTATATTATTAATTACCTGTAGATGTCAGGAGGCCGTTTCCTAGCCAGGGTTGGAGATAGGAATAGGATTTCCCTTTTACTATTAGTTCTGGATGTGATACCAGGGGCTGAAATATAACAAAACAATTCGTGTAGAATCGAAATTTTATACACCTTAAATAAAATTAATTGAAAACTGTATTTACCTCGACATATTTTGGATGCGACAAGACCAGGTAGGGGGCGTGCAGTAAATGAATTAGATACGCATCGCCGTATTGCAACATAAATTTGCGCAGAAGAGGCAGAAATTCTGGAAATAAACATTATAGTTAGAAAATATATATAATAACATTAAATTAGTTTAAGCTACTTTATATATATTAAGAGGTAATGCTTTATGATTACGAATAAGTATACTTCACTCAGTTTACTCCTAACAAAAGTTTTTTTAAAAATTTTACCAAACGTCTAAAAGCCTGCAGCTTGTGTTATAAGTTTATTTCCTAATTTATACTTTTTTTATTTATTTTTTTATTCTGAATACAGTTGAGTACGGTTGCGTTGACTGTCAGTGCTCATTGCTGCTCGACTGCAATAGCTCGGACAGCTGCTGAGCACTGCCTAACAAGATAAATAAGTTTTTCAGAAGCAGTTTTATTTTTTGTGTGCGCTACTAAGGTGTTTGTGTGATTGGATGAGTTGCAGTCGGGCCAAGTTGACTATGCGATTTGATACAATGTCAATTGGTGCCGACTGCAAATCTGATGAGATGATGATGATTATGAAATGAATACAATAATTCGCATTTAATTAAATAGCAATTTATACTTGTTACTTGTAACCTTTGTTGCCTTGTTAAAGATCTAAGAATTGTAAAAAATACGAATCTGAAGATTGGATTGACTGGCTTAGAATAGGCCACATCGATGTCTGTAAGGAGGACTTAAAACATTAAGAAACGAAACGAAACGAAGAATCTTCAGAGCTGGATCCAACTCTCATGTTGTCGGTAGTATGGCGTAGGTAAGTATCTCATGATTATAATTTTATGTCTTAAGTTGTCATTTCGTTACATTATTTACTAAGTGCTAGGTCAATTAGCATACTAATTTAGCATTGTGAAAAGAGTTTAAGTGAGCTAGTGTTCCTATCTGTTCGGTGCAGTGTTTTACTCGCAATTTTTTGCGGTCAAGGTAGGCACTGTCGATTGCATAATGAAATAAGGTCCACTTGCTCGTTTAATAAGGTAACGGTCGAGCTGGTGGTAAACCAGTTTAATTTCGTCAGGTGTCAATGTACGAATTCGAAATTGGATTTTATATCATGAAAATGAACATTTGTTAGTTTCAAAAATCATTGTTTGTATTTGTATTTAATATTAGATAGTTAATAAAAACGTAAAAATGTTATTTGTTCCACAACTTTTGTCAATCAAATCTTTAACGTTATATAAATATTTATAGCTTATTAACTTTAATATAAGATTTTTAATAAAAATCCAAAATATCATTCTGGAAGAATGTAATGTTCATTTTGTGAAATCTTTGCTTATAAAAGTTTTGATGTTCAACGCGAAGAGAACAAAATTCTATGTTAAGGTCCTGAAAAAAATCGTGTTGAAGATGTAAAAACTGAAAAATATTTAATGTTAAAACTTCATAATGTAAACAATGGAATGACAGCAATGACAGATTCTTTTTATATTTACGCGACAATAGATAAATTAACGAATGAATTATGTGACAAATATACAATTATCAAGTATAAATTGGTTTTTGTACATATTACAAACATCAGTTATTATACGTGTGTATTATGAACGTAATAACAGCTAAATGCAATCATGATAATTGACGATGATACGACTTTAATAAATTATAAAGACGTAATTTCTTTGAAATGTAAACCGTTCTATGTAACATGTAAATTATCAATTATTGAGTTTTTAATTGTCGATATTACTAATGTCAATTATAAACAAGTGAGGAATATAGTAAAAAGATCTGTCGGGATTTAATTTTAGCCATTTTTTACGGTCTACATGGACGGGCAACAGCTATCTCTAATAAAGCACTTTACCTGAGTAAATAAGTGTAAAAACCTTTTGACTTTTTTCCTATATAGCGCGGGCGAAGCCGCTGGGAACAGCTAATTATTGCATAAGAACCTTCCACCAATAAAATGTCAATATCTTGGAGACGACTGCTTCTATTTCGACCAATCATAGCTAAGAAGAAGAAGCATTTAGAAGAAGTCCTAAAAAATGTCAATCTACCTATTTAAATTTAAAACGTCTCGTTATATTTCTTTGCGCATGTGTGATAAGACAAAGACA
The DNA here is from genome assembly GCA_959347405.1 of Napeogenes sylphis. Taxonomy (NCBI): domain Eukaryota; kingdom Metazoa; phylum Arthropoda; class Insecta; order Lepidoptera; family Nymphalidae; genus Napeogenes; species Napeogenes sylphis. The sequence continues at coordinate 34,074,285 of OY365779.1, read as the reverse complement.
AACTGTGTGTCATCTTGCATCTTTTTTATTTGTCTGAACTGACGCTCATAGGAATGCCTATGGCTCACTTATTCGGCTATACATATTGAAAATAATAATAAAAATGTAAATATTATGGAAAAACATCATATAATTAATAAGTCCACTGCTGTATCTGTCAAACATAATTATTTTGTTTTTTCTGACCAATTAGGTCAAGGCTTTGGGTCTCTTTTAAATAGTAAATTAAATAATGTTTATAATATATGCTCACCTGGAGCCAGTTACCAGCACAATTTAGACAAAATAATTAACTTTAAGTTGACTGAAAACAGTACTATGGTACTATTACATGGAGATGGTTTGTCCGACAAGAAAATGGACATTATAAAAAATATAGAAAAATTATTAAAATTACATAATAGGAATAATTGTAAATTTGTAATTTGCACATTTCCTTAGTCATCATCTTATTCGGACATAAAAAACAAGTATTAAATACATTTGAATTTGACATTGTATAATTTGATATAATGTCTTAGCGACGCATTCTTTTACTTTGATGTAAATAAATTGATTTATAATAGGTTTAGGATGAAAAAAGGTACAATGTATCTGCCTTTATATTATAAAAAACATATTGCTTCTTTAGTAGCATTTAATTAAAAAAACTTCGTTATAAGGGATGTAACGAAAAATGAATGTAATTTAAATAGTGTAGTACTAACAGAACATAATCGTTCCACCTTAAACTAAATTTTTAGACAAAGCCTAAGCTGTTTACTATTGTCCATCAAAATATACAAGGCTTAGGTGGCAAGGAATTGAAAGTGGCAGTGTTTGTTCAAAAATGTAACATTAGTTTATTATGCATTACAGAGCACTGGTTGTCAAAGAATAACAATATTATAAATGTACAAAATTATAAATTGTCAAGTTCGTTCTGTAGAGAGAAAGCTATTTACGGTGGCTCACTTTTCTTAGCTCGTAACGATGTAGTGTTAAACTTTAAAGTCTTGATCAGACATAGTGGCACTCTCTGTCGAGTAAATTATTAAACTATCCTGAACTAACATTGAGCTCAATGAACATATTATTTTATGCGTGTACCGACCACCACTCCACTCCACTCTTATGATTTTGATGATTTTGAAAACAAAATGGAGGATATTTTAAATAAACTTGGTCATAAAAACAAGTCCGTGATTCTCTCTATTAATTAATCATAAAATTGAAAAGCCCCAAAAATTTACTTGCACACCGATTACAAAAAACCGAATCCTTACTTTATCCTTATTCATCATCATCTTCCTACCCTGTTCCCATTATTTGGAGTCGGCGCAGTATGTATTTTTCTTCCATTCATCTCTATCAGCCGTCAACTCCTCACCCACGCCTTTCAAACACATGTCATTCATCACACAATCCATCCATCTCTTTTTGGGCCGTCCTCTACCTTTGTATCCTTCCACACGTAGATCTAATACTCTTTTCACAACCTGTCTTTCGTCCCTCCGCATTACATGTCCATACCATGCTAATCGTCTTCCTCTCATCTTATCGGTCACTGGTGCTACTTTCATGCTTCCTCTTATATACTCATTTCGTATCTTGTCCATTCTCTTAACTCCACACATCCATCGCAACATCCGCATTTCATTTGCATGCAATCTCCTTTCATCCTTTTTCTTAACAGGCCAGCATTCCGATCCATACATGACGACAGGTCTGATAATTGTTTTATATATTTTCCCCTTCAATTTGATGGGCATTCAGGGATCACAAGTTACACCTGTGACCTGTCGCCATTTCATCCATCCTGAGCTGATCCTGTGTTCCACAGCGCGGTCTATATCTCCATCCCCCTGCAAGAGTGAACCGAGGTACTTAAAATCCGAGCAAGTAGGCAGTGCTACGCCATCTAGCATGATAGCAACAGGACCGGATAATCCGCCAAAGTCACAGAACAAATACTCTGTTTTTGTTCTGCTGATCCTTAGGCCAAAATTCTCCAGTTTCTGTTGCCATAACGCTAGTCTACTCTGTACCTCGAGTCCATCTTCACCAACGAGAACGATGTCGTCGGCGAATAGCATGCACCAGGGTGCCTCTTCCTGGATGTCTGACGTCAAGGCGTCCATAATCAACAGGAAAAGGTAGGGGCTTAGAGCTGACCCTTGATGCAAGCCTACAGCCACACCGAATTCATCGGTATTGCCAGCAGACGACCGAACGTGTGTACATGATGAAATTTACATAGCACGAATCAGCTCCACATACTTACCTGGCACTCTTTTCTCTTTCAAGGTCCACCACAAAACCTCTCGGGGTACACGGTCGTATGCCTTTTCTAGGTCTATGAACACCATATGCAAGTTTTTGTGAACCCGTCTGTAATTTTCGCATAATTGGCGAAGAGCGAAAATGGCATCCGTAGTCCCTCGGCCCGGCATGAACCCGAATTGGTTTTGGGTAATTTCACTCTCTTCTCTTATTCTTTTCTCAAGTATTTTTTCCCACACTTTCATCGTATGTGACATAAGCTTTATGCCTCGGTAGTTATTGCAATCCTGAACATCACTCTTGTTTTTAAAGATGGGCACTAGCGTACTACTGCACCATTCATCCGGTATCGTGTTCTCGTGCAGCAACTTACCAAAGAATAAAGTCAGCCACCTCCTTCCATCCGCATCACACAATTTCCACACTTCGACTGGTATTTCATCTGGTCCCACCGCTCTTCCATTCTTCATACTCTTTACGGCCATTTTCACTTCTTCCTCACAAATTTCCCTCACCAGACCTATGTTTAACGGCGGATCTTCTAATACTCTGTCCCAATCATTTTCTTCATTCATCAGCCTTTCGAAGTATCCCTTCCAGCGATCTTTTATCTCCTCCCCATTCATCAATACCCTTCCACTATCGTCTTTTATGCACTTAATATGTGAAATGTCTCTCGCATTCTTCTGCCGTGCTTTAGCTAATTTAAAGAGTCGTTTTTGGCCTTCAGGGCACTCTAGCGACTTGTAAATGTCGTCTTGGTTCGCAGCCTTTTAGGTCGCAACAACTCTTCTAACTATTTTCTTGCATTCTTTATACTTCTTTTTCTTATCTTCTTTTAATCTTTCGTCTCCTACTTCCACACTCTGCTACTCTTTAAATGCTTTCTTCTTCTCTTTCAATGCTTCTTGGACGTCTTCATTCCACCACCATGTATCCTTATCTATGGTTCCTTTACCCTTAGACTGTCCTAGAACTTCCTTCGCTACACTTCGGATACACTTTGCCATTTCATTCCAACACTCATTCACACTTTTTTCTTTCATATCCTTCATTTCCACCATATTGTCAACTACTTGCTTCCTAAACTCACATGCATACTGATCCTTTCCTAGCAAATGCCACTTTATTTTGGGTGCGGGGCGGTTCTGGTGTTTACTGGCAAGGACTCGGACTAGTATGTTCATTAGCAATAACCGGTGTTGTGAAACTAGTGTTTCACCTGGCAATATTTTACAGTCCTTGACGCAGTTGATTCTATTCCTTTTTACTAGAAAATAATAAATCTGCGTCTTGTTCAGGCCGCTTTTGTATGTAACGAGGTGTTCTTCTCGTTTCTGGAACCATGTATTTGTTATTGCCAGGTCAAATGCAGTAGCCGCTTGTAGGAGGGCCTCCTTATTTATTCTTATTATTAAAGAATATTGTTGGGCAAAAACTGCATAAAGTAGACATGAGCGATGGTAAACTCATTTTTTTTGTCACAAGAATTCAATAATATTTTTAAACCAAAAACTATAACTAAATACCTAAAACTTAAATTTAGTGATTGGCCTACCCCGGGAATATACAAAAGTAGAGAAAAATCACATGACTTGTACGGTGAGAGGCAATGGAATCATGATCTCGTGTTCCTTAATAAAGTTAGGTATTTCTCTAAAATATTTAAAAACGTTTGCGTACATGCCAAGTCGATTTATATTAGAAATAAATTTTTAAACTCTGATGATAATATAAAAGCAACGTGGGATGTTTTATCTAGTGTATGTGTATGTCTTATATATGGGGGTGTCACGCTTCTTAAGTACATTTACGACGCATGGGAGAAGTCACAGAAAGCGAGGCTTTTATATATAAACACCTCGTTTTATGATTTATCTAAAGCCTTTGATTGCGTAGACCATCAAACATTACTATGCAAACTTAACTACTATTGTGCGTAGTGCTGCGCTTGATCTTATTGCCCCTTACCTAAATCAAAGAGTTCAAACGGTTGACGTAAATAATTATAAATCGGCTGGTTCTCACCTAAAGATGGGTGTTCCACAAGGATCTATTCTAGGCCCCTTTTTATTTTTACTCTATATTAATGATTTGCCCATTTATGTAAAAGGACTATGTGGCATTGAACTTTTTGCTGATGATACCTCGCTCATTTTCAATGTTGATCGCAATAAGGCTAATTATGACAAAGTAAACAGTGATCTGTCACGTGTTCTTCATTGGTTCGAAATTATTAATTTAGTCTTAAAAACTAAATGCATGGAATTTACATTTCCAAATGTCAAAAGTCGAAATTGTAGTTTACTCCTTAACAATGAAGTGTTAGAACTGACTGATTCAACAATTTTCTTAGGTATAGCTTTAGATAAAAAGCTCCAGTGGAACCCCCATCTCTAAACACTAGCTGGCAAACTCAGCTCAGCCGTCCTCGCAATTAAAAAAGTAAGACAATTAACAGATGTTAATACGGCTTGACTCGTTTATTTTAGTTATTTTCATAATATTTTGTCTTACGGTTTTTTATTATGGGGCAGTGCTGCCGAAATTAATTCTATATTTGTTTTATAAAAAAAAGCTGTACGGGCTATTTGTAATTTAAGAGCTAGAGACTTCCTAAGAGATGTTTTTAAAGAAATCGTTCTTGTTACGGCCGCTTCTCAATACATTTTTAATAGCATACTATATATACGTCAAAATTTAAATACTTATACTAAAAACAGCGACAGACATACGATAATTTCAACAAATAAAAATAAACTCGTAAGGTCTAAATTTAAAAGGTCTGAGGTCTAAAAAAGTTAGCAAATCCTTCATGGGGTTCAGTGTACGCATATATAATATGGTTCCACATGATATCTTGGATCTTCCTTTTCTTAGTTTTAAATGTAAAATTAAAAGCATATTATTAAATAAATCTTATAATAAAATCATAATATAAAATTCAAGAATTTTTGGATGAACCAAATTTATGGAACTTGGGTCATTGACTCATTTGCAGGGTTGATGTTATAATCTTTAAGTCAAACATTGTTAAATTTCATTTAAAAAGAGCAACTGTTAAGTTTCTGGCCAGTTCTTCTCAGCAGAACAGCATTCCGAGCTGGTGGTAGCTTACTCACAGACTGACTATACTGACCAATTTAATGTAATTGACGATTCAAAACTTCGTGTAAATGCCTACTTGAATAAAGATATTTTGAATTTAAATTTTATGTATAATAATTCTATGCACGCAATGCGCGCGCTAAATGACGGCGTTTGAACGGCTCAAATTTACTCAATGTTTTAATTTTTACTTTCAAAAATAACTAAAATATTTTCAAGCTTGTTTATATATATATCCAAATAAATAAATAAATGTACAACATTTTCATGGAATATTTTTTTATACTTTGCCTTAGAATCTAAAATACATCTACATTGTTATTGTACTACAAACATAGTTCGAGACCTAATGTGTGGGAGTTGAAATCATTTTCAAAGTCGTTTAAAATGGTGTCAAAACACTTAAAAGATTACAACATAATCCCTTTCGAACATATTTGCTTCCCACAAAATGGGTAAAAGAAACAGTACAGTGACAAGTATTAGGGACCGTCTTCCAAAGCTAAGTGAAGAAAAGTGGATGCTGGGTGCAAGCGAATCATGCTAGAGGCACATCGGCAGCTACGACTCCTATACACTTTATGCCATCCCTAGAAAAATGCTGTGTGTTTTGTTTAATGTTTAGAATATCAAAACATGGAGATAAATAAAGATTCCTCCATATTCCTGGTCTGGTCTGGACAGGTCTGAAATCATATAATATTTGAAGCGGAAGTGTGCAAGTGTTTTGGTTCAGGAGGGAGGAACACTGGCTGGGTTTTAAATGCATAGGCTAGACTAAAAAATAATGACAAAAAGTTTAATGTGGAAACTAAGAGATGTTTGACCTTGACATTGACTAACAATTTTTGCTTTGACTTTTTACCTTGCGAAACAATATTAACTTTGCATTTTATTTCTTAATAAAACAGTTCTAAGAAATTTCTGGGAACCGGTTTATTGTTATAATTGTTTCTTTTAATATTATATTTTAAATCTCAAAAGAGTTTTGAAAATCTCAACAGCGTTTGTGATGTTTTATATCCAAAACACCACTCATTTCTAATAGGTAATTTAAAACGGTTTGTTAAGTCATGACCCTCTTATTATTATTCTATTAACAAAACATATTTATCATGACTTTATGTATGATGCGTGTAAGCAATAATATCTCTCTTATCTCGGTATCTTCTCGGTATCGTTTTTTGTCAGAGGATTGAGGAACCTTGTTTTTGTCAGGTTAAGATTTTAGTCCATGACCTTTAGAGATCAAGGAACGTGTTTTATATTTTTTGTTTATATGTTATGTGATATATGTGTGTGTGTGTGTTTTTAAATATTTCATTTTAAATAATTATTAACATTTGAATCTATCGTCTTCCCGTAAAGAAATGTGTCCTTATGTTGATGTTTTTATCTTCTCTTTAGGAATATTTTTTATCTTATATATTTAATTCTTATTGAAAGTAAGATTCAAGATCTTAAAATAAACTATATATTTATTTGTATCATGTAAATGTTGTCAGTTAGATGCTAATTTAAATTTAAACCCTCTAGGTACAATGTTAATATATATATATATAAAAATTACTAACCGCTTGCTTTTGTGATAAATGAATGTCCGTTTCCAACAATAGGCAGAGGTGGTGGTCCTCGAACATTATAATATTTACAATTTTGTAACAATATCACCCATGAAATCAAACTAATTACCACAAACGATAGTAATAAAAATACGAATATCATGTTTTCGATTCACTAAATATCACTTATACACGCACGACACATCCGCCTTCCTTGAAAAGTTGATTGTTACTGTTTTATATCAGAATTAAGTCGTGGTTTTAATACAAATAACGTGACAGAAAAGATACATTGAAAATGATACATTATTGGTATAGGGATACAGGTTATAATCGTGTGGATATCTATCAAAATCACAATTTGTAAAATTTGTGTCCTAGAATTTAATAAATAAAGACTAGTTTTTTATTTATGTTGTATTTTTTAGATTAGAATAAATAAAATGTCCTATAGTAAATATAATGTCATTATATAGAGTATGCTATATTCGTCAAGCGACACTATAGCTCAATTGGTAGAGCGACGGAATTCTATCTTAGAAGTCGCAGGTCGAGTTCTGTGTTTAAAAATACTTAATTAAATAATTACTCTGCATGATGACAAGATATGGAAATGGATAAATTTAAAACATTCATTTCTTTTGTTTTATATATTATATGTTCTTGTTATCAAATGTGTGGTTCCATAATAATTTGGTACATCATATATATATAATAGTAAGGTATAAGGTATAGTATAGGAATAGTATATTTATCCTGGAAGTTTTCCCTTGAAAAGAAGAGTCAAATCAAATTAAAAGATATCGCTTCAAAAAGAAAATAATTTTAAAATTATTCTCTACACAATGATATCGATGAGTAATAATGGTTTCACAATAACGATATATTTACAATATAAGTTAAATTAATAATTAATTGATTGCTTATCAATAAAAATTATGAATAAATGTCTAAAAATATTAAAAATAATCTTAAACTTCAATCCAATATTATGAAATAATAATTTATCGAATAATTATATAACACTAATTATAATTATAACGATTATAATTTACAACAATGTATACATTAATTACTATTATAAGACATAATAATTATATGACTTCATAATCATTTCCTTATAAAGTAGTAAATTAGAGGAACGGTATTTGGTATCCGCGGTTATAGGGAATTATTACGAGAATACTATGTACTTAAATGTATAATATACCTAGTCTTGCCATAAATATTGTAACAAAGAAAAAAAATATTTATTTAATTGCAAATAACATTTATTACTTTTACAGTGTGTTAGTTTAATACTTTTTTTTTTTTTTTTTTTTTTTTATACAAAACTAGGTTAATGCTTGACTACATTACACCTGATGGAAAGTGAAATGTAGTCTTAGGTGGTAAAATGCATTAACTTAGCAGCCTATTCACTCTCCTCTTGAAGACACCCACATTATATTTTGCCGGAAATACCGACGCAGGCAGATTGTTCCAGTCCTTCGCTGTACGCACTAAAAAAGATGAAGCATAGCGCTTCGTTCGGACAGGTGGAGTGTCCACAACGTAGGGATGGATACCCGCCGTGCGTCGGGACGTCCGGCAAAGGAACGGGGATGGGGGAATTAGGTCGTGCAATTCCTGCGCACACTCACCAAAATGTATCCTATAGAATACTGAGAGGCTAGCAATTCTACGCCTGTGTTCAAGGCTGTGGAGTTTGGCGTCAACCAATTTAGGGTCGCCAATAAGCCTCTTTGCTCGCCTCTCAATTGAGTCCAGAACCGCAAGATGAGTCTTTGCGGCACCAGCAAATATGTGGCCACAGTACTCTACACACGACCGGATCTGTGCTTTGTATAAAACAAGAAGCTGTCCCGGTGTAAAGTACTGCCGAACCTTCGCAAGAACGGCAAGCTTTGCTGCTGCTGCTCTTGCTCTGGACTCAATGAACCGACCAAAGTTGAGGTTCGAGGAAATCTCTAAACCTAACAACTGAAGCCGGTCACTGTATTCCAAGGATACATTTTGGAAAGTAGGAGCCAAGGTGAAAGGGCTCTTTTTGGCGGTGAACAGACACGTCTGCGTTTTGGTGGCGTTGAACTTGACAAGATTGGCATTGCTCCATGCGGAGACTTCCTGAAGTTTGTCATTCAAACGTTGCACCATGGCTTCTCTTTCAGATTGTACTTCATCTCTACTAGCCCGAGAACTTGGCAGATATCTTTCTACAACTGTGCTGTCGTCTGCATACCCATAGATACCGGGCTTCAGCAGATCGTTAATGTGCAGCAGAAAAAGAGTTGCAGAAAGAACGGACCCCTGAGGTACTCCGGCATTTATTGTCAAGGGTTCCGAAGAACACCCGTCGACAACAACACGGAGAGATCTCTGACTCAAAAAGTCCGTTATCCAGCTAATCAGACCAGGAGATATACCGTACGCTGAAAGCTTGCTTAAAAGGCTCACATGCCAGACCCTGTCAAAAGCCTTCGAGACGTCCAGAGAGACGGCGACCGCTTCTCCGTTCCTCTCGATGGCTTCGCCTAAAATGTGTGTTGCGTACGCTAGAAGGTCCCCAGTGGACCTATTTCGGCGAAATCCGTACTGTCGGTCACTGAGGAGATCGTTACCTTCTACGTATGCTAGAAGCCGCGAGTTCAATACACGCTCCATAGTCTTGCAGAGTATGGAGGTGATTGAAATGGGCCTATAATTGGCAGGATCGGCACGCCTGCCTTTTTTGGGCACGGGTTGCACGTTGGCAAGCTTCCAGGATTCCGGCACTTTTCCAGTCTTGAAAGAGAGGCGATACAGACGTGTCAATACAGGAGACAACTCACCTGCGCATGTCTTGAGCAGAATGGCTGGTATATCATCAGGACCACTGGCTTTATTCACATCTAAACGACACAATGTTCTCCATACCTCTTTGTTCGTGATGCGGATTTCAGGCATCGAAATGTCGCAGTGAGGAAGATGTTCTGGAGAAGCATTGCCAGTGTCTAGATGCGAATTTTCAGCAAACAGAGAAGCAAATACATTCGCTTTCTCTGTTGCTGTGTGGGCCAGGGATCCATCAGGCTTCAGCAGAGCAGGCAGTGAGGGTCGGCAGAAGTTCGACTCGATCGCTTTGGCAAGAGACCAGAAAGCTCGACTGCCAGTTGGTCTGACAGAGAGCTTTTCGCCATTCTTAACGATCCGATCAAGACGAGCCTTCCGCAATGCCTTTTTATAGGACTTGGCAGCTTGGTTAAAGGCTCTCTTCTTTGTACTTACATCCGGAGTTTTGCGGCTTCGAGCATCAGCCCAAATGAGGTATGCCGAATGTTTTCGGTCATGTGCATGACGACATTCGGCATTAAACCATGGGCGAGCTTTGCCACCGATGGGTACGTCAGCAAAAGGAATAAAATACTCCATTGCCTGATGCACCACATCGGTTATAGCATCCGCGCAACTCGACGGATCCAAAGAAGAGAAGCAGACCTGCCGCCAAGGATAAGACGCAAAAAAGTGTCGCATCTCATCCCAATCTGCTGACTTGTATTTCCATACTCGCCTAACACCATGTGGTTCGAAAGCTGGTGGGGAATATGTAAATACAGATTTCACCAGACAGTGATCGGAGGTTCCCAAGGGGGACGTGACCTCTACACGATACCTGTCCGGATCAGTTGTCAGCAGAAGGTCCAGGCAATTGGCTGTATGGCCTACCACATCTGGTACCCTTGTCGCTTGCCTCACCAGCTGAAAGAGGTCCAAGGACAACGCAAAGTTCCGCGCTTCTCTTCCAGCATGGTCGGTCTTCTGGTACGGGAACAGCCAGTCCTGATGACAGGCATTAAAGTCCCCCAGAAAAACGAGCTGCGCCGAAGGGTACTGATACAGAGCCATATCTGCAGCCTCACTGAGATACTCAAATAAACGAGTTGTCTCCTGGTCACCGCTGTGCGAACGGTAGACACAGGAATACAGGATTTTTTCGTTTCCTGTGTCCACTAAAACCCATAGGGAAGAAAAAGTGGGGTCTTCAAGGTGACGGAGACGCTGAATACAGAGGTCGTTCCGCGCATACACACTGACTCCGGCCCGTGAGCGAAAGTTGTGCTCTAACGAGTAACCGAGATAATCCAAGTATGCAGCGCTCAAAGGACATTGTATCTGCGTCTCCGTCAAAAAGAGCAAGTGCGGCTGCTCTGTCTCCAGGTGGTGGTGGACAGCTAAAAGATTTGAGTGCAAACCCCTGATATTAGTGAGGTGCACTTTATATGAGGAGGAGTGCAACCGCTGTGTAACCTTGTTCCTTTTTCTTAACTTTTTCATAAAAAAAAATAAATATAAAAGTGAATAGGGATGGGAAATGGCAGTTGAACGAGACGGTACGTATCGAACCCGACGTCGAAATTGGTGATGTCTTGCCACTGGTAGGCTAGTCTGGAGACTGCGGGGACGCCCGAACCCCCCCAGGGATCGCCATCGGGCCTCCTCGTCTGGTCGCCAACCAGCACGATGGAGCCACCCTGGGATTTTTCACAGCTGGCGGGGCAGCCTTTCGTGGTTGGCTATCCCACTAATTGGGCCCCCAACTATCTGCGGGCGGCCAGCGGAAAGCCGTCGCTTCGGATCCCGCTACCCTCCTCGACTAGACACCCGACAAAACAAACACCAACCCGACGTCAACCGGTTCGCCAACGCACCGCAACTGTTCAGACCCATTTCCCATAAACGGCTTCATCGAGCAACGTGCCGGAACACGACTAGGTCGCTTTGCGGCACGACTCTGCCCGATGGGTGGTAACTTTGCCGGCGACCGGATGTTATGGTCTACCACCAAGAAATATACATATATAAAAATATAAAACAATTAATAACATAAAAAGCTTATATACACAAATATAAAACAATTAATAACATAAAAAGCTTGTTCCAAGTGATGTCCATTGGCTGTAATACAGTCCTTTAAACGTTGAGGCCAGTTATCATTAGAAGCACGCGCTCATTCCATGGGTAAATTCTTCACTGACAATCGTATGGATTGTTTTAGAGACTCCAAATTATCATAGCGTATAGAGCAGGGTGTACTCTCTAAAACTGGCCATAAATCATAATCCAGCGGATTAAGATTGGGACAAGACGACGGCCAGTCTTCAGCTCTGATGACGTCCGAGACGTTCGCTTCCAACCAAGACTGCGTGGATCGAGCTTTATGACCAGACGTCGAGTCTTGCTGGAAGGACTATACTTGGTTATTGAACATGGTGTTATTAAGGGGCTTTACTACCTCTCAAGAATGGTATCTTGTTACACTTCTGCCAATGTTTTGATACCTTTTTCACAAAAGGCTCAGTCACTCCTTTATAGCTAACACCCATCAAATCATTTTTGTTTGTTAAAATGTTGCTCAATTTTAAAGTTTTTCTCTTTTGTAAACAAAATTTTTCTGTGACCTCCCTTTACGTACCGCTTCAGTAGTTGTTTCGATTTTACCACCCAATTCATCTTTAATTTATCAGTTAGGAAATGACCAGTGGGTCTCTTATAGGCTGCAAGTCCTTTTTTTTTATCGTTGGAAAAATGCGTTACGCATCCCAGCGGTCAGGAAGTGATGGCCGTGGGGCTATGTGGAACTACCCAGCAGCATAAATGACGCTGCCATTTTTATGGCTACCCACTAAAAAACCAACGGTTGACCTCATCGCCTTAGTGGGACGTCTCGGGATCGCTTTCGCACTCACCGTGACGCCCCTGCGGAACCCCTTGCGAGGGGCCTCGATCAACTTAGGGACACCCTCACAGGCTGCAAGTCCTAAGTCATTTCTTTAAATACGCGACTTTGTTCTAGATGCTATCTTCATTTCCTGAGATAATTTTTTTGCTTTCGAACAGGAGTTCTTCGAATTCTTCCCCTTACCGCTTTGACCACCTTTTTCGTACGAACACTACGTGGACAGTCAGATCTTTCTCTGTCACAAACAGAGGAAGTCTCATTGTACCTATTAATAGCCCGGTAAACAAACATTTGACTAATACCAAGTGTATGGAGAGTTTTAAAAACTACATTTGGCTCTATATCTACTTTGTGTAATGCAATCACAGCGATTCTGATCTCCTTATCACCCCACTCCATTTATCAATATGAGAAAACACAATGAACAATCGTATTAAATTGACAGATTCCAAATTCAAATGTAATATTTTATTATTTTTAATTGTAACAGTCTTTATGGCAGGACTAAGTAATTATTGGTAATGATCACAAACTTTCACTAATTTTAGTTAATAAATACACAAAAACGAATTCGCAAATTGTTAATAAAATAAAAATATAATATACTATTTTAATAGTATAATATAGTATAGTATATATATAGTATAATTCATGATATAATAATGTATTATTCCGTTCTGTTACGAAGCAATGTTCAACTCACAGACATACTAGCAAATATCAACTTCTGTATACGCAAATTAGCGTGACGGGAGATTTCGGTTTAAGCCTAAACTGCCTTACGGGCTAATAAAAGATATCACTTCAAAAACCGTGGTCAGGAAGACGATCAGTTACCTCAAACAGCACCCGTTCACGAGCATAACGCGAGAGTCAGCCATATTAGCCATATCGCCATAGTTGAGGGAGGGGAGCAACCCGAGCCCCAACCCTAGCGCAAGTAGAGACTCCTAAGAGAAAATTGTGATGCAGCTATTTGATTGAACCATTGAGTAAATAAAAACACCAAACAAATTTTCACATCAAACAAACTTACCCACTAGTTAATCGCTGAAAATACATTTTAGTATCCTAATAACTAACTAAATAGTTTTAACACTATAATAGGATTTATTTATCAATTTATATTTAATATATAATTTAAATCTATTTATTGACAAATGAAAGGCTTTATATCATATTTATTTTAAAAACATATACAATCAATTGGCCCTCAAGGAGTTACCTATTATGGAGTCTAGTGATTGGAAAGCTAGTTTATTTCTCTTTCTAGTTGTTTTTTTTTGTAAATCATTGTTTTGTAGTAAATTTAATATAAATATATTGATTACATACAGTGAGAACTTTAAATTTATTTCTTAACGATTCACGTGGCCTCATGTTATAGATTGCTAGAACAGACCTCTTTAGCAGTACAAATATAGTATCAAAATACAGAATGAAAACCATCCTATATGTTTGTACAAATAATAAGCCACCATAACAATAAATATATAAAAAAATATAAAAAATATATTAGTTTAGTTGTAATATAATTAATTTCCAAACTAGCTGTGCCTGCAACTGCGTGCGCGTAGATTTCGATTTCGATAAAACGTACCCTTTGAATATACAAAAGTATAAACTGTAACCCTTCAAACTTTCATCAAACTCCGTGAAGCAGTTTATGCATGTAGGCAATAGGTAGATGTATTTCCAGATTATTTTTATATGTTTAATCACACATATTTTTTTAACGAGCAGATAGTCCGGTTCCGTAATTTTTTTTTATTGGAAAGGGTTTTATTACACCAAGAAATCAATATTGAAAAAAAGTCTTATCGCAATTGTATGAAAATAAGAGAAAATTAACTTATTTATCAGTTAACCGATTTAATTAAAAAAAAACACTTAATTCAAGTCCATGACGATATATTTATTATATGACGAAAATTGCAATCAAATCCGTTTCTGAGATGAGCGTGCACAAACGTACAGAAATAGATATACAAACATACAGACGAACAGAGACAATGAAAAACCATTGTTTTAGGTTATCTTGCTTATATAAACTTTGAAATAATCAAAATATTTTCCATTTACACAACGCGACACAGTTTTATTATATGTAGGTATATTATATATACACAAATTTATTGAACACTTTAAATACTTCTATCTTTTGATAGAGTGAAGAGTGTGCAATGAAAGTGAAAAACTAAATATTAATCAGAGTTACGCACAAAATTTTATATAGAAAAGTTATTTTAATTCACATCTAAAAGACAAAAAGATCAACAAACAAATTTCAAAAATGTTAGAAATGGATTCTGTTAGTTATCCCTTCACATCCTGGCTATATATTTTTTTTATATATTATCATTGTACAGAAACTACTCTTCTTCAGATTTGTTACATGTACACAAAAAGATTTGCTTGGTAGGTACCAAGTGTTTGACATCTCTTTTTTATTTCTTAAACGATTTAAAAGAAATAAATACTAAATGTTAAGTGAAGACCATTACAATATATTCTCGAAAACTGAAACCAAATTTGTTAAGCCGTTTCTGAGATTAGCGTGCACAAACATACAGACATAAAGAAATACAGGCAAACAGACAAAATTAAAAACCATTGCTTTGGGTTTTGGGTTTTCGTAAAACCGATTTTATTTTTCCTGAGTTAAAAGTATCTTATATGTCAACCATCCCTGGTTTTTTAACCTTCAACTTTATCAGGCTTCATGGAATTCTGAAACTAATAGTTTTTTAATTATCTAACAAACTAAGAAACTGGCAAAAAAATATGATAACTAGTATTTTGGTTTCATAAGCACAAGTCATAAGGAGCAAGCGTTAGTTTTTTTTTTATAAAATATTTGAGGTGCTTTCTTATTATATTACTCTTAATCTTTTTTTTATAAATT
The DNA here is from genome assembly GCA_959347405.1 of Napeogenes sylphis. Taxonomy (NCBI): domain Eukaryota; kingdom Metazoa; phylum Arthropoda; class Insecta; order Lepidoptera; family Nymphalidae; genus Napeogenes; species Napeogenes sylphis. The sequence goes on along the minus strand of OY365779.1, from coordinate 34,058,729 downwards.
AACCGAAACAATTCTGAAACAGCATATTAAATTCATATTAATAAACATGATCCAGATAGATCTATCGGATTTTTTTAGTATACTTACTATCTTCTGGTCTTCCAAAACATAACTCGGATATAAAGGTGGTCGAGAGACAGATCCCTGCAAAACCCCTTTTGAATAAGAAGTTGTATTGTTCTTATAATGTTTTCTTTTATATAACAGATTGTCCGATTTATTCGGTATTTTGAATAAAACTTTTAAACCACATACAAATAAAGGTATCACGGCCATAAAATCTACGTTTTTGAAATAAGTTCGTGGTTGAGATAGTCCAACGCTACAAGATTTTTAGAGACAAGTTGCTTGCATAATAGGACCATCTAGAAACTGTAATAAAGCTGCATATACGTAGAAATGATTTTAGTTTATTTCGCCGTAATGATATCTACTATCTAGTACACCGATGCATTATTTTAGGCTGACCACCATATATTATCACATTTCCATCAACTCATTTACTTCTATGTAATGAGGAGACAGATATTCTTTATTAATGTACATTAATAATCTTCGTTTCTTATAACTACTAAGAGCTTATTTTTTTTATATTAAATATTTGGCTGTCACTTACAACCAATTATTTTAATTATAATAACTAGGTATACCTAGTTATTATAATTAAAATAATTGGTATTCTATAGAATATATATTTAAATAATATTTAAGCTAAGTAGGTACATACACAGTACAAGTTTAGGTCACAAGCGTCCGGTTTAGTTGTTATTCAAGAAAAAATATATACACATTAGAACAAACATAACATAATAAAATACCAACTAAATACATAAAACGCGTGTTACGTTTATTTGCGATTAAATTGAGATGTAAATGGGTTACAAAATATTGTAATAGAAACAGTAATAATTGTTTAGTTTAAATATTCATGCGTATATTAGCTCAGATGTTCCCGAAAGATATTTAAATTGGGAAATGTATAGTAATAGCCAATTTCAAGCAACATTTATTAGTTTTACGTCTCCATCAGAAGAAAGCACATTGTTTTTTAAGATGAAACAATTATTTTTGTGTTTTTTAATTGCAGTTCTGATACAATTTGTAAGTATTTATGATTGAATTTTGATTAAAAAATTAAAACGAAATTAATGTTTTTTAATTGGTTTCAGAGAACATGCCATCCTGCTGGTAAGTTGGGAATATTTTTAATAAGTATGCGATTATTGTGAAACGTAGAGAGTTGGACGTGTTGGATATTTTATAATAGTAGCTTATAGCAACTATAAATAGTAATTCTGTTTTGTATCCTTAAAAATGGCGAAAAATATTCAGGATTACTACGAATATGTCGAGCACAATTTACTCCTACGTACATTTTTTTGACATAAATATTCTTACAAATAATTTTAACGTTGTATATTCTTATTTTTTTTTTTTAATTTAGATACCATATCAGACATGATGTCTAGTATGTCTAAGTTTGCTAATAAGACGGAGAGCTCTATGGCATCAATGACTTCCTCAAAAAGTAAGTGACGTCTAATAAAAGTAATTTTATAATAACATTAATAAACATATATAATACAATAAATATTTGTTTTTTACTTTTTACTCTAGATACTACTCAGACCTTTACTTCCACAAAGTCGAACCTTTTGTTGGAGGCTGTGAAGAAATTAGACAGTAAGTGTTTTATCATAATTATTTTTTTATTATTATTTTTCGAGTACTTAAATATATTTTCTTTTCAGTTACTAACTTCACTTCCGACGAAGAATTCCTCCGTCTATTATTTGAAAGTGTATTCAGTAAGTTTAAACTCTGTACTTAATTGAATCTTTATGATCTCTCTAATTACAACAAAATCAATATTCCAGTACAAGAAATCAGATGTATCTTTTTGTACAAATATTACTTACATAATAAGCAATTAAGAACTGTTATGTATTAAAATTCCAATACATATTATATAATTTTAATAAAATCAATCGTTGTATTTTATATATTTTTTTGATACAATATTTGATTTGTAGTTAAGAAAAATTGGGTTGCGTAATAATAATTTGTTTTATTTCCAGGTATAATAAAAGATTCCAAAACGGAGGAATTCATGTTTTTCTCAGATTTGACAGTTATTGTTCCATCAATAATAGACAAAGTTGTAAAACAAATACGTAAGTCGAATTTAGTCATTAATTTATTTAAATCAACTCTTTTTACGTAAATATTATAATAATTTTATTTTACAGAAGCCGCATTCTTTAACATATTCTTTGGTGGATTTGGTAAGTATTATAAGTAAAATATTTGATTCAAATATTTTTATTATTAAAGTAAATATATTATGGTTTTGGTACTAATGTAAAAAAATAATTTAAATTGTATGGAACTAACTGCTATTACACACCGTATTGATTGCGATTTTGAAGAATAAAATTATACAGAGGATTATGCTCTGCGGCTTTATGCTGGTTTCTACATAATTTGCGGCACACTTGTGCGGCAAAAACCCGCTAGCTGCACTATCACTATAGTGTGTGTGTTGTACCTAATATATAATTTGAGAATACAATTTTTATAATAATTTTCATCATATATCATATTTCATAAGGAATTCTTAATTTAAAACTAGCAAGTAAATTTAGCAAGTGATAGCTTTATTGAAATAAGAATTGAAGGTTATATTTGTTTATTTATAAAAAATATAATGTATGTTTTGTCACAGTTAACGCGGGTGTCACCGCCGCTGATATGGGTTTAAAAATTGCGACTGCCTTGGAATGTAAGCCTCTACTATAATTTTATTATTATTTTCTTTATAAATTATTGCAAAATATATTGCATTCACGAAAGCTGCTAATAAATAAATCCTTTACCTTTAGCCGGAAAACTCTCAGCTGCGTCTCAAGGAATTGAAACAGCACAAAGTGAGCATTTAATTATTTTATCTTATTTTAATGACTTATAATGTTTTTCTAGATTTAACATTAATTTTGATACTCCTTCACAGATGTTGCTGATACGATTACTTCCAATGTTCCATCCAACAAAATAACTGATGCTGTAACAAAACTGGGTAAATGTAGTTTAGCAAATCTTATTAATTTGTCTAAATATTTTTTTTTCTGTAATTTAAGACTTCTATAACTGACATGTAATTTTATTATTATATACCTACTATATTATTATATATACCATATAATAGATGAACTTAAAATTAAGATAGATTATTGTTTGCAATCTAAGCGCTTGCGCACCGCACCCGATGCGAAACCGATCTGAGACTGAGAAATGACGGTCGAAATAGCTACATATTTCGTAGTAGTGTACTAATGCTAATAGGTAGTACTATATGTTTTTGGTAGGCGGATAAAATCGTATCAAGATATTTTTGATAGTTTTATTATGAATAAATATAGAATAAAGAAAGAAAAAGCTGATCACAATACGTTAAAACTAAGACAATTTATTAAATATGGCGTTTTTCATAAAACAGTGAACACATCGCTAGATGACGCTGATGGAGCTATAAAAGCGGCAAAAACTTTGGAAAGTAAGTAGCATACGGCAGTAAAAAATAAATTAATGTGTTATATTTATTTTACCTTTTATATTTACAAAACCTCTCTACTATTAATAATAATTGCATAATAAGAATGTTAAATAATAATAATAATAGTATAGATTGAAATTTTCATATTTTCTTTTTATAAATTGTACCTAAATAAGCTTACAATTGACACCGATTGAATCTTAGTTGGATAAATAAGAAAAAAAATAATTTGATTATTGTATATTCTCAATATATGTCCATATATAGTTATATATATATATATATAGGTATATATATATATATATCCCATTATTATGTAATGTGTTATATATGCATTATATCTATTGTGTACTTTATTATTTACAGCTGCAGGTTCGAATGCCATTAGCAACGTTCTTAATAAATTAAAAATGGGTAAGATATTTTTATTATCTATTTAGTTATTTTATTTTATCTATTTACTATGGATGCTTATGTACCTCTTCTGATTCGAAAGAGTATTCAGTTTTGTAATCCGAAGGCATTTTTTTCCGATTCGAATCGGATACAGTGTGTAGAGTCACAAACAGATGTCAATCAAAGAATTTAATTTATTTTTCTTTCTCTACGTATTATAGTATTTATGTATCAACACTAATTATTAATATTCATTATTCAACACAATTCAATAAAATAAAGATACTAAAATAATCAATATCAAAATAAAAGTCACTCTCCGTCTATATACTAATGAATTCGTTACAAATAGGTAATACTATTAAATACCTACAAGGCTACAGTAATTCCTATCATGTTAGTTTTTATATTTTATATATAACATACTATCTAACTGATTGTTTTTAACTTTAATAAAAGCATTGCCAGTAGAGAGATATTCACGTCTATATCTAAAGAAGTAAGAAATGAAAAAGTCATACAGTACTATATTGACGGTCGGTTTATAATTATTACAGTGTTTCGAACTGTTCACTGGTATACTGGTCAGTGGTAATGACGTCATCACTTTGAAACAACTGAAATAACTAGTGAAACTGTAACATTGCACGTGAACGGATTATTATTTAAAATAATGACCCAAAGTAAGCAGTTATTGTAGAAAGGTAAAACCGATAACATAAATTGCTTGCCATATTTTGGAACGAATCACTGGTGAATCGCCATACTATTATGGCGTCGAATTATGAAGCCATTACCACTGGTATATACTATATGTAGTATACTGATGTAGGTAAATTACGGAATGCAGTAGGCACTGTCTATTGTAACAAATAATTATTTTGATACTGATCAAAAACCTTTGATCAGTGTCAAAAACCTTTGATCATTTGAAACTTTTAGTTAAAAAATATACATCGATTATTTCTAATATATTTCTCTCTCTTTTCAGGTAAATAAATACAGACACAAAAATCACTTGGAAAAATATTTATTTTTTAAATACTAGAGATCACAACAACTAATGATAAATAATCTAAAAGTAATGTTAAAAATATATGTATATTATTATCACAAAAAAATATTTATATTATAATTTATATAATAAAATTAGTTCAATAAGCAATCTTTGTATTAACAAAATTAAAAAGCAATTTATGTCTTTTTGTGTAAAATAACCATGTATGTTATGATAATATTGAGTGTCATAAATAGATCTTAATTTTACTTAATATGCTTAATTTATTTATTTTAACAACATTCCTAAGGTTAACTAAATGTTAAGTACAATAGAAACAAACCTTATTTACTTTTAAATACTCCTTTTTTATAGAAAGATTATCCACATTTTTCTAGAAAAACACAACATAACAAAATAAAATTTGAAGCATTCAAAATCATAAAATATTTTTAAGAATCAAAGATGACGTAAATTTAAAAAACCCATCCTATTTGTCACAATAATAACCTTCTCATATAATTATTTATTACAGCTAACGCTAGTTTGAATCCTGTTGATAAAAGTTCCAAAATTGCAAACGCCGTAGAAAGTAAGCTTTTCTATTTTAATTTTAAAACAAATCACAAAAAAAATACCTTTTATTTTTTTATATGTGAATATTGCATTTATTTAGATGTATTTAATAAACCATACTATTTTCGTTAGCGGCAAACCAAACCGCAGCATCAGAGGAAGTTCAAAATTCAAAAAGTAAGAACAAAACATTATATAATATACATATAAATAATTATTTATACTTATTTAAATTAAATAATTTAAGCTTATTTGCTTTCGAAATTACATAAAATTAAAATACCAAGAAGAATCGAACCTAAATGTAGGTAACATATACCGTATCGATACTGCAACAATAATAGATAAAATGGTAGATTCCACAATTCAGTGACACGGTAGCTCAATTGACAGAGCGACGGGATGGTTTCTAAGAGGTGTCAGGTTCGAGCCCTGCCTGTCTGTAGAAGTATATTATATTATTACTTATAATCATGTAAGATATAATACTGTTTACTATAAAAAAAAATATATTTTTTATTTACAAGAAATTGCTGATAAAATTGCTGAGAGTCCCTCCAGCGGAGTCATCAATGCAGTAAAAAAAATAGGTAAATGTTACAAAACCTTCGTAATTTAAAATTTAAAAATAATATCTAATTTAAATAAGAATCTTTAATATAACGTAACGAATTCAAAAGACCGACCGGTATTTATAGCTGAAGTCTTTGAACTTAAAGACTAGAGTTTAATTTGTCATTGGAAATCAATTAAATTAACTTTATAACTTGAGAAAGTCGATAAAACCATGGATATTAGAGCAAGTGAAAATTCTTAAACATCCGTTAAATAAATAATAGGACAGCCGAAAATAATTGATTAAAGTTAGTTAAGAAGCTGTACAGATAGATATCTGTACATATTTTGTTAAGGATTGTCATAAAAAAATCATATGCTTAATTATTTTTTTTAACAATACATTAATTACAAGAGGTCCAGTTTGGTTTACTTCTACATCTATAACGTTTCTGACGGTAATATAAAAAAATATAATAAAAAATAGAGAAGAAGAAGAAGACTGGGTAAATTTACAAGCAGTAGAATGTATAGTTTAAGTATTGTTTGACCAACACTCATATTTGGTCCTAATCCTATTTATTAAAACAACCTTATCATATCTTTATTTATTACAGCTGACGCTGGAACAAAAGCTGTTGATATTAGTTCTAAAATTGCAAACGCCGTTGAAAGTAAGCCTTTTATTTCTAAAATGAACCATATTAAAAAAACATTCTGTTCTTAATAGTTTTAATATGTCAATATTTTTTTTTAGAAGTACTTACATTGAATAAATAATAATTTTTGTTTTAGCGGCAAAACTAAACGCAGCGTCAGAGGGAGTTGAAAGTGCCAAAAGTAAGAATAAATTATATAAATAATAATTTTAACTTGTGCTTAGAATTTTTTATTAACATGTTTAAAAATGTAAACTTTTTTTATTTTTAAAGTAAATATAGAATGAAAAATTCTGAGAAGAGGCCTAATAGTTGCCGTCTATGTCCGAATGCACTTTTTTGTATTTATAATTATTTTTAAATACAATTACTATAAATAATATAAAAACTAGATACTTTTATTAGATTAATCGAACCGACAAGGTAGCTCTGACTGGACGGTTTACAGAAGCCGCAGGTTCGACCCCTGCCCTGGTGATTTTTTCAAGTAATATTTATTTAAAATATTTTTAAATTAATATTACTTGAAATATTATTATAATATTATTTAATTTTATCTCAATCCTTATATAATTATATAAGTATTTTCTTAGATTCTCACGAGTACTACACATAAAAATAACACTATTGTCTACGGATTTAACACGCTTACAATTAAATGTTGAATTTACATTTCAAATTAAACCCGACGTTTTGTAAAAAATAGGTTTAATTTTAATTATGTTAGGATTAAACCTAATATGCTTAAAATCATTTTATTTCACAAAAGTGTATATTTTCTATTCGCAAGAAATCGCTGATAAAGTTGGAGGTAGTCTTGCATCTAATGGAGTCACCGATGCAGCAAAAAAAATTGGTAAGAGTTACCATAGCTTTCATAAGTTGAATAATTAGAAATGACCTAGGTATATGTATATCCAATTGAATAAGATTTATTCTTAATTCAAACAATTTGCGACTCCGATCATTATGAATCACAATTTACGTCAATTGTTTGTTGATATTTACTCTAGGAATTAAGGGGGGTTGTAAATGTATAACTTATGTGTCACAATTATTCATATTTACATTTTATTTAAGCTAGCACTTCATTAGACAGTGCCAATGGCGCTGTAAAGGCCGCAAAAACTTTGGAAAGTAAGTATATCATAAGCATGTTTATAATAAAACGCTGTAGGAAATTATTCGTTTATTTTATCGTTTATATTATGAATTTAACATTATATTACCTATATATGTATAAACATCTTTATTGTTATATGTTAAATTCATAAAAATAAACGATAATAAAGATGTTTTTTTTGGGAAATTTCTAGAAAGTCAATCTGTAAGTTTCAGATGAAATTGGCTTTGAATTGTTGTAATCATTGTCATGTATTACAACTTTATCATACAGAATATTATATTTTATTATATATATTTAATAAAGTTATTGACATGTTTTCTTTTGTATCCGCTTGTTTCTCCTTTGGTTATTGTTTCATGTCACTACTGCCATGAGAGTTGAGACAGTGTCAGTTGTCCCAGCATGTTACTATATTATAGTGCGTGTATGTTTGTTGCAATATTTATTTTTATTTATTTTTAGCTACAGGTTCAAAGGCCATAGGAGGTGTTCTCAGCACATTGAAATCTGGTAAAACATTTTTAGTAATCTTTGTTAATTTGGTTTTGGTTTTATAGATAACGTTACGAAATTAAAAATACAAAAATTAATATTTAATCTTTAGTAAGAATTTATATTTAATCTTTTATGTTCTGACATTACAATAACATTTTTTCTGAGGTGCCATATTTGTACTTGACAATATATTTCATATAATTGAAGTGCGTAGGGACGTCCCTACGTATACTCGAGTTGATAACTATCCAAGAAAAAAGGCTTACATATTTTTTATTTTTAGGTTAATATACGATCTACAAAAAACTAAAAAAAATAAATTATAATTTCAGAAACTGAAAAAGAAAAACTTTTTTGATTATCTATTAAATTGTATGGGTATATCTTTAATATAATGGTTTACATTTATAAAATAACTTACTACTTAATACGTTAATACTAAATATCACAATAATAACCTTATCATTATAGCTAACGCTAGTATGAATCATGTTGATGTAAGTTCTAAAATTATCCTCCGGAAAGTAATCCTCACTATTTAAAAAACAAACCATCAAAATAAATACAAATATTTTTCTATTTCTTAATAGTTTTCACACGTGTTTTCATTTAAATGTATATTTACAAATGTACACTTACATCTAATAAACAATGCTCTTTTTTTAGCGGGAAAACAAACTGCTGCGTCAGAGGATGCTGAAAGTGCAAAAAGTAAGAAGAGAACATAATACAGTTATAAAAAAGATTTTTACTTGTTTTTTAAATTTTAAGCTTAGCTTATTTGGTTTTTAAATATACACAGAATTAAAAATACGAAAAAGAAACGTAACCTAGATGTTGCCTCCATTCCGATCATAGATAAAATGATAGATTCGATGATTCAGGTAGCGATACGATAGCTTAATAGACCGAGTGATATTTTTCCATTAATTTTGACGTATCTACCAACACCTCTTACGTTAAAATACGTAAACCCGTTTAGACTGTAGGAGGGAACATAGAAATAGTATAAATGGCTATGCTTCAATTAACATACATATATTTGTGAAACATAATACTCTTTCTAAAGTCGACGGGTAATAAGAAGGATTTTCACCAAAATTTATGTAAAATTCAGTGAACCGAACGATTAATAACTGAATCTCCCGTGGCAATTAAGTAATCGCGCTACAAGCTATGTTATGTCACAAACAAAGCCACGTGCAAAAGTTAGTATTTCTATAGCCTATGTGTTATTCTAGTCCATAAGCTACAACATTGCTAAGTTTCATCAAAATCCGTTCTGTAGTTTTGGCGTGATTGAGTAACAAGCATCCATCCATCCAAACATCCGAATATTCACACTTATATATAACGAAAAAAACCTCAAAAGATCGACAGGTATAAGACTAGAGTATAATTATATTAATAATAATAATATAGTACAAATTACACACATTGATCTAACCCTTAAGTAAGCAAATTATTTGCTTGTGTTAAGGGTGTTAGACAACTATACAAATACATAGAAATATACATACTGAAAAATTATTATGTTGGGAATCGAACCTGAACCCCATTGCATCGCTATACGTTAGGCGTCTGCGCTAACCACTCGACAAACGGGGCGGAAAATTGGTCCTAGAAAATAAATTACCTATATTATAACTCGAGAAAGCTGATAAAATTATCCATGGAGTTTCTTGCTTCCAGTTTGCCTTACTTCCACACTTATCACATTTTTTTTCTGACGGTATTTTGATAAACTTATAATAGTAAATAATAAAATTATAATATATTATAAAGAATAGAAGATTGTAGGATGTATAGTTTAAGCATTGACCACAATCATATTTCATATCAATCCTATTTGTCACAATAATACTTATTATATCATTATTGATTACAGCTAGCGCTAGTGTGAATCCTGTCGGTATAAATTCTAACATAGCAAACGCCGTTGAAAGTAAGCATTTTAATTCTAAAATAAACCATATTAAAAACCTTTGATTTTTTAAAAGTTTAGTCTTTTTTGTATCATTTTTTTATAAGTTTAGTATTAAATAAACATACAGTTAAAACTAATATAATAGGTTCCGTCTACTTCCGAATCCGAAATATTGTGTATAGAATTATCTTTTCATACAATTACTACAAGAGTTAGCAACTCGAGCTCTATTGGTAAAGCGACTGGACGGTTTTCCAGAAGCCGCAGGTTCGAATCCTGCCCTGTTGATTTTTTCAAGCTATATTCATTTAGAAGCATATTTTATCTCATTCTTTATATTATTATTTATTAAATATGATATTAGTTTGAATTAATTTTATCTGACAAGTGTATATTTTCTATTTGCAAGAAATCCCTGATAAAATTGGTGATAGTCTTCCTTCTAAAGCAGTCACCAACCCAGTAAAGAAAATTGGTAAGAGTTACATAGCCTTCATAAGTTGAATGTTTCATTATCTATATCAAATCGAATAACATTTATTCCTCATTCAAACAATTATCAACGCCGAACATTTTAACCACAATTAATATCAATTGTTTTATGATATTTGCTTTAGGATAAGTGGGGCTGTAAATATACAACTTATTTGTCACAATTATTCATTTTACATTTATTTTATTCAAGCTAGCACTTCAAAAGACAGCGATAATGGCATTGTAAAGGCCGCAAAAACTTTGGAAAGTAAGTATATCACTAAGCAAGGAACAGTGTTTGATTATAAAAGAATTACTTCCTAGTAATAAGTTTATTTTTAATTATTTAACATTATATCATATGCGTACCTATGTTATGAAGATGGTTTTTTGGACAAATTCTAGAAAGTCAGTTTGTTAGATGAAACAAGCTAGATGAATTTGGCTTTGAATTGTTGTTATCATTGTTATATATACGGTTATTTGTAATTAGTTGGCCAACTCTTGCAGGCAGCCTCTCTACAATAATCTTAACAATATATGTTCTATGACTTTTTACAAATCTTGATAAACAATGTTTAAAAATGTCTATATCATTTTATATTTATATAATTTTTTTGATAAACAACACAAAAGAAATCAAAATCAAAAATATTTTTGCTCCCTCTTTTACTTATTACTCTGTATTTTGTAAGAAGTACTTAAAAGGTCAACGCCCGGGGGCCATACCTACGCTTAGAGTTAATGCCAGATCAGAGACAACAAATAAATGTTGTATGGGAAAACATATTTTAAAAAGTCGTAGAATAAATGTTGTTGGGATTGATGTCGAGAGGCTGCGTGCAAGAGGTGGCCAACTTATTACAAATAACCCTGTATATTTTACTTACAACTTTATCAAACAGAATATTATATTTTATTATCTATATTTAATAATGTTATTTAAATGTTTTCGTTTGTATCCGCTTGGTTCTTCTTTGATTATTGTTCCATGTCCTAGTGCCATGAGAATTGAGACAGTGTCAGTTGTCCCATCATGTGTCTATATAGTGCGTGTATGTTTGTTGTAACATTTTTTTTTTAATTTTTAGCTGTCGTTTCAAACGCCATATCAGGTGTACTCGGCTCATTTAAATTTGGTAAGACATTTTTAATAATCTTCACTAATTTGTTTTTTAAAAATTGTTCAGTGATTTACATTGAGGGTAAAATCCGAATAGTTAATGTTAAGGAACTCAATACAAAATATTTGCTAAAAATACCAAATATATTAAATTTTTTATATTAAATTATAAAAAAAAAACTATTCTATATTTGCCCATGACAATATATTTTATATAATAAAAATGAGTGTCGTCTCTATATATACACATACGAGTTTATAAGTATCCAAGGAAGAAGGCCTATAATATTTGTCTTTTTTTTTAGGTTAATATATTATCTAAGAAAAAAAATAATGGGAGAATCTGGAAATAAATACTTTGTGATTATCTATTGAAATGTATGTATATTTTTATTATAATGGCTTTCATTTATAAAACTGAGTCTTGTTTAAAATTATCTTTAGATATGTATGTCCATGTTAGGTTTATTTATATTTTAAAGAAATATAGAATTGAAAATAAACCTATACGGTTAGGGATTCGAACCCGCGACCTCTAGGAAACCGTCCCGTCGCTCTAACAATTGAGCTATCGTATCGGTTTATTTTTCATTCTATATTTTTTTTAAATATAAACTGAGAATCATTAAAATGATAGAAGGAAAAATAAATAAAGAAAACTATTTAAGCATTTATTGTCAATAAATTTACATGATCATAAAAATATGTACATATTTTTTCAAATTTTCTTACGTTAAAGGAATACGTATCACATAATTTTGCTATTTGTGCTAAAATTATCACTTTTTCTAATATAATGGAATAATTATTTAGGCAAATTCGGCTCATTAAAATAAATACAATAATTACATACAAATTGTGAGAATCCTTATGTGGGTAGTCGTGAAAAGAAGTCTTTGATCGAAGATTTTACTTTGCTAAGCCTGCTACTTAATAAGAAGCACCTAACTAACCCTTTTACGTGTTCTTAGAATAATATAACTTTTGTACTTTTTGTAAATATTATAATTCCACATAATAAAATATATATTTTTTATATTTGTAACAAAGACTCTTGCGGTTTTTTTTTTATTTAATTATTATATAAATAATGATTTTGATATCAAATTATATGAGCACTCCCTTTCTCTCTCTCTTCATATTAAAATGAACCAAACTTGAAGAGTTTTGTTCTAGACTATTGGTGTCGCCTTGTTTTGCTCGCTTGTCTTTAGCCATTTGAGCAACCTGAAATTATGACATAACAATATCGATTATATCTTATAAAATATGTGTCTTCTACTGAAAAGTACTGCTTCGAGAATTACCGAAGTCCTAATGGAGAATATACTCACAGCGTCATCGATGACCTTGAACTGCCAGTTCCAGTGTACTCTGTAGAGGAAGGGTCGGTGGTCGAAGCGGTTGTCGTCGGGGCTGTACGTCTCCGCGTGGTACGAGGGTGTTAACACCGTCATCTTGTGTCTATTGATCGCGTAGCAACGGAAGAAGTGTTTCACCTTTTCCGCGACCTGGAAAGGTTAAACGGATTGATTGGTTGGGAGTTTTTAAACTGTGCAAAAAAAAAAACTTAACAATAATGTATGATATTTATTACTAAATCCCAGTCACCTCCAGTGGTGTGCACTTTTTACTCCAAGCGTGGACCAACTTGTGGAACATACTGAAGGGTCCACAGTGGCAAGTCTTTCTTAAGCGCCCGAACTCTGATAGTTCAGCGTACGTCATGCCCATATCCTGTTCGTCAGTTTGTGTTATTTGTCCATCAGTTAGTGGTTCCAGCTCCGCTGTCGGTGGAGCTTGCAGTATTTCAGATACGGAAGGCAAGAAAAATCTACAAAATTTGTTGATTTGAAAATTATAATCAATAACTTTACTAGAATTATTAAAATATAGTACTTTTAATATTGAATATTATTAATTTAAAAAATACGGACCACATTAAAAATCGATGGAACTCACCGACTCTTAGCGTAGACCAGAAAAGACTTTAAATCAGTTTTAGATATCCCTCCAATGGGGTTGACATCAGCACTGGAGCAGTCGTACTTGGTCATGTACCCTCGCAGTGCCTCGTCTACGTTGGAGGACCCCAGCACTAATAGGCCTCCCGGACGACCCCGGACCCACAGCATCAGTTGCGCGAACAGATACGACAGAACCATACGGAGACGCGCCTAGATAATCCCAATTGTGTACATATGAATGAATTGAATTTGATACATGAATTTCTTTAGATATGTGCATACAAAAAAGTACATTCCAAAAAAATCTATACTATATTGATATAATATATAGTAATGATTTTTTTATATACACATATACTTTAATATATTATCCGGAGACTATTGAAGATCTGGTCTGCTAAATTCATGCCACAATAGAATTTTAGAAGCTAGTATAATTATTATAAAACGTATAGAACCGTAATAATGTTTTCCAAGACTGATAAATGTAATATGTATTCTTCATGTTAATTGTAAGTAAATGTTATTTTACAAAATACCCATGCATACTTTAATATATTTTTTTATAATGAAATACATTAAAGTAACTCAGCTATTTTGACGTAAAAAAGTTGGGTAAAACTTTTTTTTTTGTCACTTACTTGTATATTTTGTAGGGCAAGATTTTGTCTGGGACAACCCCCCTTACTCCTAAACTTGGGTACAAGTCCAGTTGCGGTCGTGAAAATCCCAATAACAGCACTCACTGCCGCGTCGATAGTAATGGGAAAATGATAACTGCCTATCTCACTGGCAAGCTGTCAAAAATAGGATGGTCTTTTGTTACCAAAGTCGGACCAAGTATGTTAAAGCCTCTTTTTCTTTTTGTCCATGGAAGTTTAATAAGATTTGAATGCGATTTTATTGCTTGAGAATTGGTTTATTTCAGACTTTCTCTAATGGCTTAATCAAAATCTTTCAACAATTTCTCGAAAGTATTTTTGGCAGCTGCTTTTAATTTATGAAATTATTTCTACACTATGGAACTACAAAAATCTAACAAATGTCTGTTTGAAATATAAAACATAAACTTTGAGATGATGAGAAGTTAAGGTTCTTTAATTACCTGTAAGGCCCGTTGCTTGGTCTCCGCACTAGAGTTCTCTGAGGCCATGTAACACGTCACCAGTAGACGGTTACATAACTCCATGGGGTCGGAGGGAGTATAGTCCGACTGACAGAGGATTTTACGAAGGTCGTATAGCACTTGACTTTCTGTGTAGTTTTCAATTTAGTATTAAAAACCATTTTTGACAATTAAAACATATATGTTTTAAAGTGATGGATTGTATATTATTATTTTTATCAATACAACTAGAATTCGGCCTTCTTCATTGATGACTTTTAGATATTATCATATAATAAGTTAGCAAGGACAAATTAACATAAATGACAAGGTCCTGGAACTGTATCGTAGTAAGTACCTAGATATGTGGATGACTTTTTCATAATATACTTATTGAAATTCGAAATACACTTAGAGTGAAAACTTACCTCCTTTCTGTATAGCTTCACAAATTAGTGTGCACATTGAGAATACGATACAAGCAGTGCTTGTGGAATCAACACCTCCGCTGAGCGGAAGGAAGAAACCACCTTGACCAGACCTTCGTAGATAATCCCATAGCCAACACGCTGGACCTAACACAAAAACAACAATTGGACTAGACTTTCTTTTAAGATGCGAGATCACAACAAAACATCGTTGATCGTAAGCCTCATAATTGTCCATTCACGAGGATTGGACAATGCAGTCTTACCCAATTCTATTTCTTCTTCTGGTGTCAAATATTTCCAATCAATGGGTGGACTGATAGTTAGATATATATCTTCATCGTCTGATAAGGCAAAATCAACTGAAATTCTTGGAAACGGTGAGTTCGAAGCCGCTAAGTGTGATCTCGAGCTAATTTTCGTTCTATAAGAGCGGATGTCTTCTAAATCTATAGTTGCTGTAATAACTTCCTAAAAATAGAACAATTCCGGAAATTAAAAGACTATAAAATAAAACCAAAAATGGACAAACAATGTTACTTACAACATCGTGTAAAGCGAATTGCAGGCCCCGGCTAACAATCTGTCCATTAAGAGCAACACAGGAACATCCGTTAAAATAGATTCTCTGTCCATCACAACCGCGTAAGTTGCTGAACAAATACGCCCCTCCACTTTTGAAAGTGGCACTTTTAACTAAGTCTACAGTAACATAAGCTTTCCTTAACTCCATGTAACTTCCG
Organism: Napeogenes sylphis; assembly: GCA_959347405.1. Taxonomy (NCBI): domain Eukaryota; kingdom Metazoa; phylum Arthropoda; class Insecta; order Lepidoptera; family Nymphalidae; genus Napeogenes; species Napeogenes sylphis. The sequence goes on along the minus strand of OY365779.1, from coordinate 34,042,605 downwards.
GAACCGTTTGATATTATTTCTACGCCATCGAGACCCATAGGAATATGTCGACTGTAATAATAATTGACTGATTGAAATACTTATGATTCGAGTAATTTAAAACTCTATTACATTTAGTAGAGTTTGTCACGGACTTCTAGAAAATTTACAACAGATATTTTTTTCAGTTATTTTTGTTGATAAAACTAAGGAAAACGGAGGGTTAATCGTCTTTTCAAGTTCAAAGGAAGGGTGAGTGTTTTATCTTTTTCTCTACCAATAAGAATGATAATTCTTTATTTTTAATAATTTCGATATCACTACTATCAACAAATTATTATGGACCACAAGAAAAAAGTTGAAAAAATATAACAATTATACAATTTTGATCCATACGAATCATAGAGAAACATATTACCTTTGCGGATTCCACAATTCTTCACAAATTTCGAAACCAATACATGTGTCCCTGGTGGAGAGAACTGCATCCCCAATAGGAACCGTCGTCTGATCAGTTAAACAAGTTATCATTCTAGGTAAATAATAGTCTTCCACTTGTCTTTCCTAAAACAATAATTTGTTAGACTTCCAGTGTTATTTCAAAACCATCTTATTATACCTTTATATTCAATCCTTACTTTCGTCCAACATGAAAACCACCTAGACTCTCTGTAGTTTCCATCTTCACACAACAACATCTTTGGTCTGATAAGAAGAATCTTTTTATTCAAGAAGGCTACTCTACAATTGTAAGAAACATTTCGATGCTGAACTGGCATTCCTACGTCTACTAGTATATCCTTACAGGTAGGCGATTTTAGTAACTCTGCTAGAACTTGCCAACTGTGCAAAAATGTATCCGGCTCGTGGAAATGATCCTCACAACTGTATCCACTAAAAATACACAAGTTCAGAAAAATTAAACGGGGAAATTTTCCATCAGACCATCGAAACCTTGAGTTCGTACCTGATTTCCAGCTCAGGCCCAGTTCGATATAACGCACCCATTTCTTTTGCTTCTTGGATAGATTGTAAGATTCTATTTAAATTTCCTTCGAAATCTAAAGCCCATTGGTTGAGGGTACAAACAGCTACTATCACCTTACGACCCATTTTGTAGGTTTTTCTATATAAATACAAAAAACTTATTCTTTAAAGGCGTCAAAAAAAAAAAAAAGATATATATTTTCCTTAATTAGTATAAATGTACGAAATACGAAATAAAATCATTCTCTTAAAGCGAATAATAGCATTGTGACCTTTGATAAAATACAGTTATACCTAAAACGATTTTTAATTCGATTATGTTTGAATAAGTATTATTAACTATTTACTTTCATAATAGACTACTGTCAAAAACGCATGCCTTGAATCCGCCTGCTGTAACAATTTTGGCAAAATCGAGGCCGTTCTACTTTTTTCTATTACAACAACATAATAATTTTTGTATCTCCGAGAAATGTATTTTGCTAGATTAAAAAATACTCGGTGAATAAGTTATCAACGCAATAAACTTCGTCGAAATATTTCTAATAGTTTTCACGGGACAAAGAAGATATAAAGAAAACTGTGGTTGAAATAGTTCTAATAGTCTTCAGGAACAAAGAGACATATATAAAACACTGTCTGTATCCTATGTTAAACTGTATGTCTGTGTCCTACTCAAATATATAATACGTAGCAATTACTTTTACCAAAATATGGACCATACAGAATTGACTTCGTTATTTTATAATAATATACAGTAAAATTAATAAGTCATTATATTTTTTAATTTACAACGAAATAACATAAGATAAGGATAATAATAATAAGCACTACTACTACCTAACAATAAAAAAAAGAGTCTAGGTATTGTTATAGTGTTACACTATAATATTTCAACGGCTCAGTACTATTCAGTAAGCATATTTATGTACTCAGTGGAATACAAAACCGCAAAATTCATTGACGAGTGTCATGTTGGACAAAAGATCGATCCGTAGCAAGCGGTACCAGCTACCAACCACTCACGTCGCCCGGAGTATGAACTTTGCCAGAGGTCTACGCACTTGAAGTCTGTACTATAAAATGGAAATGAAAGACTATTTAGAGGGCAATAACTGAGTCTCTTACTAGTACGAAGTAACTAAATTTTAATATAGGTTTGCGAATATTTTCTGAATTTTGAATACGGGAATATTGTTTATAATAGAATAGAATAAATTGGTATCCTTACAATTTTTATATTATAATGGATTTTAATATAAATGTTGTTCAGATTTTATTTACATACAATTCTTATAAAATGATAATTATTATTTTTTTTGGTAACATATATAAATAAAAAAACACTATTTCTGAACTTCTAAATATGAATCCTTCAAGTCTAAAGTAATTTGTTTTAACTGTTCTACGATTTGTAAGATATATACTATGTTTCATACCAAAGGCGCTGAATGATTTATTTGCTAAATTGTTTAAAAAAAAATACCTGTAAGGGGCATTAATCACAAAAAGTAAGATGTTGGTATGAACTAAAAAACTATACGAAACAAAAAAAGAGAAAAATATAATAAAATAAACAAATATAAACAAGTAAACAATGATAACTATCTATATATGGGTGATTCTACATAAATTAGGTAAATTAGTGTTATCAATCGATAAAAATGAAATAATATTTTAAAGATACGGTAGCTCAGTTGGTAGAGCGACGGGACGCTTTCCCAGTAGTCGCGGGTTCGAACCCTGCCCGTATCGGTTTATTTTTCATTCTATATTTATATAAATATTTTATAGATTTTTTATTTTATTTTCAAAAATCTCGTCTCAATTTCAGATATTTACTTCAAATAGCAATTTTAAAAGAAAAAATATACTCAAAAATGTCAGTCCTCTAGAATGGCACAAGCCCAAAAACATTCAATCAATATTTGGTAACAATCCATAATGTACATAATAATGTATATCACTGTTTATGCTATTTCGTAAATATTATTTTCTTACATCTAAGTTACATCTAATTACATTTTCGCATCCTTACCTATCCTTTAACCTATCTACATACATCAATCACCGCAAGAATCGAAGATGGCTCCATCTAGCGAAGTATATCTTTTATTGCATAAAAAGGTATATAAGCCCTTACCCTCGCATCAATAATATAGAAACCACGAACTACGAACCCGTTTGGAGCTCATAAAATCATTAGTTATCATCAAGTCATTACCGCGACTCCTATAGTCACTACGAACTCATTGCCGCAAGTATATAAAACAAGACCCATCCAGACAATACTATAGTTCCGTGTTTATGGTGTATATATATTGTGATCAGTGCGCTTAGACTCCGGCAATCATCGCAGGAAGAAGAACGACGAAGAAAATCCCAGTAAGTCCTCCTTATACTTTTACCTATCCCGCGACGTTGCTTTCTTCTTATCTGAACTAGCTCATTCATACTCAAATAACTAGGAACCTAACCGCCACTGGCACTCGTCAGTAAAACGCTTCCCCAATCACGTTTTTTATAATACAATAATCTCTACATTGTTTGTCTTTCATTTCATTCGTCAGTCCTCTGTGTATTTTTCAAATTTGAAATTTGAAATTTTGCGCCAAATAACAGAGATGCAAGGGGATAAACCTGTTAAAATTTAAATGTTGGTAGTATTGTTAGCTTTCCTTTGTATTGTACTCTTGTGCCGATCCAGTCAAAAAATCAGTACTGTGGCAATTCGTTATTTTCTTATAAATCTTAATTTTATTTTCATTTTTATATAGCGTAGTATAATTTGTTGAAATGTAACTTGCTGATATTCGAAAATAAGAAAAGAAACCTGAACTTTAATGATAACCTCAAATTTATGTCTTATTCATCACTGCGTTGGCGTCAGTCCTTTGGCGCCATATCAAGCCAAAAGGACAGTCCAGAGTCTAGTCTTTTTTCTTGTTTTAGATCACTTTTATCTCAACAGTTACATTGTGTTAAGTATTTCATTTATTTTCTTCAGTGTAAAACGTCATGGCGTCTATAAAAACAACAAATTTGACTATGGAAGATCTTTTATAAAAGAAAAGAGAAGCTGAAAACAATTAAAAGCGGCCCCATCAAATTAGCTGAATACAAGGAAAAACAAAGATAGCAATACTTTAAAAAAACAGGATGATTTCTCAGAAAGAAATTGTACATACAACCAGTTATTTACGCGAGAAACTAAATTGCATAAAGTAGGATGAATATAACACATTAATTATTATTATTGCAGCTTAAATACTAAGACAAAGATACTAATATTTTAATTTCTATTGTTTGTTGATTATTTATAAAATATATATTTTTAGGTAATGGTGACTAAAAGTAAAATAATGTTATTAAAAATGTTAAGACGGTTGTGATAGTTTATTTCTCACAAAATTACATTTTTTTAGTTTTAACTTACTAAGCATTTAGTATTTAAAAATAAATTTATCATTAGTTTCTAAGAAATTTAATAAATGTCATATATTTCCTATGAAATTGTGTCTTTTATCAGTACTGTGTCACCCTCGTCAGTCCTCTCGCAGTCAAATTCTAAAAAATCGAAATATTTCAGAAACTTCTCTGAAAAGTGACTGGCCCGATTTGCAATAATATAGTATATAGATTACCTATCTTATAAACCCGAATTTATATAAATGTAACATAAAAACTACAGTAAACAAAATAGCCCTAAAAGTTACCCAACTTATACAGAAATGACTATAAATAAACTTTAAACAATGATAAATAGAGTATCCCTTCACAGAAATAGAATAAAATAAAATATAGGTACATATTATAAAATAAGACCACAAATACTGTATAAGATGTATAAAAAGAGAGGAAAGATAATTGAACTTAGAATAACAGACAAAAATATAAAACAAAACAAATGTGTAAACTGAAAACTTTTAATGTTCTAGATCTTTAGCAAGTAACTAATACAATATCAAAGTCATACTTACATGAAAATATTTTTCCTTTGACTAGGTATCGAATATTGAAATATCAATGAAGTTACCATGGCAACACAAATTACTTAATAAACGACTGTGATGGCAGAAAAAGTAATCTTATTTTTTTTGTCTCTTATTATATAAGCATACTTATATATGTTAAATTGAGAAAAGTAAATATAATAAAAATAAATAAACTAGGTACACATGCAACTGTTATATACTTAATAGCTTTTTTAAAGATTAAGACTATTAAAAAGTATGAGGACATCTTAAATATAGATAAAATTCTTAGTATTCAGAGGGTATATATGTATAATTAACTTAAATATTGCTAAAATAAGCATATATAAAATTAACATCATCGTTAGGCATAGAAAAATTATAATAGATTATTTGAAAACCATAATTGAATGAGTCTATTTTGGGATGTCTGTGTATTTGTAGTTCTACGAAAAGTTAGGCTGTTATGGTCTGTAAGTTCGAGCACTTCTCTGTAAGTTCACACATTACTTGGAAGTGCAGTCACCTTTCAGACTTTCCGCGAAACTGCACGGAAATTATGCTTCCTATGACCGCTGAAAACATATTATTACAGCATTTTCGGCTGTCGTTTTTCATAATAAATGCAATGTTTCCTGTGTTTTAATTACATAAAATAAGAATGAAAAATAATTGTACTTCGACCTGAAATAGCTAGTACTATAAACATTTAGTCTACACACAAAGGAGTCGGTGGAAAGTCTTTACAACCGCGAACTATGGTTTAACAAACGAAGTTATTAAACTACTTAAATAGTTTTTATTAACTACAATGACTATTAAACACAGTGATACAAATAAAGTGAAACCAGAATCAACGTACAATGAAGATAATGGTAAGTAAATAATAGAATCCATATGTTTTTAAAATTATATGTTTTTATTCCATATAATTTTAAAAACATATGGAATAAAAACATTTGATACGGGCAGGATTTGAACCTGTGCTTTCTGGGAAACCGTGTCGTCACTCTGCCAATTAATACCGTAACCATGTTATATATAGATATAAAAAAAATATTTGCTTAACATATTTAAAGACAATATAATGCAATATATGTAAATTTAATATATGATATCACTCCATTAAAATTTCAAAGTGAAATGTTAATAATCATTAAATATTGTTTTATATATTTAACATTTTTATTTTATTTAGAGACCAATTTATATATTTTTATTTTTATGCATCATTATAAGAATAAGACAATATTAAGTTAGGAGTAAATATTATTTATTGTATTGTACTGCCAAAAATACAAGCCTAGGATATTTAATAATTGTGTAAAGTGCCATTATAAGAATAAGACAATATTAAGTTAGGAGTAAATATTATTTATTGTATTGTACTGCCAAAAATACAAGCCTAGGATATTTAATAATTGTGTAAAGTGCAGTGACACCATCAAATAAAAGCACATTGTTATACAAGGTAAGTTTTTATCCAACCTGTACAGTAATAACAGTAGTGTGACGTCATCAATCACTTGATAAAGCGTTCCTCGATCGAAGCTTGACATCAGTAGGGCATTCGTCTCCTAATAACTATAACTTTGGGCCCTCCTCAGTTCGCTTTCGTACGCCGAATCATTCGCCAGCTTACGTGTCGCCAAACCGAATTGTATCAATCTAAATAATCTCGCAGCCATGGTGACAATATGTAATATCTCTCAGGGCGATAGGGTGACGCACCCTCAACTTGTGTATTAAACTCTTTAATATAAAATATTTTAATAAAATGTTATGGTGGAAACAACTTGAGTGTGTGAAAGAAAACGTTCTGATGATTGAGCAGGAGGAACAGCAGAGAGACAGTACCACCCTCACATTAAGACTTCGTACTAGAGACCCTGTTTTAGAAGATCATTTATACATAGCCAGTGTAGATCAAGTTAAATCATTACAAGCTTCCCTATTTCCAATTTGTAATAAAGGTACTACTAAAAAATAAATAACTACTAAACGACTTCTGATAAGGTCAACATTTTCAAAAAACAAGCATAGATTAATAACACGTTTTTACAGGAACGTTTATTTCGAATTTTCTCCAAAATAATATAAAGACAAATCAGTTGGAAATAAACACAGACATCAGAACTTTCAAAACAACTGCCAAATTGAAAGAACCTCGAGATTTATTTGCACTCCCAAAAGAATTAGATTGCCCACAGCAAGCCCCTCGATGGCCATCTGAGTGTCAAGTGAGTGTATTATTTTACTTACCCCATCTTATTAATACTAACAATTCAGGGTAAATTATTTCAAAGGTTGTAGAAGAAAGAATACAACATATAATGTGGAGTCCCGCCTCTCCCGAACCATATTACGTATCCAGTGGTAAAGAACTCAAGCCACAGCCAGTGGGTGAAGAAGCAGGAACAGTAATCTTTCAATACTATCCAATGAGCGCTGTGAACTACGTAAGTTTCATATAATATCAGAACTAGATAACTTTAACTAGCTTTAACATGTTTTTGAATTGATAATAATACTCAAATAAATTATAATCCGAATAAAATCTATTAGTAGTAGTAGCTGGATGTTTTTGATATAATAAATATATCAAAAAGTTCCAGTACCTACTATTTAGAATGTGTCTTGGCATATTTGAAAATAGTCTACAATAATAATAATAGTAATTTTACTGTGAAGGCTTCCTAAACTGCCTTTAATACGTATTACATAATACAAAATTGCAAGACTAAGCAAAGAAAACAAAACATTTTTGATTTACAGTTTAGTCGTTCCACGGTAGGAGGGTCCCGGTTATTTCTGTCCGCATGCACTAGTGCTGGTGGTGATGATGAATTGAGGTTTGAATCCCGTTTTGAAAGTGGAAACTTAGCGAAAGCAGTTAAAATAACGTCCGCATACTACGAGCTACACCTCCGTACTGACCTCTACACGAATAGACATATGCAATGGTTTTATTTTCGAGTGTCAAACACTAAAAAACAAACGATGTACCGGTGAGGAATCCAATCAGTAAAATATAATATAGTAATCAATCTACTATGTCATGGGTTTTCATTTTCAGATTTTCTATAGTTAACCTTTCTAAGCCTGAAAGTTTATATAACGAAGGCATGCGGCCGTTACTATATTCCACGAAGGACGCGCAATTACACTCGATCGGCTGGAGACGCTGCGGTGAAAACATTGCTTATTACAAAAACGATTCTACGTCAGTTTATCTATTTTATATTATTTATTATTGTAGTTTGATGATTCTTTACATTAATTAACCTAAGGTTATCAACCTTAGGTAATCCTTAAAACCTTAGGTCAAGGTAGAAATATCTAAGTTTTTTTATTACTTTAGCGGGTCGGAGAACTACATGAATTGGTAATTGTTTATTATAAGTATAAATTGATCATTATCAAGATAATTGATTTAACAGATGCGAAGAAGAAGAGCAATTTCCAAGTTACACCTTGACATTTAATATTGAGTTCCCACACACGGACGACGCTGTATATATTGCACATTGCTATCCATATACATATTCCGATTTACAAGAATATTTATCAAGACTGCAAGCTCACCCAGTGAAATCTACGTACTCAAAATTAAGACTTCTTTGTCGGACCTTAGCTGGAAATAATGTGTATTACCTTACAGTAACCTCCCCTCAAAATCCAAATGAATTTGAACAGAAGGTAACAGAATTAAAGAGTAAATTAAAACATAAGGAATTGGTTTAAAATAATAATTGATATTCAACAGAAAAAGAAGGCTGTAATTATAACAGCAAGAGTTCATCCAGGAGAAAGCCCTTCCTCGTGGATGATGAAAGGATTTATGGATTTTTTGACAGGCGATTCTAACCAAGCCAGGGAGCTACGAGAGAAGTTTATATTTAAACTTGTGCCAATGTTAAATCCTGATGGTGTAAGTAATTTGATATATATTTCTTGATGATTACTTTAGTTTTATTTAGCTTCTTTAATATTTTTAGGTCATTGTGGGAAATAACCGTTGTTCATTGACTGGAAAGGATCTTAATAGACAATATCGTACCGTCATAAGGGAAACTTACCCTCCAGTCTGGCACACTAAAGTTATGATTCGAAGGTAAATACGAACAACCTAATGTATCTATAAACCTACCCGGTTATGTTTATCGTAAATTTGCCGAATAGTTTCGAACCCACTAGGGGTTCCTATTCATAATCTCGAAGCGTGGTGGACAGATCTTCACACCTCGGGTTTGAACCTAGTTGGAAAAAATTCCAATAAATTTACGTGAACATATCCGGGTAAATATATATTTAATATCTATAAACCCTTAGCTAGTTTACATTATTAAGAGTAGGTTACAGGAGGAATGCGGTGTGGCAATGTTTGTAGATTTGCATGCCCATTCAAGAAAACATAACATCTTTATTTACGGATGCGAGAGTCGAAAGAATTCTGATAAACGTTTACAGGAACAGGTATTTCCGCTCATGCTACACAAAAATGCAGCTGATAAGGTAAACCTCGATTGTATAACTCTATTATGATAAAGTACAAACCGGAAATAACACCTGACAAATGTTTTAGTTTTCCTTCGAGAACTGTAAATTTAGAATTCAGCGCAGTAAAGAAGGCACAGCTCGTGTAGTGATTTGGATGTTAGGTGTGGCTAACAGTTTTACAATGGAAGCTTCTTTTGGAGGATCGGAACTAGGCAGCAGAATGTCTACGCATTTTTCTGCTCAAGACTACGAAAGCTTAGGTCGAACTTTCTGCGAAACGTTGTTGGATTTTTATGATGAAAATCCAAGCAAAGAGAGACTTAGAACTAAAATAGTTACTCGTTTATTGAAAGAAGGCTCTAACGCGGATGAACCGACAAATATTGATCTATCTGACTATTCCAGGTATATAATTTATAAAATTGCAAGATTTGTGGGTTAATTCTATCTCCAATGTGATATTTTTGTTCAGTGATGAAGGCGACACTTCTAGTAGTAGTTCGGAAGGTGGGATATTACGACAATCTGTAAATACAACTCAACTGGCACCACCACCTTCACCTATCCTTCCTGATATCAACAGAGCTATAATTGACGTAAGTATAAATAAATGTTATGTTGCATTATAAAAAATGAAAGATAATAGATATATTTTTTACACAGAAATCAAGAAAACAAAGACTCTTATTAGAAAAAATACCCAGAATAGAAAAGAAGAAGACCAAAAGACAAACTTTACAGGTTGGTCTCTGGAGGTCCTGGATTAATATGTATGTTATAATGTTAATACATAAAACTACTTGATTTGATTGTTCAGGTATCTAGAGCCACAATTGATATGACTTCTGATGCAATGACAGATGCATCGTCCGATTGCGATTCATTTGAAGAGAATTTAAGTCCTATAAGACGTATTCGAAAATTATTACCTCCTCCAGGAAAAATAAAAACAAGAAGAAAAAAGAAAATGCCACCAGAGTTAAAGATATTTCGTGCACCAGTAAGTAACATCTGAGTTTTTTGAATTAAAACTTTTGAAGGCTAATAAATTAGTTAGTTTCTCGTCTTACTATCTAATTGAAAGTGTCCTTAACTTTTTTGTAGAAAATGAAAATCTATTTACCAAATACCATTTATAATACACTGTATCTTATTTTTGTGTTAAGTTTCTTAACAAATTTTCTACAAATTTTAACAACTATAAAAATTATGTTGAATTTTAGACCAGCGACTCACCTTTGAATTCAGACAAAGAAAAGATTACTGGAAAATGTAATAGACCAAGAAGTTTATCAATGATTACAGAACCACTAAAAACAAAATTAAACCCAGCGTCCTGGCACCAGTTTCGTCATTTACCGCCACCTAAGTATGTATTGGAAATATATATTTCTATATTAAATAATGACACAATAATTCCAGCATGATATTTATCTGACAGCCATTTATTGTGGTATCAGCTAGAGTTGACAAGTCCCACGTCCCGATTCTGGTATTAACAGAATATTAGAAGGGTGTATAAGTATGCATACTCCATGTAACTTTAGATTATTTCAGCCCTGACCAATGAAGAAAAAAATTGTAACTGCAAATGGTTATTTGCAAGTATTCTTTTTCATCTACGAAACACTCCAAAACAATGGTTTAGCATTCCTTAAGGCTTTTTTTTGCATATGACTAATAAGTGTATTGTTTCATTTTAATAAACTCCATTCTATGCAGGTGTTTAACGGAAACCAAAAATAGGCACATGCAGCCGGCTGAGCTACAAGTCAAACTAAATTCACTGAAGAAAAATATATGGACTGGTATTCCTGATGATGAAAAAGGACCACTCTCTTGGGGCATTTCTAGTTTTGCAATGAATTCATATTTCACTGACAGTGAAGCTCTACTCAGGTTCATTGCTTTTATAAGTCTAGTCTATTTTATTATTTTTTAATTAATATGTAGCACATATTATAACTCTATTTATTATAGATCCTGTTCCAAAAAACTAGAAGAGCTAGAAGGAGAAAGAAAGAAAAGAAAAGACGATAAAAAGAAAAGGAAATCAAAAACTAAGAAAGTTTCTATAAAAGTTCCAAGCCCTGACAATATACTAGAGCCAATTAACAAAATACCAAAAACTAACAAGAAGAAAGGAAAGTGGGTATAAGAAAATTAAACATTTTAAATTAGTTTGTTCAGTCATAACAATACTTTTATTATTTATTTCTTTTCAGACTAAAACACACTAAATCGGAAAATTCTAACCAAATTTATAACACAAGCTTTACAGATATACCAAGAAATGCTCAGAAAATTCATAATAAACAAGCAAAAACATTCCGGAAAGGAATATTTGTTGCAACAGCAATACAGACAAAGCAATCAAACACCAAAGTTATTCCTAGAATATCAGATAATTCAGATTCAGATGAATCAATATGTATGACTAAGAAAGTTAAGAAAAAGATAAAAGGAGTAAAAAACAAAATACAAAAAGTAAATGAATTAAAAATAAAATCTAATTAATGTGCAAAGTAGTTCAATAAACACAAGAAAAAAAAGAAACTAAAGGAAGTAACCACCAAAGTGAAAGTTGTCAAGTATCTAAAAGTGTAATATCTTGAATGTTTAGTTTTAATATTTTATCAGTAATAAAATTTCCTAAACGGGTTTTATAAAATGTCATTCCATCAATAAAGATAAATCGATATGGAAAGATACAGCAAAATAACAGATTATTTCTTACAAGAACCTTATCTTCAATTATTTTGATAATATTTTTCATTAATAAATATTATCCCTTCCAGGGTTATTTGGTCTAAGCACATGTTTTAGTGATAATATGTCATACACATATTTGGAATAAAAAAAATTGCTAATTTTAAATATGTATAACGATTTTGTAAAAAATTATGCTTAGACCAAATAGCTCTAGAACTATCATTATTGTAATATTATATTAATTTTAAGCATATTTTAATGAGATACCACCTACTTGAGATGTTTATGATGTTAATATAAGCCTCTTGTTTTAACCCAGGATATGATATAAAAGAAATGTTGCATTTTGTTAAACCTCTATGTAGTATTAGGGAACTCAGTGTAGTTAATAAAAATGTATAAACTATCCTATTTATTTTTGATCTATCTAAAATACGCTCATCAAGAGACAATATAACGACTTCAGTATGAAAAAAAAATATTGCATATATTATATAATGTTTTTTAATAAAAGTATAATAAATAAACGCAAAAAGACCAAATATAACAACAATTAATTTTAATTAAAATATATTACCTATATATATTTTAAGAAAATCTATTTTTATAGGAATGAGAAAAATTGGTATATGCATATAAAAATTATTACTCACTTGAGGTACACAGTGAACTATACAGCGAATTTTTATTTTTTTTGTTAATCGTTTCAAATTCAATAACAAATTCAAACTATAAACTATATAAGCAGTAAAGCAACCAAAACATTTTCAAACTTTTAGATTTCAAAGTTGCAACTTGCAACTATTGAACTCTGACACTTAACAAATGACAATTGACTTTAACTTTTTTTAAAGTGCGAACAACGATTTACAAACCGGAGTGACAAACGGATATCATAATTTTGCATCTCCAGTACAAGATAAATAGAAAGTAGTCAGTAGTTGTCAAGAGATTCAATCATCAATATTGCTATATCGGTTAGGTTTACTTTGAATCTTAAAAACAAAATTTCAAAATAAGGCGAACTATTATATAATTAGTTTCCTAGGTGGAAATCAAATAATGTAATTCGTATAAATGATTAACACTTCTTTTTACAATTACATATTGCGATGGAATTTTACATTAATTCTTAAGGATTTTCTAATCCTTAAGAATTAATGTAAAATTTCTGTTAACGTAAGAAGTAGCTAATATAAGAAAGAAATTGATTGACTAAATTTAGATGTTGATTAAAGTTAATAACCAACAACCAAGCTCTAGTTTTTCTACATGACAAGCAATAAGTCTTTTCAATTTTAATTATTATCTTTCAAAAATATGTCAATATATTTAATGTAAACATAGTTTTGTAAATAAATTTAAACAGTTTAATTTTGTTTAACATACATTTGTCAACCAACTGGACTGAGTTAAATTATTTGAAGTTGAACAGAATGAAGATGAAACTGGAGTCGTTGCCGGGAACGCTAATACTCTGAGTTCTCCAGTTGCAGAAAATTGCAGAGCATTGCTTATTCTTAACCCAGTTGATGTATATCCAGCAGTCTGAGGATCGCCAGTGATGGGATTAAACGTTCCACATCTAGTTTTTGCGAGAATACAGGAAGTTACATTTGTGTAGAACCTAACGTTATCAGCATCGAGAGTTATATTTACGCCTGTGCGAGCCTCTCTCGTGCATTGGGTTATCTGAAATATATAATTACAATAGGACTATACGTGATTCAATGTAAGTAATAGAAATTAAAGATAACATTGATTCAATTATTCGCAACGAACCAAATTGATGGAGTTAGTTCTTCTTAAACACCTTACAAAATCACAATAACCCATATAGCATCCAGATGGCTGCACATTTAAAGCTGATGTTGACAAAGCCTATAAAAAACGTTTATATATTAGTTGTAACTTATGAATATGTAAAAATAAATATTTATAGGGTCTTACCATAAGGGCCGTGGCACAACTTGCGTAAGAAGTATTAGTAAAATATTGTACAGCGCAGGCACTTAATGCGCTCAGTTCTTGAGGACCCTTAAATTTGAAGACATACATTAGTTTTCATTAAAAAAAATTGGAAGTTTTTTAGCTATCCACACAAAGTCAATGAATGTACTTTTTCCTAAGATAGATGTTTTTACATTTTTCAAAACAAATATTGATTGTTAGATATTTTAAAAAGCCAACCAGGTATGGATCTAGGTAGTGAACAAACCTCTGGCATAGAAGTGACTCTTGAAAAGCAGGTAATGCAAGCATCTCGTAAGGTTACATTGGTTGGTTGAGCGGTACTGCAAGCGAGGTTTAGTAAATTTTGCAGTTTTGGTCTGAAACAGATAGCATTTAAGTAAATTAAGTCTAGGTAAGATAGATGTGTGAATGACTATGATAGATATAGATTTGGGTGGCCCTAATGAGTTCCAAAACGATTATCTGTAAAATATATATTTTTTAAGAAAGCACACGTGAAAATCTTTTTTGTTTATATTTTTAAATAATATACGTGATAAATAATAATTAACTATTTTGTTTTGTTTTGGAAAGTTTAGAAGACACTCAGATTCTAAACAACAATATGTGCATCGCACAAAGAATTATTTTCGTTAGCAAAACTTTGGAATAGCAGTTAAGGTCATTCACCACTAAAAGCAATAGGGAGAAGCTTAGAAGCGTTGTGTAACAAGCGATTCGATAACGATAGATCATTTTTAGCTTAAGTTTCCACATAAACTTGAAATGGGACCTCTTAAATCTGTCCTCTCTGTGACAACTAATTTAAAATCTTAATTTAAATCTAAAGACTTGCCCATTTGAAGGGCAAAGTGCTGCAATTTTCTGCGTTTTCCATTGAAGTATCTTGTTCTTGACATCACTCAAATCAAAAACTCCGTTGGTAGCTGCTCCTATCTAAGAATGCAGGTAATTCGATTATAAAGAAAATAATGATATTACGCTGACGGAATATTAATAAACCATCTAACCTCGCTAAGATTTAGCAAGTTTGCGGTCTTCCATTGTAAAATAGTATTTTTGACATCTTTTAAATCTAAAAATGTAGCATAAATCCCAATCTGTAGGCAATAATTTATGCGAAAAAATATAAAATAAAGTAAATTCAAAAGTATAAGATACTTAGTACTTTAAAACTTACAAAAATCGACAGAAGAATGCAGTAAAAAACGTTACTCATTATGGACACAATTTACCGTACCGTTCGCCCAGTTTACCGTAATATAAAGAATTATATATAAATAACATCGAAATATCATTTGCACCGAAATACAATCGACCTACCTGCACCTAATAAAGTCAAGGTATATCTTATCTTTTGCAAAATGATTCCGTACATAAATAGTTTATTAGATACATAGTCACAGTACCTATAAGTCAAACTATATAAACTATAACTATATCTAATTATAACTATGAACTATATATTTTTCTAAACTAGGGAAAATCAATGAAATTTAACACCGGTTAATCCTTAAATATATAAATAGAAAACTACACGATCCTTAAAAACTATTCCGAAGGTTTTAGCTATTTGTTATTTTTAATAAATGAATTTACTGTAATAATCAAATAAAAATAATAACATAATGAATATTCATAGGCCGCAAAATACATATTAATCATTAATGTAAACCTATTAATTTTTAACATATTTTTTTTAATATAAAATTATATCTATTGTAATAGGCTACCAATTACCTGTACCAACAAAATAAAAACAGAATTTATGAGCATTTATCCAAATAAAAGTATTTAAACGGTAATAAATGTAATCAACAAATATAAACCAATAATTAAACGCGGAACTCTAGTATTTTTTTATATTCATGATCACCAGGCGTAAATTTGTGAGAGCGGTAACCATGTCCATTAGAAGAATAGGTCAAATATCACCTGGTTATGAAACAAAATAATATTAAACGATAGTGCGAATAATATAAATACTTCCTCTTGTTGACAGTTGCTTGTAAATGCGACTAATAATATATATTTATATGATACTCACTGGAATTAAGCAGTCTAGTCAATAAGG
The DNA here is from genome assembly GCA_959347405.1 of Napeogenes sylphis. Lineage (NCBI taxonomy): Eukaryota > Metazoa > Arthropoda > Insecta > Lepidoptera > Nymphalidae > Napeogenes > Napeogenes sylphis. Next base: position 34,026,405 of record OY365779.1, on the reverse strand, counting down.
TCCCGCTAGGAGAATGCTGTTTTAATATATTATATAAGGCTTTACCCTTGACTATGTCCGGATTAGATAGTTTCTTTGGTCAGCAGTTTTATTTTTTACATAAAGTAGGTACTTGCACAGTAAGTGTGATTGTATTTTTTCTTTTGTGTGTAAAATGTGAGTTCAAAACAAAAGAAAAAACACAATCACACTTCCTTTATTACTTTTAGTCTAATTTATAACTTAACTACTTCTGATGAATGAAATAAAAAAAAAAGGAACGAAATTTTGCCCTCACGTGTCTGCCCAATTATAATCTCTCACCCCGCTCGTCTGTTGTGTGCGGCCAGAAGACGGCGCAATACTTATTGTATATTTCATAAGGGTTTAAAGAAAAATTTTAAAAAATCCTTGGTAAATTATAAAGTTTGAAAATAACTTTTCATTTTTTTTTCTATAAAGTGCTTTATTTTGGCTTATTTATCATAAATAGATGTATGAAGTCCCGGGCTTATTTTTAGATTTACTAAAGAAAAACTTTTTATTAGAAAATTGCATCAACGTATTACCGACTATAACGCCAGCGCATCCAAAGAAAGCGGTGTAGCAGTGGTTTTATTCCGATTTCCATCATTTCCCATGGGGATGAGATATTTTTCCGCTGTAAAAAGTAGCCTCTGTTCTTTCTCAAGGTCTTATCTATGTTTATGCCAAATTTCATCAAAATTGGTTCAGTGGCTTAAGCGTGAAAGCATAAAAGACAGACAGACAGAGTTACTTTCGTATGTATAATATTAGTATGGATAAAACGAGCTTTCCTTCTTGACTTCGTCCGTGTGTAACTGTGCATAAACTGTGCATGTGATATTATCTGAATATAGGAGGTTACTGAAATTTCAGAAGTGATATTGTAGCTACCGTGTTATTTGCTCTGAAAAGAACAGTTTGAGCTCCATAAAATGTTCTTTTGAGAACAATATTGATGGTTACTAGTCTCCTAGTAAATAAATGCTTCAAGTTGAATGTAGAAGGAATTATGGAGCTCAAACTGTTCTTTTCAGAGCAAATAACACGGTAGCTACAATATTAATAGACTTTAAGAACTACGATTGGGAGACACACAAACCCCACCCATTATCAATTACTAAGAATATAATTTCCATAATTCTCGCACATATTAAGTATTTTTTTTTAACAAACTAGTTTAATGCTTGACTACAGACTACTTCCACCTGATGGAAAGTAGAAATGTAATAGGTGGTAAAGCTCATTAATCTAGCAACCTATTCACTCTTTTCTTGAAGACACCTACATTGTATTCGGCGGAAATATTGAGACAGGCAAGCACTAAAAAAGACTAATCATAGCGCTTCGTTCACACAGGTTAAATGTCCACAATTTTTTGCCGTCTTCCTTAACGGCAGGACATTTTGCGGGAGGGTTGACGATGACATTTTAACAAGCTACCCATTAAGGCTCGCTCATAAACTCGCTGAAAGAGGGATTATACCTCAAAACGGATTCCCTTCTGCCCCCAAAGCGGATCGTGAGAGAAGAGCATGTTGGAACGGTCTATCATACTGGTACAAATACAAACAATAAACAAATTAAGCTTCCGGACCTAAAGATTTTATTTTTGAAGTGTATAATGATTGTTGAATAATTATTTCACATTTTTATTTATAAACTACGTAATAGAAAAGTCTTTTAAATACTTTTTAGTTGATCCAAATTTTGTGCTGAACTCTGAAGTCAATGCATGCAGTTACGATATATATTTAAATTATAATCGTAATTTTCGTATTTCGTTTTCCAAGGCGAAACCTAATAAATAAATAGTCTGGTAAAGCTATATATATAAATCTGACATGCACCACAAGAATATTAATTAATATTGTTTGATCTCCAAAATTAATTCATTTTGGAGATCAAACAAGTATTTAAATCGGAATTTGATTAACAATTGTTAATCAAATTCCGATTTAAATACCGTAAATACACATAAAAGCTAACAGGCTTGTTAACACAAAAAACATTAATCTACGATTAACTTCGGGCATTCTTAGTGTAAACGAGTAAAATAGATTATAATATATTTCTTCAGTTTTCCAAAATAAACAATGTGCAATACACAGGAATCAATAATAATGTTTGTTTGTTTGTTGACTGACCCCTTTTTTACTAATCAAGAATCGAATTCACAATGGTGGAAAATGGGTACAGTGGCTATAATACTTTACCGCCGTTCCCAGTAAAAATAAGCTTAAACGATATTATATTGTATATATATATATATATATATAATATCGTATATATATAAATTCTAAATATTTATTCATATAAAATATTCAAACTATGTTTTAAATATAACATTTTTTTAACATATATATATAGTATACTCTGTGAATACCATTTTGTAAACAAAAAATCTCAACTTTTAAGTCACACGGTAATTCTGTCTCTATGGTTTCTGCGTTACACGTACTTACTGTTCTCTTTCTCTTATTAATCTGTGGTTAGACCTATATAATATATTTATCTCTACTTGATGTAAGAATTAATCTTTGAATTCTGATTTCTGATCTCTATTGTCTATAGATTGTTAATATTGATGAGAGTGAGAAGTCGGATTTTGTGAATAATTTTTTTTTTACTTTTATTTCATATCTTATAATGATTGAAGGAAAAGCACAAGTACGTTTGACCTTAATAATTAATTTAATTTGAACAATCATTTCACTCTATGTTTCGAAATCGATTTTAACCATAACCTTTTCTTTTTATAGGAGCTACCCGATTTTCAAGTATTTCGGACGGTAATAAAATATTGTTTATTCATCATTATTATTCCTGTAGTATCGTTCTTTGTTTCAAAGCTCATACTATTTGATACTATATTACGCTTAGCTCCTGTTTCGAGCAGCGTATACTCTGCTATTGTAGCGGTAGTTGTGTTGCATGTAACATTAGGGCTCTATATCTACAAAGCGTACGGGGAAGTGGAAAAAACACCTGCGAAACCAATCAAAAAAGATTAAACAAAGTACTTAAAACTAACTGATATATATTCATTCACAAAATGGACAATCTATATATGAAAGGAGAACTTTTACAAGTTCATACAAAAAATAGTGAAGTTATTGAAGGCAGGTTTTACAGTATTACTAATGATAAATCTAAAATATCTCTTTACGAAGTTAAAGAACTACCACAAGGTAACAAATATGAAGGAGTTTGTCATTACTATGACCCAGAAATAAGAAATATTGTAAAATTACAAGAGCCAGATGAGCAAACATATTTAAAGATCTCTCAGACAGAATGTGAAGAAATTATAAAAACTTCTAAAAAGTACATTCTGATTAACCAAGTAGACAACAGCTTCCATGATGCTATAGAGGATTTGGGTCAATATAGCTTCATTTGTATCAGCACTGATGGTTCAAATATGGGAAGAAAGTGTAAAATGCCCTTTCTGGTGCTGTCTACACCTCAACAAATATATATCTTCGATATTCAAGTGCTGCAGTACCATGCTTTTGATGCTGGTCTGAAGAAATTACTAGAGAGTGTGAACCCTAAAAAGATTGTCCATGACTGTAGGAAAATATCAGATTGTTTGTATCATAAGCATAATGTTAAGTTGAATTCAGTGTTTGATACTCAGGTTAGTATATATCGTCTCATAATAATACAATCAATATGATTCTGATTGCCTAGTTATCTATTTTTCCTTAATAAATATATAAAAACTTTTATTAAACACTTCATCTTTCCTAGGTTGGTGATTTGATAATAACAAGAAATAAGATGGGTCGACTGCCAAATAATGTAAAATCTTTATCAGAGTGTCTCAACACTTACTTGGGTTTAAAACCAAATACCATAGAAGAAAAGGTTAGTATTTGTTTTTTTTTATTTATTTAAATTTTATTACTTCAAACTTAAACAGTAAATAACATTGCAATTTATTTTAGTTGGATATAATCAAGTGCAATGAAAGACCACTGTCCGTCAATATCAAAGAAAGTTTGGCCAAAAATATATGCTTCATGCATCGTTTCTCAGAAATTGTTAATGATCAGATGATGTTGCCGTTTTTACGAGGAGTTGAATGCTATGTGGAAAATATTAGGTCCTGTGATGACTTCAAAGCCTGGGAGCTGTGCGGCAAGCACAGCCAATTACCAAAGGATTTCAAAAGTGCAATTGAGTATTAACATTCCAGAATAAAATGTAGAATTAGGCATCTTTTTTTTATTTTTGCCCTTGTGTGTTTGTGCTTAATAAGGTTAGTAATATTTATGTCACAAAAGTATAGATAAGTTGTTCTTTTATCCAATAATATATTTATCAAATAGTTAGTTTTATTTTTTTTTGTCACATTGGAAATATTGTATATATTTTTATTTCAATATAGGTTATATGAGTAGGTTTATATTCAACAAAGCTTGGTAATTTAAAATAAATGAGAGCATAGCAATAATATTTTAAAATATGCTTATTGTAATCATAACGTAATAACAATATTAACATGTTTAATCTGTGATTATTATAAACAATATAAATATAATAGCTTTTTACCAAATAATGCACTTTTATCAACATATTTTTATAAATTGTAGTAGTTTTGATATATATTATAATCCAAGTCTTATGCTTAACTTTTTGCTCATGTCTTATATATAATTGTAATGAAAAACATATTTTGTGAGGGTTTATAATGAAAAAAATTGTGGTGAAATTAAATAAGGCTTTCAAATTACATGTCGCTTACATAGAGTAAGTAATATATGTGTGAATGAAAACAGGCTTCAATAAATTATTTATGCTTGAAATGTTTGTTAATGATAAACTTATTATATATAAAAAATATATTCATAATAAATAATTATTTACACTTTGCTAAGAAACAAGTTAGGATAAAAAGCTAGTCCTTCAATAGATTCATCTCTGCAAGCTAGGCCTAAGCGTTCAGTTGTAAAGAGACGCTCACGCGCCAATAGGACGGAAACATTTGCAATTTGAGATAGCTTCACTGGAGTTAATGAGCCATTTTCTTCAATCTGAAAACAAAACAAATTTTAAATTCATTGGTTAATCTATTTTAATAGTAAATGTAATGCGACAATTACCAATTCACTTGTTGTTTTCGCAACTTCTTCATCTCTATGGCTATTAAGTTGTAAAACACATGCACCACTTGGAAACCGACGTAGGGACATTGGTGCCTCAATAGTCTGCAGCAACCTGGAATGTTCGAAAAATATTTTGATTATATTTTTTTACCTAAAGTATAATATTATTATATTATTATTGCATTTACATAATACACAACAACAATAGAGAAAAGCATCAGTTTTAACAAAAAAAGTTATGGGTATTTAATAGGGCGGTCTTATTGCTATGTAGCTATATCTTCCGGACAACCTTATACTGTTAGAATTGAGAAGAGGTATGTAAATTATATGATGGTATATTATTTATCCCAGTACAGAGTTATCAACAATACAGAGTACAATGATGTTTTATTTTTTATCATCTATAACTTACTTGCAACCATTCAATAAATCCTCAGGTGATATAAGTTCTAGTCCTCTGGCTCTGTTTACTCTACACCAAACATCAGCTAAAGACATTATTCCACCACAATCCTGAAATACATACACAAGGAATTAGGCATTTTTTCCACAGAATTTAAAAACAGCATTATTACATAACAGGAAGATTCAAAGGCAGCGTTATGGTGCAATTTTATGTTATGTTTATTTACCACCCTGAATTATTTATGGATATTTCTAAATATTTAAGAACAAATATAAAACTTTAATCCTGAGTATTTATCATCGTAATTTTTAACACATACTATAACTGAATGGAAGAATCTTTACAAGTCATAAAACAAGGATTCTTAAAATAAAAAAAATACCAACCATCAGTGCAGCAACCATCATATCAGCAATTTGTTGTGCTAAACCCATATAATAATCAGAATCTGATCTAAATGCGTCTCTGGTAACTGGATCGTCAATACCTAAACTCATCAAGTAAGACTTAAATCTAACGGTATCATCCTCAGATATATCACCTTCTTTTTCCTGTAAACATTATTTACCAACTTTTAGGTGATGTTATTACATATTTAGTACACATATTTAGGTTTTTATTTTATATTTTATTCATAACAACTGTTAGAATAATTACCCTGATTTTAGAAGAAATTGTTTTTGATATAGTGACCATTTCCTTAGCTTTTCCCATAAGTTTTGTTAAATCCTGAAACGCTACACTGATGCTTTGATCTGTAGCTTTATGTTGTTCTTCAATACTTCGTTCAATGCCCACAATTCCAGAACGTATTTTTGAATTTGCTGGGGTAATAGAAGTCCTAGGGGTTGCACTTGTGGGTGATGTTACATTTGAATTATTTGGTGTAGTTCTCTCCCACGCTTTAGCAGCAACTGCATCACTAAGTGCTTTGTAAAAGACAGTGTCAATTCCATCTTTAAATGAGAACTTGACAAAATGGAATGGACTGACTACAGCTGGGCCAGGTCTTTTACCTAGAAAGTAAAAAATATTTGAGATTAGTATAATATTGCTTTAAAAGAACTCCAATTTATACAGTTAACAATAAATTGTGAAATTGAATTATGTTTTTATTATATGATATTGTACTAAGTGATATTTTAATTAATTTCCTAAATTTCTTTTACCTGGAAGAGAAGGGCCAAGGTGTAATAGAATTCTTTTTGGGCCTCCTAGACCAAATACTCCTCCACTTTCTTCTTCAATACAAAAAATATAATATAGGTGCAAGGACAAACAAACAAGGCCTTTGGGTATGTCCCCAGGTTTGCCCCAGAGGATTCTGTGTGTTGTCAGAACAATTTCTCCTTCAACAAATTGTGTCTATAAAGAAGCTTTACATTAGATACGTATGGATTATATATAAAAATTACAATATATAAATACATATATATAAATACATACTTTGTCTTCTCCATCGTAAATTTTTACATTTTTATCGCGCTTAAGGTAGTTTTCACCTTCAAATAATCGGGCTTCTATGTACTCAAATCTGTCCATTTTATTTATTTTTTTTTGTTACGCCTACAAGTTACAACTGAGGTTGGGGCACTGTTTTAGAACTAATCAGAAAGAATTTAATCATATTGACAGTGGCATAGTATAAAAATTGTATTGTTATTAACTAAAAATTGACTCGCTTATTAGCATTTAGGTTTCAGACATGAAACTGAAAACAGGATTGAGGAATAAGGATTTAGACTGCACAGTTGACACTGTTGACAGTGACAATTCACTAATTTTTGGCAGGCAGGATTTGACATTTGTTAACTATTGGAGAGGTTAAATCTGACAGCTGCCTGACTCAGTGTTTTAAAGACAAGCCAAAAATTGCTAATTTGGTACAAACCCTGTACGTAGCAATAGTTCGTATTATTATTATTTAATTATTATACCATCAATAAAAATGTTAATTGTGTTTCAGGCAGTACTACAAGCTGCTTTTAGGTAGTACTTAAAATAAATTTTAAAAAGTCAACTTGGACATATTATGATAAATAGAGAAAAAATCCATCGTGCCAAAATATACTTTTTTTTTAATATTGAGAGAAATTCTAAAAATCGACTTTTTCCTCCAAGATGCGGCCTCCTCAATTGGAGGTAATAATTTATAAGAACAATTTTACGGAAAGCTTAGAAAGTAGATAGACGATAAGGTGTGTAAAACTATTACCATGAAACAGATGTTGCTTCATAGATTAAGACAAAAAAAAACACAAAATATAATACTAAAAACCAATTAAAAAAATAAAATTTAAACTAATAAGCCGTTTGAATACTCGCAATGCGCTTACTATCCAATAGTCTCCTGGAGAAGGTATATGATAGGTGGAATTGCATGGAGGTGGGCGATACAAATCCTATACAATTATTGAAACTGTATATCGTACGTGTATCCAAAATCCGATATCGTTTTGTGGTGAAACTACCTATGTATTTTCTAAAGCACTATATGGCTGTATTAGTCAAATATCGTATCAGAATATTTCGTATGTCGTGTTATTGGCAAGGAACAAAATCTGTCTAAGAATTATTTGTAGTCTTATGCTCCAAAACATACAGCTTTTGTGTTGTTTATTTAGAATAATTAATTTAATTAAAAATTCATTTTTCTTTTCTTCCCATTCCTTATTATTTGACATAAAATACATTTATAAGACTGATGTTGTTTGATATGATATCTGATTTTGAATCAAAATATGAGGCTATTCAAAAATGTATAATTTCGAAATTTGATATCATATAGTTTTGATTCGAGAGCGACACAGTGGCGTAGCGTAGTGGGGGCGGCGGGGGCGGCCCGCCCCGGGCGGCACTTTATAGGGGGCGGCAAAATTTAACAATAAATAAAAAATATATATTTTTATCGTAACTACAAATTTGGACCGATTGAAAGGAGCACGGAATTTTTCATTACTTATTTTGTGACGAATTCGGGGAATTCCTTTTCTTTGAATGATATTTTGTAGCGACTGGCAACAACGTCTATACTGACTTGTGGGAATTCCCCGTTTATGACTAACAATCAGCGAGAATGACTTCTATTACATATATATTAAGTTCAATATAGTTTATCACACGTACGAGAAAGCCCCTTTAAGGTACGGGGAATTACGTGCTTTGACAAAGTTTGACAATTCAAAGAAAGTTTTATTGATGGATCGTCAGTTGTCCAATTCACATTGTCTCGTATTTTAATTATGTTACGCTTTCCAAATTGTGATTTTTGTGCAAATAAGTGCGTGTAGTGGTTGTGAAATTATTGAACAACTTTCAACTGAGTGAGTATTAAATATTATATTTATCTAATTGTATGTTGGACTATCTGATATGTTGTTCAAACTTCAAACTTTAATTTATTAAAATAAAAAAGCAACGCCGAAGTGCATAAAAGTATTTTCACATTTCAAAGGGATCTTGATCGGAAACTGTGATATAAATTTCAATTTAATATGTGTAAGTAAGTACTCGTTCCTATGAAAAAAGGTCTTGACAGACAGACGGTCAATGAAATGATTTAATAAAAGTAAAGATAGATAAAGGCTCAATTTTTTTCCTTTTGGGTACAAAACCCTAAAAACGGAAAATTTCAGTAAAGCAAGGTTTTTTTTTAATATCCTAGGTACTTCTTTTGAAATGTTCGATAATTTTGTTTACAACACTAACTTGTACTTTTCTCATTTAATATTTTTTTGATTTTAGCATCAAAAATGAAAAGAGTAAAAGAAAGTGGGGCTTCTTACCGTAATAAGAGAAGAGCTAAGTTGGAAAATATTAGAGCAAATGAAGGAGCTTTACTTAAATATGTGAAAAGTGTTGTTCCTGACACGTCAGTTTCCTCGTTAGGCTTAAATTCATCACAGACAACTGGGTCTTTAAACCCAGAACAAGCTGATAAATACAAGAACTTGACATTGTTCCTAAAGATCAAATTCCAACAACATCCACTGCATTAGTGTCTCCATCTGTATGTTCAGACATGGACATGCTTAGTTCCGAAACAGAGATTGATACAACATCATCATTGTCTGCTATTCAGTACCAAAGACGAAAGGAAAATTTCGACGATATTGGAAAATGGCCTGAACACATAGACGACAATATTCGATTGCATCTCATTCAGCAAGGACAGGAAATTGTTCAGCATATTGATACTAATTTCGCTGAAATGTCAACAGTAACACGCTCAGATTCGTGCTCTTTAAAATCAAAAGGAGAGACAAGAAGGCTTACTAAGGATTGGTTTTATCGTACATTGACTAACGGCGAAAAAGTTTTACGTACTTGGAGGGCTTATTCTCCAGCTAAAGCATCATTATTTTGCTTTTGTTGTCGTTTATTTGAGAACGTAAGTACACCGAATGGATCTAAATTTTGCTCATCTGATGGATTTAATACTTGGTGGAAATTAAATCCTAAGGTTTCAAGTCACGAATCAAGTGCACTACACATCCAAAATTATTGCAAATGGAAGGAGTTGGAGAGCAGACTTCAAAATTTACACACTATTGACAAAAAAGAGCAAGACATAGTGGCAAAAGAAATAAAGAAATGGCAGGAAATTCTTATCAGAATGTTTGATATTATAAGATTCCTTGCCAAACAAAATTTGGCTTTACGTGGACATATAGAAAACGACACCGGTACCAATAGAGGAAACTTTTTAGAATTGGTTAATTTAATTGCAAAATACGATCCTGTACTTCGTGAACATCTTGTAAGGTCTAAAATATCTGGCAAAATTTCAATCACTTACATGTCACCACAAATACAAAACGAATTTATTGCCATTTTGGGAAATAAAGTGCGCCAACATATCATCGGACAAATAAAAAAGGCTAAGTATTATTCAATTATATTCGACAGCACTCCAGATCTTTCTCATAAAGATCAAACAAGTTAGGTATTAAGATACGTAGTAATTGAAAATCAGGAAGTAAAAGTAATGGAATCTTTTATAGATTTCATTGAAACTAAAGACAAAACTGCTGAAGGAATTTCAAAGATGATTTTGGACAAAATTCAAGCTGATGGCCTAGATATAAGCAACTGTAGAGGCCAAGCATATGATAATGCTGCTGTTATGGCTGGAAAGTATTCAGGAGTTCAGCAAAGAATTCGAGAAATAAACCCTAAAGCTGAATTCGTACCTTGCTCAAATCATTCGTTAAACCTAGTTTGTTTACACGCTGCCTCAGTTGAGGTGGATTCACTAACTTTTTTCGGCACTTTAGAACGTTGCTATTCTTTTTTTTCCTCATCGACACATCGTTGGGAAGTTCTGATAACAGCTACAGGCAAAAGCTTAAGAAGGGTTCAAGACACGCGGTGGAGTGCAAGAGGCGATGCCGTAAATGTGACATGGCATCATTACAAAGATATTCTCGTCACTTTGGAAGAACTGACGGAGGCAGGTGAAAGCTTAAACACTAGGACAGATGCAGGTACTTTACTAGTTTCGATGCAGTCATTTTCCTTTCTTTGTTTTTTGGGCCTGTGGCAACCGGTGCTACATGAAGTGAATGATGCACAAAAATATTTACAAACAAGGGGACTTGACATAAGATTGTGCGCTCAGAAAGTAAATGCTTTGCAGATGATATTGACAGAGAAAAGAGAGGAATGGGCAAATGGCGCTGTAGGTTATGCAAAAAATATGTGTGAAGAACTTGGAATTTCCATAAAACCTCGGAGGCGCATAACAAGAAAGCATATTTTTGATGACGGAACTAGAGATGCTAACTTGTCTTGTGAAAATGAGTTGAGACGAAAGCTGTTTTCTTCGTTAGATAGAGTTATTGCAGAAATTCGTGAGCGTTTTCAACAGCTACAGAATTTAACGGATAAGTTTGCTTATCTAACACCGGCTATATTATTAGATCCAGACAACACTGAATGTAATCTAGACTACGCATCTGACGAAATTGACGAGCAGGATTTCAAGCTGGAAAGACTTCGACTGCGGACTTTCGTTGTTGCTACAGGCAACGAAAATGAATTGATTAATGCAGACTCACTTGAGTTATTTAAATTTATTGTTAAATCCAAGCTGGAAGATACTCTGCCCAATATTTTAATAATGTTCCGAATATTTTTCACAGTTGCTATAAGCAATGCCAGCTGTGAGAGAAGTTTTTCAAAATTGAAATTGATTAAAAATTATTTAAGATCGACAATGAGTACTCTAAGACTAACTAATTTGGCTATTTTGTCTATTAAGCAAGAGGTGTGTGATGCGATAGACATTGACGGTGCAATAAAAGACTTTGCTCTTAAAAAAAGTAGACGTATAAATTTTTAATTAAAGACGGAAATTTTGTTTTGTTTTTTTAAGAAATACTCATATTACTTTTCAATTAAAATAAAAATGTTATATAATAGTATCGTTCTAGTTCTAAATAAAAATTGATTTTATTTAACTTGTCGATCCTCAAGGTGTACCTAATCTTAAGTGATAGGTACCTAAGTTAAATCAATGTATCTAATTGGTTAAAGTAAAAGAATTTTTGTATTAATAAACGTGATTGTAAAACTTAGATAAACTGTTTTTTATTTAAAATCTAGCCTGTATAATACAAAATAATGATGACTGTTCTCTCCGAAAAGTTCTCTATAATTAATGTATGTAATGCATAGTATACATTAAAATAAAATACCTAAATAAGAGGGCGGCAAAATAGGGAACATTCACGTATTTTTTTTTTGACGTAAATTAATCATTTACCTCTCTATATCGTAGAAAAAAATATTAATAGGCTTGAAAAGATTCTAGTTTTTTTTCAAAGTGAAAATTAAAACATTGAGTAAATTTGACCCGTTTAAACACCGCCATTTTGCGCGCGCTTTGCGTGACGTTAAATGATACATCCAGTGAATGTTTACTATGAACTTTTTAGCAATTTCATAGATATTTTAAGTTTTAATTGCTTTACAAGTCATGGAAGAAGATAAAAATCATCTTACGAGTATTATATAGTACCGGAGTGCAAAAATAGTATTAGAAAAACACCCGACAAAGTGTTTTTTGTATTCCAAGAGATGCGAAAATACAAAAACAATGATGTACGGTAATTAAAAGGGATAATATATGTACTAAATCGTGTTTATATGGTTGTGAAGATCAATTTAACGTAAGTATACTTTATTTATAATAAGTTTAATCTAATAGTTTAAATTTATAGTAAGTATTAAACATTAGAAAATTTGAGTTTAAAATTAACCTAACCTATCTTACAAATTTCAGTATAACTTTCTATAAAAACCGTAATCTTTTTTTGTTTTACGCAATTTTTATGGTCTGTCGATTTATTTCAGGTTAAGGAAGATACAGCAAATTGTATTGAATATAATATGTGTAACGAAACAACAAGGAGAAAGATGTAATCTAAGTTTGAAGAAAGGAGTTGTTCCTTATATATTTTTGTGGCAAAAACAACAGCTGATAGAATGAGAATGTGCATAGTCAAAAGGCAAAGATTGACATCGGTTAATGAAGCCTTTTAAGAGTTAGCTATCAAAAGTAGTGTTTAAAAAAATTGGTGACCTTTACGAAGAAGTGATATAGGTAGTAAGTCCTAGTACTGCCCATACAAATGTCTGTGATATTAATCAGCCAAGACTCAGTACTTCTCCTATTGAATGTGATGATCATAAGGCAGAGCCTTGCTTTTCGCATATTAAAGATAAATTTCCAAGTGACTAAGCTGTGCAAGTTAATATTAAACCGAAGTATGGAAGTAAAGGTGTCAATGTAAATATACCTGCTGAAAAACAAAATGTAGCATTGTCACCATTTCCTCATTTAACACACAACATTGTTACACAACAGTTTTAAAAGTAAAACTATCTGTTTTAAAAAGAAAATTGTTTACTGAAAACACAGCTGATAATACTTCTATAGCATCTTATATCTTCTATATCTGCTGATTATCAACCAAGTTATTTATCTGAGTCAAGTGAAGTGAAAAATGATTCAGAGGCAGAAACATTTTAAAAATGTATTGTGTAGTAGCATGCTAAATGCTATTCAAAAAGAGTTTGTAGGTATTTGTTTTGTTAGAGTTGTTTGAGTATTTAGAAAATGTTTTTAAGATTACCTAAACAATTGTATCATTTAATAAAACCTTTAAGCACGAAAATATACGTTTAAATTATTTATTTTTCTCAGTCACACTGATACCACAGTATGAACTTAAACGCCGATATATTGAATGGTGTGTCAAATGACGTCACATTTCCTTTCGACCAATGGTGGCGCGTTTTGGAATTTTGAATTTCGCTCCCTAAATTTACACTTTTCATAAATTATTTTATGGCCTTAAATGATTAGTAAATTAAAAAAAAATGACTTTATTATAATAAGATGATAAAAAGTAATCGAAAAAAAAAATATTTGAGACCATTTAAATTTTTTTGCATGTTCCCTATTGTCTTCCGCCCCGGGCAGCCGACACTCACGCTACGCCACTGGAGCGACAAACCCGATATTATCCACTCCCAGAATTGTATTGTGCTATGTTAATATTTTTTTGAAGTAGTATAAACATTTTTTTATTAAATAAATATTCAATTTTGACAAACAGTTGGTGTAAACATAAAATATAGAAAATAAACAAATCAAAAACTTACCCACTATTATGTGAACGCTGAGAATTGGTTATACCTACGTTATCGGTCTCCACAGGTTATATTATTATTTATTGTTATTCGTTACGTCAATTATTATGTCATGCCTTCAATCAATCTATCAGTGTCAACTGTCATACCAGTTGTAAACCGTGTACTTCAATTTACAATCACCAATTCACTAAGCGAAATGAAAGGTTTCTACTGAGAGTTAAGTCTAACATACAATCATTTTGCCATTAGAAACTTTATTACGCTCACCTTGACTAGACGTAGCCTTGAGAGTGGTGATAGTTTATGTTAGAAATATATTCTTATTTATAATTTTTCGTTATGGCTGAGAACAATGAAACGTTGTTGAAAAAAATACAGGAGCAAGGAGATTTCGTAAGAAAATTGAAAGCAGAAAAGGAATCTAGTGAAAAGGTGAGTTGATATTTTATTTATTAAATCGAACTGCATTCTGTGCAATTCAAGATATGTTAAACAATGACTTTGACATTGCATCATGCTGACCACATCATTATATGAGACATTATTTTATAGGTTAAACACGAACTTTCCTTTCAAGATCTCGGGGAATTAAATAAATACCTCTCCCAATGTAGTTACATCAATGGTTTTACGCCTAGTAAATTCGATATAGAAATTCATACTAACCTAAAAAACAATGATTTCGACCAATACCCTTACGTAAAGAGATGGTGGTACCATATGCGGAGTTTTAGTGACTCTGAAATAACGCTACTTCCTGTTATAAAACCCCCTGATGCTGTAAATTATTTATTATATGATAGAAAGAAAAACTATGACCAAGAGGTTTGTAATATTGTAAGCTGAAAGTTACTGTTGTATTTTTATTATTTGTACTATATTTCTGAGTTATTTGAATCTCCACATATGGTTCCTTTGTTGCCACTAAATAACATATATATAAGTATTTTAAATTAGGAACTAAAAAGTATTATATTTCCGGAACCAGTGGTGACGAGGAATCATATTGGATTGAAGTTTGAAAGTTAATTGAAAAATTTATAAAGCATTAAGAGTAGTAGATAATCATGCAAAAATGATAAGGTTACATAAACTGGCTTGGAGAAGAAATTTCGCAAAAACTATTTCAACATCATCTTATTGCAAGGTATTGGTTAGCTCTCGCTTTTTTAGTTCATGTTTGCCCTCACTTTATTTAGAAAAAGTAGAAGCACTTACTAAATATGTCGTAACAAAATACAAAAAGTAGTTTTGTAATTAAATACTGATGTTGCAGATTAAGGAAGAAGTATCTAAGCTGTTATCATTAAAGGCACAGCTCAGCAATGCCCAGGTTGATGTCGCTCCACAGAAGTTTGTCCTTAAAACCCCTAAAGGCACAAGGGACTACAACCCCCAGCAGATGGCAATCAGGAATAATGTGCTGCAGAAAATTATTACAGTTTTCAAGAAACATGGAGCAGAATGTATTGATACTCCAGTCTTTGAACTAAAGGTGTGTTTTAAAATTAATATCTCTTTCAAAACAATTATCAAAAATATTTATTTATTATATACATAGACAAATTAATTTATGAAAATATAATTCTGTTAATTTTCTTCACAGGAAGTCTTAACTGGCAAATATGGAGAGGATTCCAAATTGATTTATGATTTAAAAGACCAAGGTGGAGAAATTCTTTCTCTAAGATATGATCTAACAGTTCCATTGGCAAGATACTTGGCAATGAATAAGATTAATAATCTAAAGAGATACCACATTGCTAAAGTATACAGAAGAGACAACCCTGCCATGACCAGAGGACGATATCGAGAATTTTATCAATGTGTAAGTATATATATAAAGGAATTATATTTATTATTAAAAGAAAACCAATTTTCGGGGTGCAAATATTTAAATAAAAAAAAATATAGTCAAATATAAAATATACAAGTTCTCATAATTGCAAGTAAAATAAATAACTTAAAAAAATTAATCCAGTAATTCCTTTTTAATAACTCTCATATTTTTAAATATTCCAGGATTTTGATATTGCCGGTCAATTTGATCCAATGGTGCCAGATGCAGAATGTCTGAAGGTTGTTACGGAGATATTGGATTCTTTAGATATTGGGAAGTACATATTAAAAGTAAATCACAGAAGACTTCTTGATGGCATGTTTGAAGCCTGTGGAGTTCCTGCCGACAAGTTCCGCTCTACTTGTTCCACTGTCGACAAACTTGATAAGGTATTATATCTGGGTTATTGTTAAGTGAAATCTAGTTTAAAAGCAAAAGTTGTGTTATAATTATCGTATTCAAGTTATTATATTTAAATTACGGGATTAATTGTTTAAAAAAAATCTTTAGTAATAAGTATGAAAAATTTTTCAATGATTAAAAATGTTTCATACTTATTACCTGTTTGGTCTAAATAAAATACGGTTTTTAGGAAAACACGCATACATAGTTTAGAAGCACGAACATGACTTTGAAAACTGTTTTGGCGACCTTCACTTAGCTAATCTATTCTGACAACAAGCATGAACAAGTAACTTAAGTGTTTCTTCATACACACCATTTTCAAAGATTTTTGTAAACAATTAATTTCGTAATTACTTGATGTATCGAGATTTTATTTCTGGAAAAAGTTTGGAAATATTTTTCCATATTTTCAATAAACTTGCCTATACTCAATATAAGTTTATTTCAATGTACTAAAAATATAGACAAGATTTTTCTATAACATTTTGGAAATTAATTTACTATTTCTTAAATATAATTTTCAGTCCCCATGGGAAGAAGTACGAACTGAAATGATAAATGAAAAAGGAGTGAGCCCAGAAGCAGCCGACCGTATTGGAGAGTACGTTAGATTGAATGGTAGCAGTGAACTGGTTGATATGTTGCTCAAAGATGAGAAACTATCAAAAACTAAAGGTGCTGTGGAAGGTCTTGAAGGAATTAAACTATTGCTAGAGTATTGTGAACTTTATGGCATTAAAGATAAGATCCTTTTCGATTTAAGCCTTGCAAGAGGTCTTGATTATTACACTGGTATTATTTATGAAGCAGTATTGACTGGTAAGTGTTATTTTTAATGTTTTCTTTTAATTATTTTCAACTAGTAATTACTTGATGTGTCATATACATATATATATATATATATGACACATTAAGTTATATATGTAACTGAATTTAAAAAGGCAAAGGTTTTTATAAAATTGGAAGTTTGTAAATTTTTGTGTGTAATTAATTAAAATATTCATGAGTAATAAAACGACCGCCCCGTTGGCCGAGTGGTTAACGCGATTACTAACGTAACCTAACGCAGAGGGGTGTTGGCTCGATTCCCGGCAAGGACAGGCATGTGATGAGCATAGATGTTTGTATTTCTGGATTTGGTTGTTTGTTAAATATATTCTTAGTATTTATAATCTGTATTTTTATGTATTTGTATTGTTGTCTAAAACTTTACAAAATAATTATAAGCAAATAATTTCCTTATTTAGGGGCTAGGTTAATATGTGTAATTTGTCTCGTGCTAATATTATTAATAAACAAAATATATATCTTTTTAGAACCAGTTAAAATTAGTAACGAAGATCAAGCAGTGGGTTCGATAGCAGGCGGAGGCAGATATGATAACCTTGTAGGCATGTTTGATTCAAAACACAAACAGGTATGTCTATCAATACTTCTTATTATCAATATTATACATTTTGTTATGTAAAATATTTGTGTTGCATTAAAAAAAAAAAATTGATTCTCTCTTATGTTTATATTGCATAATCCGGACAAAATTACACATAATAGTTAATATATATGTTTATTTTGTGTGTATTGATAGAAAAACAAAACTTATCGATTAAACATATAAAATATATCAAATGTATTTAAAAGCATAATTATTTTATTATTTGTTTAGTATACTAGTAGAGGAACATATACTTTTATAATATTTACTTGAATGTAATGTTTGGTGGTCGGTAACTGTAGTGTCACAGCAAATTGATCTAGCTTTGATCGTGTCTAGAATATTAAAAACCTAACAGCGTTATAAATGATTGCATGTAGAATAACAGTAATCACATTCCACACGAGATAGAAAGCTTTCCAATGCCAACGCGTCCGGAACATTTTAAAAAATAAAAAATCTAATATGTATTATATTTTAGCACTGCATTATATATTTTTTAATTACATTTTTTTTTATTATAAAATTACCGATTTAATTTGCATTCATTGGATCACTTTTTCATATTTTTTTTGATTTTATTAACAGGGTCTTCGTCTTTCTAAATGCGCATATAAATACGCGAGTTAATGGTTCCGCGATATTTTTTTCGTTAATTTTTTTATTTAAATGTGAAGTACCAGTACTCTTTACTAATTATTTTATAATGTGTTATCGCAGGTGCCGTGTGTAGGTATCAGTGTGGGCGTGGAGCGCGTGTTCTCAGTGTTGGAGGCGCGTGTGAGTGCGGGCGCACTGCGCGTGCGCGGCTCCGACGTGGAGGTGTACGTGGCGTCCGCGCAGAAGGACTTCCTGCGCACGCGCATGGCGCTGTGCGCTGAACTGTGGGACGCCGGGATTAAGGTGGGCTCTCTTACATATGTTACATCTCTTGTATTCTATTTTTATTAGTTTCCTTGTTATTATATTTAGTCATAGTTTAAATTATTTTAATAAATAGTAAACTACTAATTTACTCTACCAGACGAGGTATACTTTACCAGAATAGTAAACAACTAATTTAGTCTACCTCTTTTTATAAAATCCATGTTAACTTTGAGTTGAAAAATATACTTCTTCAACAAATACTAATAATATAGAAAAGATTGTAATTTTTTATTATATGGTTAATTGACTATAACTAGAATTATAATTAATACTTTACTAATACATACTTAAACTACTACATTAAAAGCAATAAATTTTTATACTTGCAGGCTGAACAGTCATACAAAAAGAATCCCAAAATGCTAAATCAGCTGCAACACTGTGAGGAGACTGGTATCCCTATAGCCGTAATTTTGGGAGAATCTGAACTAAAACGTGGCCTGGTTAAGATCCGTAACATCGAGACCAGACAAGAGGAAGAAGTCCCAAGAGAGAAACTCGTTGAGGAACTACGGTCTAGAATACAATTATTGAACATTAAGGAAGTTAATGGATTTACTCCGAAGTAAACAGTATTGTACAAAATTCATAGTTTTTGTTATAATAATACATATTTTGTTTTTGTGATAATATAATTGTTTTCATACTTAAGTGGCATTTGAGATATCTTATACATATTTCATATTTCTTTTTTAATAACTACATACTAATAGAAATATCTTCATGTTAAGTTCTCGTAAGTATTTATTATAGTGGTTATTTTATATAGACTTTGTCTATGGTTTTGTTACCTTGAAAATTACCCAAACTGAAACGTGTTGTCCGAAATATATGTTAACCATCTTTTTTTAATAAATATTTCTTGAATATTTAGTTTTATTTTATTTAAGTTATCTTATGAAGACGTTTTATAATTTTTAAGGGTAATCTTAGTTTTATACCTTTTAAGTGTAATCTGTGTAGTAGTATAAATACAAGTATTTGATAATTATTACTTTGAATTCAGGTTCGTTTTTTGTAAATAAAACAGAGTAGAATGTAATTCGAATTTGATATCCGCACTTTCGCAGTTCAATATAAAAGAAATAAGAAATGTCTTGATGATCACATGTAATGTTCGACCGAGGTGGAACCGAGGATGGACTTTCGTCCCGCTGCGCAAGACGAGGTTGCCGCTTTCCGCCTTCGTCGGACAGAAAAATAGCTTACACACCTCGGGAAGTAAAATAAAAAAGCCTCAAATCACATGTTAGTTAGTCCACCTCGGTTGACAATTACATGTGACTGTGACAGTGACATTTCTTATTTTTCCTCCCTATATGTGTAATATACTATTATTACATTTAATCAACATAAGTTTAGTCAAATATTCTATTTTTGTTATAGTACAGATATTTGATAGTTAATCTTATGTATCTCCACCGCGAATGCAAATAAAAATATAAATTTCTTCTTCTCTGTTTCACAACTGACAGTTTTAAACTATTATAAAAACTATAAAGACACATTCTAATATCGATTACCTATTATGCATTTTGTATAGACGAAAGGATTTTTTTAAAATTAAAACAATATTTTTATATACAGGGTTATTTGTAATTTGTAAATGCTTGTTTAAGATAAACAAGCGTTTAATAATACTTATATATATAATTATTATCACACAGTATTTGTATAGCACTTGTAATAATAATAATATCACAGGACAATAACACACTGATTTACCCCTTAACTTGTCAATTGGTAATTATAATCTTAGAGAACAGCGTATTGGGATTCAAACCCTTATCATCTCGTCGGATCTGAAGATCTTTTCGATATTTTACTCGGATATAGATGTATTTATCGTTTTAGTTTTTCATTATATCCGTCTTTTAATCAAGCTATTTCTACAGTTTTCCAAAAATCCTCATAAATGTAAGAGTGCGCTTTAACATTTCCATATAAACGACGATAAAAAGATTCGGCAGATTAAAAATATATGTTAAGAATAAAAGTGATGACTTTTACTCTTAACATATATTTTTATAAGCAATATTTTTATCAAGTATTAGATTCTTATGTATTAAATCATAGGCACCTTTTCTGTATAAACACAAGAATCTCCATAATACAGTTTAAAAAAATGACAGGTTTGGTTATCAAAGACATTATTTTGAATTCTAATTTTATTTATATATAGATATCTAATATTGAGTCCGCATTGTGAAAGTGGCTGGTGTAACCTGTAAAAATAAACAAACAAATATTGTAAAGTTACGATAATTCAAGTCATTGAAATGTGAATGAACTGATTCAAAATGCTAGTAGGTAGGTATATTTATTCAAAGAAGTTTCACATTTAGTTTCAATAGTTGGATTACATGCGTTTTCTATAGTTTCTCTAATAGTTTAAAACTATCAGATGTTGTTACGTAGATGCACCAAAGGTCGATAAAGATGTACCAAAAGTTCTAACACATAAGTAGGTACTACTATTTTTATATTGTATGTTTGTAAACGTAAGTACTGATAATTAATTATTTGACAGTTAATTTACTTGAATTAAATTCACCTCGATCGGATAAATTATTTACTACTCTACTCTTATACTCTTTTTTCAAAACCGTGGTGTCACGGACAAGCTTTCCGCATTGTTCAACCATTGTTTCTGGCTGTGGTTCCTGCCATTGTGCTCTAATTCACCGCGAAGTTCATCTACGATCAATATAAAACTATTGGTGTTTCATTATTGCTTATTTTGAAGTCGGTAGTTACTGTGATAACATTTACCATAAAGAGCGATGAAATGAATTCCAAATTCAGGCGATATTTAACTTTTTGGACGTATGTTTGCTTGATCATATCAGAAATTAGTGCTTCAACGCTTAAAGAAGCACTGGAAGAACATCTTAAAGATATAGCTCATAATGACAATTCTGAAACAATTAAACTGGCCAAAGAGAAAGCAGAAAAGGATCATCATGTCAATAGTGAAATAAAAGACAGTCATTCCAATCAATATTCAAAAGAGAATGATGATTCGAAATTCCTGAAGAAAGATCAGGAATCCAAAATCACATCTGATAAGGATTCTTATGGTGGATATAATACCAAGCAGGATAAATCAGAAGATAGCCAATCTAACGGGTTTAAGACAGGACACAAAAAAGGTCACCACAAACAAGGCTTTCAAAATTCTTATCACAAGGACGAATCTTCAAACAAAAGTACTTATTTTGATGACTCCAACGATGAGGGGGATCGAGCTGGTTACAACAATAGAGTCAATAATTACGATAATCATGGAGGCAGAAGTTACGAAGGGTCACATAATAACGGTCAAGAATATCTGCGTAATAACTACCATGGAGGAGGACATTCTAGGTATGGGGACATTGGTGATAAACACATCAACCATCAAGACCACGGAAAGAAACATTATTTAGACAATATTGAGCGCTACAATAAACATGGTAACGATCACGGATCTTATGACAGAGGGAAAATTCACGACCGATATGACCACCACGAACCTGTTCATCACGATCGTGGTTGGGATTGGCAAGTAAATAGAAATGATTGGAATCAACCCAAATGGGAACAACCCAAATGGGAACAGAGCCCTGGATGGGAACAAAGCCCTGGATGGGAACAAAGCCCTGGATGGGAAAGAGACTATAGCAGACCCGGTTATTACGATAATCATGGAATACGCCACGGTGGAGGGTATGGGTCTGGTCCCAATCATGGATTTGGCTATCGTTATGGAGAATCGAGGACCGATCCAGTAGCAGATATACCAAACCACCCACCTGTAGTTGCCCGTAGAAAGCAAACTATAACGATTTACGAAGATCCAAGATATAACAAAGAAAAAAGTCAAGTTAGGAGAGAGGAAGGGGATTTTATTGAACTTGATTATCAACCCAGTAGCCGAAGATATGCCAGCTATGATGACACATATTATTCAAGCGCTCCAGCTCAAGAAAGAAGTCGTGCAGAAGCGAGCGAAATTAACAAACTGGTGTATAATTATAGACGACAATAAATTCGTTTTTTACTGTATCAAATTTTTAGATATTTAAATATTACGGGTAATAAGTGCAACTAATTAGAAATTTATTTTAACTTTTATATAATAATTGTGATTACAGATATTATTAATATTCTTAATTAATACTATATTATATGACTAGTTGGAGAAATATATAAGACCGAACATTTTATAGAAAAACGTACCCATACTAAATAATATTGAGATCGAAATCACATAACCTACATTATAGATATTTAATATCTGGTGAACATATTGAATATTTGCTGATATTCAGTCATCCGTGTATCTCAAATACAGGTACTTTGAAGAGAATATTCCTCAGGGCAATTACGTGACGGACGGTCAGCCGGGTGGCATATTTCAATATGCTACATCTGCCATAGATGAGCGAATCGGGCTTTGGTCCGTGACGAATGCGTGCAAAATCGGGGTCGACGGTCCCGAGACCCAATATTGGAACTTGGAATCAAGTGAAAATACATTTGGATCAATAATAAAATACTCTTCACACGGATGACAATAATTTAATTCAAGTTTCCGCTTTGCTTTATTAGTTATTACCCTCGGCTTTAATTAAAGGTAGTCGCTATAACACTAACCACTGATATTTTTCAGTACTTTTATTTGTAATTTAAATTTCGCAACCCTTCGTAGTGGTATAGGGGAATAAACTAATTTAAACGGTAAGCTCTCGTAAACGACCTTTTATAATATGTATGGTTAAATGACATTTTGAAATGGGATGCCAGTGTGAAATATTATTATTATTAAATAGCTAAGGAATGGTAAATAAATACTTGGATACGTTTTCTTCTTATTTCTTATATTAGGTACATTTATTTTATTTAATCAAGATCTTGATTTCACTCAAACAATATTGTAGAAATAAAATAAAACAATATGTTAGAAAACATTAAGAAATGAATATCTTTTAGTATCTACCTAATACTTAAACTATTAACTAACATATTAGTTAGTTCTTAATTAGGTAAGGTAGATAGTTATCAAGTTATAGGTATTTTTTCATTTACTTAATAAAGATATTTAAAGATACATTAATTAAGTAATTCGTTAACGTATGTGGTTCTTCCATCTTTATTTACCAAAAACGAATTACTATTAATTATAGGACTATTAATCATGATTTAAATCATTTACATATAATCAGATTTAAATCAATCATCCCGTTAAAATATTAATATTCACGAGTAAAAGTTAGTAAAGGATATGCATATTGCCAGCCAATCTGCAATTTTAAACACAACCTCTTAAATTTACTTTGTCATGAATGAGTAGTATCAAGGCTATGGTATTAATTTAAAATTTCGTAAATCAAAGGTTGAATTTTAATATATGTAAAATATTTTGAAAACACCTTATCTGTCTGGTGTTTATTCATAAGTTTATTGCCAGTAATTTTAATCATCTTATTAATCACAGTTGTGTATTTTTATTGTACTTGCTAACGACTAAGAGCACTAAAGCAATTTCAAATCGGCGGCCAAATAACATGCCAATAATCGTTAGCAGCGATTGGAAAACAAAACTGTCATTATAGGATATTATTGTGGGTGTTTTGTCCCTTTTTCTCTTGTGTGGACATGTTATTCCTTTTCACTCGTCTCGAAAGGGGAGGGCGATAAAGTGACATTACTTAAACGAACTTTCGATGGGCTAATTCGTTTAGGGTTGGCACTATTCTTAGTTGTCTAGTGGGTAATTTTCCGATTAATGGAAAACCGAAAAACATTATTAAACTATGAATAAATAAGTAAGTAAGAATAACGAAACGAAATACTTAATAACAAATGATAATTTGAAAGTAATCAGCATATTAATTTAAATGATACTTAAAAATATTTATCACTTAATATTTTTTTATTTTTGATTCATATTTGGTTTAAAAATTAGCAAAAACCATATCAATTGGCGTTAAAACCGCATTACAGAGCGGAAACTTATTTCATAAGCAATCGCCTCATCTCCCTGTCTCGATTCCCGACAGAACAATGAAGTCGCAACTCCCTTATCTCGACTTTGTTTATTGTCTGAAGTTAGCTGGATGGCCGTTTTGTTACAGATTCCCCGACAACTCAGTTTAGATGAACAAGTTGCTTGTTTCTTTGGCGATACCGTTTATATTGTGCGAGTCTGTAAAGTTTTGTAGGCCTCCAATAAAAATGTTTAGTAACGGTTTTTGTAAGTGATAGGAATAAAGTTTTGCTTTTTATATCAATAAATATCTTTCGAAAGAGGTTGCGATAGAGGATGACATTGACAGTTTTATCAACTTTGCTGTATTTACTGATATTTCAGATTATTTTATTATTAAATTTATTTATATTACACTATTTTTATTTTCATAACTCAGTTCGATAATTTTATGGAAATATGTATTGGGGCAATTTAATGCTTAAAAATATTCCTCTACGTTTTTTTATTTCATATTGTATTTCATTTCATAGGTAATTAATTATTTCTAAATTATAAATATCGTGCCTATTTTTATTTATAATATCCTCTTTTGAACAATACATTTTGTATGTTATACTTATAATAATTTCGCTATGGTATATCAAAAGTATTATATCTATATGTGTACAAGTTATATTTCAACCATCGTAACATAAACGTCTTAATCAAACGATCGTAACAACATCGAATAGTCTTAAACTAAATCCCATTTTATAAGTCGTTTTCAGAAGGGGTACTCGTTCAACCGTGACGAATGCGCTGTTTCTAACTAATTGCTATGAAATGAACATCTCCCAAGGGATTTATCCCCGATTTTGTATAATAACAAATCGTCCAAGCTGTAGCTTTCATACCATCTACAATCTCATCAAAACCATTCTTGATTCTCATTGACAGCCTATTAATATTCAAAAGATAATTTGTATACATCTTACAAGAATCGTGTTTTAGTTAAGATTTTATTGAATAGAAAATATCGTACGTTTGTTTAATTTTATTTCAAAATAAAGTTATTTAAATAAAGATATATATTATAATAGTAAGGAGGCAATATTTACACATAAAATCGTCCAGCTATCTCAATTACTTGATCGGCGGTCAATTTTACACACAAAATCTTTTTTGGGCTAAGAATACCTAATTATTACAATACAATAAAACGGCTGAACAGATTTTTATGACAATTGGTTTGATTCCTTACTACGTAAGTCAGATAGACTACTTTTCACTTGGAATTGATTTTGATTTTTACAGAAAAAAAATATAAAAATTGTTTTAGGCTAAATTTACTATGGAACGATATACGCTTGTATACATTATATAATATTTGTATAATATTTCAGCAGACAAAGTCGTTTGCAACAGTTTGTATTAAAACATTGTTAAGTATTTAACCTTTATTAACACCAAGCTTCACGAATGAACTTTTTTGAACTAACATAGGTACTAACTTGTAATTAACTGAGCTCAGGTTGGTAACTGGGAATTTTAAATAACATTATAATATTCAAATACGTAATTTATAAAAATAATTTATTTTGTATGAGGAAAATAATATTGTGAAAGGAGTGCTTTTTAACTTAAGTACCTAGCTCCTTCAGAAAATTGAATTAAAAATATTGTATGGTTTCACATTTGTAAAGTTTCCTATTATACTTTAAAAAAATAGGTACTGTGGAAAAGAACAAAGGACAACATTTATTAAGTTTCTAGATTTTTAATTAAAGAGGTTTTATTTAAAATTAGCTTATTAAAAAACTTTTAAGGTTTTCAGCGTAAATTCTTGTAGATTATCGAGAGCTTTTAGTTAACGTATATAAAACACCTTCACCCTTACCTACAAATAATATATATACAGGATAGGATCAGGCTTGGATAGATTAAATAAACCACAAATTGATTTTATTACATCAATTCGAAGTATACCTAAATTAGTAATTCAAAGAACAAATCGATTATTCGTAGCAATTAACAGGTATAACCAGACCAATACATAGTCGTTCATAAGTTACGAGGAATTGTTTGCGTCTAGCGCGGCGCAATATATTCAACAAACAGCCGTCAGGTAAGTTTACCACTTGCAACCCTTGTGTGCAGTTTTGCTTATTAACGAAACCAACATGGACGCTTGATAAGATTTGGGTTTGTCTTGCTTGGCATTCGTGCCTTGAGGCACTTCCAGAGTATTTGGAGTTGAGGCCACTATGAAATACAGAGAACGTATTCTCTACCTCATATGTGATATAGATTTATTTATAATAAGAATGAATTTCAAAAGATTGTACTAATTACATAAAGGTGTTATACAAATATTTTTATTTGTCAAAGCTGTCACCAGCTCGGAAAAACCAAATTGTCACAGGCTTAAAAAGTATTGCCGACAAAAATTTGGGATTGTCATGTTTTTTTTATTCATAGATGTACCCAATAAATAGTTCATTATTGTAGTTTCGTCAATGGAATGAATGAATGGCGTAGTTAAAGTACTTCAACAGTAGTTTTGTACATAATAAAATAATGTAGAGCAACTTTCAGGTCGCCTCAAACACAAATTTCCTTACAGCTAGCGGAACTACCGAGTGGATATCTACGTACCTCACCTTTATTATAAACTAATACTCATATTCTATATATTATAAAGATAAGAAACAAGATATATTCCTTTTTTTATCTTACATCGAATACACTAAATATATTCT
The DNA here is from genome assembly GCA_959347405.1 of Napeogenes sylphis. Classification (NCBI taxonomy): domain Eukaryota; kingdom Metazoa; phylum Arthropoda; class Insecta; order Lepidoptera; family Nymphalidae; genus Napeogenes; species Napeogenes sylphis. The sequence goes on along the minus strand of OY365779.1, from coordinate 33,998,902 downwards.
GAACTCGTATTCTAATTGACTGAATACTTTTATACCAAGAATAAATTATCTATATCATAATTCTGAAATAGAATTCCATATAACTAACATTAAGAATATCAAAATTGTACAGAGCCAATTATGCAGGATTTGGTGAAGTTTAAGCCGCCACTGGGAAGGCTTAGCCGCGTCGTGTTATCTTTACAAAGTTAGAAATTTGTTAACGCCGGCGGCTTCTCATAAAATATAAGCAAGACTTGCTTTGTATCGCTCCAGCGTGACAATGAACTGATATAATCTTACTTAAATAATCCTAAGGTTTTCATATATCAGTAACTTATACACATCCAAGAACGTTAAGATTATCTTAACGTCTTTGTAGGTGTGTGTGTGCGCTAGGGAATTGATAGGTTTTTTTATTCTAATAGTTCTTTCCATTCTATAAAGAAATGTTTTTATAACTATTCAATTCGAATACCTATAGAATATTTAGCTAAGATGTTCTGTTTTAACAAATTGATTGCAATCAATGAAGATAAGATTAAAAACAAATCGTAGATAAACTTTAAATAAGTAATTTAGCTTTTGGAATTATTTAATACGATAAACTATTTCAATCTACGCAAATGTAGAATTTATTGAATTTAGGATTAATTATTAATCAGCCATTACCGTACCAACATTGGATTGAGTTGGACGTTCGAATATAAGTTGGTTTTACAAAACAAATGAAACTGGAATGTCATAAACGGTAGCAATGCAATTAATAAAATCGGTCCAAATGCCGCTACCGTTGCAATTATTTTAATTATATCATAATGTTATGATCTAAAATTAAATTTAAACCCTTTTGCGCGCGAAGATATCAAGTTGAGCTCAGAATAAATGCGGCAATTTCTCATTTTAACCGAAGCAAAACTTAATAACCCTACTGGAAACGCAATAATTACGAGCGTTCAGTGCGAGATTCGGGAGAAATAAATGAGGACTATTAAGATACTCGCGTTTGGATGTTTCACTCCCCTCGAAGAAGACGTTTGCGAACGGTTGCGGAACGTTCCCACGCTACACAATCAAAGAAAAAACTTGCTTTGTCTCTGAGAGGATGGTATTGACCAAAATATGCACCTATATATTATGAGTATAATGTTTTTATTATTAACATTACATATATATTTTTTATTAAATTTATAATCCGTAATATACACTCAATAATCTCGTGTCAATCGTGTAAATATTACACCTGTGAAAACTGTCGTAAATATTAAAATAAATAAAAATACCATCTCTATGTTGAATATTCTTTGAGCTGACAAATTACCACCGTTGGGGCGATCCACACGTTTGTTTTTGTTGAAGGTGTATTTTTGGTGAAGACTAATGTGCAATGTGCCTAATCACCTGAACTGCCTATTTATCTTCTATATGCGTGTTACACACACACAGGCACTTACAGTTGTAGATATACGATTATACCTATTTAAGTTTAATTACTATACCATAGACACTTACTTAAAAAATATACATATAGTTATAATTAAATACGTGTTATAAAAGTATTTTTGAACAATTTGTGTCTATATATATAATTGTACTTGAATTGAACCTGCGACTTTTCGTTTACCACTCTATTATTATGTCATTTCAACTATCGTGTCTAACCTAAAAGTATTCTGACAGCTCTTACTAATTACCCGTCCTGAAAACCTCTAATCTTATAGATAGTTTAATTCACTTATACTATAACTTATATAGTAACTAAAGTTATATAACTAAACTAAACTTTTATAGCAAGTAAAGTATACACTTGAAAAATCAGTTTTATCTTTACATCTTTGATTTTAAAAACCAGCCCACATTGTAAATATATTTTAGATAGAATGAAAACGTGAATACAAACGCACAAAGCGTGTTGACACCGCGGTTGCGACGCTGTCGACGCAGACGCGACCCGCTTGCCACATACCTCAACTATTGGCAAATCCTATTTGCTTTTATTTGAATAGTGATGTCCTTATGACTATCGATAAAAATAAAATATAGATATTTATCACTTTACTTCTTAACTCATAATTCAAGGGAAAATTTATTAGCAACGGTAAACGGTATGAATACCCTTTTTTATTAAATATTTAACTTTATTTTATATTTATGTATGTTGAGACGTGACTATTACTTTTTTCTAAAGTCTTATAGTTTAAATTGAAAATATCGATATTTATTGTTTCGCTATAAACTCAATGCCCTCATCCCCATCACATCAGATCACGGTGCGTTGCGCGTACAAAACGTGAGATTTTTTCACAATACCCCTACAATTGTATTTGAAAATTATTCTAAAATGATACGAATTTTAGGAATTTGTATATTAAAGTTATCAGCATACAGCCATATGTAATTAAGATTATAATAAATCAGTCATTTAATATTGCTCATTCAAATTTGTTTCAAAAAAAGTATATTTTATAATTAACAAGTATATATAATACTTACTGCTATTTAATTTGGATGTATGTTGTGTATGAGATCTTTGGTTTTTCTTTGAGTATAACTGAGAATAATACCCAAATTTATCTCCATTTTGTATTTCTTATGCTCTGTTTTGTGTAACGGAAGTGCGTGAAGATTCGCTGTACTAAATTATTCATACTGTATACGTGTTCATGTGTTTCCTTAACTTTAGCGTAAACAAGTATCTGACTTCGATGTTTTGCTTTTATTAATAATAAAATAAAAACTTCACCATGTATTTGTTACCTTAAAAATAAAGCCAGGTTTCATATTAGAAGTAGATCTTGAAATTTGGTTTGACATCCGGTTTCTTGTCTGATTAAAAGTAATAATAATTAATAATTTCCTGCCAAAAACGAAATTAATTTTATTAATGGCGTGATAGAAAACCGATCACAATTATGGATAATTCTGCTTATCAAAAATAAACCAATTCGCAGGGATTCGAACCCACAACCTCAAGAAACGGACGGTATTTAAAATGTTTATACAAATTTTCAAACAATATTTACATTATTCTTCCAAAACACACAGCGATAATCAGCAAAAAAGGGATACAAGTACAATCACTACAAACAAACTGATTTCACAAAAACACTTTTCAGGTAAAGACGTGAACTAAAATCAAAACCAGATTACACGGGTGTCAAGCGCCCGCAAGCCGCAACAAAATGGCCGTAATGTTTTATAGCGGCAATCGGTGCCAGTAACATTGGAGATAGTCCTCCCGCCAACAATTAAACCGACTTGATAAAGCCGCTCAGTGACTCCTTTCCCATAATTTCCGTGACGTTTGCAACTTGGCGGGAATGTTATTTCGTTTGGAAATTTACTATTACATTAACTGTTTTTGTGTTATGAAATGGAGTTATGATAATTATTATTTGTAAATATAATTTATTTTTGGCGGTCTAGAATAACAATTTTAGCAATTGTTTATAATATAGATATAATTAATCGATAAAAACATAGGTTATCTGAGTTGTGCAATCAAATTTGGTCCATATGTTTTCACATTAAATATTTATTGAAATAATTATTAAGAAGTATATAGTTTATTATATATGAATCTCTTTATTTGAATACTTTTTATTTAAATAAAAAGTTCTATTTAAAAGATATGGATTGGATTTCAACGTCTAATTTATTTGCAAACTGACATTTGTTTTCTTTTATTTTTAGGGACCGATTTTTTAAAGAATTTTTAGAATCTGAATATATTTTTGTATACATATAAATGACTGAATAAAATACAACATAAACTAATGATTTTACCTAATAACAAGGTCAGTTATACGTGTGTTTTACTTTCATTTTTATCGGCAATGATAAGAATGCTGAATGTGTATCAAAAAGTCGTTTTACGCAACAAGCCTTCGATAGCTCAGTTGGTAGAGCGGTGGACTGTAGCCGGTTGATTGTCATCCATAGGTCGCTGGTTCAAATCCGGCTCGAAGGAATATTTTTTTTAGAAAATAAAATATTGTGATTTCTTAAGTCTAACTGTATTATTATATTTTAAACATATTAATGCAATTTTATTTTTTTTACTTTATTAATATTTTTTTTTAGTTTAGTTTTAACTTTATTTTTAAAATCGACAACAACGAATATTATTTTGTAAAAAAAATCACAAAAATATATTTAATATTCTCTAAAATAAAAATAAAGGTATGGTATTAGTCTTAAAAGATATAATTTTCTTTTGTATAATATTTATAATAATACTGTTTTTTATCTATTTATTCTAATATTAAACAACAAAAATATTATGATCAACCATATCCGATATCATAATAAAACGGAAGTACACTTAAAAATTTGACAGTAATAAGTACGTCACATGACTTTTAACTGACATTTCCGAACAAGAGTGCTTCTCGTAATTGCCAACAAAGAGATGCATTAAATCAATTATCTGATAAATTGGTACAGCGGCGGCAATTTACATGAGTACTAATAACACTAATTTTGGTTGGGAGTCATAAAATTTTATCAAACACTGTCTGGACGCCGATTTCCCCTTTGATGCAAATGAATTGATATTGGCGACGAGGATTGTTCTAATAATTAATATGGGGTTTTGGTTTAATGGTAATATTTAAATTTATAGTATTTTTTTTGGGTCCTTTATGAATTCAAATTCAATCTTATTTCTTTTTACCAAACAAAATATAATAAAGTACAAAACGATAAAACTTAAATAAAATATTTATATCAGTAAAGTTTTGACTAATAAGTTTAATATGGATTCTTTATATACTATAATAGTGAGTAATTTATCTAAGTGTTATTAATTAAAATGCTCCTTTCAACCGATTATATCATGCTCATATTTTTTAAAATGGTAACATTTATTTTCATAATTATCGTACCCTGTACAAAGTAATTAACAAAATAGATTGAGCGGCAAATCCTTTAAACCCATGTTTTCCTACAGGTTTTCCTAATGGCTGACTTTCACGCTCACAACTTTCAAACCCACCCTCGTGAAGTGACATGAATTTCCAATAGAATTACTCCAAAGGGTTGTATCCCTTCAATCACAATGAGCACAAATGTTAAAATAATTAACAAATTCCCAATAATATCGTATTATTTTACTAATTATGAACACGAAAATTAAATCGAACAGCGAAATAAAGTTGAGAATGCTTTATATAAAAAGTTATCAGAAATTTAATAGCATTCCAACTAGCAGCGTGACTTTGATGTTTCGGCAGTATTAATTAAAAAATTATAAAGCTTCCCCTCCACCCCTGGCTATTGTTCGACCCCACAAAGCATTTATATCGGGAAAAAGATAAATATGAGAGACGCAGGTAATTGCGCTTGCTTTTATTGAGCTGTTGTTTGATTTCAAAAGGCTTTATTGTATCACGATTCAGAAATATACGGGACTGTTTGAATGTTTGTACTCTTAATAGGTATCGGTATATGTTTTTAATTACCCATACATAGATATTGTATATAAGATATTGTTTTGTTTGTGTGAACACTGGGGTATAATTTCTTATGATATTATGAGAAAGGTCTGAAATTCGTAACAATGGATCCCAGGATAGACCGTGGTAATTATGATTGAGCACAAAACGGATAAAAATAAAGGAGCATTGTTTCAGAGATAATTAGGGTTTGTAGACCCGCGGGGAATCCGAACTGCGAGTCACTGCAACACCTTCCCGCCAACTGTGGATTACAGAATATAACAAGCCAGACATTTTATTTTGTTGTTATATTGTGTTTTTATAGTTTTATTTAATGAATAATAATTATAATCTTTTTATTTCAAGCTTACATTATTTATTTAAGTAGTTATAAAAATTATAATAGTTATAAAACATAGTAATGTTGTTGCCAAGGATAAAATTTATTTGATGTAATTTTCGGACAAATAACAATTGCAATTGTTTTAGACAAAATATTATTGTAATTTGTATTATTATATAAGTACTTGTTTTATAATTTAATAATTCCAGACATTAATATATCTTAAAACCGTGGTACGTCGAAATAAATTAACATCTCAAATTTCGACGCTATTCATAATGACATGCGAGATTATGAATATTAATATGGCGGCGACACTCCAGGTTGCAGGTTTAACGTTAACTCTGATAGACAAACCTTCAGATTACATTTAGTTATAAGATATCTTGAAGGGAGTATGGAAAAACTTATTAATATATACTTCAACAGAGTAAGCTACGCTTAAACTAGATATTTTTAAATATAATATAAATTATTCTTAATAAATCATAAGTTGAATGAGTTTGACAAAATAGTTGTACTATTGAGACATATTTTTTTTTAAATCTGTTATTTACACAAAGTATTTTCTCTCTGTCAAATCCTGTAAAAGAGTTTTATTGAAGCAACTTCAACTAAGTCCGCTAATTCAATCCAAGTTAATTTTACTTCGATCCTCATTCCTGCTAAGATAAAGCCATAATTAAGGACCTTCTCGATCGATTAAGTTAAGCCAAGTTAAAATAGACGTTAACTTCAAGAGAGAGGTCTACTCCGCTGTAAAATGGTATTAGGTTTTCGAATTTTATCCCAGACGAGACTGAAAGGGGGATTTAACGGCAGATTGACTTAATTAGGCCGTCGTAAATTAGTACAAGTATTTTTGACTGACAGTGCTGTAACATTGACTGTTTAGAATTTTATTGTTTCTTGATTTTTATCCAGAAAAAAAAAGAAATGAAACCTTCTTTGTTTTGTTTTATCGTATGCGAAATTTAAAAAAACATATTGTTAACATTTTTTGAATACGTTCGAGAAACAATAGATTGTAAAGAAGTGTCAGTTACAGAGCGAGGGATGCTGTTTGTTAGATGTTGTATCTGTATTGTATATGATATATGTGTTTTAAAAACTGTCATGGATTCCTAACTAATGTTTTGGGACTATGTAGATTCTTATTTTGTAATTGAGCATTAGTGAACCATGATAATTATTAAATATATATTTTAATAATTTTAAAAGAATCGGAATTTTCTCTTTTTCCGGAAAATTCCTTTTAATATTATTATTTATTTTTATTCAGAAATTCTTGTCGCGAGTCCGCCCATGCTTAGAGTTTATGAATAGAAACCTCGGGTTGGAAACTATTCGGAAAAAAATCTGATAAAATTACTCGAACATAGAAGCGTTGCACCTAGGGCGGATGGTTTCCCAGACGGTCGCGGGTTCGAATCCCTACCCGTATCGGTTTATTTTTAATTCTATATTTACTAAAAATATAAATAGAATCTTATTTATTTTATATGTGAAAGTTTGCATGTTTGGATATTTGCAACAAACATGACCAATAATACCAGAAAGAGCTAGAACGCTATGTTCAATATTTATTATTTTTTAAGTAGTCCTATGCTTCCGGTCTCCATACAAAAGCCGCGGGAAACTTAGTTCCTACTTAATAGTAGTAGTAGTACTTATGTCAACACAAATAAAACCTCTTTTGTTAGTAAATATAACTAATCAGACAATCTCAAAACATGTAGAGAAGATGGTTGTTGAATGCATTTCATGTTAACCGGCAGTTAAAGTAACTTGTAATTAAATCAGGCATTCTTCCTTACTGTGTATAAATATTTTAGTAGCGGCTGCGACAAGGCAGTGCTGTGCCGAATACCTATCATTTCATCGATAGTTTGTAAACTTAATTTTATGATAGCGATGTTTCACTGATTTTGACATATATTCTAGTTGTCAATGCCGACATTTAACGCCAAAAGACTGGTTTGGGGATTTTTGTAATTGTAGTTTTGAGAAAAAAGTTTTAATGTGTCCCAAAGAGTTAACGTGTGGAATGTTTTTAACTCACTCGCGTTTTTAAGAATTTACATTTCAAAAGAGCCTATGCGGAATAGCCATTCATATTTACGAATTTGATGATTAATATGAAATAAATTTATCTAAATTATTAATCAGGGTTCTCTCAGCTCCACCCGCTGGTGTGCTGGCTGCCATACTATATTTTAAAATGGTTTGTATACTAAAGGTATTTTTTTGGATATATAAAATTAAAAATTACTTACTTACGCTACTTGGCCCATCCCTTCACCTGCTGTAGCGTGACGCGTGCCTTAGAATGTTATGAATTGACGTCGTACGAAATGTCAGTTTGACCTTATGCTAAGTACCGGGCCCTTCTGAATTATTTGAGGAGTTACTGTTTGATCTTTGAGGTGCCCTTTACTATGATAGCTGTCAATTTATCAGGTAAATGCTTTATGAATATTCTATGGCTAGTTATATTTCACATTTTAAGTAGTTTTGTCGGTGCAAATAATGTTACATACTTAAATATGTCAGTGTGCGTGAGGGCACAGATTAGTTCATTGTCAGTGTGCGTGTTTATCGCCACAGATTAAATTTGATAACAGGTAATTAGCACAGAATGGTTATAGATATTAACTATGCTGCCAGAGTTATTTTTTTTAAATTACTAAGTTTTCCCCTAGTTAAGTCTTAAAGAACTTTCTATTCGCAAGGGGCAAGTCGGAAGTTCCCTTATCGCTAGGAGACATCTTACTATTTAAATATTGTGTGTATGGAAAAAGTTGAATGAAATGATGTACCTTGTGTCATTTGTTTGGTTGCAATAATATCAGTCTATACTAAACGCGCATTGAATATGATAGTATTTAAAATTTCTTTACATGTAATGTCTCGGACGCAGTAGACGTCACCTCAAGATAGTTTCCGGTATGCAGTAATTTATAAACGATACCACTGTATGCATATATTGTAAGTAATTTCAAATAAAGCTAGCAAAATATTGAATAAATATATATGTAACATATGTAATAATAATGATAGTATTTAATTAAACAAAATATATCAGTTAATAAATTTAAAGCAAAAAAAAAATCCTTCGAGCCGGATTTGAACCAGCGACCTATGGATGACAATCAACCGGCTACAGTCCACCGCTCTACCAACTGAGCTATCGAAGGCACAGACGAGATCGCGATTTAATGTACCACATACAAATTATAAGAGAATGTGAAAGTAACTTGAACTGAATACGTAATTTGCTGTCGGCAACATAAGTATTATAAAATAGTTTAATTTAATATGTTAAGAATTATGATTATCACTTAGGTATATTTAAACTTAGGGAAGTACTTCATAAAATGAATATTATAAGCATAGGTTAAATTTTTTTGCTATTTATATTTTATTCTGTATTTTATTTTGGCTGTCCTTAAGTTAATACGCTTCATTTTCACCCATAGGAAAATTATTATCATCAGCATTAAAGGTAACATAGAAGTGATAAATATTTAATAAATTAATAAATGTCAATATAAAAAAAATAGTAAGCAATATTATAATCTGAAACAAGGTTTCTAATGTTATTGTTTAGTCAACGTGGACGAAGTCGAGGTCAATAGCCAGTAATTTTATTCTACATATATATATATATATATCTTGATTGATTGATTGGTTGTGACCTAGAAATTGTAAATTAGATAAAAAGAGTTCTTTTGGATTTGAGACCTAGAAATTGTAAATTAGATAAAAAGAGTTCTTTTGGATTCGAGACCTAGAAATTGTAAATTAGATAAAAAGAGTTCTTTTGAATTTGAGACCTAGAAATTGTAAATTAGATAAAAAGAGTTCTTTTGGATTTGAGACCTAGAAATTGTAAATTAGATAAAAAGAGTTCTTTTGGATTTGAGACCTAGAAATTGTAAATTAGATAAAAAGAGTTCTTTTGGATTTGAGACCTAAAAATTGTAAATTAGATAAAAGGAGTTATTTTACATTTGAGACCTAGAAATTGTAAATTAGATAAAAAGAGTTCTTTTGGATTCGAGACCTAGAAATTGTAAATTAGATAAAAAGAATTCTTTTGGAGCGCGATTGTGATAATAATTATTGAAATGCCACCTAATATCGAAAAGAGGGAATAACAGGTAGAGAACGTACGTCTATTTTGAAAAAATATCCTTTTTTATTATTTAGGCTTAGAACTATTGAAAAAATATCCTTTTTTATTATTTAGGCTTAGAACTATTGAAAAAATATCCTTTTTTATTATTTAGGCTTAAATATCCTTTTTTATTATTTAGGCTTAGAACTACTTTCAGGAAATCAGTCCATATGGCTTTAAATAAATTAACAGATTAGTTTTTAAGAGATTAGATCCTTTTTTTACATATACATTATTATTTTATTGTCGAATTATGGGAGAGTATGAAAACACTTCACTTTCTTTTTTAGATGTAAATATCCTTTTTTAGGATAGTTGTAATTTTTTATGGGCATGTGGTGTTTACCTATAATTAGCTTCTCATTTTATCTTAGTACTTATTATTATAATGTCTATTGTTTAAGAAAAATGTTGTAAGCTGTTGGTAAACCTAATAAATGAAAAAAAATAATAAATAATTTAGACTGTTAGTAGGATATTAAGATGTCCTTTTATTCTTAGGAGGGTAAAATGGGGTATAAAAGTTTGAATTTAGATTTCCAATTATTACACGTGCATTTTAATGTTTAAAATTATTAATAAATATATAAAGTATTTAATATATAGTATATAAGTTAGTTATAAAACTGATATTTTTTCGAGACTGTATATACAGATGATACATAATAAATATTAATCAGTGATACATAATATAATAAACTACTACTAGTACTATTTGATTGTTTGTTTGCATTTTTACGATTAATCTATAGAATTTATAATATCTAGGTATATTATGTAATTATAAAATTTTTAACAAAACTGTTTGAAATCGGTAACGGTTGACTGATCACCATGCAGGTGATGTCGCGGCTAACAGCTAGTCTTGAATATTCTAGTAGTTTACCGACGTCACACATGAATACGATGAGAGTTTCTGCATCTCAGCGCAACCTGCATCTAAGCCGAATATATTCTTACATTTACATATTAATTGGGAATTGCAGGTTAGCGAAGTAAGCTGATTTTCGAATCTAAGATTGAGCTGTAACAGATTATAATTAAAATTTAGATTAGTTTGGTATGTATTTGTGTATTTATGGCATTATTTGTACAAATGAGGTTCGTTAACAAAATAATCAAATTATTGTAATACTGATTAAATAAATATTTGTATTCTATCACCTGAGTGACGTAAACACTGACGTTGTCTACTAGGATATTCTGGTTACGTATGAAACTTTTCGCCTCCTAAATGGTAGGACGTCGATTGTGTCTGTCAGTAAGTTGCACGACAGTTCCCGACAATAATAGCAGTGGGAACGAAACTATTTAGCGAAGTTTGCTCTGTCAATAGAAGGCGCCATCTCGGCGGGAAATAATTCATTTAGCAAGAGTTAACTCGCGAAGTCTATAGTGAATCTCGAGGGTGTTAGCGTCTGACATTGTTGAATATGCTCATTTAGTGGCAGAGTTTATAAGTTCGTGTATTATAATATATGCGTATTACTTTATTTCAATAGTTTTATATAATACAAGAAGCCCAATTATATTCTGTATATATTTTAAGGTACGGATAATCGTATTGATATATATTATACCCAAGTTGGGTAAGCCCGCCTGACATTCACTTAATTACATAGATTACAAGTTGACATTTTCGTTTCCCGCCACGATTTAAACTTGACTGATATGGATTACGCGCAGTGTCGAGACTTAGCATTCATTGAGTTAGCTAAAGCTAGTCTGAAAACTGTAACATACGCACTAAATGTTTATCCAATATGTCATTTTTTTATGCAGCCCTATAATAATAATAGTTTTGTTTTTGTATGAAGGTACTAAAGTTTTGAAGTATCACCTCAATTTAAAAAATATCAATATCTTGAGGAAGGTTAAAGATTATATAACATTAAACTAAGACTTAAGTACAATTAATAGTAAGACGAGCCTTCTAAAAAAAAGTATTAGTATGACAAAAAAATTACAAAGTGCAGATAGATATACAGTTTTCTTTCCGGGTTAGAATACCAGTTCTAAAATAGTGCTCCGAAAGTGTCAGTAGGCAGAGTCGCGGTACACAGCAAGTCCATAATACCAACTAAACAAACAGGTACAAACAAAATTCAAATTCAAAAATAGATGTTCCGTGACAGTTTTTATGACAAAGGGCTGTCACTGACATATTAATCAAAGTGAGGACTCAAGAACATGTCAGGGCTTTTTAATTATGGCGGCAATGATCATTTTTCATTCTTAATTGCCATTTCCATTTTACATGTTGGATAATCATTGTGATAGTAAACAATTGCGTTATAGTGATTGAAAATGTCGATAAAACTTTTTGGTATTAAAACTAAAAAATAAAACTAAGCTAAGCAAATATAAGCAAAAGGCAGGTAATAAAAACAGTCGCGAACTCAGTTGCAGTACTTGGTTGTCTCGCTTTCATATCACGAGCCTAAACCCCGCTTAGAATAGCTATGCGTTGCGACATCGGATATATAGGACGTAGGGATGTTCTTTTTGTTATCTATAAAAAGGTATTTATTTAATTTCACAAAACAGTAGCTTAAAATATTAATTCTAATTTCTGGTTTATTCTTAGTTTTATGTCGTGGTGTTTTTATATTTTTCATAATAATTTTCACCATTAAAAAAAACGTAATTCAATACTTCTTATATTTATTTTATTATTAAACTAAAAATTTAATAAACTAAAAAAAAAATATATAATATAAAACTATAAACAAATTGGAATTTTATTATCTATATATATTTTATCGATATCGAGAGAAAATCAAATCGTAGTACAGGGCACAGAATGCGGTATACACTAGTACAGCACCTGACACCATTATACTATTATAATATTTCGCCGCTGATGTCTTCTTGACGACGCAGTGAATACCGATTTCTTGTTCCCTTTGGTTTCATTCCGTTTGTAAAATTTATTGACGATTGTATTTTCGTTTTATACTGGTTACAACCCTAATGACATTGTAAACTCTCTTTATTGTTGAAATATTTAAATTAAATATTTTCTTTTTATTATTTTTTTTTGTCACAAATATAAAACATATTATTTTAATATTTCTAAGTAATAACTTAATACAAAATATAAATAATATTTTTTAGACATTATAGTATATATATAAAACGCAATAACAAACAAAAGGTTTCATAATATTTAGTTATTCTCAAAGCATTCCTTTATTGTGAGGGTTCGAACTTGTCATAGGATTTTGTTTAAAATTTTTATATTTGAACGCGATCCGCCATGTCGGTGACAAATACGCGTCCCGCCCTCATGAATGACAATTGAAGAGATGTTATAAAAAACCGATTTTTATTTTCATGCGAAAGAAATGGCGTCTATAAAAACGGTGTTGAAATGATGTCTCATATTTTTCACTGTCTCCAAATAGCATTTTATGAGCCTATTGTAAACGAATGATAAGCTAGCGATGGTTTTGTAATGTTGAAAACGTTTTTTTTAGTATTATAAAATCAAAGACAATATTTTTTGTGTAAATGACAAAAGCACAAAATATTTATTCAGAGCTCATGTAATTTTTTAAAGACTAAAGAATATTTATAAAAATACTGAATTTACCGATAACAAAGAAACAAATTAATCGGTCCTATTTATAAAAGTAGTTTAATATGTTAGTATTAATTACTGTATTGTTTGGTTGAAGAAGATAATCTAATTATGAACTAAATATCAACACAAGCGATGCAAATAGGAGTATTTCAGGAATGCGCTTACACGAGCAGGCATAAACAAGGAGCGTCGGAGAAATATACCATAAATATTTTTTATTTTTTATTGAGTGCAATATTGTTTTTTTAAAAAAAATCTATTGATTTGTTATTAATTATCTACATTTGACTTTAACATTCATAAATACATCTTGTAAATTGTGAAAAAAAAACGTTAACACAAAGAATGAGTACATATATTTTTTTAAACAAATAATTTTATTATATTTTTTTGTTGATTGTACCTGGTGCATCCCTAAGCCCCAGTGGATATATTTGATTAACCAGACTAGACAGGCTTCATTGATTTACCGTTTGGCATCTCCTTTAATCCTAGGCTAATAGTTATCCAGTTACGGACATGTGATATAAATAGAAGACGATACAAACAAACAACAATTAACAATAAAAGGACTTTTTTAGAAGAATAATAATATCACTGGATAAATTACACAAATTGATCTAATCTCTAAGTAAGCAAATTATCTGCTGGTGTCAAGGGTGTTATACAATGATACAAATACATAGAAATATACATACAAATACAAATTATAAATACTTTGAATATATTTAATAATCGACCAAACCCAGAAATACAGACATCTATGCATTTATTAATTTCTTTATATTTGAAACATATAATAAACTGGAAAATATAGTGTTTTAAAGTAACTAAATCAAAGTCAAATCTTTCTAGTATGAACCGGCTTGTTTGATATTTCAAAGTCAAATCTTTCATTTTCCTTCAAACTGGTTAAAACCGGTTGATATTTCGTTATAGTTTTACACAGGTTACAAAAACTGGCGATCGAGTGATGTCCGACGTTAATCGCCCGTTAGAGACGAATTATTCACGGGCACGCGTTGCAACCGGCCACCCGCTACACCTTGTATATATCGATTATATATCAACACTGCACACAACATTCTATCATATAACTGTACACATAAAGAACCTTTTGCTATAATAGAAACAGTAGTTAAACTTTACGCACACTTAAATTAATCCAAGCCAATATATTCCCTATTTCCAATGAATAAAATTAATATCCTCTTAAATTCATATACGACTCTACTGTATAGTAAACTGTACCTACTCATATGACAAACACCATTTTACGTTGGGTAATTTATAAAATGGCGGCTGGCATAAATGGGGGATATGGTATTTATTTGCTATTAACAAACAGTTGTAATCGACAATTATTTATTTGTAAACAATACTAGAAACCTTCGAATCATAATCATTGTTCCTGCCCCCCTGTTCTAGTTAACGCAGACACCTAACATATTGTGGAGCAAAGGGGCTCGGGTTCGATTCCCTACATGAACAGGCATGTACGTGATGAGCATAGATGTCTGCATTTATGGCTTTGACGGGTTATTACATTTATTTGAAGTATTTAAAAGATGTGTTTCTATGTATTTGTATAGTTGTCTAACACCCTTAACACAAGTAAATACTTTGCTTACTTAGGGGTTAGATCAATTTGTGTAATTTGTCCAGTAAAATTATTATTATTATTGTATTACAATACATAAATATATTTATGTACTGTATATTGTAGTATTTTAGTTCAAACAGTCGAAGTGTGATCAGCGCGTGTGATGGAGCAGAAGGCTTCCACTCGACCAAGTGTGAAGATACCGCGATAGAGCGCTTCACTACCTCACTATGGCTAGTTGACTTTATTACCTATTACTATATCGTCTAGCTTAAATCGCTTTGTTTGTTATATAATGTGTCAATTTATGTTATGTCAATGTCATAACAATAAAGGTTTATAATTAATACTATAATATATATAATAGCTCTAAAGCAGAGATTAAGGCATCTGTCGCAACACAAAGCAAAACTCTCAAAACGGCCCTTCAATTTAATACTCCTTAAATGAATATTTATAAAGGCGTCAACTGTTAATCTGGTATTGTTAGAATTTTCGCTCTTTGTGACTGATGGCGTCAAGATAATATGGGGCTCTTATGAAGAGAATACACTGGTGGATACAATATTAATAATATGATCTTAAGTTATGTATGGTTGTAAGAAAAAGGGTAGCAAAAGACATGGGTTGTAAGAGAAAAGGGTAACTGCAGAAGGATGGGGTGTGTGAAAAATTATATGGCGAAGCAAGTCTCTACTAAGACGATGTACGATGGAAGAGAGTAGAAGAAATGTACATGATAAGTTAATATTCATTAAATAATAATAATAATATAACAAGTATCATGTATAATAATTACGAACAAGATAGATATGTATAAATAATTTTAAACTATTTTTCAGATTAATTATATATAAATATATTAAATATAAACAGACAGCAGTGTACACCAACCAAGTGCTTATGAGTCTACAGATTGAGGGAACAATAAGCTCAAGTTACATTCGACGCCTTAATGTTTCAGAGATCTTGCTTAAAACATGCAAAGAAGACACGTCGTTAACAGATGAAACTTGTCAAAACATTAATTTATAAAATAAAATTTACTTTAAATAAAAAAAAAAATGACTGATAAAAAAAAATCCTTCGAGCCGGATTTGAACCAGCGACCTATGGATGACAATCAACCGGCTACAGTCCACCGCTCTACCAACTGAGCTATCGAAGGCTTACATGTCTTGCCAATATAAGACCATATAAATACGCCGCCGCCAAGTGAAAGTCATCACCTACTCTACATACAAGGTGAATGTCGTACGAAAAATAACACATTAACCTCGTTATCGTATGATAAAACATTACGTACACTTTAAATACAAATAACTTTAATGACAAAATAATTATTTATGTGTGTATGTGTATTATCCCTGCATTCCTCCCTAACTACTGAAACGATTTTGATTACAATTTATGTGTGTTTAGGCAAGTTTTAGGTTGGTTCCAATTAGACTCGGTAGGAGACGCTGCTATCAGCTTCCTAATTTATTTAATATCTTTGTTTAAATATTTTCATTTTTTTTGCGGGACAACATAGGTCGGAATCTGGTAATCTAATTTAGTTTTTTTTTTGTTCCTGTGGCTCTTTACTTAATTTTGCTTTAGAACTACACGATTTTTTTTATTTTGAGCAAGACAACGCCTGTAGCTTCAGTTAGTATTTCATGGAGAATTTGTAAAATTGCTAGTTATTATTATTTGAGCCCTAAATAACTGTATTTTAAGATTTTTTTGTCTTAATGTCTTTAAAATGTTCTTGCTTCTTAATATAATATACATTCTTTGGTTTAGTTATAGTTGTTATTAGCTTTTGTTTTTTATTAAGGTTAGAGAGAAGGGTTTGTAACAGAGACGTTTTTTTATAATACCTAATATTTACGTTCATGATATTTGAATAACCGAAAATTAAAAGATTAAGACCTCTTTGAAATCTATTCCGGTAATTTTTTTCGCTTCCACTTCAATTTTTTAAATGTTTAAGTAAAATATTATAAGCACAATAAAGTACAGAAAAAAAATGTTCATACATTGAAGTATATAAAATAAATAAATCTCAGACAACTGGTTCTCTGATAAACTTAATTAATTTTGTTTCATGAAAACATGAAGGTATATTGAGATATAATTAAATATCATTGCGCCGGAAGAGGAAGCAGACTGCGAATAAATACGTTAACTTCATTTTAATTCGACGTTACTTACTTGTTCTCATTTTTAATTAAATTTATTTTTATTTTTATGTCTTTTTATTTACAAGCTTCTAATTACTAAAATAGTTATGAAGATACTCCGAAAGCACTTTTAGGTCATTATTACATCCGACTGACATCATGCGTTATCACTCTTAACGTAGGAGTTCTATCGTTATTTCAAATTATTTAAAAAAATTATGATGTAACGATATGATATAACTGTAACGATATAAGAGTTACGTTACGTTATGTCATAATGGTATATAAGTTACATAAAAATACTTATATAGACGTGACCTGACTTATTTTGGAAGAATAAAGGAGAATATCGATTTTTGTACTTATCTAATAACGTTTGTAATTTATTAAATTATTTAAATTACTGTATGCATGTCATTTTAATATTATAATTCACAGCAAAGATGCACCTGTTACTATTCAGACTATACCTCCGGAGGACCCCTATTAGAGAAAATGTACGACTAATTCTACGTATATTCAAGGGTGCTTTGATGGCCCTATTTAGGACAGTTTATTCTAATATCAACTTTAAAAATATGACTTTAATATTACGTAACATTATGATATAATTACTTATAAGTTATACATAACTATTATCATAATATCATACGATAAATATACTTTACGTATGTATCTATGTATACTATGGTTGAGTAAAATTTATTTCACTTGAGTACCTATTTCTGATTGAAGAGTAGTGTCAGATTAAGGTCATGGGGTTACTAAGACATATAAAGTTATTTACAAATTGAACGTGCTATTATAGATTTTATTATGTATTATATATTATAAAGTCATTATTCTGATTGTTAGTGTTGTTTTAATATAAATACAAATATGTAGATACCGGCGAAGTTACATACGGTAAGTCATCTGTCACCTGTGTGATACGCTTTACAAATTCAAACAAAGTCTGACCCAGAACCAGAGCCAATACGAAACGAAACTATGGATAGTACCTATATAGAAAATCCTATAGATGCTCTGTCAACATTCTATATTTATATAATTCAGACTTAGTACAAATACTAAATATAAATAAGTGAAATCGTCATATGTGTGTGTGTGTGTGTGTATGTGTGTGACATGTCCGTTCTTAAATTATAAGATATATACAAAGAAGCATTTGCTGGGCATCCATACTGCTTAAGGGTAGGTACGCAAATTGTCGTGGACTTAGATTGATGACGCGGTCCCCAGTGGTCTGTGCCCTCCTAAGTGACAGATTGCTGGGACAATGTTCTCACTTACAGTACTTTTTATAAGAAACACTGGAATTATTACTATTTAAAGATATGTAACGTTATTGACACTCATCGTAGATATTGAATCGCATTTATTTTTAATATAATTTTTGTTTTCTTTTCGTTGCCTCGGTAAATGACAGTAAAAACGTATACAATAAATATGACAGAAACAAGAATGACAATTCTGTCAATGACTGTAGAAAGGAGGTTCGAAAACTGCTAAAGTTTTTTTAAAGTAAAATTTGTTAATTATTTTTCATATTTATTCCTTATGTTCCTTATTAATGTAAAATAAAATGATTTTTCTTATAAATGTAACGAATACCCTTAGAAGATCTATAAACAAAGCCGTGTATGCAAGGTGCCGGCAGGCGGGCCCGTGCCGTAAATAATTGATAAATTGCCGCCGCGCTCCCGAGTGACCCAACCCAAACTTGAAATTTACGATCATTTAATTGTAGCTTAATTCCCGCAGTCTTGTACGTGATATACTGAACAAACATCTAAATACAAACTATATACTCAAGATTGTTAGACATACTTGTTCTTTATTGTTAAAATGTTTCTCTTGCATGTTTTTGAACGTTGGTACAAAATATTATTAAACCTTTATGCCTTAGACTGTCCGACAGGACAAATTAAAAAAAAAAAAAAAATTAAACCTTTATGTCAAAATAAACCAATCAACAATAATTAGTTCATATTTAAACTGTAATGGAACTGGATCTATGTAACCACAATAATTAACAGTGACGTCTATAATATACATTCAAGACGCGCGATTAATACGTATTATGCAAACCAATATCTATTGTCGGTACGTTCATTTCGCAGGCGAAATATTTGCTAAGACAAACACTAAGTTCAACAACTAATCATATTAGCCTCATTAATTAGTTCCCTCTGCTTTGTTATTGGCGAATGAAAATGTATGACGGCAGTCAAGGAGCGGTTTGGGGAAACTGAAGTTTGTATATTGTAGTCACGATTATACTAAAATTGTTTATTTTGTTACAATTGTTTTTGATATAAATTTATTTGACATCTGCATCTGTGGTTATAGGTTAAAACAAATTGGATGATTAATATTAATGGCGGCGAAAAAACAGCTGATAATACTTTATCGCTTTTGACAATTTAACTTTCTTTTTAAGAAATTTTTGGAATCACACTTAATAAAAATATTACTTTAATAAAAATATATTCGTCGTATGTAGTAATATCAATATAATGATTTGTAATATGTATATCGAAAATATACTCCTAACCCTTATTGGAATTTGAACTAGTAAAATCCCTGAAATCCTATAAATGTCAATACTGTGGCTTAATAACTGATAGTATCGTATGCACAGACGACTGACTGAATTTGACGCTGATTAAATTATTGTGACCTTTGACTGCCAGCGCTCATATTCGGTTGTATCGTTCGACTGTACTCGTCAATACTGACATTTGATTAAATACTTTACTGATATTCGCCGTGCAAATAAATTGTATTTTTGTGTTGTATATAGTTTTTACTATGTTTTAGTACATGATCTATACATATAAAATTGAAATGTAGCAAAATCTGTATACTTTTCGTCTAAAGTAAGTATTTGCTACAGATCTCAAGACTTTCGCAGATGTATCATGTCTATAAACAGATGTATTGTATATTTTGTCTGTTTGTCGCATCACCCAAAAAAATATGGATAGATTTTATAGACTTTTGTTGTTGCTATGATCCAAATCCAGTTCTACTTACTCTAGAAAGTTATATCTGTTTATTGCTATGATAATGACTTATCATTTGAGTTTTGAGAGAACACAGTGGTCCAAATCGCAGCCAACAGCAAATATAGAAATTTATTTTACACAATTGACATTTTACAAAAGATGAATTCAATTTAAACTGTACTTATGTTAAGTGAGTTTTTAGTTAAATATTAAGAGTATTAGTGAAGTGTCAGTTGTTAAAGTTTATTGCGTACCTATTCTGTAACTGATTACCCTGTATTAGGACAATAAAAATTTAATATTTTACATTTTACTATGATATTCATATTATCAAAAAAAAACTACGGTCTACCCGATATCTATAGCTTATGAGACTTGGTTACTATCAAACACAGTAACAGTCGAGTCAACATGGAGTTAGATTTAGAATAGTTTTATTTTTACAATATAGAGGTGACAGTGAAACGGTTGAGTAACTTAGAATTATCGAAGCGGCAGCGACTCGCGGCAGATGCGGGCGAATAGTCGAGCGCGAAAACAAACACTGACAAAGAAATATTGGATGTGGTATATCAATTATTTTTATATACAAATATGGAGATGAAATGAAAATTATAAGACAAAGAAGTGATATAAATGTAGGATAGAAAAGCCTGAAAAAATAACACATTTGACTGACACTACAAAATTGAAAAACTTTAGGTTATAAAGCTTTTTAATATAAATCAAATATCAAGCCAATTGATGTTAAAAATAATGTTTTATTAAAATCTATTAAAAAGTAGTGTTAATATACAATTTAATATTAGTCATTAAATGATTTGGATATTAATTTCTTCATAGCGAAGTAGTCTTATCGTTAGTTTCCACACTACTCTAATGAAGTCTGTCCTTTCAATGGTCCCTTTGTGTTTGTGTAGTTAAATTAAGTTGAAAATTTATTCCATATTAGTTTTGTTGAAGAGCCTGTGTCAACGTCGAACTCATTTTAGGGTACTCAGATAGATAGATCTCGTAATTAGTTTTTGATGACATACATTTCAAATCTATATATAATACGGAATATTAATTGGCCTTTTAAATTTTATTTTCAATACTTTGATAATATACATTTATTTATATTGTTATAATCAGTAAGAGGTAAGCTAAGACATTACTAGGATTTTGATATTTATTTTATTATGATCCTGGTTAAACATAGTTACATATCTATGATTTAATATAACATTTTATATGAATAAATATTGATACTAAGCTATTATTAACGTATTCATAAGTTCTTTTAAAAAATACATAATCGTAGTTCGAATACAAGAAACGTTAGGCTGCCTCGGAGGTGTACGTCCTGTGTGGGAGACAGGGCGGGAGGTGGGGGTGAGTAGGTCCTATATATCATATTCATTTGTTTAAATAATTTAGTGTTAAATGATTTACATGTCGCTGTAATATTTCAAAATACATGACATTAATAAAAAAATATAATCAGAAATTACTATGATACGTCAATTGCTTAGTCAACTTGTAAATTTAATCATAATCTGAAGATTATGGTAAGAATATCAAGGCTAGAAACGCCTATATATAAAAAAAATGCTCAAAACATTATAACATTTAAGAATGTAATTTTATTTTTCGCAATTTCACTCTCCATAAAAAATGTCATTTCCAGTGTTCCTCAGTTTTCCGTTTCGTCCGCGTGTTAAACCCGGACACAGTCAGAATTAATATTCCGAATCACGTCAGCGACACTGTTTACGCATGCCTTGCTTGCTACCGCACGATACCAAGACCAGACCAGACCAGTCCAGACTAGATTAAGCCTTATTGCTTTTAAAAAAAATCTTGGATATTTTTTTTTTCGTAAATGTATCTTCCACAAAAAATATGTTTCTAAACGTACCTTTATTAATTAAATAAAAGTTCAAAATAGAGAAATTTGTCCACAAGAAATTTAGCAAAAACTATATTTTTGGAAAATATTTTTTCCATTATCAATGGCTCGGTTTCTTTGCTTCACAGAAATCATAATTACACTTTTATTAAAGACCCGTCGAATAACTTTTGACAAATTTAATATCTTTACAATCGAAAAACTGCTCACAATGTAAATGATGGATTTACAAGTCCATTATGTAGCATTTTACAGTTGTGATTGTAAAACAAAATACCTTGAGCATTTTGACGGCAATCAATTGTTAAAACGAGGATATAAATTAGGACCCCCTCGTAACCCCAGGGCCGGTGGAGATTAATGTTGGTATTAATCGAGTGACCGCCGCAGAGGTAGCCTTGCATGTATCTTCAATTTACAGTAACATATTATTACGCAAATACCTTAATAAATAGGTATAATACGCCATTTTATTTATAGTGAACTTAACAAATTTTGATATTTGCAAAATTATTGCAACTATGTATAAATTATCAAATGTTAAATATCAAAACGTGTTTATCACCGCATACCATAAACTGCAACCGCACACAAGAGAAAACGTTATATGCCATATCAGCAATTTTGGTTTCGAATTAACAGCGCCATTTCACCGCCAGAGCACCCGAACAATGACATTTAATGTAATTAAATTTCCTCAACAAACCCCATTTTATCGCCAGATTATTTGATCAAAGGGCTAATCGACTCAACATACCTACAGTTTAGCCAAAGATAAACTTGCGACATGCGGGCGGTGTGCGTGTTTAACTAATGATCGAGTCATGGTGGCTGGATGTGGGGGTGGGGGGTTATAGTGGGGGTGGGGTAGTCCGGCGATATCATTAGCTACAGATGCCGCTGCCCGTTGCCCGGTATAAATACATTAAGTGCGCCGTCAAACTGTTAAAGCCGCTCCAAACCATGTTTTACACTTTGATTTCAAAATGAGTCCATGATATGATGAACGCATTTGTTTTAAAAGTGTACATTTTTGTACACTTGATCCATATTCGATAAAAGAACGCATCAGAATCAATAAACAATGAAAAACAGCGGCCACTTCATGGATTATGGCGCCATAAAATTCTATAAACCCAATAAAATTCGTGCTCGGCGTTAGAACGTCCACATAAAATCTCAAAGTACATAAACATATCATAAGAGGGGATAAAGAGCGAGTTATCCTCACAAAGAGAGTTTTTCTAGGGATAAGCGGCGGTTTCCACAGATGGTTATTTTATACAGTGAGGCTAAGTTAACGGGACGGGTTTTTAACATTCTACGCCGTAGACGGTCTACGCTTTGAGCCTCAACTTCAGAGTACATGCTCAAACAACTAATTTAGATTCAAATAATAACCGCATGAAATAAACATTGGTATCTTAATAATAAATATTGTATATTTAAAAATACAACACACTAACTAAGGTTTTAATTAGTGTAAGAAACGCGAGTTAAATAAAGAGGTTTATTGAAACAAGTCACGACAATCAGTAAATTGCATTTTTTGCGACACAACCGTTATATCTAACTTAAATTATACGATCACCGAAAATAACGCCATAAAGAGTTAAATACTATTTATTTACGACCACACTCCCTCCTGTTTATTACAATATAAATCGCCGACTAGATATGATGTATCCTCTCATCACTCCTTGTTATATATGAGTAATGTCCTCCCCGTTATTGCCTTATTACTGTTTTATGTAAAAACAAAGTAATACACGAATATCCAAAGCAAATGTTTATATGAAACATTTAAATAGGAACAAAACTCGCGCTCGACTTAAAACGAATTACCATACTCCGGGGACTCACCCTTATAAAGAGACATCGGACTCCGAAATTGAAATGGATCGGATTGAAGAGTCCATCCATCATGGTGTTTGCCCCACATCTAAATGGTTTTTTAATAATTCCACTTTGGTTTCAATACGCCGGCCGTCATTAGAAAAGGAAGTGATGGAGTGTGATTGTCGACAATTTGACATTCAATTGACAGTTCTCAGTATAATCAAATAATACCGGCGAGACAATCAATTTTAAAAATAAAACGTATATTGAGAAGTATGGATTTTATGAATAATTTATTTCTATTAAGTATACTTTCTAACTGCACTGATTTTTGTAATTGGATATAAAAATATGTTACAACTTGTCTAAACAAAATGTAAATAATTTCGGTGTAATAAATGTTCTGTATATCAAGAATGTGAAATATTTTATCGTTATGAAAAATATAATACCTGCCCTTTGTGTTATAATAAATATGCTTTATCCAGCGTCAAGCGGAAAGTAAGACAATAAAGGAACTAAGACAGGAATGCGAAAGGGGAAACAAAACAACGTCTACTGACCGCCATAAACAATGAACTATGCGCCGGTCACCTTTATATCTCATGTAAATCGGCCGCGTTCAGGAAAATGTTCAAAATAATCGCTCGCTTGATAAAATACACATTTAATGCTTGTTATAGGTTATATTTAAATATAATATATTAAGATATATATTGAGCATGAATGAATATAACTGAAATATCTATTCTGATATGCGTAAAAAGATTAAGCTGTATTATCTGTGGTATGTTTTGTTACACGTTTTATTTAAATGTAATATATAAATAAATTGAGTTTAAATAATTTTTGAAAATAATAATAAAATGTTTACTTTGATGTTGTGCGTAAAAAAAATCTGCTGTTTTTATTATCTGTGGTATAATATAGATATTAAGAACTGACATGTCCCGATACGAGGATCGTAAAATACTTATCTATGATCATACGATATCTATAACGCCATAAATGTTACAAATAACCGCGAAATGACGCATCATTAAATAACATGGTTTAGATAAGTATCCATAGATTAATAGGGTTTTTTATATTGAAACGCGGTTTTCAAACGCCCCTAATAGCATTAAAACGTGGCACTGAACGATATATGAGATTTAGAATTGCGATATATTTTTTATCAGAAAAAGCAACGGCAAAACGAAATAAATGCCGCGTAAATTTTTGACATTTAAAAATGTTAACGTAACTTTACAAAGTATTTATGAATCATTTCATATTTTAATATGTTTAATATTAAATAGGGATACGACATATTTTATGGGAATCACAATGTGAGTTTTACCTATATTGAAAGGGCAAGCATCTGTTCAGAAATCACCCGGTCACTGGTATATTGTTTTCACTATATTAGAAACGTGCTCGCAATTTTTAAGAGCGAAAAAAATTCTATTTGATTTCGACACTGACGTTGCGAGTATTTGATTACACGTGGAGTTCCCTTTCACTATTATAAAGTGTATATTGAAGAGTTTTACGATTCGATTTATATCCAATATTAAAATATGCAGTATGGGATTAAAATTTTAGGGCCGAGCTGGATATCAAGCGCTTAAATTTTTTATAGTCATTTACTACTTTTGAATATTAATAGTTTGTAATATTTTGATATTGTAATACAAAATTTGAATATCTTCGCACCCCCGTCAAGAAGCTTTGGTTGAATTGTTTCTGCAGGAAATTAGCAGAGATAACAATGACGAGAAGTGGCACTCCTACTCACATCGCTTGTTGCTTCACGTTACAATAATGAATATTATAATGGAAAATAGGTATATTATAGTTATGTCTCCTATAATAGTATTCATTGTCTATAACATACAATGAGCAGTATATACTTACACATAACAACTATAATAATACTTTACGTTTCTTTGTTGTTAGGTTAGGTTATAATTTGGTGAGAGTTGTTTTGTTCAGTTTGAACATTAATCTTGTTTTGGTGTAAGTTTGGACAAATTTCTGTTGATTATATTGTTAGATAAGTGAAATCAATATTGAAACGGGATTGTTTGTGTAACCCTTGTACTTCTTGTTCTAGTTTGTTTAATCGGTTTGTTCATTGAGTGGCTTGGAAAATTGTTTTGCTTAATAATATATATTTGTGGATTAAAATTAATTGCCTTGTCTATTATATTATATGGAAATGGTCATAACTAATATTATCACTTAAAACTTCTTTTGCTAAGTTAAATACAAACTTTATTTTATATTATAGATTTGAATACAAATATCAGTGTTACAAAAACATTTTATGTCAAAACTTTTCAATATATATCATTCTTTATAACTTTTGTTGAAAACTGAATGAGTCATGAGTGAGTTAAAAAGAATACAAGCATTTCAGTTCAGTTCAGTTGCATCCGCGGAACGGAAGTCGTTCTCGATTCCGTTCTCTTGTTCTCAGGAAATTCCAGACTCGTAACTTTGCTGGAACCAAGACCGAAAGAAATACTTACAAACTTGTCAGACTAGTCTTTATTAGTTGATTTGTTAGTTCTTGAAACGATTTATAAAATGTACAAGATATATAGTGTTTTGTTTTCCTTTTAAATATAATGTACCATTAGATACCATTTGGTAAGTTTTTATTGTTTTAAAGTATTTATTTCATTATTACCTAGACAAAACAATTATCTAATTCTAGCACTTAAATAGTGGTTTTAGAAAGCTTAAGACCTAGGAGCCCCGGATTTAGCTACAGCGGTATCCGGGTGGTATTTGAAATAGACTGGAATAAATCTCTCCATGAACGTCCGGGGTTCGATTCCCTGCGGGCCTTATCCGTTACGTATTAACTAGTTAGCCTTTAGTTTAGCTACTGACCAAAACTACGCTAACTCTGTAAGTGAACTAAATTGAGCTTGGAGTATTGCTTTCAACTAAATGTTTCAGATATATGCCATTAGAGAAAATATAAAAACATACAAAATTCCTAGATTTAGGATTTTTTTGGCAGATATATGTTAAGTTTTAAATATCACTAGTAATTGAAATTCAACTTATTTTAAGTTATAAAGTTCATAAATACTTTATATCGACAGTGTCAATAAACGATGAAGTAGTGTGTGTGTGTGTGTGTGTGTGTGTGTGTTGTGTCGCATTGTAGTGTGTGTCATGTTTTTTCATGAATCTAATTTATTTTTAATGCATTATTATATAAAAATATTATCATTATACACTTCTCTATTAATTTTAACTGTGTCGAATTTCATGTATATCACGTTCACGTTTATTTTTTAAAACGAACAAAGTTTTTGGCGTAAATATTAATTAATTAAGCCTTACAACCATATCATATAATTATAAAATAGTATTCAATCAATATTTAATATTAAATCAATATTTAATATTCGACCATTAGGCAAGACAGTCACGTCTGGCCACAGATCGTCAAAGAGGAACTAATCCTAACTATGATTAATTGAATTTGAAAGTGGTTCGTGCAACAACATTGCTTCAAATCTGTTACCTCAGTCGACGTCTGATACACCAACTATAACTCGCTATAACCTAACTTGAAGTTGGTTATCAAAGTACTGACTTTGAAATCCAACTCAAACTCAAGTTTCACCTGACGGGTTAAGACTGATACAGCTGTTGGAATAGAAATGAAATAATTTGAATTATGAATTAATACTTGTTCTATTTGAGTTCATAATCATTTATTTAATTATTATTTGAGCTGATATTCATTTATTGTTTTAGAATTTTATAAATGTTAGCGTTTTAAAAGTATTTAATTATGTATAATCTTAAGTCTAACGAGTATTTTGTTTGTTTATTATATAATAAATCCATGATGTCCCTTGAGACCGGTGTAACTTTCTTCAACTGACCCTTTAACTTAAGCAGTAAATACCGAAGCCGCTCAAACTATCAAAAACTTAAGGTACTATTCCCAGTTGCGGCTGACCCCTGTTTAAAACAAGAATAACAGACCTTCTGTGGACCCTTTGCTGGTCGTAAATACATTAATTCAATTCTAATATAACAGAATAACTTACTTATACTAATATTACTTCATATAATGAAAATGTATATCGTATAAGTTGAATACTAAGCCAGCTTTATGGGAGCCAATTAGAAGCTGCTTAAGTGGGATTTACAAATGAATTTGTGACATAAACCTGCTAACTCAACCTTAAATATTCACTATCTCTACTCTAATTAGAGCTTTACCGAGTTTCATAAAAAAAAAAATGCTGTCAAATCGTGCAATAATCTTTAATTGGTTTATGGCGTTTGAGGCAGCATGATTCAATCTTAGCCTTTACGAAAGGACAAATTAAAAAAAAATCGGTTTATGGCGGGTAAATCACAAGCACTGAGCTGTCATATCATGTACTTCTGTCAAATCATTTTAAGCATCGTTCCAGAAACCGAAGGCTTGTGTGTAAAAAAAGTAAAAGATGGTTAGTTAGTTCAAATTACATTTTACTTGAAATGATTTTAGTCTGTAAAGTATATAGTAAATAGCGCTAGATTTAGCGACAATCTGTAAACGAGGCATGCACTCCAATGCAAGCACGTGCATGCGATCAGTCATGCGCCGACCGTCGCTGTTGTATCGACGGCATTCTAAACACTCAGCCGAAATATTACTACGTGGACGAGAAAACCAGAACGAGATTTTATTTAGTTAAACTATTTTCTTTTATTTTATACTTCGAATGCATACTCATAAGAAATATGTTATGAGTATGTATTCGAAGCAAAGTTTTTGAGAATATATTTTATTATTTTAAATTTCAATATTTTATCTATATTGTTATTTAGCCATTCTGTCGAGATGTGTTTCATTTATATATAAATAAAACATCAGATGAAATAAAACAAAACAAAAAATATATTTTACTCTGAATTATATTGTATTTGAATTTGAATACATACCCTATGATATATTTACATATATGTCAAATGTTTATCATTTGTCATATATGTAGATGATCGGAGGATAACGATCTCGTATCATAATGAGTGTTTATTTAGGCTGGCCCAACCTGTTGACACGCCGACATCAGCTCAAATTGACGCTAAAATACCATAAAGTACGTATATGATAATTCTTTATAGATTATACTTTTAACATTACTTACAATTTGTATTTAAAACTTTCGGTAACTATGGCTTTTAAATTACTTTGTTAATAAATATATTTGTTCAGTTATATCATTGTTTCTAGAAATGTAAACTCAAATAGCGCACAATTGTATTAATATGGAATTTATGTCGCCAATATAATAAAATATAATCTCACCCTTTTCCAACCCCAATTTTAACAAATTAAATATATTCCAAGTGAAAAATGTATTTAAATATAGATAAGGATCAGAGAAATATCTTAATAGACACAATTAATTCGTTATATTAATTGAACTAAACAAAATATTGTAAAATGTATTCTACCTTATCAATACGATTACGCACAGTCACGTATTCGTACCATGACGTACAGAAGTGTATTCATAAATTATATTAAAAACTAATTTCCAAAGTAAAAAAAAAGTGTGATATATATGACATAACATGTAGGACAGAATTTTGGAAATATATATTCAAATAAAGTTAAATTTGACACGTATTTTGCATGTGATAGTACATTATGAGTGTTGAGTCAGCGTATGACCGACAGTAACAAATTTAGTCGGTGGCCGCAAATGCTGTTGTTTTAGGCGTAGACAAACAGTGCACCATGACCGGTGCTAATACTTGTTTGCCTTCTGTATTTATGGTACAGTCATGCTCACACACCGGAATAATTAGCTCGTTATTAAATACGCTCAAAGTTATTTTATTTGTTCATATGCAAACATGTTTTTTTGTCCAAAATATGTAAAGCAGTTTAACCTTTAACAAAAATAAGAAATGTTTTTGTGATTTTAAAATACAAAAACATTTATAAATAATTGTTTTTAGTAGATATTTTATGGTGTAAATCGCAAATCGGTTTTTAATACCTCGCCTCGGTAATATTAAACCGATACAGGTAATATCGTGCTCTGGCTTCCGGCTGAAACGATTAGTGACGTAACGTGATTACTGCCGGCGACTAGGGGCCTCACTGACCACTCGGTAATCGACTCTTCGTCGGACTAGTAATAGTGCCGGCAAAAATTACCGAAGTATCGGTATATACGAGAGTGATTTACTATAAGTCCGTTAGATGCAATATTCTGTTTGATCTTTCAAAAAGTGCTATATTATTTTGTTTGATATTATTATGAACATGTTTAGCCATGTTAAGAATATTACATATACGTATAAAGGCTATTACATATAGGAAGCTATCTCCTGATTGATTTTGACAAGGCGCTTGGCGTAACGGTAGCTCGTTTGGCGAAGTGACGGGATTACCGAAGGTCTCAGGTTCAAATTTGAAAAAATATTATTTTTTTTACATAAAAAAAACTTTAATTGAATATCAATAAATCAAAAGTTGGATCCAGAATATAAAAATAAATATTTGTTTATTTAAGTAAGAGTTGACCAACCACTTTTTAGTATCGAAAATATACTTTGTATTCTAAATATTTTCTGCACTCGATATAATCGATAGATTTTCAAATCTAACGATTTAATATAAGTTACGTGTTTCATTTGAATGATCATATTATAATAGACACAAGCAGACAAACCTGTACAATGTTGAAGTATGTCTTAAGTGTAATTAGACAGGGGTGTAATGGCTTCCTTCCTAATTGAAGCCTAAAATTTGAAACCCAACGTCTTGCATATTCATAGAAACAGGCAGGTAGAGGTCTAATTTATTCAAAGCCAACGGTCATGCAAATTGCCGAATATCGGTCATGTTTATGTCAGATTTGAGTTAAAATTATTGCGAATTGGCTTTCCCTTGAGTTCTATTTCTGAGGGCGCTCCTTGAATTACTTGGTAATGGTGCATTTAATATAATTCTGGGTACTTTCGTAGCTAAATTATTAATTGTAATATATTGAAACATTATTATAATACTATTATATAATTATATTTATTTAAATATTTATTAATTACTATTTATATGAATACTTAGAGAACATGTGAAGACTTATTGTTCTTTCTTGTGAAACATTTACAATATTGTTTAGTTTTTTTCCTGTTATTCACTGGTAATTCATCTGTGAATAAGTTGAAAACAACTAGATGATAAAAACAGACGTAGAAATATATTTTTATATCACAGTCATTCTTGATTATAATGTTTTGCAACATGGCTGGAAACATTCTAAACACTTCAGTTTTATACTTAAATATTTTTAAATAACATAAATTAATAATATTCAAACTATTAGATATATTAACAGGTGCATAATGTTCTCCATTACTGATATAGCTAGTATGCTATAAGCAGATTTTCAGCCTCTACACTTCTACACTTCATCTGGCGACGGAAGCTATGCTTAAAGTTCAATCCCGCTTAAGCGCTTAGTTCCAAGTTACTGACTGTATGTTTAAAGTTAAATAAATTATATGAAACTTAAATATTGTTTTTATTTACACATAAACGTTAATCAGAGAATAACTTAGATGTGTTCAAAGTTATTCGATAGAATATCTGTCAAAATGTAAAAATAATCCGCAGTTCAGAGAAACCTATCCACACTACATAATATTAAATCACAAGCATACATACTATATGAAATATATATATAGACATAGATAAATGATGAATTAGCCATTTACCTGTCTTTATGTTCCATAAATCTAGCGAACAGTCTCGAGCAGTAGATCACGGTACTTGGCAGGCCTGCTAAGATAATTGCTTAAGTGTGATCTCACTTAGCCGTCCCTCCGAGGGCTGGCCCTTTCGCCGAACTCCTTAGATAAGCATAGTTTATTGTTGGAGTCAAATCTTCTTAGGCTTATGATAACAAACTGCTTTGCATATATGATGGGATTACGTCGCTAAGTCTAACTTTCTGACTAAAAGCTACAGCTGAGGCTCTATATATAAATGCCTTCATAAAAAAAAATATTTAAATAAATCGGTATTACTAGTTTTTAAACATAAACAACGGTTTTAAAAACTTCATCTTACTTTATCTTAACTCACCGGTTTTTTATAAATGAAATCTTCTCAACTTACCGGTTTTCTGTAACAAAGTGAATCAGAATGTTATAGAAGTCTTGTGTTCGCACGTGAGATGATTATTTGATGATTCCTTAATTATGCAACATATAACGAAACTCGAAAGAGGGTCTTGACTCTGACGTCTTAAATTAAGGTTTGTTTAGAACTCATTAAAAATGAAGACACATGAAAGACTTGCTTTATTGTTTATTATTAGTTGATCCGTGTTGAATGAAAAACTTTATGTTATAAATTATTTGTTTTTGTTAAGTTAAACATCATATGTTTACCCTGGACCCCATTAAATTCTTTATTACACTAAAAAATATATACAAGACATATTTTATCAAAACAAGACATGTTCCTTTAGATTTTTTTTTTTTCACATTCAAGAATTTTTAATGTTACTGAAATACTGAACATAAATAAAACCTAGCAACAAACTTCATAATTTCTTAAAATAAATGTATATTTACAAGAAACATAGTCAATAGTTTAATATTTAGTTAAATTGTATTCGATACTAAATATCAGATGCTCAAAGCCAATCAGTTTAGTTTCAAATTAACGTGGAGTATTCGGACTAATCATGACTCCATGGAGTACAGTTGAATGGTGCTTGGTCACAAGGAATGGTACGCCTTTGTAACTTGGATCTAACTCCAAAGAGCCACTCCATCCTGGAATGCCAGTCACCTGGCTACAGGTAACTGAGATGAATTTGATTTGTTTGTCTACTAAATATAATTTAGTAACATTCTATGACGAAGATTTCAAGATTAAATCAAGTCAACTATTATAATTATAAAAAAATATATATTTCGATATTGTTTTTAAACGGAATTAAACGATCTTAATTTGCAAAAAGTTATATATACTCTTTGTTGTATTATATAAAATACTTAAAAATTAAAATCAATAGAAAAAACGATATTCATTATCTTGTGTTGTCTGAAAACGTTTAAAAGTTTCACGAAACATAATTGTGTAACAAAAGTTTGGAATCATTTGAAATTAATTTGCCATTAATTTTCATTTACAATTGCCTTCAATGCTACAAACGGTGTACTGCAAACCGTTTGAAACTTTTCCTTTGACTCCGTAACTCTCAAAATATCTAAACAATTGCACATTTGTAAAGTTTCGGCTTTCCAACTTCCAACCAGTTGGTAAACTCGGCTTCACTTATAAAATAATGTGGGTTTGGTTCGTATATAGCTTTAAACAAAGACTGTTGAGAAATTATATAAACATATTTCTCAACCGTCTTTGTGTGTTTGTTTTAAAACATAAATCAAAATATCTTGAAAACTACGTCTTTTTCCAGAAGCCACAATGTGAGTACATTTTTTCATATTTATATATAATTTTCAACAAAGAATATATATAACTTTTTCGGGAATTAAGACTGTTTCATTGTGTTTAAAGAAATATATATTATTTTTATATAATTATCGACTCGGTTGAATCTTGAAATCTGTGTCAAAATGAACACAAACTAAAACATTAACAATTGATATAAAATCAAAACAAACAAAATAAAATATTCAGCAATCTATTTTTCTACCTTTAGTAGTTTCTAAAGTTGCAATTAATTCTTGATTGATTCACAAAGGTATGTGAAGGCACACCGCCCGCCCCCGCCCGCCCCCGTCAGCTTCACAAGATACCAACTTAACGTCAACTAAGGTTTGTTGTACAAAATTTATATGAAACTTTGCTTGAGAGTAGGCATGTACCGGCTGTATACAGCGAATTCTAAATATCTTTTATCATTTAGAAAGATTTCATTAATTATTTGGTAAAAAGAATACCTGTTTTAATATATATTTTTTTAATATCACTGGACTAATTACACAAATCGATGTAACCCCTCAGTAAGTAAATTATTTGCTCATGTTTAGGGTGTTAAACAATGATACAAATACTTAGAAATATACATTATAATTACTTTGAATATATTTAATAACTAGCCAAAACCTTTATTTAATTTAGATTAATAATTTGTTGGTAAAAAGAAACGACTTTCAAAGTAGCACTTCTTATAAATAAATATTCTTTTCCTATATTTTATTTATATTGAAATATAAAAAGTTTTATTATATAAAAAAAAACAAGTTGGCACTGAATTATTTGCCTTACTTTATTGATTAAAATAGTATGATATTCGTTGTTTAAAAGCAGGCACTTGGTAGGATTGACGAGATAGGAGTACAACTGCTTAGATATTCTGAGACGTTTGAAACCGACCCTCTATTATGCACAAATTTACTTCTATTTTGTTATATTCTATTCTCCTAACATTCTGATAATAATAAACTTATATCATAACTTTAACTTTGATAAAAGTAAGTTGATAAGACTCTAGATTTAGTGCGGTTTAATAAAACTAAAATTACTTTATGTGGTGACATCTTCTCAATGTTAGGCTATACTCTTAGAAGCCTAATAGATGTCACCAGTCACCACCATCCCGATAAAGACGATAATATGTAGGATTTTTAATTTACTGAGACGGGTGGTGATACGGTAGCGCAATTGGTAGAGCGACGGGCTGGTTTTACGAAGGTCGAATCTTCGAATCCCTACCCAAATCCGTTTAATAATCATTCTATATTTGTTGGCCAATTTTTTAAATACATATAGATTTTAATAGATAGTTTCAAACATTAGCATATATCATAAAAATAAATCTAAACTTACATTAAAATGCGCCATCCGTATATCACAGGTAAAAACTTTTGTGTAAATGAGTTGAACGCATATGGAAACAGGAAGTCAGTCGCATAAATCGTGGGGACGGAACCGGAAGCGCCGGCGTCGTTTGCCGCATTGTGCTATCGGACGCCGGGCCGCGCGGACGTCGGGAATGCCTTGCGCTACTTTATGGAGTCATTCAGATAGGCCCTATCGCATTCTGAAAAGCTTTGTCGTGCTACCTTCACTGATAACTTGGGTGCTTTATTCTTACATACCTGTCGTTTAACGTTGTTTACTTTATAGACGTGGTAGACGTAGATATGAATAGATTTCACTAGTTTTTCAAATATACTAACTACATTTTTATTAAAAACTTAAGTAACATACGTCAGTTTTCAGTGCACTGATTTTATGATTGAATATTAATATTTTTATTTTATTTGTTTTGTAAATTATTTGTAAAATTTCAATAACTTGCACTTCCTATTTCATATCCTAGAAAATTTAGTTACAAAAACTTTGATGTAAACTTTCAGCCGAAAATACTATAATTTAGTTAGGTATATCTTATTACCTACCTAAAGTATAGTTTATCGGAGATTATTATTAAAAGACTCTATTACAATAAATACGTATAACAACAAAACCCCGTATATTTTATTGACAGAGTATTATAAGTGAGTGTACAAAATAATCAATATTGAACCCTTAGTGGGGTGAGTTTATTGTTTATGACTGATGCAGTTATGTTGCGGTAGTCTTTAAGTAAACCTAACTTATAACAAAGCACTATAGTTATTATTTAAATTGACTTGAAACTGTAAATCAAGTTTTCAGTTTTATTTATATTATTATATAACATTTATTCAAAGAATAAATTTTATTTACAAAAAATTGTCTAATGAATATTTGAAAAATATAAAAGTTACTCCATACTTAAGATGATTACAATAACGGACCATAAGAATAAGAAAATCTAATATATTTACTTGGCTTGTACCACTTATATTTATGTATAAAATATTAAATATGGTCTAATATATTGTAACATTAAATTATTACCATAATATTTACACTCGTTTTACGATCTCTCCATTTACCTTTAAAAGAAAGACAAGATGCATTTTGTTACTCTATATAGAAACTATTTCACAGCGTGTGTTCTTGCTTCAATATTTATGAAGTTACTTCGGTTCCGTCATCAATCATAAACTTATAAATAAAACAATAAAAGGTAAAAACTTGCTGCCGAGGGTCCGCTGTTTCCACGCAATATTGCCAAAAACCCACTTATTGGAATAATATGTAGATTATCGTAATATTACCAGTAACTTTGATATTTTATTACTCACCCGTGTCAATAACTCTTTATTGTAAGAAAAAAAATAGAGGAAGGTTAATAAAGCTAAATTGTATAAAAATATAATAATAATAATATCACTGGAAAAATTACACAAATTGATCTCTAACACCTTAGCAAGCAAATTATTTGCTTGTGTTAACGGTGTTAGACAACCATACAAATACATAGAAATACACATTATAAATACTGAGAATATATTTAATATACTACCAAACCCAGACATACACGCCTGACCCTGTTGGGAATCGAATCCGAGCCCCCTTGCGCCGCTATACGTTAGTCGTTTGCGCCAACCACTCGACTAACGGGACCAAATAATTTTATCGAAAAATCTAGTAATGCATTCCAATTCTTATATAGTTTATTCATTTGTATTTAAAAATCTAATTTCCTCTCCACAATCGCAAAGGGGAAGAATAGTTTTTCACATCGAATAAGTTATTTATGATAAATGGTATAAATCATTTTTGCTAACGCCCGAGTTCCCGCGATAAAAGCAAGCGAATAAACTTTTGTGTGATTTCTAAGCGTGATACTGTTGCAGTACTGACTGAACGTGGCACCGCTATTTTATTTTACATGAAAGAATGTTGAGGATATTCCTTTTAATATTAGTATTCTTTAGAGATTTTTTTTCTTATAGGAACGTAATATGATGACGAGATCTCGGTCTTTTGGAACACCAGAAGAATCAATCGTTGGCAGTTTTTTTTAAGGGAGAAGTAGACTCTTTTTTTATGAAACAAAAAGTATTAATATATATGTTAATATAAATTAGATTTTTTTTTACTTAATAAAAATGTTAGACTAAAAGTCCACAAGAATCCATCCTCACAATTGAAATGAGAATATTTTTCTTACCTCATCTTCCGGCCTATATGCCACTTGTAATACGTTTAATATTTCATGATACCGTATCGATATCACTAGTGCCATAAATAACCAACAAAAAGGATAAGGGTGCCGTCAGAACCAAAGCTATCAATATAATATTAGCTTTGTTAAATATCGATGGATTGCTTTGTTAGTCATCCTTTGTGACTAATATAAATGTTAACAAAGTTGTATTTGTATTTAAAATATGTCAAGTCAGGAATTTAGTAACTTGTGAATATAAACACAGATTTTCTTATCAATTATTTTGGTTTTGAAACAATTATTAAATTAAATGTATAGAAAAGAGCTAGGGGTTAAGAAAGCCGAATATAAATATTGTAATAATTTCAAAGAAAAACTAGTTTTCGGAATCAATATAAAAACACCATCAAAGCAGTAAATCTGTTTAGGATAATAGGATTATAAACACACATACAGACAAAAGAAAATATTTAGTGAAACTACTTATTTATACTTAAAGAGGAAAGTAACTAGTAATCTGAATCCAAGTTCCTAGTAATTTTAAAAAGTCGTTCAACTTAAACTCCTTTCCTTCCGCTGTAGAGAAAACCATTCCTTCACAGCTTTTTTCTCAAACTACAACAGTTATGAATTTAGTGCTTTCTATTGAATAAGAGCCAAAAGTATATCATATTTTTAATACCACTGGTAAATCAGTCTTAAAGTACTTCTTAATATCATTTATCTCCGTGTAAAAACGCCCCCGAGGCCAGTTCACCGCAATTCGATAGTTAGTATTGTATCCAAATTGGGCGTTATTTGAATTCAAAGCGGCGTGCGGGAAATTTATCGCGTGTTTCCGATTTAAATCGTCGAATTAACGACATTGCACCCACGACCTCCTGTTTATCGGATTCATTCGCGCCGCCCGCCCTGGGCGACGGACACACTGCGTCTGGCTACGCTATCTATTTTTGTATACCATAGAGTATATATATCATTATAGAATTTTGACAAACATAGCACAAAAATATCATGTTATTTATATCCTCTATGCAACAGTTTAAATTCCAACTCTGAAAATGTAACGATATTAAAATCGTAGACGCAGACAAACGCTGCTATAGATCTAGAAAACTTGTATACCGAATAAATATTAATTATATGAGTTGGCAAACTGCAGGTATACGTCATCGTGCTCACACATTAGTAGGTTTGAATAGCCTAGCTTAGCTCTGAGCTGAATTAAGGTACTAATTAAACTTGGTACTTTGTATTATTGCATTAAAACAGCTATACGCAACAAAACTCATAATTACTCGCTTTCAGCTCCGTTTTGTACTTAGGGTTGCGGATTCAATAGCACTAGAGAAAATATTTTTTAATTTTCTATATACTTCACTCGATTTGCAGTTTTTACTAATTGCGCTCGTGATGTGTGCACATTGTTAATGAGTTTTATATATGAATGAATGAATGAATGAAAAATGAACGAAGTAATAAAGGAATCGCTCTTAATATAAATAAAACAGCTCATCTCGATTTAGGTACGAGTCGAAATATAATATTTTTTAATTTTCTATATAGGTACTTAAATCGACTTGTAGTTTTTATTAATTGCGCTCATGACGTGTGCTCATTGTCAAAATGACGGTTGTTGTTTTTAAATTCTTTGCAAAGGGAACGGTAAAGACCTTTAGGTCATACAGCCTCTTCATTTTTATTATTCCTAAATAATGTACAATAGTTTTATTTTATTTTTTTCTCCATTTTTGTAATTCAAGAATACCATGTCATATATCATTTTTTGTATTTTCGTATTATATGTAAGGTAACGTTGTCAATATGACTTGTATGAATAAATAAACGAATGAATCGTTCTTAATATAAATAAACGGTAACCAGCTGGCTGATAAAAGCTCATCTCGATTTACGAGCACAAATCAAACATTTAGTTGGAGGTTGTAAATCAGGTTGGTGAGGAATTTATGGCGGGTTCGCGGATTTGTTGTTTAACGTGACAGGAATATGCCTTGAGGAAATTGTAACAATTATAAATAACACAGATAAACTACCTGATATTAAATAATATTATTTATTTAGTGTTTAATGTTAAATAATGCTATTAATTGACTTAATCTATTAGCAATTGTGACTAAGTCAATAAAACTAGGATTAGCCATCATTAGCTACGGTGTTGAGAAATAAATAAGTTCTATGAAAAAAGGAGCTCAAAGTGATCTTTGTTAGCTTTTGAACACATCAATGTTTTTTGT
The DNA here is from genome assembly GCA_959347405.1 of Napeogenes sylphis. NCBI lineage: Eukaryota > Metazoa > Arthropoda > Insecta > Lepidoptera > Nymphalidae > Napeogenes > Napeogenes sylphis. The sequence goes on along the minus strand of OY365779.1, from coordinate 33,959,560 downwards.
TTGTGAAATTGTTTGCAAGAAAATTAGACACAATAGCGTCTCAATTTTTCAATACAAAAGCGTGCACTTAATGGTTTTTTAAATATCGCAGAGAATGGTGCGGCTTCCACACGTCGGCGAACAATAGCACGGAAAGGGGGAAATATAATTTATTTTCCAGTTAAATCTTTTGTGGAAATAATATGACATTTCTATTTGAAGTTGCTGGGTGATTTATCGGTTGCCCTGTTGTGGGCTTGTTTTGAACAATTGATTCAATCGGTGAGCTTCGGGTTGATGGCGCCATTTAGGAATTGATCGTGGGACCAACTTAATAAATACGTAGGGAAAGTGTGTTTCTTTTTAAGTTTATCGCACATTGAGAAGTAGATAGTTAAAGGTTATATGTAGAAGGATTGCTGAAATAAGAAAGAAAATGTAATACATACTACAATTATTAAGAAACCATTGTTAATGAATGACGTTTAATGTCAATATCAAATCAGTATGTAACGAATGTAAGAGTCAAAATGACTATTGCATTGCTATTGAATGAATATGAGTAGTCGCAAAGAGTACTAATTTAATTATTAAATAAAATATGATAAATAAATGAAAAAGTCATAGAGGCATATTTTATTTCAAAAGATCCTTACCATTTTATTAATTTGTGGTCCTATTTCGGCCACTAGTATATATTTATATAAATATTGACGACAATCCAAAACGAATGTTAGAAAAACAAGCACTTCAGTTTATTCGAGTGTATGTAAATCCGTTTCAGTGAAATATCATAAAACGTACTGAAATATGACTGTAAATTAAGCCTCTATGAAGCCAAAGGATTTTAAAGCGAACGTTTTTTCGCATAACTTCAAGCTCGATACAGGAGTTTTATATTTGAATGGAATGGTAAAACTCTATTGCGACGCTAATTCAAAAAGTTGTTTTCATTACGGAACGATCTCGCGGTACAGTGGGTGCTACTGCGCTAAAAAGTTACGTAAAGCAAAAGAATTTAAAGTACAGAAACAAATAAAACAGCGACAGTTGCGGGATAAAGCGCTGCCCAACAATTGCTGCATTCCATTGAAATGGTTTTGTGTTCTCACTTCGAATATTTTTTGAGTATTCATTATTCATACTGTACATATATGATGCGGAATAATAATAATATGATATATATTATCTTTAAATTTATAATAAGCGTTAAATTCAAAATAAAAACAAAACAAAATATCATAAAACAATAATCAGACATACCGGTAACGAAACTCACAAATACGAGAGCAACGCGAAATATAAAAAATAAAAATGAAATGTGAAAATATTTTCCTCAAAGGTACCTAAAACTGGACACTGGCCGAACTGTCACGCAGCCGTGCCGAAAATTAAAGGATTCAGTCCAAAACAAATACGAATATTTTTATATTTTATTTTGTTAAATAAAAACGGAAGGTAAGGCAGGTGGGAATTTAAATAATCTGACAGGGATTAAAAGGAGAAATATCAGCATTTGACCGTCGCGGTGAGCTTGCAGATTATCCACATTATATGTAGGGTTGGATGTAGACAAGGTTTTATAATTTAAATGAGGGTTCTAAAAACCGCGCTACTGTAATTGCTTCATTTGTTTTGCTTGAAGTTAAACTTTTCTGACAGTAATAAAATGCTATACGATTTTAACATGCTTCAAAACTAACCCCCGGGAATGACACATTGTTCTTTTAAAACAGAAAAATTATACAGAGTATAAAAACAACATGTAAACTCTTTCCTCGTAAGTTATGTGGTATTTTTAAAATCAAAATATGTTTGTTTTTTTTATTAAATATTGTTATATTTTTTTCTTCGTGCATTAATCCTTCACGGAGGAGGTAATGAAAAGAGTTTTTTATAAATGTCAAGATATATTCATTTAAGTGAAAAATCCTGAAACAGGTTTATAAATAACTAGCTTATATGCTTCACTCATTGATTTGTTCTAGGGAGGAGACGACTCCTTACAAAACTTGATAGATATAATAAATGGTATTGGTACCCCCTAAATGATGAGATGAAGAGTTGGGTGTTTTTCTCACGAAATCGGCACCAGAATTATCACTTTTTGTACTATGTTCGTATATATAGGGTTATTTTTAATTAGTTGACCACCTCTTGCAGGCAGCCTCTCTACATCAATCCCAACAACATTTGTTCTACGACTTTAGAAAAAAATCTTGAAACACACAAAACAAGAAACAAAAAGAAATTGGCTCCCTCTTTTACTTATTACTCTGTATTTTGTAAGAAGTACTTAAAAGGTGAACGTTTTTGTATGGGAAAACTCAAATTTTAAAAACTATTAATTTTAAAAAGTTGTAGAACAAATGTTGTTAGGATTGGTGTAGAGGAGCTGCTTGCAAGAGGTGTTCAACTAATTAAAAATATAGAATTAAAATTATCAGTTTATTTTCATGGTGAATTAAGCATTCTATATAATATATGATCGTCTTTATCAGGACGGGTGTTCAATTCATGAAAAGGGGAGCAGTGGCTCAATTCGTAGTGTGACGGGCCAGTTTCCCAGAGGTTGCTACTTTGAAGCCCTTATTGGTTTATTTTACATTAAAATTTTAACAAGCTTAACATAGCTATACATGTTTATAGATATGTATTTTAAAACACTACATTTGTATGACATAAAAATCAAACCAAACTTTGACTGTTTGTTGACGCAAATAAAACTCTAAAATAACCGAATATTCATGAGAGATTAATGCTTAAATAACCCACAGTACTTCCAAATCTAAAATCTATGCATAAAATTGTCTCAACCGCTGAGGTTAGTTTGGTGTGTCAAGGTGATTAATGGGTGTTTCCCCCACCTTATTAACATGGAAATAGCCGCGAATCGCTTTCTTAGCGATACTTAATGATACAGGATTTGCGGGATGATAGTGCGACTCCAACCCACTTTATCTCCTGGTTACAGCTTCGTAATCCATAGCTTTTGTTTACAAATTAACTGTTTTCTTTCCTCAGTAGTCAAATCTTCGAAGGATAATGAGAGCAAATGACAAATGACCAATGAAAACGCTTCGTCATACGCTAAAAGGTCCTCAGCGAGTCAAAATATTTGCCCACCTATCCAGTGTCCCATAGGAGTGTTATTTCTATGAATAAAATAACAATTATAAGTCCTCATCCCCGGCGTGCTTCATTCCGTTTGAAACAATATTCATCTGGCAATTCCCTTTCACACACGGCCCTTAAAAATAACAAATGTTACAAAACTTACAATTAATAGTATTGTAGAGTTAATTTATAACTTGTGTCAATATATACTAATCTGTATACGTTTAAATTGTATGCCAATATGTAAACAATATAACTATTATTAAATATATATTTACAGCTGTATTCAGGTTAATTAAATCTCAATTTAGTTCAAGGGTTTTTCATTCATGACTCTGAATACAGCCGGGTAATTGTATATGATGATTATGGTTCACGAAAATATAATTAATATATATTTACGGTTGTATTCTCATTAATTAAACCTCAATTTGTTGTACTAGTTTCGAACCCATTCGGCTTTTTCATAGATCTCGCGGCGGGAATACAACCGTAAATATAATATTATTATATATATACTTTCTGAAAGCTTCGTCTGTATGTTCGTAGTATAAAACGTGAAGTTTGTTCTGTGCGTCATTCCTCGTTATTTGATGTGGGATTGCGACTGGTTTCCCTTTAGTTTTGACGATGCCCTCGACGATAAGTGCCGCTCGGATCAGTTGGAGGTTTGTAATTAGTTTGTTTTAATTTAAAATAAGCTTAAATTAACTATTCAAGTTTAATTTTAATATTATTTTCATAATAACCGATTTAGGATTTAATGTTAAATTTAATTAAATCATAAACAAGTTAAATAAGTTAAAAATAGTTTTATTACTTTATGCAAAATTTAAAAATAATGTTAAGTTGTTTTCTAAATTGTAATTTGAATACGTGAAGGAGATAACATGTAACGACAACCATAAATCGATGGTTGTAAACTTGTTTTTACTTAAAGTTAGCTTTATGGGGGAATAACCGTAAAGAAGAAAACGATAAGTGATATCGTAACCGATCTATCTTTATCGGAAGAAGTTACCTGTAACTGTGACGTAACCGAAAATTTCATTTTATGTTCCTCGATGGCGACAGTTCAAATTACATTTTAACCATCTAATTTGGCATAATGTATTATTATATATGTTAGATTGCCTGGAAGATACTTTCTCATAGCATTATCTTTATTATTGAATACTTAAACATCTTTCTATATATAGAAATAGCAGGTAGACCATTTTATATTCGAAACCAAAAACCACATCTTAAAACAGTAAATAATCCAAAAACAAAACCAAAACAAGCAAAAAGAATGACCAAAACCGACCATCTATTTGATATCCAAACAAAAAAAAACTATATCTAAAAGCAGTAAATAACCCCGAAACCAAAAAAATGCGAAAAAAATGACCGAAACTGGCTTATTCAATCTCGCTCATCTCATTTACTGATAAGCTGCCAAATGTTTTTTTTTCAAACCGCACCCTCGTAAATGATGGGTGCTTATTATTTGGTGTGTTCACAAACATTTAGCACCCTTATCAGACTATTAAAGATACTGCTTCATTACGGAACAGAAAAGGTTGTGGTATATCTTTTGTATGTTTATCTTTAGACTATTTTCCTTATTTGTTTTCATGGATTATTAATTATTATTTTAGCTATATACACTGTACATATTATTATAAATATAGTATGAAAAATTAAATGATGCCGATACCGGAGCTGCGTGTAGCTCAATTGGTAGAGCGACGGGACGGTTTCACAGAGGTCTCAGGTTCGAATTCCTGCCCGTATCGGTTTATTTTTTATTCTATATTTATTTAAAATTTAAATAAGCTTAACATGGCTGTACATGTCTATAGACATAACATATTATATATACTGAGTTGAGTTGGAGGTAGTCATAACTTGTACAACATTAAGCAGTATGTGAGTATAAATTTTATTTCATTATTTATTGTATGAAATGAGAATTTTACGCCATTTTTATGTTCCCGCACTGCCGTTTAGATAAAACAGCTGACGTTCATTTCCTAAACGACCTGTAACGATGATGTTTGCGTGTTTACATAATTGAATAAAAATATTTCTCTGACATTTAAGGATTATTATATATATTTTGTTATTATAAAACTAGAGGCACCTTTGTTGTAGACAAGACTAGTAGTTTAGTTGTTATGTTTGGGAGGCAGAGACGGGGGATTTTTATGGTTTAAAGATGATTCACTGATATTAATTAAATATTTATTGATAAGAAATTAATCGAATAATATTTATAAAAAAAAACATTTCATATTTGATAGTATTATCGCTATTAACAAATATCACAAGCATATCCGTGAACAAAAGCTAGTATGATATAAAATAGAAGTAGTATATTCATAACATGTGACGTCATGGGTCGAGGGAAATGAAGTGGAATCTTCGAGATAACTCACACAATTACACGCGTGTTAACAACGCACACATAGATCTTTTAGGGTTGACACAGGGATGTAGGTGACATTGATAATTTTCTGTAATGGGGTGTAAGTGCTAAATTGAATGTGTTTGAGACTCAATGATATATTGACAACCCTGATATTTTTATGATTTTGTAATACAATCCTACCAATATTATTAACAAAATAAATAACATAAGAACTTTCTTTTATAATCAATACTAACAAAATATTCACAAAATAAAATAAACTTTTCGTAAATCAATGCTACCAAAGTTATCAATAAAATAAATAGCATAAAAACTCTTTGCTTTGAAAATCAATAACTTTTATTTGTAAATCAGTGCTACCAAAACTATTAACAAAATAAATACATAACATATTTTTTTTTATTTGTAAATCAAAATTAAATACTAGCCAGATTATCAACAAAATAAATAACATAAAAACTTTCTTTTATAAATCAATGCTACCAAAATATTTAAAAAATAAAATAAAAACTTTTTTGTGAATCAATGCTACCAAAAATATCAATAAAATAAGTAGCATAAAAACTCTTTGTGTTGAAAATCAATAACTTTTATTTGTATATCAGTGCTACAAAATTATTAAAAAAATAAATAACATAAAAACTTTTTTATTTGTAAATAAAAAATCATTGGTACCAAAATGGTTAGCAAAATAAATAACGTAAAACCCTAAGAATTGTTATATAATAATTAATATTAAGTATGTATCTGTAAGCTATTATTATACTTCCAAAACTATTTGGGGAATGATCAGCCCATCCATCATTCATTATGTAGTATCAGCTGCTTATTCTTAATCTCACTGGTATTTTCGGTACACTATCAATCTTACTGGATATAGTTTTTGTTCTAATAATTTAGTTATTAATTATTGATGTGGCGGTTTTATCTTTTAGTATATATATCGTGTTAAATTAAAAAATATATATTTTTATAAAGATAATATTTATTTAATAAAATAAAACATTTTTTATGTTATACTATGCATGTAATAAGTTTAGGTTTTAATTTTAAGCATATTAAATAAAAAAATAGTCGATACGGACAGAAGTCGAATCGACTTCCTCTGGAAACCATTTCGTTCCGCCAACTGAGCTGCCGTATCGCTTAGATGAATTTAGCATTTTTAGTATAATTTTCTTTATAATGACTTACAGTATTTTTATTGATAAAACAAGCGAAACCCTTCTCTGGAGCAATGCCCTATTAGTATTAGTAATAATAATAATAATAATAATAATAGTAATAGCTTCTTATCAGTTGTTTTAGAAAACATACTAACACACTATTATCATTTTCATTTATATATTTTGGGTACGTTTCGCAAGTACGTCAAATAAAAAAATGTCTGTGATTATGATTATTAAAACTACTACAATAATACAAATTTAATAAATACTAATTAAATAAAAAAAATAATAATAATAATAATATCAATGCAGAACTAATATCTATAAAAACTTATAATACATTTTGTTTTTATAACTAGGTCCTTAATAAATAAGTCTAAGAAAAATCTTATTGTATTTATTTTTAAATAAAGTAAAAAATTATAACATCAATATTAATATTTATTTCGATTTAAAGTATTGGTATCAAAATTCTGACACTTTCATTTGACGTACATAAGTGATCTTTGACATTGATTGAAACTGTCAAATATATAAATAAAGAATCTTAAATATAGAGCTATTAATATAATGGAAGTGCAATAAAAATATCCAAAAAGATATATAATTTAAGCACCAACAAAACAAAAGTAAGCAGACAAAAGAAATAAAATGTATCTGAAGCAAAACACCCCATAAAATGAAATTGTCTTGGAACTTTATAAATGCGATAACAGCTAAAGTTGTTCTCTACATAAATGTGTCTAGTTAAGAAGAACTTCTACTCCCCCCGGGAGCTTGAGAATACAGATGACAGGAGGGAAGCTGCGAGGGAATTCAGAGGTCTTGATTAATTTGCTGTACCTAAATACGTGTTGAAGTAAAAAAGAGAGATCCAAGGAGTGTCCACCTAAAACTCCGCCCAGCAGCGGGCACGCCCACTAAGATACTCTTACTATACTTCTTTAATATATATTATATAAATAAGTTGTTCCTCTCACGTATATAGACATCTCAGAGTCTATGTGTGAGTGCACGCACACGTCTTAACGTCTATATCTATAGGTATACTCTTACAAAGACATATGAGCCTGCACTATATTATACAGTTTTCAAGTGATTTTTGAGTTTTATGAATGTTTTACTTTACATTATAATACCTGTTACTTATTACATCTCTATAATGTTGGTTACATGGTTACATACTGTGATAGTATTTTGACAGTATTGATATTGGTTGAGTGGTTAAACCCAGATTAGCGACCAGTTTTTTTAAAATTGTTATTTTACTTATAAAAACCGGCAAAGTGCTAGTTGGACTCGAGCACGAAAAGTTACGTTCCAATGCATATACCTAAAGCGGCAGAAAAAATCAGATTTGTTGTAGGGAAGCCCCTCTTAATTTAATTATTTATTTTTCAAGTGAATATATAACTAAATATTTTGTGATTATTTCAAGTGTGTACCTGTAGCCTTTATTAAAATCGAGCAAAAAAATCACGTTTGCTTTATGGGAGCAACCCTCAAAATATTTATTTTATTTTGTTTTTAACATTAATTTATATATTGTTTGCCGCTATGGCAACAGAAAAACATCTTCTGCGAATATTTCAATTGTCTAGTCATCACTGTTCATGAAATACAGCTTGGAGATTCGGATAGCGAAATCTTAGTAACGGATTCCGTTCCTTGGTTACGGAATTCTAAAAATTAATAAATCTATAATTGAATATATAATTGAACCTCTAGATAATGTTTACAATGAGGATATTAGCTACAGTCTGTGCCCATAAAGCAGACTGTGGAATTAATAATAAAAAATTATAAACGATGTATGACATAATACTTCATTCATTCAATCATTAGATAAACCATTCACCACAAAGTAATTGAATTTCATCTAAATGTATGTTAATCAGGGATGAGTTGTCTGTACGTACTTTGTAATAAACAAACACACTAATAATAAACTTAACTAACTAACTTAAATTAAAAATAGTTTTATTTATAATTTAAATTTTAATAACATCCGTTTTTATTATTTCAATTAATCTTTTTACAAGAATAAGACATGTGGTTCTGCTTCAGTAATAATGTATTACAAAATCAGTGATTTAATTTTAACGTGTATTTCCCAAAAAAAAAACTAATAAATATGTACAATGTGATGTAATAATAACTACCTAGGTACAACAAAAAAAATATTACACTTACTAATTTTCGACAAAAATCATTTAATATTTTTACTCAACTTACAGTCTTATTTTATTTTACTTTAAAAACTTTTAAAAAACCACACGAATTTTATTCGAATAAGAAATAACCAAATAATAGTTTAATAATTTATTTATTTATACTCTTTATTGCACACCGCAATACATGAGGAAAAAAAAAGTAATACATATAAAGAAAATACATAGTAAAGTACAAAAGGCGGCCTTATCGCCTAACGGCGATTTCTTCCAGACGACCTTAGGGTTAGGAAATTAAAAAAACAATATGAAATACTGGTAGGTGGTGCGGTTATAATAAACATACTTACTAATAACTACACACAAATACTTACCAGTAGTAAATATATATCATTATATAAAATATATAACAAAAAATAAACTAATAAATACAAGAATACATAAAAAATAACTACAATAGCAAGAGATTTAAACCAAAAAAACAAAGCAACTAGTTAATTTCAGACAAGTAGATTTCTTTAACGGATTTTTTAAATACTTCCAAAGATTTTGACAAACGTATATTTAGAGGAAGCGCATTCCATGGCTTAGTGGCATGAACTATGAAAGAACGATTATAAAAAGAGGAATTATGAACAGACATTTTGATAATTAGTTTTTGTGACGCTCGTGCAGTGTCTTGGATACCAAGGAATTCAAATTTTTTCTTCAGATATGAAGGTGTTTTTGGGTGGAATAATACACAGTACAAAAGAGAAAGTATATGTAAATCCCGGCGTCGACGTATGGGGAGCCACTTGAGTTTTTGACGAAAAACGGAAATGTGGTCATATTTGCGTAAGCTAAATATGAACCTATAGCAAGGTTCTGAAGTCTCTCAAGCTTGTTTAATTTTTCTTCAGTTAAATCAATAAAGCTAATAATGTAAGGCTTCAATAATAAGTAAGTCTACTAAATAGATGAAATGAATTATTTTTGTTTTTGACTTAAGAATTTTAGAGTTAACGTTTTTATAACGCAATGAAAACACTACATAGATAAGTCATAAGAAATAGAAAATCAAAAATTGAAAATGTAGCTCAAAAACCAAACCAACCAAAAAAAAATAATTTAAAAAATAACAAATAAGAGTAGGAAAATCGTTTATAAAATCTCATAATCTTTTCCCAGTTTCCAAAACAAAATAAAGTCAGAAATATCACGGTTACCGGAAACGGATAGTCGTTTAATTTTTAATTCTCCCGCGCTGTCGTCTTCCTGCCGCCGGCGAGCCTTCCTTTTTTACAGGATGTGTTTTTTTAAGTTGTATTTCCGTTTTAGGACAAGCACTGATGTCATGCGGCTTTCAAACGTCAAATTTGTGTTTTTTAATCTTTTGTTGTCAATTTTGTGTAAACTTTTTGACGATTGTTTTTTTTTTATTTTGAAACGTTTTTGAAACCTCAAATATATTTTAATACTATTTAAATTTAAATGTTTTAACATTTAGGATATGTATAGCAATGTTTACATTTTATGATATCATCCAGAAATAATCAACCTTGAAGAGTAATATTTTGAATTATTAGACTTAAAGTCAAAAGTGTATCATTTTTCATCCATTAAGTGTATTTTATAAAAGCTTCGTGTTTGTGATTATTTTCCTGCTGCATTTTTTCTCGTCGCTAAAAAATCCGCTCCGGATATTATCATTTATTATAAATCAGTGATTTCAGCAGTCATTGCTTTGACGCTTACAAATGACGTAGACAGCCGTGATAACTGTATTTTAGGTTTAAATACATATTTTTGTTTGGCAATCAACTTTTAAATGTTCATCCATTATTTATATTGTAATTCATACATAATACAAATGAATATAGGGAATTTATATAAATAATATTAGATTGTTTATCTCCTTGTTTAGTCTCGCATCATTAAAAACTAATAGCGGTAAAAATGTGGTGAAACAATGTTATGTAGTGTAAAAAATATTATTTGTTGTAGCTTAAGATTTTAAAATATAAATGAGAACTGTATGGATTATGTCAATATTGTTAAATATTGACAACCGTTACGACATAGTCAATAACAGGCTTATATGATAATAAAAACACATCTAAAATTTCTGAGACTCAACCGTCAAAGTAAAACATTTATCTCATCTGACATTTTGTTTCACATTTTAACTTGAGACAATATAATTTAATTTTGGACAAAACATAATCTAAACATTGCTAGAGGCAATCGAAGCCATCCACAAATCAAAGAGAAAGACAAGGGCCGGTTAATGCGTGTCTGGGGTATTGACCAACGGAGACGAATTGGAGGTATCTTTGAGGTTTAGTTACTGAACATTTGTTCTCTTTTGATTATTTGTTGTTATTTACCCTGTATTATTCTTCTTAAGAGTGTTTTTTTTATACAAAATTGATTAAAAATACTATACTATGTTTGTTTTGACATCTTTTCCGTATAGAATAATAACTCGAATCATGCCCATATCAAGTAATAATAAATTCTTTTATAATTATTTTAAATTGAATAATAAAGCTCAAATCCAGTATACATAGACAAGAGTTTCTAGATAATATTTAAAAAGATATTCATTAATTGTCAACGTCAAGTTTGGGGAAATCATCCCTAATAGTTAACAATTACACAGATAATAAATATTTATACAATCAGAACAAGTGACTAAAACTAGATCCTCAATCATGTTCAACCTCCTTGACGAGGTTAGATACACCCAAGCGTCATGATTTGTGTGCGGTTCCTGGCTCCTGGTGTTCAACTAAAACCTTCTTGATATTTATGTTGTGGATTTTGCTGTTACATAAACAAACTAATGTACTATGTAATAATTAAAAGTGAATACATAAACTTATTATGTATAATTTGGTAATAATTTGAAATTCTAAAATAAATGTTTAATTCATCTTATATGATAATAACTAGATTGGTTAAATTATAAATAGTATTTTATTTAAGTTTTAAATAAATATAGAATATTTTTTTTTGTTACTGGCTTGTTTTGAATCTGCGGTCGTTAGGGAACTGTTCCGTCGCTCTGACTATTGAGCTAGCATATCGCTAGTCGCTACTGGTTTCGATAATCTAAGCATTCAATGATCATCTTTATTATCGACGAGTGACGGTAATGATATATATTATCGTTCGAAAATTTTATTCAATATTTGTAAGTTTTCAGTATAGAATTACAATTTAAAATTGTATTTTTTTTTGTATATTTATTTTGAAGTAAAAATTTTAATCTACTCATGGATAAGCTTGTTTACGGGTAAGTATCTGTAAACAAGTTTTTTATTGCAAATAGTTTTTACTTTAATATTTTGGTACATAAAATAAATAACACTATAAAATATTTTTTTCTCTTTCTAAGGACCAAGTTAAAGTATTTGTATCATACTGTAAGTAGTTCGTACGTACGTATGAATAAAATACCACAAATGTAAATATGAGTAATTCCCACAGATTATAAACTATAAGGATTTATGTTTGAAAATATCTATAAACATGTAGGTATAGCCATGTTAAGCTTATTTAAATTTATATAAATATAGAATGAAAAATAAACCGATACGGGTTCGAACCCCTAATGTATATAAAAAACAAAAATAAAACCTCACGCAAATGTAACGAATATTCGCTAGCAAAGTTTCATTTATATAGATAATGAAGATCATTAGTTGTCTGTGCGTGCGAGGCGGAAAAGTTGTCGTATAAATCCCGCCAACACTCGCCCGTTCTCATCGATATGATTAATAGATGCTTCTCCATTGAGTACTGCCCTTATGAAGTTATCTGTTATCTGTGTAAGCGAATAACTAGTTGGGGAAAATATTACTGTAAAATCATTTGTGATATAGTCAATAATATATGGAGTTTTTAAAACAGTTCTTTTCATCCAACCCTTTGGAGTCATGTTAAAGTTTAAAGTTCCTTTAGTAATATAAAAAAATCTTTGATTTTATAGTTGTCTATTATGTTTCATATTGTATGCTTTATTTGGTTATATATGCCGTAATTATTTTAAAATTATTTGCTAAATGTAAATATCTAATCCAATATATTAAAATAGCTAGAGTATTGAATGAATGAATGAACGATTCGTACATTATCACCGGCCAATAAATAAATATGGCGGCAAAAATGGCGTCAGTTTATCAGCGACAAGTGGACGCGGGGGACCGTAATAAATGTTATTAGATAGCCGCTGGGCTTAGTTGGGCGGTTTTTACCGGACTTCTTTTGGTTTTGTTAATGGCCACCGGAAATGAATGGGGGTTGAATGAGTTCAGAATTAAGTAGGTTTTATAATTGAACGTAAAATGTATTTGATACAAAAAACGGTTTTACTTAAATTTATTAAAAAAATATCGTGATGATTTAGTATATTACACTGTTATAAAATAAATAATTTATTTTGTAATTAGTTTTAAATATATATACATTTTATCCTTTCAGTTTGTCTGTAGTAGATATCTGAAAAAGTATCAAAATGTACGTTATATTTGCTCAACGCTACAGGCTGTCAAAAGCATCGGAAAACGATCCAAATTTATTTACCAGCATGCAGCGAGCTACAAATTGGCAAATGATATTTACCAACTTACTTCATGCATATAAAATATTGTTATATCCATAGCTATAAGGTTGATTTTACAACAACCCAGCTTAATTGTCCGATGTTAACACAAACGGTCGATTTGACTGCAACCCTTTATACTCCTAACTTGCTATAATATAATAATTATTAATAATTACATAAATATAAACTTATTCATAAAATGAAAGATTTGTATAGAATAGAAAAAACTTAACTAATTTTATTATTTTAGTTCCTATATAGTAGTTCATAGACAATATATCGGATCATGGAGTTGTATGGCGGCAAAGTTGTTTATGGTAAGTAGTTTAGTGTCGCTCTTATGACGCTATTGACTACAAGTGTCAATATTGGCAAGTCTCCAGTAGTCGATACAAAGGACATTTACATACAAAGCTTCCAATATGAGTTTATTATTAAAGAGGTTTTACATAATTACGAACTATATCATATATTTTATCTATGATATAAAAAATATTTTACCATCAAAAAGTCGTCGCTTCCAAGAATTTTCTTCAATATGAAAAAATCTGAAATTCACACTTCAGTACCCAAGACCCTAAACTCGTTACGCCACTAATTACACCCACAATATCTCCGCTTAAATTTCTCTACCTATCTCCTTCCCACACAAAACAATACATACCAACTGTTGCAAAATCCTCATATGTATACTGTACGTGCTTGTGTGCGTGAGTAAACACCGGTTTAAGCCTAACTGGCCTTAATGAATCGTAATGGCCCCTATAATTCGCGGCGTAACTAACTGCCCATGTGGGGTAGTTACCCCTTCCCCTCCCTTGGTTACCCCTTCTCCCGTAAGCCCTTCACCCGTCCCCAATATTTGGAAACCGGCCATATCTCGTCTGACAGCGATTCTCTTTTTGAAAATTTCAGCTTAACCACATTTGTTGTTTTCAGGAAACGTGTTTATTTTTGCGATATTTAGTTTATGATAATGTTTAATGTGCTGAAATATGTTGCGAAATGTAAGAGTTATGTCTCGAACTGCAACAGCCGGCCCCTAAACTAAAGCCGAGGAGGTCGTTATTCCAACTGTAATTTATTTAATTGCGCTTTGGCGGTAATTATTCATGAAATTACGGCAATTATGTCTTGGGAAACAATTATTTATTGTGCAAACTTGAATCCTAACTCACATTTTATTTTAACTTGCATCGGAGATAACGAGATTGACTTTAATTTTAAATTTTTTACTTTTAATTTATACACAGCGAGAGGGTTCAAAATTAATTTTAATATTATATAATGTTATTAGTTTAAAATATAGTAAAATTAATCAAAAATTTACAAGCCTGTAGGCAATTAGCGGAGGGCAGTTACGTACATGTGTTCCAAGCACTATAACCCCTCCACTTGTATAGGATGACATCAATTAGTGAATGAATGAACGAATGAAAGATTTTAATTCTTACAGGTAACATTATGCCATAATAATAAATTATTTAAACTAAAAATAATATACATATATATGTAAATTCAAAAAAGGAAAACAAGTTTGAGCAATGCACAGTCTCCATCCTGCATATTAATCACCGAACGCCATATGTTGCCGGCCAGTGGTCTTACAGTGGCCACTTCGCTTAAATTAAAATATTTGGGACGATCCCAACGCAACATTTGCTGATAATAGCCGCTTGTTAATGCTTAAATTATAATATTACTTGTTATATCTAAATATATAAATAAATATTTAAAATAGTCATTTGCTTACAAATATAACAATAAAAACAAAACAAGCAAAAAGGTCATATACGATATTAAACTAAATCCTGACACATAATTTAAAATCAGAATCAAAAGAAGAAAAATCTAAATATAGGCAAAAAGGTCTTACGCAATATTGAAGTTTGAATTACAAAATCCTGACATATAATTTAAAATCAGGATCAAATAAAAAAAATAAATGTAAAGCAGCATTACCAATGTGATAAAGGTGTCTGGTCCAATATTGTCCAACTCGTGAATAGTTGGCTTAAGCCAACGGTCGTGATAAATTCATTTTTGGGTAGGTTTAATTTGTTTGCCGGCGCGCCGCTATTTGGAAAATGCCATTTCTCATTGAACAGATTACCGAGATTACGAATTCATTAGGGTGGTATATCTTTTGTTCATAGCCGGCGTCTAATTGATATTTTGAACACACGTGTAGTTTGGGTTTAGAATTAAATTTATTATTTAATTAATATGATAGCAATTTTGTCTCTAAATTAGAGAAGACATTTTATATTTATTTCAAATATAATTAAGCTTGAGATATTTATAAACACTATTATATTTTCAGGAAACGGAAATTTTAAGTTCGAAATGTATATTTTTTTATATGCGAATTTAATCAGTTTAAAATAATTTTATTTCAATATTTATGAATTTTAAACATTTAATCGTTTTTTATCTTTACATTTTGTCGTCGAAGAAATATGAAATTAAATTAACTATTTGAACAAAACAGCTTTAAATACAATTTTAGATTTGAACAATAAATATGTTTTCTTTCAAAAGACTATTCATTTATTAAATCAAATGTAATTAAATGTAAGGATTTCAGGAATGGTGCCCAGTCGTCAGCAGACGGCAGACTCGTAGGGGAATTAATTGCGGCTCGTCTGAGGTGACCCGTAATTATCGTGCCTGTGGTCAAAGGACACTTCGATACTCTACTGACCTCAACAGAGAATTAATATTGGTCCAAGACAAGGATTAGTTATTGTCATATCCCTTCAAGCGAATTTAGCGCTTTATTTTATTTTTATTTAAAGCGCTAGATTTATAGAAAAATAAATCGTTCAAATATGAAATTATAGACAATATTTGCAAAAACAATAATTGTAATTCATATTTATTTAAAAATATCTTAAAATAAACAAACATATCGGCTCCATTTTCTACTCCAATAAACTTAAGCTGTATATTAATTACGGACAAGTTTCAGTCGTGCGTTTGAACATCCGGGGCCGTCGGGACGCACCGGGCATCGAACCGCAACCTCTGCGCTCGACGCAACGACAGAATTAATTGCTCAACCCAATAGGGTGCTCGGTTATCTTATTATTTGATTAGTTACAACCCTTCGGTACAAATATTAAATAATTTGGAATATTTTTTGAGAATATATACATCAAAGTGAGTTTTATATAATATAATGTATTTAAATGAAGTGGGTAGCGACAGAATAGCTCAATTGGTGAAGTCACAGCATGTTTTTTTGGTAGTTATAGGTTCGAATATTATTCTTATTATTTCTTAATCTTTATTTATATAAAATGTTGATAAGCTCAAATAATTAAATGGATTTATTAACTTTACTTTCAGGTAATTATTTTAGAAAAGATGTATGTCAGTAGGTCATATCAAGTTTCCCTAAAATTCTTTTCATACTATATCTCTTTTTTTTTCTCCCTCTCTCACTCTCTTTCTCTCTTTCATAATCCAAAACTTTTTATTGATTACAAAAAAATATTTATATATATAAAATAAACTGTCTTTATATCTTAGTTAATTCTATAAATAATTCAATAATCCTACCAACGTCAATCTTGATAATACCTACCTGAATACTAAATAGTACCAGGCAATCAGTATTCTGTAAGAGTTCGTTCGATTTCAGCTGAACGATAAGCCTCACCTCTGTGAATTCATCTCGAGATACTTGTGACTAATCGGAGGGTTTAGTATCCACCGTCTCGCGATAATCCTGAACAAATTATAGGGGCGCTTATGAAGTTTTCCCTCATTATTTAACAGTTGAAGAAAGTCTTGGAATTTGGTGAATTGTTTTGTGGTTAAAAAAATGTTTCGTTTTACCGCTTAGGTTATTTAAATTTTGCGAATAAATATGACGTTTAGAAATATTTTTACATATAGGATCCGAGCTTAACTATGAGTTAGTTTTGATATAAATGTATAGAGTACTTCTATGAAATAATATTTTCTTGAAAGTATTTTAACATATAAATTTTAATCAAAAGTTTATTATACAATTTCATGTTTCGTACTAACAAATTAAAGAAGTCGATACCAAGTTACATACACTAATTTATTTCAAGTACCAATATCTGAAACTGAACCTCTAAACAACATTTCAGAGACATTATAATTTTTGAAAATTCAAGAGTTAGTGAGCTTGAATTATTAGTTTGAATATTAAAATTCTTCTATAAGTATGTTTTAATAAAAATGTTTAATATAAAATTAATTTGTGTTCAGTTATATTTTCGTTCTTATATATAGGTAGAAACATCGGATAATCTTTTCGAAAGAAATCCTAATAGATAAAGGAAATTACATAAAATGATACTATGAAACACAATGAAACTAATGACACGATAGCTCAGTTGATTTGATGACGGAAACAGACTCCGGGAGATGTCAGATTCGAGTCTTGCTCATGATGATGAATGGATGAATTCTATATTTATTTCAACAATAAAACTACTATTTGATTTTAAATACATGGATTATGTTATTATGAAATCAAGTTGAAAAAAGTTTCACTATCAATGAGCATTATACAAAATAATTGTATTCAATTTCCAACCAATACAATATTATCCGATTATTTATTCAAAACTGATATCGTACGGAAGTTGGAAAATATCAAAAAAATGCAAAGGGAGGAATAAAAATAGAAATAATAGCGGAATAAAAGGACAATTTGCATCACAAAACCACATGCGGGCTCAGATATTGACAATAAATATCGTTCATACAGAATTAGTGCCGCGCCATCAGATACAGGGCCGCAAACAGTGACACCAACAGTGCCGGATAGACAGACACTCGGTGTATACTTCTTATATAATTAAAACATTTTATCTATAAAAGTTTCTTATTAAAAAGACGTTATATCTAGAATATATATGTAAGGTTTCATTTGGTTACATTTGTTTATTCCACTTTATATTATCCCATTATTGGATAATGGTTTTAATTATTAGTTTTAGCTAGGACATAACTTCTATTTTATTTTGTGTTTTATTTTATTACTTGTACAAGTTTTTATATATGATTGTTTATTATTTTCAGTTACGTTATTGGACGTTACGTTATTACGTTATAAATTATTTTCTTTGAAGTCTCTACGGCTACGAGTGACGTTCACTTACCCATCACAAAGTAATATATTTATTAAGTAACATGTGTTATTTAGAGAGTCTTAACAAGAAGTACCTAATATTTACGAGCAAATATAATATTAATGTGTTTAAATTATCTGAATAATCGCACAGAAACAATGCACACAATCGCAACTTGCTCCTAGAATATCTAAACTATTTCAACTAAAGCTAAAGAAGATCTCAGATAACTCATTTTTCAAATAGTTAAATGTCAATGAAGACAAAACAAAATAAATACACAACATCTGTCAATTTAACGGACAATAGCAAGACGCCATCTTGTTACAAACATTAAATAGAATTTCAGTGACAAAAACACACATGATTATGATTTACGAGGATATTATCCTTGCTATTTGTCCTCAGTTAGGAAATATATCTTATAAAATCCGGGGCATTCTTCAAAGTTAAGCCAATATTTGGCGAACAACTTCCGGGAACGAAACAGTAATTTATCGTTGACCAAAGTGAAGTTTATCGAATGAACGATAACTATATTACAACTGACCGGAACTATCAACCCAAGCGTGTACAGTCGCATACATCTTTTATAATACATAATAATATATTAAATTAATTATTGTATTGTGTAAGCGAGTGTACTTGTCTCGTTTTTCAGAGGTATTTCTTTGAAATATGTTGTCATACACTTGACTTTCATAGTAAAC
The DNA here is from genome assembly GCA_959347405.1 of Napeogenes sylphis. Lineage (NCBI taxonomy): Eukaryota > Metazoa > Arthropoda > Insecta > Lepidoptera > Nymphalidae > Napeogenes > Napeogenes sylphis. The sequence goes on along the minus strand of OY365779.1, from coordinate 33,940,296 downwards.
ACATTTCAGGAATCGTTGGATGTCCGGCGAGGGAAATATTCCACATTTTAGTAATTTTATTTCGCAAAGACGACGTTTTCCTTTGTTAAATTTCAGACATATTTGATATAACTCTATTCAGAGATCGTGATATTATTTTCATGTTTTATTTACAAAAATGTTTCTATTAGGTGTTTTAACTTATGTTGAGATTGAGATTTTGATAGGAAGTAAAAGTTATAAAAATTAAATGTTGCGAAAAATGGAAAATCGATAAAATATAGGTAATTATTTCTAAATAGATAATTTAATTTAGTAATTTAACGAATATCGAACAAAAATTAAAGTTAATAAAATAGATTATACATGATACTGTATCAAATTAAAAACAATCAATAAATGCTAGACATAGACAATAAAGTAAAAACTATAAAAGACGTAGAAAATAAAATACTTATCTCTAAAAAGTCTGCAAAATATCTCAAACGGTTAGACAAAAAACTAAAATAGATGAAAAATATTGTATAAAGTTTAATTTGGCGTTCTTTTAGGAAGTCTTCAAATATGATACTGTCAAGAGAACGCTTCACCGGACTTATTCATTGTGACGTCTTTAAAGAAACCCGGACGTAGGACGTAAACTTACTTGTGTCCGAAATAATAATAAACAATATTTAAATTACGTTTATTTTTGTTTGTTATATGTTATGCATAAAATTATTTGTATATGTTGATGACAATTTAAAACTATTTATAATAAGAAATTTGAAATTATTTCCAAATAAAATTACTAAAATTACTAATTTCAAAAAAAAATTACACGTATTACAAATTTTATCTTTCTTATCAAATAAAATGTTATTAATAAAAGGGTCTTAATATTTGTATACATACATACATAGAATTAATTTCAATATTATTTAAAATATAAATCCAAAAGTTACGTTCTACGTCGGTATTGTGTCCAGTAGCTGGAGAGTCCCTGTTTTCGATAAAGGGTCGTTTAAGCTACAAAGTGCTTTGCCGCCGCAGTCGCCCCGAGCGACTCTTATGAAAATTTTGTCAAAAACATATTACCTTTATAACTATATCGTTTTGTATTAGCAAAAGTAACATGGCGGATAAAATACAATTTTAATAGTATGTAATATAATATATACTGTAATATCAGAAAATATATTTTTGTTTCAGGACTCTAATCTCTAAAGTTTGAATTTTTAATTCTTTGCAGTTAATGTTTAAGAATATATAATACAGCAATGTATTGTATGTTATATATATAACAATGTATTGTAAGTTTCTTTGATAAAGATATGTTGTTTCTTTTTCTTATATCGTAACTAATGTTTGGAACGTTACAACTACATACAGACAAAGCCACGAGCAACGCTAGTATTATTTTATTGATCATTATATTCATCATTATATTAAATATAGTACCTATTGCCTTATTTAATAAACATTTATACAAATATGTTTTATTATTTAAAGATAGTTTAATTTAAAGTTTTTCTCTTTTTCATATCGATTTATTTTGTGTAAACTTGATTAGTAAATACTTTACGGGCATGTTATATGTATAGTAAATCAATATTGTATAACCATAATAATCTATAATATAATCCAGTATTAGATATAGATATAAAATAACAATTGAATCTGAGCTTAAATTGCAAAACATTGCTAGATTATAAAGCAAGCTGGGGCATTAATTAAGCGATACGAACGCCATCTATTTCTCCCGCCATTTGTAACAATAGCAGATAAACCATGGGATTTTTTCTCCTGCGACACGTAAATACGTTTTGGCTCGCTTCCCAGCTTACCAGGATGTATGGCTTGATTTTTTGTTTCGCTTTCATATTTGGATTTCCGTTAGGAGTGGACAATGCTTTTTTAGTTCTTTTTCAGATCAATATACGTATAACGTATATGGATATTTTGTTTTCAATTCCAGATTAAAATCAATAATTATTGATTATTATACTTAGCTATATTTGTTGGTAAAAAATACGGAATAAATTCCAATCCTTCCAAAACACTAAATATACTTTTTTGATATATGATGGCCATATCGTAAACTTTTTTCACAGCTCCTATGATTTAGTTGGGTATGAAGAAACAATATGGAGTCAACACGTGTTAACAGTGCTATAACCGGCCGGAACTGCCGAACTTGGGCACTTTGTGAAATATGACGCTGTATGGAACGAGCTTTATACTGATAACATACACCCTTATACATCACTCCTTTAACACTCTTTTAAACTGTATCCAGCGAACGCTTATGGTTATTAACTTTTAAAATATTAATAATACTGCTAAACTAAAGTTAATGGTATTCATGAAACGAAAGAATCTTAAGTGTCAGTTTTTTAAGTGGCAGACGATTATACAGATATTATTTTAAAATTATATATCATAATATTTTATTAAATATATACACAATATAAAAAATCAATTATAGAATGAAAAAAAAAACGAATTTCCCAGGTAGCGGGATCGATCGTATCGATTTATTTTTCATTCCATATTTATTTAATATATAAGTAAGAGGTAAAGGGCTATAACAAAAGCCAATATCCATATATAGAGTAACATGTGGATATGTTTTTTAAGGCTCCTTCGTAAAGCACTTCGTAACACGCCTTATCGACGGCAAGCGATAAACACTTTACTTTTACGAGGAAAGTGAATTTATCTTTAATTTCTTATAGAAAACTTTTATTAAAAACAAAAGAAATAGATTGAATATCATTTTCTTAAAGAAAAAATATAAAAGATATCCAGTGACTTGGTTTTTTATTGTAATAAGGCGGGGTCACAGCGGTCCGGCTTCTCTTGAACTTTGACCAAGGAATCCCGGGGAATGCTTTCTGTAATGTGATCCGTTCTCTAAGCTCAGCCACTGCTTAGCAACTTAACTATTTCTTAGAGGTTTCATAGCTTCAGCTTTAAAAGACATGATATGTTGTTTATAATGCATATAGATGATTACAATTTAAATATAAAATACTATTTTAAATAAAAAAAGCTAAAGTTATGAACATTTTAATAATTATAAAATTACATATTTTAATAAAATACTGTATTTTGAAGCAAGTAACAAAGACATATAAAGTAGAATTACAAAAAAAAAAGATGAAATGTAATAAATACACAACAAAAACATTTTTTTGATTATGGCAGCTTTTCTAATAGGCTCATAGACATCTGTTCTGTCTCATAAAGATTAAAAGATTACATACAGAATGCTAAATTTAGCGAATCAAGAAATGACACGGTAGCTCAATTGGCAGAGTGATGGAATGGTTTTCCCAGAGGTAGTAAGTTTGATTTCTGACCAGGTTGATACTTTTTTAAATTAGAAACTAAGACACATAAAGACCAGTTAAAATATAAGAGTTATTAGTATATATATATATATATATATATATATATATATATATATATATATATATATATTAAGCTATTAACCCATTCCAACATCAACAAAACTAGTATCCCTACGATCAATAGTTAAACCACCTCACATAAATCGCGGTATTAATTTTACAACACAAATGTAACAATTTAGCAAGTTGAAGCCAAGTAAGCACTTAGTTATTTGCCTGAGGCGCCCGCTTTGCAACTTAACCGCTAAACAAATTTGACAGCTTCAAGTTAGGCCAACTTGGAACATGTATGCAAATTTGGGAACATATAACACAATATTAACAACATTTATTTCCTTTAAATAAGGTTCTATTTCGCGTGATTCATTCTATAGCGATGTAAATAATCTTTGTAAAGTTACATCGGTCTAGTTAGCATTGTAGTTACCTCGTGATTATAAAGGTGTTTTGAATTACGATAGTCAGTCCTCGTTACTTCTGCTCCCCTAGTCTTATTTTAACTACTAAAGACCAAATTACCTAGCTATTTATGATATCCTAGTATTTATTATAGTATTACGTGATTTAATGATGTAATAGGATAATGTAACAACAAAATGTAATGTAACAACAAAACTAAAAAGCAGCTGTCATTTTCGACAGAATTGATCACGGAAACCCGTAATTAATTCTGATTTAAAATCCGCGAGTCGGAAGCTTTTAAAATCGCATAAATACAACATGTCATGGCACGACCGCGTTCTGCCTTCATCAATTACACGAGGTCCGTCAAAACCGTCCGTAAAGCGTGTTACATATTACAGATTCCGGAAACAACAATAATATTACCAAGAAAAGATAAGTATTGATATAATACTTATCTTTTATTGATATATCTTTTTCTTAACATAATTTTATAAGAATTTTTATATTAATCCAAAAGATAAGATACAAAATATAAGAGTCATCTTTTATCATTATCTGTTTCTTCTCGAACGAACATTCATTTTCCGCTTTAGCGAATTTGCTGGACAGCTCTTCAACAGAATATTTCAATTGGCTGTGAACGACACTTCACGAATAAAAGTGGAAACTTGTGTTGTGCGCACATTTTATTAAACTTTCAAGCGATTTATTTCTACCTACAAAAGAGCTATTTATTAAAATATAAATCAATATAACAATATACTAAAATGTTTCAAATTGTAGAAATAGTTCTAGTACATCTAGTATTTTTTATATCAAATCAATAGGTGTATACCAATATAATTAATTATTTATCTTTAACTGGAAAATAATATTGCGTGTAACTGAACACTACTCCAGTTTTAATAAAAACGTCGGCTACGAAACATACGAAACCGCATTTTCAAATAAAATTTTAATATATTTAATTACAAGTGGCTTAACAAACGAAAAATATTTGCTCATTTGCCAGCGAACACGATAAATTGTAAATTACTTGGAAGTGTGCGTTTTGAAACCCGGTCGGTTTAAAATTTAAAACGTTGGAACGGCACTGAAAATGAAATTCACAGGCAAATAATGAGGGACGAATTAAAAATGCAAAAATTGATTAATAGACCGTTGTTGGGCAAATATGTACTTAATATACGAGTCACTGTCGCTGACTCTTAATGTACGTACTGTTTACATGCTACGGGAGTTAAGAGTATGCTACGAGTGCTACGAGTGTTAAAAATACTACGAGAATTGATAATGCTACGAGTTTTTGACTGAAATTGTATCCGATATATTAAAGTTATCTTATGTTAATATAACATTAAACTGGTATCAATATTTTTTATTTTAATCTACATAAGTAAATACTAACAAACCTTATTGTTTTTTTCGCTACTTAAAGTTGTTAATTTGTAAATAGTTTATTCAATAATGAATTAATATATAAATAAAATAATAAACAACACTTAATAAATAAAATTATATGTACATTTATTATCAAAAATAAAAACGTTCCCATATCCATTTAAATATATAACAATTAAATAAATTAACTTCACATTAAAGCATAATATTTATTTTATATATTTTATCTCGGTATAATAGTATAGACAAATAAATCTATATCTACCATTTAAAATAAATTATATATTCTTCACCAGGTATTATAATTCTTTATTAACTAATTCCCAGTAAACGATCATACGTCAAATGTATATATAATACATTTGGTACATAAATCGTAATAAGTGCCGTCAATCAGGGTCCAATACATGTTACAATGAGCAATTACCAGCGCACGGATGGCGTGACAGTGGGATATTAGGTGTCATAACCGCCTTCTCTTTAGATGCATTTTATACCACCATTTCATAGATCCACGATAACACCACCATGCAAACCCACTAAACACCGTAAACTTGTGAATTATTAATCTTTTTATCGCAAACCCTGACGTGGCTTCATGAAAATTTTAATAAATCCCTGTTAAAATTTATTATGCTCATGTTTCAGCTATTGCATGTGTGAATTAATAATGATTTAACATAATCATGATTATATAATTAAAATATATAAAACACAAGATGAAAACGAATAAACATACATTTTATCTTCATTTAAAACGCCATAATTCTTAAACGCCGACTACATAAAAACTCGTAGCGCCGTAAATAAATGTTAAAAGTGAATTACTGCAACCCTTTACGCAAACAGTCCGAGAGGAGAATGAACAAATTCGCTAATTTCTGAAGCACTGAATAAAGATATATTAGTGGTCTACAAAGATAAAGGAATAAATTGTGGATGCTATAAATCAGTACGAATGGTTTTAATTATACATCTAGAGGTGGTCGGGGTAAATCGTAACGACTTTCCCGGGTAAGGCGTAGCACTGCTGGGGTAAGGTCTTACACCTCATCGGATTTGTTTATTTTAAAGACTAAATTATTTTTTTATTTTGAATACAAAAGATTAATTTATCTTATCTTTTGACAATAGTTCACAATGTTTCAGCTTGTACGCATCTTTATTCCTTTTAAATTATCATGAAATTGTTGTCAATCACATTTTAAAACATTTTCATTTTAATAATATTAGTATGACCCATGCTTTATAATGGCCGGAGGCGAAATGTAAATAAAGTTAATTATTGCTAGTTAAGTGATTTCAGATGCACCAGAATATATTTATTTTATACTACGACTATTTTGTTTACATTTGATGTTTTTATGATAAACAAAGAATATTGAATAAATTAATTATTTATTTATAATGTTAACTTGATTTTGGTTAATTGGTCTGTATGTACGAAGCAATTTTAAAACATGAACAGTAATAATATATTACCTTAGAATGATTTAAAATAAATTTAATACCACAAATAAAATACATGGTGATATTTGTAGTAAATATCAAAAGTAGCTAATTCCTACAAAGCTAAGTTCTGTAGAATTTTAATTAGTATCCTCAAAGCCCCACGCACTAGACGGCCGTATTACCCCATGTTACCCCGTGCTACGCTGTGCTACGCCGTGCGTGGCTCTATCTGACCCCTTCAAATGTATAAAGATTTGTAATAACCATTTAATATCTGGAGTAATAACCATAATATTTTTATAAATTTAAATTTCTTTATATTTTCTATATTATTTTATAATAAAATGTATTATAATTGCAATAATTAACATTAAATACACCCTCACAAGACGCGGGTTTCAACCCTAAACAAGACACAAAAAAATGGTATAAAGTGAAGAGGTCGCGTTCACGCGTCGGCGAATCTACTTTGATACTGAGTACAAACTCGAGTGTTATTTTAATTATAAACCACATTTATCGTAATTAGGCTTGGAAGGGCGCTTGTGACGTCATCCGGCGCTTGTGACGTCATCCGGAAATCAGCCCATTTTGAATGCGACAATTAGGATGCAAGAGCCAAGTACCGTGTTTGCTAAACTATGTTTGTCGATGGAATGAAAAGGTTTACGTAATGATTGTGGGGTAAATTAAGTAAATAAATCATATTTTAGGGTAAGATATGTAATAGATATAAATTACCCTTTTATGTGTTTCGTGTATTGTATGTAAATACACATTATAATACAATAAGGAAACATTATTTTTCAGATTTGTATTTAGACTTGTACCCATCTCAGTCCTGGAGAGAAAAGGGCTGAAAGAAATTAGCAGAAACGTGCTTCCAATGCTTTGCTATATTGTTTCTGTAATCATTCAGAATTAGTTCAAACAAACAAACCAACAAACCATTCAGTTTTATAATATTACTACAGGTTGATGACATTGAGATATTATTTTATAATAAAGTTATTAATTATATTTTACATATTATTTTAAGCAAATAAAGTTTTATCTGGTTTTGCAATATAATATATTTGTTTGCAATTAATGCTGTCTAATTAGGCACTATAGAATATTATATATAACCATAACGTTTAATAAATTATGCCATCTATTATATAATTTCCCAGTTTTTTTGTATATTTTTATTAAATTCAAACATTTTTTTAGAGAATTCATAATATTTATGTTCTTTTAGAGTTTTGATATAAAGAATATTTGTTGACTTACTAATGGTATAAAATAGTTAAATGTTCTCTAATACAAAACAACCCTGGGAAAGATAAGTATGAGATAGTTGGGTTCTGACCCACCTTATATCTTCTCCCATAAACATACCCTCACCATCTTTATGGGGCCAGGGTTCAGGATATCAGAGAGTAATGTAGGTATAGATTGTATGGATTTTTTAAAAGTATTCATACAAATGGGAAATCTAGCTTTTATTCCAAATCATTTTTCTTACAACCAGCGAAGTCATGGAATTCCCTACTTAGACATATTATATATAGTCCTTCCGTCATGATATTTAAACGTAGAATAAAGAATTATTATATGTCACAAACATAAGTTATATTTATTATTATTATGTACGTATTTGTATGTATTTTTATATGTTGTAATTATATGTATTTTTGTATTTATGTTGATATATATCTATGTATGTATTTTATTTACCATTTGTATTGTTTATGTATCTATGTACCTAATTTATATGTTTATGTACCTATCTCTGCCCTCTATATCCCTGTCTTCAACACTCTTGGGTAGCTGGAGGAGATCTCCTTGAAGAAATAAGTTCTATGTATACGTCTTTGTTATTATTTGAATTTTGTAACTAATTGTGGTACATGAAATAAATAAATAAATATTTTTTAAAAATTAACCATGGTAACAATTTAAATAAATGAACAAATATGAATATGTTAATAATATACAAATATGAATATGAACAAATTACTATCATATATTTATTTATTACTATTATTATATATCAGTCTCCTTGTATAATATATGGTTAACTTTATAATAATTTATATAACTACGTTAATACGTAGATTAACTACGTGTGTAGTTACAGTATATTAGTGTCTGTAGTATGTATGTTTATTTTTGTAACTTACGTCATCAATGTATATCATTGTCTATTAGGTCTCTTCTAACCCTAAGGTTGCCTAGAAGAAGTCGCGGTCAGGCAAAAGGGTCGTTGTACTTTCTATATGTACTAAATGTATGTATTTTTAATTTTGTGATGTAATAAAGAATGTGCAATAAACATATTTTTGTTACAAATATAAGAAAATAAAACATTAAAATTAATTGTATTTATTTTTGTAGTTCAATAATAACAGAATAAATGATAAATAAGTTCATAAATACATTTTCTAATTAATAATGTGGTTTTACGAAGGTGTGGTATCTCTGTATTTTAGTACAAATATAAATCAAAGAGACAATGATAATGCGACGGAATTAAAAAGTAATTTGCTGAATCTTCAAATAAAAGACTTAAAACAATCTTAGCGAGCGGTTTATGAATTGCTTGTGCTAATTTTGTAATACAGGACCGTATTTGAATTATACACTATTAATTTTATTAATTAATTTAGTATTTATTTTTGTACAAACATACAATGTTACTTGTAATATTTATAATACAGAAATGTACTTATATTTGAAACCAATAATTTATTTACCGATATATATTTACAATAATAATCTTCTTGTCAATTAAATTGTTTTTTTTTATCTATAAATAATTATTTCATTCTCACTCTATCACTTTATTCTCTAGAAAGCAATAAAAATATATTTTTATAAAACTTATCAAACATGTTACATTTATATTATTATTATAAAGAATAGTTTTTTTTTATTTCTATTATTATACTTACAGGTGTTGAGTGAGCTTTTCAATGCCGGTGCATAAAATAATAACTTATGTATAATAATCATATACATTTAATGTTATAAATCACGTTAGTGTCCTATTTTATGAAATAAATAAGAAAAAAGACTTTATTACGTCTCTGTGTCAATAAAACGTGGCTACTACAATCTGAAGCCGACCCTCGACCATGTCTTCATTCATCAGCTCAGATTAAAGTGAAATATGGCTCTGATAGCAGCTTTTTAATTATTATTATTATAAAGGAAGTACAAATATTCATATATTAATTAGTATATTATCCTAGAAAACTATATTTTACTATTTTTTTTATTTCTGTATATAATTCAAATTATGATTCAAATGTATAAAAATGTAAAATTTCAACAGAAGATTTGAAACTATCGCTTTACCAAATAAACAATTATGGGTTAATAACCCACTATAATAACTTAAAATTTACAAAATTAAGTTATATCTTACATTATTTAAGCACAAAATGTTACAAAGTGTATTGTAATAACAGTTATGTTAATGAAGCGCTCCGCTGAATAATTTTACAATTTTCTCAGCGACTCTATTTTTATTCACTGTTTAGCATTTTGTTTGAAAGTGTTCGTACTCAGTGGGGAGAGTCACTGTGTGTTGAAATAAATAGAATATTTATCTACTTTAATTTTAAATTCGTGGCATATATTTTTTGTATATTTTTTTATTATAAACTAAGAGTATATCGAGATTTATTTTTCATATGTGTTACATATTGGTGATTTTTTTTTGCAAATTTCATAGTATTTTTAAATATGAAACTATTTATTAATTACGAAACTATATATTTATTGATAAATACTAATTTTCAACAAAATATACTTATCTGTGACTAGACAGTTTTAATAATAATATAATGTAGTATAATTCAGAGGATATCTGAATTTCAGCACTAATGACCCAACGGAGACTCATTCAATACGACGTCCCGTCAGAAACTGAGTCATCAGGGTGTGGGCGTGGCTGGTCAGTGGGCGGGTCTGACGCCCACTGATAAGACCAGCCTACTGATAAGCCACGCCTGGTCTGGAGGAAAACCTTGGCAGGTGGGAGGAGTTACTATGAAGTGTATCTGCGGACACTTTATCAAAGTAATTCGCTAACATTGAAGCGATATAACATTTATAGTCTCACTTGAGTTTGCTTTTATACAAACAATTTAATCTATAGATATTTTAGTTACTGGTGTTTGGAGGTGCTCTCATATACTAGTGTTAATCTTTTGATGAATCCTAGAGCCAACTGATATGAATAGACCAGAGATTTAGCTTACGAAAAATGTTGTAAAAATATAAAAATTACAAAAGAATAGATATATTATAGATATAGATTACATGAAAATATTTTGTATGTTCAGTAAAGTATAATTATAATTCTGAGTAAGCTTTATCCACACATACAACTACATAAGATACAGATAATTATTTATGTTCTTAAGAGTATACAAAATAATAACTTATCTGGTCAATGAAATATTGTAATTTATAAATAAGTTTAATTAGTTCTTCATGTAGTTTAATTTCGATCACTTATTGAATTAGTCTCGTGTCACGTTATCGTTGTTACATTACATTATAATGTATGTACATTTAAACTAAATAAAAATAATTTTGACTTTGAATTTAACAAGTATATTTAATAGCAAAAGAAAATGAATTTATAATATAAAATAAAATTGTAATTACTTAGTTTATTATGTCTGTTTGTCAAATAATTGGAGACTAATAAAACACACAAACCTTGTTGAATATTAACTTGACTATACTTTTATCGAATGAAAATACTAAAAGTACAAAATCGTGTAACATGTAAAAAATTGGCTGAATAATAAAAGATTTTAATTATTTTTCAGCTTACGATTTAAATAACTACATTAACAGCTATAAATATATAAATAAAACAAAATATAATTAAGAACCAAACATGGGAAAAATAATTATAAAAATTTATTTAAATATCTGCGAAATTCACAAAAATTACTGAACAAGAATTCAAAGAGAAAAAGAATTCAAAGAGTTATCAAAGCATAGCAAAAGAGAGAGAGAAAGACAGAGAGATGCCAAGAATGTCTTTGCAAAATTGTTGTTAAGATATTCTCAAGTGATTATTTAATTAAAGGCACCTTTACACCAGACAAAATGTTTTTAATATTACATTTAAAATTAACTGTAATATGTATTTCATAATACTTATATATTTATTTAATAATTATATTTAGATATTTTCTTACATAATCTTGTTGTTTTTCATTGATTTATAATCATGTACAAAAAATATTTACAGTAAATCAAGGATAATAGTTAAAAATATATCATTTTTACCCGTCTATCGTAATAACAGCTTTTATGATAAACAAAAAATAACCAATACCTAAAAAAATTATAATTTGACCTCAATCTGATTAAAATTAAAATAGGTATCAAAACACCACAATATTTAGGTTTAAATATTATATACAGCTATTAATTAATTTAAGAGTAATCTTATCAAAACAAAACCTTCCTTTATCTAAAGCATGCCAACTTTCGGGAGAATGCCCTCGTGACTTCGCGCCAACATTCTTTGATGTATCGGCATCTCAAGTGTTGTCAGGTTACCTTCTGTTGAAGTATTTGGGTAATATATTTATATATATATTTTCATTAACACAAAGGGTTGATAATCTTTGCGATGGAGTCAGAAATAGCTAAGAGGTTTGGTGTTCTTGTTTGTTAGAAAAGACATTACAAAAACAATTTCTTTTATAAATATATATGTACTTAATATAAATGTATATGTCTTTTGTAGATATAGCATTTATAACAAAAGATAGTTTATGCTATTTATATTTATGTTAATGAAGATTTTATTTTGCTCGCTACTTTTGCCGTAGACTACAAAATGTAGAGTTTGTATAAAACGAATTACCTTGTTTTTATTAACTTTGGTTGCAAAGTGTTCATGAAAAATTATTTTATTTTAACAAATTGTAAAAAATATAATTGTTTTTACTTTAGAAGATTAAGTCCACATCCAAACTTCCAAACTATTTTCATAAGCATAGATAAGACACGGTTTCTGAATATTCCCAGTCAATTTATAGACATAACAGTGTACTGAATATTTGTCACACCTTCGCGTCGGTAACTAACTAGGGCTGATAATATGTATATAATAACTACTTTTATAATTGTATTAGTAAAAATAACTTAAAAGAATATGTGTCATATAAAAAAGCGTAATTCAACTCGTGTTCAATTATTAGGTGTAGATGCAATGTCAATTCATGATGCTTAAGCTAAAGAATTCGCTAAGTAGTGTTAAATAAATATAATTAGATAAAATCTATGAAGATTTATATATATTTTTTAATTAATAATTTAATTAAAAAATATATTCTTAAATAAGTAATCTCGGGTGGAAAGTGCCAAGGACTGTGCTTTAAAGATTATTTAAACTTCGTGCTTTTAAGTAAGTCTTGCAGAAAAGCATCATATTTCCAAGTAACTAAAATACATTTAAAACAGTTTAATGCAGTACAGAGCCGGCGGTTGCAGCTTAGAATAAAATATCCAATCAAAAGTGCTGTAAATGCCGCTATTGGACGGAAATAATGATAGATACCAGTTTTCACTTTTCTGAATGGTAGTGGTAATAACCACCAGCACGCATTCCCAAGGAGGTCTTAAGAAATAATATGTCAAATATATAAATAAATAAAGAGGATTGATCTAACATTATTGTAACTCTAACCCTAAACCAGTTTAGTATTTTACTCGAAAAAATATTATAATGTATTCTTGATTTAGACCATACATTATATTACCAATCGTAATGTTATATAACCGTTATATTATATTATCAATGTTTGATATGTCTATTAGATTTGTTAAGCTACTATATTTTTTTAATTTTGATAGTATAACAGGACTCTAACTTGTGGCCTATGAGACCCCGAAGGCCACAAATTAGAGTCTTTTATATATATATAATATATAAAGTAATAGTAAAGCAAATGTTAAAGTTTGTCTAATAAACAATTAGAAAAAAATATAATCAATGATTATTTAGAGAACTTGAACTTAATCCAACGAAAACACATTATAAAGAAATAGTAATTCATCCTCTTTATCTTATTACATAAATAGGTTATATAAAATAAATATAACAAATTATCTGAACTGAAAAATACTCTTATTATTCTAGGGCTTCTTTTTTCGAGCCGGTGGAGGCTGACACGAATTAACCGAGGACTGATTTACGAGTTGGCTCTAAGCCTTACCTAATCGAAGTACGCAGCTGCAGAGATCTGAATATTTGGTAATTTACACCTCACTTATTCGTATAACGTTGTAGCACTGTATTCGTTAGTCTGTGGCTGTGGTATGTTACGTCAAAATTCAAATTTAGAATATCTTCATCCAAGTAGGCGCTTTTGAATTGTCAATGATTACATTAAAATGTTCAGTATATTCAATTTGTTAGTAAGTTACCACCAGCTCGGAATGCTCCTCTGCTGAGAAGAGCTGGTCAGAAACTCAACAGTTTGTCTTTTTAAATGAAACTTAACAATGTTTGACGTACACATTATAACTTCAACCCTGCAAAATGAGTCCATAATGGATTCCACACATTTTTATCAACTAAAAATTCTTCAATGTTATAATAAGATTTATTTACTAATATACTTTTTATTCTAGATTTAAAACTAAGAAAACGTATGGAACTTTATTATACCTAAGATATCCTGTGAAACTTTACATCCGTACACTCAAGCCAATGAAGAATTTGTTTGCTATTAAATGATTTAAAAAAAAAAGTTTAATTAGGTTCATATTTGACTTAGGTGTTACTGAGATTTGATGTAAAATAAATACGTCCTAGAAAAGTCAATTATACTCTTCCATGTTAGAAAACAGTGCTCGAACACGAGCGACGGCAGACATGTTTCCAACGCAAACATATAGCAAAAGAGATTACATATTTGTATCATAAGCATAGAAAATTCTTTGGCCAGATCATATAATAGTAATAAATAATATACTAATAATGTTATTTCAGTTGATGACAAGAGAGTTGCTTTTTTTCAACTTAAGAAAGTCTTGTAAGCTTGTTGTAGATTTGTATTACCAAGACATATGTATGCACTTTTTTAGTGTTTAAATTGTTAGGTGGAATAACAAAATAATGTACTATTATGTGATGTAATTTTTAATATGTTTAGAGAAATACAGACCAAATACAGTTACTTAAAGTATGAAACCATATTGAAAAAAACTATAAACATGTATGGCCTTGTTAAGCTTATTTAAATTTATATAAGTATAGAATGAAAAATAAACCGATACCATATTGTTATAAAATGATAACATATTGTTTGAAATTCTTTATAAACATGTTTAGCTTATCTGCAATTTTAATAAATATAACAATAACCTTAAAAATGTATTATTAACATGTAATATAATCTATAAATTGTTTAAAATAAATATATATTAAACTATACCATAGTGACCTTTGAAAGAAAAGATAAGTTTGATCCGTGGCCAAGACAATTTATATTAGCCAAATCAGTCAAAGAAGAGAAGATCTCGACAACATAGAGGAAATTCTTTAAGTAAGGTGTTTGTAGTGGTTCATATTGGTTGAGACTCAAGATATAATATTAATCTTAAAAACAATATCTTCTAAGATCTATAAGTAACTATCATGTTCAGACCGCTTCAGCGGTCTTAATATAAAATTTATTAATTCAAAATACATAATAGAAAATACGTTTACAAGTTTTTCTAATCGTTTTTCTTGCAGGTACACGAACAGACACATGGAATTACAACTGACCTTAAATACTTCAATTTAAAAATCAATAGCATACCAGTAGTAAAAAATCTATTAATTAAAATCAACACTAAGCCTTTACAAGATTAGGTAAATATAAAGAATCTCTTAAAATTTCATTGAAATCGGTCCAGCCATTTCGAAGTCTATAAGAAACATACATACATATTTTATCTTGTATAGATATAGATTAATGACATAAAAACATACAAGGCACGTATCAACACTAATATATAAAAATAATAGCATGTCAATTGTAAAAAAAATGACACTGACAGACAAAAAACGTGCTCTTCTTGCCACCAAACTTAACATAGTCTATAAGGGACCTACATACATGTTTTCTCTTTTATAAGAATAGTTAAGATCTAATAATAATGCAATTGGATATGGTAAAAATATATATTTAATTTTACACACTAAAATTAAGTTTAATAACCTTTAAAACAGTTACAGAATTTGACATAAATGATTTTTTGTTCTCTTGTAAAAACCTGTCTGTATGTATATTCAAAAGTCATACAACGTTGTTCATATGATCTAGCGCAGGTTTTAGTATATAATACATCAAAATTCAACTAGTATAAGTTGAATTAGGAAAACATAGAGCACATTCGTGTAACTAAAAGAACAATGGAAACAAAAGCGAGCTATGCAAATAAATAGTTTTTAAATTTAAGTATTTCGTGGGTTTTAAATTTTGTAAATTGTTAACTTGGATGTGTTCTTCCGTAAGTGTAATTGTATGAACCTACATCGATTTTAAAATAACTTTCACTATATTTAAAATTTTGAATAACGCTAGTTAATAATACTTGCTCAATAAGTAATATTTATTACTTCTTAACTTAAGTATTGTGAATATACATACACGTTACATATATTTCAGATATATTTATATAATTTAATTCAAATTAAAAATCGCCACATATTTTTGACTATTCCAATCGCCACGAAATACATACTTGTGCAAAGTTGCACAAGATATGTATATGAGATGTACACACAGAGACACACAGAGACCTATTATCTACACAGTCTCAAATGAACCATGACCTGCGCCCAGTGGCACATGCTATCAGTGATTACCCGCCTAATTGTCTGTTAATCAGTCATTAATTACTGGGCACGGAGCGCGCGTGACGTCATTATGCACACAACATACATACATACATAAATACATACATATAACGTGCAGGCTTCAGTTGATCCAATTTGTCAAACAACGATATAGTGTTACTTGTGTTATGTGTTATCTGCAATGTCGTGACTATCGCAATAATTAGTATAGTAGTATAAAGTAAAATATAAATTCTAGTTTGTGTCCCTTGAATGTGATTTGGATTGCATTGTGTGTGCGTAACATACTATGTGATGAAATAATACAAGTAAATAATATAATAATAATAATACAATAATAAATCATACAAATGTAATGTTTGAAAATATCTATAAACATGTATAGCCATGTTAGGCTTATTGAAATTTTAAATAAATATAGAATGAAAAATGAATCGCTACGCCGTAATAGAACTACCGTACACGAGTTTATAAAAAACGAAAAGGAAAGATAAGTGGGTACAGAGGCTTTTTCTTTTTTTATTATACGTATAGTATATCCTTCCTTTTTGACTACTATTTATACATGAATATTTAATTTCCGAAGATAATAAGAAATATTAATTTTAATTTTACTACTGTTTAAACATTTCACGTTTATAACAAAATGTGATTGCAAGTTATTATACAAGAAAAAAGATATCCAAAATTAAGTTCTAATGTAAAAAATCAAGTACTAATTACCGAGTACAGCTTTACGCATTTGAGTTAAACAATTAATCTAACATAAAACAATTAATACTGACGGTCCCTGATAATGATAATGATTCTAAATCCATCATTTGTTTGTAATAATTAATTAGTGACGTCACTGTGACGTCATCCGTCAATCATGACTGATGACTGAGCTGTGATTACATATTGATGGTAGCCTGGAAACATACATCGGTGGACATGTTTGATATCAAGGATGTTTAGTAGTCAATCATTAATACAGAATTATCATAATTTACCAATAATATCACTATATATACATGTGTGTGTGTATTCTGTGTAGTATCAAACAAATATATATACTTATTATATATATACATTATATATATATATATATATATATATATATATATATATAAACTATACCTCAACTGAATTACAAACTAATTGACTTAGTTTTAAAATGAAAAGTATATTATAAAATAAATCTTATTATAACATACAAAAGTTTTTGTTTGATGGAAATGTGTCCAACTTGTGTTGTTGCCTCATTTGCAGGGTTTATGTAATGATGTTTAAGTCACACATTATTAAATTTAATTAAAAAAGAGAACTGTTGAGTTTCTGGCCAGCTCTTCTCAACATCCTGAGCTATACCACCGGCTGTCTCACGGATTGTCTATACTGACCTTTTTAATGAGTCGATTCAAATTTCGAAAAAGACCTACTTAAATAAAGACAATTTGAACTAGAACTATATTTATTCTAATAAGAGAATAAATATTGTATTATACCTGTGTTATTATACTATTATAAAATCAAATTCAAGCGCCGTTAGTTTATCCTTTAATCCTTTAACCCTGCCAAAATATGAACTAGTGGCGCCATAAAAAATAGCCATAAAATCGTGAGCGGACCGGAACGTGCAAATAAACGCAGCGAATGTCGTAAAACTGTCCAATTGTATGGCGATGCAGTTGACCGGCTCTACTCACCCACGCGTATACAATTTATAAACATATACCTTTCTTTATGGAATTACAATCATAACAAGCTAGCTGTAATAATAATTAGCTGAATTATTTTATATTATAACACTACTATACTATTTACTGGATTAACAGGTAAAGATTACTTATCTACAAATAATAAATGATACACCTATGTTACCTTATATTGATTATCAAAGAACATACAATCAAAGGTATGATTCATCTATGTTACCTTATATTCAATCTCAAGGAACTTATAAAGAATGGTACACGTATGTTACCTTAATTAACAAAAGCATTTACAAAGAATAGTATGATACCTATATGTTACAGTTTATTCAATACCAAAAACAAAGAATGATACACATGTATACCCAATACCAAAGGGATACATATGTTCGCTCTATATGTGTAAGAGCTAATATTATAGGCTTAGTACACAATGTAGCAGGTAGGGTTCACGTGGGCATTAATAATGATAAATTTGAGTCATTAATTCGTGGGGATTATTCGCGGAGGCCGCGTGCGCGTCGCCGATAACCAAATATTAACTCAATTAGTGTCGAGACGGCTTTCAAATGTCTGATAATCCATCCCAAAGCTGGCTGGAGTTAGGAATGGTCAGTCCTAAAGGATTAAGATAGTGCCCGGTTTTCTGTTTTGAATTTCAAGTTCTTTTCTTTGTTTAATTCTTCTTTTTCAAAGACTTTATTTGCTCTAAAAAGTACGCTTTAAAAAGCGTGCTTTTAAATTTGGCTTTACATTTTGAGGTTTTGTTTCATTGAATAAATTTATGATAATTGTCTATTATTTACTAATTATTGCTATAAGTATATTACGATATTGTATTATATTATTTGAATGGACAACTAATTAGCCTTAATTGAATTAATTGTAGTCAATCGTGCCGACGTACGCATTGTTAGCTGTGACAGATTACTAGGACTTACTGAAGACTTATTCTGGATTCAACAATTTTATTTTTATAGTCTATACATATAGCTATACTTCTGTTATACCTGAAGCTACATTCTTTAATTTAAAACAAAAAATTAAAGATATGTTTTTATATTAGTGGGCTCACAAATATCATCAAATAATTAAACTCATTGGTTTCTACAAAAGCGTTTTGAAAATGAAAAAAAAAACATTTTGGAGCTTAGTATCAGATAACGAAGACTCAAAAATAGGTTTGACATAGAATAGATAAAGCGATATATTCTGTGGCTTAAGTTATTTCTATATTTATTTATTAACCCTTTTATACTAATAATTTTATAACATAGTTAATGACAGGCATTCAGATATTACTTATTAAACTTGACAAAATAAAAATAATATAAAAATAACAACGAACATAAAAATAATTGTAATATAATTATAGAAAATAAAAGTAATAACTAAAAGATCTTCAATAAATTAAATAGTGTAGCGACACGACGGCTCAGTTGACTGAGCGAGGGAATAAACTCTCAGCGCACGCAGGTTCGATCCTAGTCATGTTTGTAAATTGTTGATTGTATATTTAAAATTAAGTACACCGTACTTGGTTAACTTTTTTTTTGTCTAAGAGTATTTAAACTTTTAAAATTAGAGCCATACTGCCAAGGAGCAATATTAAAAAAATATATATATACGAATATATGTATAGATAAAAATAAAAAGTGTGATTATCATACGCCCTCTAATGGAAAACGTTTGAAAACAGTGATATAGTAGTTAAAGAAAACACATACGTCATACAAACATTCTCATGTATTAGAGATGTATATAATAGTAGATTTTGTACCGTGGGACTAAAGCACTACTTTAAAGGGAGAGTGTTTTTTTAATCCAGAGCGAAGCAAAGGAATCTAGTGTTGAATCCCGAGCTAGCGAGGGATTCTAATGTAGAATCCTGAGCGAGCGAGGGATTCAAAGTACATCACTCGAGCTTAAAGTAGCTTTAGTCCCGAGGTGACCCGTAATTTTCGTAAGCAAATCTAAAACAACGTTTGAGTCAGCTCCGATACATCTTTGAAGCATTTCAAGCAAGCACCAATCAACACGTCGAGATTTTTGAGTTTTGATCAAATTTTGAGGTATCCACCCTGTTCAAAGCTTCCTGACCGCTAAATGTTCATACCAAAACTTTCAACTTTGATATGAATGTTCATTTGTGTCCAATGAACAATCTTAAAATAAGAAGGGGGTGGGGGAGGACTAAGAACAAGCGCAAGAAGGCATAAGAGAGCAACACACTATCTGCTAATACATGCTTTTTTTTATTAATAAGATAAGTGTAGTTAAAAAGCTAGAAGAAAACCAAATGATAATGGACCATTAAAAACAACAATAATGCAGATCAGAATAATAAGGGTAGTATAAAGTTTGTTCAATATGCAGCTCTGTCTGGTCAGTTGAAGAATATTTTCATTACAACTGCGGTCCAAGGAGCATACCAATCAATTAGCCATCAGCTATATTGTATCGACATTCTCGAAGAAGTAAGCAATGATAACAACACTATCCTTAACTAAACTGATCCTTTTGAAAAATTTTTAAACTTCGTGAGCCTACGAAACTCAAGAATTCTAAGAAAATCAATAACTGACCAAATTAGCAAGTTGTTAGTTTTATTATATCTTTTCAAAATGGTGTCCATTTACATCAAAACATCGCTGTATGCGATGAAACTATTGAGAAAAACACTTTGCAAACTCGTCTTTAGAGGTCTTTTCGATGGCATTTTAAAAGGCAGCCACTGCTTCCTCGGTGCCCATAAAATGTTTCCTCGAAGTTTTTCTTTTATTTTCGAGGCGTATTCGTGGCAAAGGAGGATTCTACTGTGATTCCTTTTTCCCGAACCATTCCCAAATTAAGTCGCAAACAATATGTTTCTAACAGTAACTATTTTTAATCTTCTAAAACCGTTGTCGCCTATCCTTTCGCAAAACGAGGACACCATCTTTTTTCCTACACTTCGATCTCTTTTCACCTTCGTTGGTAACTTCTCGGAAGTAAACACCACACACACTGGGCTGACTGTCTTTTGGTTTCCGGATCATAACAGTAAATCCAGCACCAACAAAAAATTTTGTCACCCGTAGTTTTCGTAAGCATATATAAAACGACGTTTGAGTCAGTTCCGATACATCTTTGAAGCATTTCATGGCACCAATCAACACGTCGAGATTTTTGAGTTTCGGTCAAATTTTGAGGTATCCACCCTGCTCAAAGCTTCCTGACCGCTAAATGTTCACGGAAGATTTTATGCATTTGACTCATACCGATGCCTAAACTTGTCCGAATCTGCTAATAGGTCACTCTTTTATCAGTTTCAACTATAAACCGTACAACGTTGATGCTATCTTCAGTCGTCGTCGTAGAAGGTTGTCCCTCACGCAGATCATCGGTGAGATTAGTACGACCACGTACAAATTCATTAAACCAGCTTTAAACAGTGGCACGATGAGGCTTCATTGTGAAAGACCAATGAAAGTATATCATAACTCTCTTGTTGACTTAAATGACATCTAAAGTTATTAAAAAGTCATTGTACGAAAACTTTCTCGCATTACATTAACGCTGACGTGACAAAACCGGCCGGAAAATCTTTAAGCAAATGACAAATGCATAAAATATGTACTCAACAATATTGGCAAATAGATTCATTTTTATTATTTTAACTTTTTTTTTTAATTATTTTAATGTGGCCAGTTCTAAAAAACTTCAATTTCAAAATGGAAGACGAGGGCTTTATAATTGGTAATATATTTTATGAATATTGAGTGAATATAAAAATCACTATACTTTGTATGGTAAGTCTAAACAATTTCGAAAATAAACGATCTAAGTTGTGATAGTATAACAAAAGGACTTCCATCAGGCCTTAAAAGTTTGAAGAAAAAGCTTGACTGATTTATAAGATGAGTATCCCTTATCGTATACATTACATTCATTATGACATAGAGAGAAAAGCGTAACAATTTATTTGGTAATTTTTTTTCTAAACCGTTCTCATGATCTGATCTGATACTGACCTCTTGGGATCAGTATGGTAACTAGTAATCTAACAACAGACACATGATAAATATTAAACTTAGACGAAACTTAGAGAAAAAATTATAATGACTATCAAATGTGCTATCTTTTCAATATACTCGTAAGACATATTTTAGAAGATCTTTAAGCCAGAATGGATATTTAAACTACAATAGTGAAGTTCATAATTGGACATTGTTTTTGCAGTAATAACTTTTGCCTGGTTATCGAAACGAATAAAATGATGCCACCGAAGTGATGCTGCAAGGAATGTAAAAATGTATACCAAACTCTATAGTGCCAGAAGGTGTCAAATCACAGCCCTGGTTCAATACGTGTTCTAGTAAAACGAAGCTTTTTAGCATTCCATGATTTCACCGTGTAGGTGCCGGGCCCATCGCGTTGCATGGAGGGGAATGCAAACAGTGCCTGGGACTTGCGACCCAGGTGTAGATCTAAGGGGCCCGCATACACGCTCGCCTCCACTATCCACACTCTTCTTTCTACTTAACCAAATTTGGAAAGAATCTACTAATTCCGTCTTTGTAATACGTTCTAGAAATGAACCGGTGCTTGTTCTAGAAAGCCCAAGGTCTTTAAGTAGGTTATAGAGAGATTGTGCTGTTATACCTCACGCTCCCACTTCCCACTCGACTCCATTCGATGACGAAACACCAACATCTCCAGGGATTTTGTAATGCTTTTCAAACGTGGCCATCGTGAGCCAGGAGCCGCGACTGAAATTGAATAAAGCTTCGGTTTTTCTTTTTTGGAGGAGCCTTGTTTTACGAATTCTACAGATCGTTTGGTGGTTGCTACACCCTTCCGTGCTCTTGCTGCTGAAAGGCTAACCGCTTCCCGTATAATTTCTAATACCTTATCGTAGCGACGCGAGTATTAACCTCTATCTAGAAGTACTCTACACCCTACTAATAAGTGTTTCGAAGTTACCACCTATTATAAAATTTGGATCGTTAGAGGTATTCTTTGTATTCCGCCTACCCAGATACAGACTAAAGCATTTACTTGGTTTTTTCTCAATCCGCCCGTCCACGTACAGAAATCCTTAACTACATTTAAGAGTACCTGACATTGTTTTGGATTACGTTTCAGTATCGCGAGATCATCTGCAAATTAAAGTACGTAAGCAAGTAGTCACATAAGTAAGTCAAGTTAAAATCTCCAAGTTTCGGACCCTCTAAATATCTAGCTGGGCTTCTAAATATCTAGCAATTTTCAGTTTTTAGGTCACCTAGACAACAAATTGTACTGTTCTCATTTTTGATCAGGATCATCCCAGTTTCAGCATATATCAATTGGCCGCATTCATCGACGAGAGGCTTGAGTTATCCTTGATCCGATTAGCGTTGCGTCTTTTTTATTTTTTTCATCATTCATTCTATCCCAGGATAGCTCCATCGTGCTGGTTGGTGACCAGACGAGGAAGCCCGATGGCGATCCCTGGGGATGTTCGGGCGTCTCCGCAGTCTCCAGACTAGCCTCCCAGTGGCAGGACACGTACCGCCTCGTTCAACTGCCATTTCCCATCCCTATTCACTTTAATTTTATTTTTTTTATGAAGAAAGTTAAGAAGAAGAAAATGTTTTTACAGCGGTTGCACTCCTCCTCATTTAAAGTGCACCTCACTAATATCAGGGGTTTGCACTCTAATATTCTAGCTGTCTATCACCACCTGGAGACAGAACAGCCGCACCTCTTCTTCTTGACGGAGACGCAGATACAATGTCCTTTGAGCGCTGCGCACCTGAATTCTCTCGGATACACGTTAGAGCACAACTTTCGCTCACGTGCCGGAGTCTGCGTGTACACGCAGAACGACCTCTGTATCCAGCGTCTCCGTCAGCCCACTTTTTTTCTATATGGGTTTTAGTAGACACAGGAAGCGAAAAAATCCTGTATGCCTGTGCCTACCGTTCGCACAGCGGTGACCGGGAGACAACTAGATTATTTGAGTATCTCGGTGAGGCTGCTGATATGGTTTTGCATCAGTACCCTTCACCGCAGATCGTCTTTCTGGGGGACTTTAATGCTTGTCATCATTACTGGCCGTTCCCGTACCAGAAAACTGACTATGGTGGAAGAGCGCAGAACTTTGCGTTGTCCTTGGACCTCTTTCAGCTGGTGAGGCAAGCGACAAGGGTACCAGATGTGGTAGGCCATACAGCCAATTGCCTGGACCTTCTGCTGACAACTGATCCAGACAGGTATCGTGTTGAGGTCACCTCCCCCTTAGGAACCTCCGATCACTGGTACTATCAATACGTACTATCAATACGTACTATCAATACGTACTATCAATACGTACTATCAATACGTACTATCAATACATACTATCAATACGTACTATCAATATATACTTTCAATACGTACTATCAATACATACTATCACAGTCTACTAAATATTGATAGTACATATTGATAGTATATATTGGTAGTCCGTATTGATAGTACGTATTAATAGTACACATTGATAGTATGTATTGATAGTACGTATTACATATTCATAGTACATATTGATAGTACATATCGATATTACATATTGATAGTACGTATTGATAGTACGTATTGATAGTACGTATTGAAAGTATATATTGATAGTACGTATTGATAGTACGTATTACATATTCATAGTACATATTGATAGTACATATCGATATTACATATTGATAGTACGTATTGATAATACGTATTAAAAGTATATATAGATAGTACGTATTGATAGTATGTATTGATAGTACGTATTACATTTTCATAGTACATATTGATAGTACATATCGATATTACATATTGATAGTACATATTGATAGTATGTATTGATAGTATGTATTGATAGTACATATTGATAGTACGTATTGATAGTACATATTGATAGTATGTATTGATATCAATTATTGTTAGTACGTATTGATAGTCCATATTGATAGTATAAATTGATAGTACATATTGATAGTACGTGTTGATAGTTCATATTGATAATAATTATTGATAGTATGTATTACATATTCATAGTACATATTGATAGTACATATCGATATTACATATTGATAGTACGTATTGATAGTACGTATTGATAGTACGAATTGATAGTATGTATTGATAGTACGTATTGATAGTATGTATTGATAGTACGTATTGATAGTACGTATTGATAGTACGTATTGATAGTAATTATTGATAGTGGTTATTGATAGTACGTATTGATAGTACGTATTACATATTCATAGTACATATTGATAGTACATATCGATATTACATATTGATAGTACATATTGATAGTACATATTGATAGTATGTATTGATAGTATGTATTGATAGTACATATTGATAGTACGTATTGATAGTAATTATTGATAGTACAGTCGAATTTCTGCCAACCCTCACTGCCTGCTCTGCTGAAGCCGGAAAGATCCCTGGCCCACACAGCAACAAAGAAAGCGACTGTATTTGTTTCTCTGTTTGCTGATAATTCGCATCTAGACACTGGCAATGCTTCTCTAGCATATCTTCCTCACTGCGGTATTTTGATCCCTGAAATCCGCATCACTAACAAAGAGGTATGGAGAACATTGTGTCGTTTAGATGTGGATAAAGCTAGTGGTCCTGATGGTATACGAGCCATTCTGCTCAAGACATGTGCAGCTGAGTTGTCTCCTGTACTGACACATCTGTATCGCCTCTCTTTCAAGACTGGAATAGTGCCGAAATACTGGCAGCTTGCCAACGCGCAGCCCGTGCCCAAAAAAGGCAGCCGTGCCGATCCTGTCAATTACAGACCGATTTCAATCACCTCCATACTCTGCAAGATTATGGAGCGTGTATTGAACTCGCGCCTTCTAGCATACCTAGAAGGTAACGATCTCCTCAGTGACCGACAGTACGGGTTTCGCCGTAATAGGTCTACTGGGGACCTCCTGGTGTATGCTACACGCATTCTTAGTGAGGCCATCGAGAAGAACGGAGAAGCGGTCGCCGTCTCTTTGGACGTCTCGAGGACATTTGACAGGGTCTGGCATGCGAGCCTTATAAGCAAGCTTGCAGCGTACGGTATATCTCCTGGTCTGATCGGCTGGATAACGGACTTTCTGAGCCAGAGATTTCTCCGAGTAGTTGTCGATGGGATGAATCCTTGACAATAAATGCCAGAGTGCCTCAGCGGTCCGTTCTTTCTGCAACTCTTTTTCTGCTGCACATTAACGATCTGTTGAAGCCCGGTATCTATAGGTATGCAGACGACAGCACAGTTGTAAAAGATATCTGCCGAGTACTCGGGCTAGTGGAGGTACAGTCTGAAAGAGAAGCCATGGAGCAACGTTTGTATGACAAACTTCAGGCTGTCTCCGCATGGAGCAATGCCAATCTGGTCAAATTCAACGCCACCAAAACGCAGACATGTCTGTTCACCGTCAAAAGGAGCCCTTTCACCTTGGCTCCTATTTTTCAGAATGTATCCTTGGAATACAGTGACCGGCTTCAGTTGTTAGGCTTAGAGATTTCCTCGCACCTCAACTTTGGTCCGTTCATTGAGTCCAGAGCAAGAGCAGCAGCAGCAAAGCTTGCCGTTCTTGCGAAGGTTCGGCAGGACTTTACACCGGGACAGTTTCTTGTTTTATACAAAGCACAGATTCGGTCGTCTGTAGAGTACTGTGGTCACATATTTGCTGGTGCCGCAAAGTCTCATCTTGCGGTTCTGGCCTCAATTGAGAGGCGAGCAAAGAGGCTTATAGCCGATCCTGAATTCGTCGAAGCCAACCTCCAAAGGCTTGAACACAGGCTTAGAATTGCTAGCCTCTCAGTATTCTATAGGATACATTTTGATTAAAAGATTAAAAGCCAAAGATTAAAAGCCAAAGCCAAAGCCGGGGGAATTAGATCGTGATCTAATTCCCCCGGCAGCCTGACATCATCGGACGTTCCGACGTACGACAGGTATCCATCCTTTTGTTGTGGACATTCCACCTGTCCGAACGAAGCGCTTTGCTTCGTCTTTTTTACTGCGTACAGCAAAGGATTGGAACAGCTTGCCTGCCTCGGTATTTCCGACCGAATACAATGTGGATACATTCAAGAGAAGAGTGAATATATTGCTAGGGTAATGCGCCTTACCACCTAAGACTACATTCCACTTACCATCAGGTGGAATGTAGTCAAGCATTGCCCTAGATTATATAAAAAAAAAAAAACTCGATCGAACTCTCGTGATCGGCTGACACAATGTGCAAGTTTCTGTGTGAGGTAAATGTGAGTATGTTAGAAATTTCACTGTCGATATTACTAGCAGCTATACTAACAAATTTACAATTCCCAAGCTGTTCTTGAAATTGATAGGTTAGATTGTTATGGTTCGTACTTGTTTAAGACAGTCTGTAGATTAATCAATCCAAAGAATAATCTAAACTATACACTGTATCAGTATACTATTATTAGTGGATCTTTTATTTTCTTATATTTTAAGGTAAGATTACCAAAAAGGTGTAAAATATCTACAATAGAAGCTGACTGATATATTAATGAATGGAAATTACCCCTACTGAGAGGGTGCGCAGAATCTATCAAGCTGTACTTTAAGTGGGTAGGTTTCATTGTAATTTCAGCTGGAATGTAGGATCCTTATAATTTGCTTCAGAAATCATTAACAAACCAATAGCACTGAATCTGATTCGCTATTTCTGGCCAACCGTGAAACCGTTCAGTCAAAAGGTAGTTTTAAATCTTTATGTACATATTTCTTGTGTGCGTGTGTTTGTTACTGAACTCCTCCTAAATGACTGGACCGATTTTTATGAAATTCTTTGTGTGTGTTCAAGGGGACTTGAGAATTGTTTAGATTCACAATTTGGTCCACTGGAAAATGGTTTTTGATTAATTTTTAATGTGTAAGTAGGTGGTGATTTTGGAATGTTTCACATTGGTTCCGACGGACTGCGTTACCATGGCAATGTCAAATATTAAATAATATTATATTTTAATTATAGTCTGCCCTGACAGTTGGCGTTGCGATAGAAATAAGAAAAATATTATAGTACTAGCGGCCCGATACGTACTTCGCTACGTAAAAAGTGAAATTTAAAAAAAAATATTGGAAGAAATTCATTTATTCAAACAAAAAATCTTTATTTACATACGGTATCGATTGGTCGAATTATGATAAACTTTTTAATATTTTTTTTTTAAAGATTGAATTTTTAAATTAAAGACGCGTGTACAAGACAACGTCTGTCGGGTCCGATAGTATAATTATATTATTTTACAACCACATTACTTTAATACAAATGAAAGTATTGTATTGTTTATAAAATACACACACATTTACATAATCCAGAATACGTCCGCAATCAGAGAGCTGACGAGACAAGAACACAGTGACTGTGAATCATCCATCATAATTACAATCACCCATTAATTAATTTAGGCATGTGTAACGTATGACAATTACCATTTAATTTAAATTTTATACAAACAAGTACAAAATACTTAAATACAAAAGAGCATTCAATTAAATATTGGATAATTGTAATCATTTATTAGACATTCAATTGATTCGTTTCTGCCTTTCTTTAAAACAAACGAACCCGACCGAGAGCAAACTTAATCCAATCCGCGAATGAAACGAAGTAAGACGTCCTCGGCTCAAACAAATTATTTGACATAATGTCGTTAATTAGAAACCCTCTTTTGTAACCGAGGGTAGGGTAATTAGGTTCGGATACTCTGAATGGGTCCTTTTTCTGCTCGTTACGACTGAAACAAAGGGGCAAAGAACTAAACAGACCGTATTCGGCTAAGAATTTGAATGAGAGTTGACAATAGAAACTTTACGTTTGTATTATGCTTTGTATTGCAATTTTCAATTTCGTAATTTTATAATTAATAAGCCAACGGCTACATTTTTTACAATTTCTTTTAAAAAATTATAAACTTGATTCAGAGTATTCGAATGAATAAATATTATACCTTATTACAACTAGGTTTACTTTTCGAGATCGAGATATTCAAAGATCATAGTAAGAAAAATTAGCTGAAGGGTTTGGTTTCCCCTTATTTTAATTGCGCTATTGTTCCTCTTGATTTGATACTGTATCTCTTTATAGCGCACAATCGTAATAACGAGCCTCAGCAACCGCCCTGATAATGTCATTTCTTAAATTATCTTTTATCTTTATTAATTTATATTATAATTCATATAACCTTAACGAACAAGTTGTGGAAGCAAATATAGTTTTTCATTTAGTAAGATAAATTTATAAATATTTAAGAGTACTTAGCTTAAAGAAAATATATTTGTAAATTAACATAAAAATAATATATATACATATATATTTTTTTTAATCAGGACAAATTACACACATTGATCTAACCCCTAAGTAAGCAAATTATTTGCTTGTGTTAAGGGTGTTAGACAACGATACAAATACATAGAAATACACATATAAATACTGAGAATATATTTAATAAACGACCAAACCTAGAAATACAGACATCTATGCTCATCACATAAATGCCTGTCCCCGCCGGGAATCAAACCCGAGCCCTATATATAAGACACTATAAGATATATTTAAGATTTTTTAAGAATCTTAAAATAGTCTAACGTGTCATGTACATTCACAGAAAATTTCAACAGACAACAAGTTTAATTATGTTTGTGATTCCTTTACAAATCTCTTTTACCGTCACAAGACAGTCGTTTTAAAACGACATTAAATACGACCGAATTTCAAATATTATAATTAACTCAGATTACAGTCTCTTAGAGTATAATTCGCTTTTATTGCGCCTTGAAGAAAGGCCAAGTTGAAATAATATTGAATCACGTACGTACAAAGGAAGGGGAAGATGAGAAATCAAAACTGAAAACAACTTAGAAGGTGCACATTATATTTATAACATTAACCATGATTTTAAGTATTATATATGCTATTGTTAATATATTTTATTTATGCATTTCATGGACTACGTAATCGAAGTTTTTAATACCGTAGGTAGCCAGTTTAATTAAATTACTAGTAGCCACACGATAGTTCGCCCCTGGCAGAAGCGGAACAGATATTATTAACATAACAAACCTTCATAAAAACCAAAGTAAATTGCTTTTCCATTCATATGCGAGTTATTAAATATTGTGAAAACAATAGTTCAACCACCGTGAAAAAATCCAATATCGGGTACCTTAAAGCCCATGCAAATTCGGAAAAATCTATTATAATCTGCCTCGCACACTGCTGGACGCTCTTTTCATTCGATGCCTTTTGTTAGCGTATTCAATTAAGTTTACATCGGCGCCGAGGTCAGTTAATAAAAACCGAAGCCTACAAAAATTGGCGCGTAAATCAAATTCAATAAAGCACTGCACAATAGTGGGGACAGCCATCGGAAAATGATGCCGTCACACAATAACTGCTCTACTAAAGCTCTATCAAATTTATATCACATCCCGGTATTTTATTTTATATAACACTAGTGTTGTACATACAGTTAAGGTAATGTCACATTGTAATATCGATTGGGAACACCCTTTCGCATTACAAATTCCCTTCAACCTCCCACGTCTCGGAATTAATCGCCCGAGAGCCGCTGTCTATTAAAGTTTCTTTGCAAGTTGTTAAGAGGCTCAACTCCCTTAAAACTGTGCAGATAATGTTAAACATTCATTTAAGTGAGGGCTCTAACTTCCGAATCGTCGTATAAATCTTCTAATTCTTCAAGCGTTTAATATTCATATCACCTTCGCAGCGATTTAAGCGAAAGTTCTTATTTCATCCCAGCACTGAACTTTAAGAATTGGCTGAATTAATGTCATATAATTTTACAAGCTAGCGTTAAAGGTGTTTAATTTTATTGATATACACAATGTATATAAATACTGCCTGTACTGAGGAGCTTCACTTACCATGCTGTTCTCAGCTGAAGGTTTAGTTACATACAGTTGATTTTTTATCACATGCATATTTTCTACAGTATCTTCTTTTACCGTTCAGAACAAAGTTAAGTGTTAGCTTTTTTTTTAAGATTTTTGACAAGCAATTCAAATTAATGTTCTAAATATGAATTCTTAACTATTTATTATGAGTTGTTGAGAATTCTGAATACTTTTCATGTAATTTTAAATTCAAAAGTATTTAAGGTACTAAGTTTATCTTACAATAGCTAGAGTCGGTGCCGTTAACTGCCAAGTTTGTCACTAATCGTAAATGTACCCGATCACAGAACGTTTACGACACTCATAAATCTCGATTTACCGCCAGGATTCACCGTTTTAAATAATTTCTTGAGATTTTCTTTCAATCTTTTTATAATAATATATACTTAGAATATTATAATCATTATATTATATGTATTTGGGAATCTTCATAATTTGGTAATAAGTAAACTAAGAAAGGAAGTGTAAGCAATTGCAGGAAGACGCCAAAACACGTACCTCGTTCTTACAAGTCGTTACAGGTTTACCAGAATTTGTAGACACCTATAACCCCCGGCCGTCCGTATAAAACAAACGAATGTGGATGCATCTGAAGCATTAAGAGGGTTCTTGTTAAATTGGACATGTAATAACTGACTGAGCAAGTCGTTCTGACGTCGCCACATCAGCGGTTTGAATACGATGTTTCCGTTCATTTGTGGCTATCACAATATCACAATGTTGTTTTTATGATTATTATTAGGATTTATTTTGTAAAAATGTAGTGTCATAAAGATTTATCACTGTTTGAATAAATAATCAACAGTACAGACGTATATATTTTTATGTTATTTATTATCTGTTGCTAAAGACAAAAAATCAGTTCCCGCCCAAATCATGTTCCCGTCCGCAGTATTTTAAAACGAACCTCCCATTTTATATTCTTAGCATATTTTTTAAAAGCTCAACGTCCCGAGCGTATTAATACGCGTCCTTAAACACCCCTTATATGAATAATTAGATGTTTCCCGGATTTATTCTTCACCTTATCTGTAAAACACGCGTTTTAAATTTGCAAACTCATTCTTTTCGCTTTATTGAGGATAATACATCTTAGCTCCGTTGCCATTCTGATTAATGCCTTCGACTAGACTCGTCGCAACTTTGTCACAGATAACGACAAAAATAATGGGACGTGACTCGGCTAATTTGGGTTTTACAAGAAAAAGAATTATACCCCTTAATATTTACCCAAAAAATAATCTTCGGGACTGATTTATTAACGAATATTTGTAGTCAAAAAAAAAACGTTGTTTCATTTATAGTTACTAGAAATTAAGTTTATATACAATGTAGAAGGCAATAATTCCAATTTATATTTTATAAATAACCTCTTTAGTTTATATTATTACATAAAGAACTTGCGAAGAAACATTTATTTGTATTCTTCTTTCAAAATAAAGCTGTCAAGATATTTTATGACAAACCGTATAAATAAATCTTATTAAAAATTCACTTAATTATTGAGTGTTTAAATATGAATCTTTTACTGTTATTTGTTTTATGTGCTGGTAAGATTGATATATAAATAGATCATTAAGTACTTCAATGATTGTTTTAATTATTTCCTTTTAAAGTAGGTTTATTTGCCAAATCTTCTCTCGCTGATGAGGAAAATGAAGTCAAAAGAGGTGCATTCTCTTTCATGGTAAGTGAATTACCTAAAATACATATCAATTATCTGATTTTTTTTGCTTTATATAAAATTTTTTTAGGCGTTTGTGTATTATTCGGACAAAACCATAGTAGATAGAACAGGATCTCGACTCACAAGAGGCGCGGTATTGATTCGACCCGATTGGCTTATCAGTTCCTCTCTAGAAGATGCAGTCACATCACTGGCATTCCCCAAAGAAACGCTTCTCGCTAGGCTTGGAGCAATAAGAATAGATTCTAAATTTAGTTTTAACGAAGATGAGGAAGAGCAAGAACGAGAGGTAAGTATTTTATAATAACTTTATTTGAAATCAAAATAATTAAAATTACGTTATTTTTACTTCAGATAGTCCAAATGGCAAGTTCTGTTAACTACAAAGCAACGGAATGGTGGGTGGCAGATATAACGTTGTTGAGGACTTTGATACCATTTAATATAAGCAGAGTGGTATCACCTGTTGCGATCAACACCAACTCTAAAGCTGATAGTGGCTGTTTCATACTTGCTTACTCTGTGCGTATGATGATTAGCATTTTTATAGTATACTAGCGGACCCAACAGACGTTGTCTTTTACACGCGTCTTTAATTTAAAATATTCAAACTTAAAAAAAAACTTATTAAAAAGTTATCACAATATCTAACGTCATTACATGTAAGTACATTTATCATAATTCGACCAATCGATACCGTATGAATATGTAAATAAAGATTTTTTGTTTGAATAAATGAATTTGATGTTCCAATATATTTTTTTAAATTTCACTTTTTACGTAGCGAAGCACGTATTGGGCTCCTAGTACTAAAATATTTTTCTCATTTTTATCGCAACGCCAACTGTCAGGGCAGACTATAATTAAAATATAATATTATTTAATATTTGACATTGCCATGGTAACGCAGTTCGTCAGAACCAATGTGAAACATTTCAAAATCGCCACCTACTTACACATTAAAAATTAATCAAAAACCATTTTCCAGTGGAACAAATTGTGAATCTAAACTATTCTCAGGTCCTCTTGAACATACACAGAGAATTTCATAAAAATCGGTCCAGTCGTTTAGGAGGAGTGCAGTGACATGCACACGCACACTAGAAATATATATATAAAGATATCAAGATACAATATATATATGCAAAGTATACGTCAACAGAATAAGCTAAGCGTGTTTTCTGTAATTTTAGGCGCTAACTGGAAACAAAAGTGATGAGAAGGTTTTAATGAAACTTTCCGTAGAAATGTTACCGTCCACTTTAGAAAACTGTGGCAGCAATTTTGTAACAAACAGCATGGTATG
The DNA here is from genome assembly GCA_959347405.1 of Napeogenes sylphis. Classification (NCBI taxonomy): domain Eukaryota; kingdom Metazoa; phylum Arthropoda; class Insecta; order Lepidoptera; family Nymphalidae; genus Napeogenes; species Napeogenes sylphis. The sequence continues at coordinate 33,906,151 of OY365779.1, read as the reverse complement.
CGCAGCAGACGGGGATGACATGAAAAGAGAATCCAATTTTTGTGAGGTATTTGAATTTCAACGGTTTTAATCTATATCATCTTTATCTGTATTTTTTGTTAAAAATATTTTTTTAGGGTAATAGTGGAAGTCCTCTTATATGCGATAGTGATGTAATTGGTATTCAAACCTACATCCATGATTGCAAGCCGCCACATCTCTTCCAATATCTGAGATCCTGGGACAATTTAATAACATGTGCAGTAGAAGATAAATGCCACGAAGAACAGTGTGGTTCCATCTGCAATGTTATTAACAAAGATCCACTTGAAATTGCTCCACAGCAAATATTAGGTGAAGCAAAACTTTATCCAGAGGAAAATGTTAATCGGTCAGATAACAGAATGCCGCCCACACTGTTGAGGAGGCTACTACCTGATGATTCTAAGACCATATCAGACAATGACCCCAATAAAGAAGCCCATAACACAGAAACTACTACTACGACCTCTTCTACAGAATATACTACCGAGAAAGAAATTGAGAGTAGCAGTGAAACAGAAATGACTTCACCATCTGCGGTTGGACGTACTGAGGAAAAAACAGACAGCAGAACATCATTATCTCCAACAGCTTATAACGCAGATACAGAAAGTACGCATTATATTTATAAAACCGACGAATTGGTGAGTAAGGTTGAAGAATTGAAGAATCTTATAGAAGAGAATGCTATTACGGATAAATCTCAAGTTACAGAAGAGGAGAATAAAGAGAAGCAGAGAGAGAGAGAGGAAAGTGCAGCATCCCTGAACACACGCTGTCCTTCCTGCCTCATGTTTGCATTTTTAATCCTATTTTACTTACAGTTTAGTTTTATTGTCAATTCATTTTAGTTTATTCGAATATTAAAATTGAAATAAATGTTGGTTTCCAATTTGTTTCTATTTTAAATTTCACTAATAAATATCTTAAAACATGTATAGCCCTGTTAACCTTATTTAAATTTAAATAAATATACAACAAAAAAATAATCCTATACAGGCAGGGACTCTAACCCGCGGCATCTGGGAAACCGTCCTGTCGCTCTACCAATTGAGCTACTGTATCTCAATATACAGTATAATATACGGTAACGTTTAAATGTTAAAACTTTGTATTTTTAATGGCTCTGAAATCTTAAACATAATAATATGTAGCAAATTCCTTCAATACGGTCTGGAAACTTGATAATGCTATTAGAGCAAACTGCGGAGGCGTTAAGCTTGCAACCTTACTTAATTCTACTTATTCGACAAACTTTGGCGCGCTACTGCTCTCTGGAACATCTTTACAAGCATATATAAAGTAGAGCTTATTTTACCGATAAATTATAACAAAACAGTAGAAATCTTGTTCTCATCTATAGATTAACACTATGTGTATATTATATATTATTGACTTAAACACGCAGAATTTTACTGAAGTTAAGTCTTGCCATGACTTCCAAAAATTACGACATTAGTAAGGGAATGCCTACAGGAACAGATTTACATTTTAAACGACACCTCGTTAGACAACCCTATAAGGGTCTATTTACTTTTTTTGCAAGATAAATTTACATACAAAACTCTTATAAAATGAAATTTATTGGTAATTTAGAATCAATAACATTACAAAAACAATACGTAAGTATAAATAAAATAATAGATGGAAAACTACTAATGCTTTTAATTTATTAAATAAAATGTCACTTATTTTAATAAAATTATACATATAGCATTTACAGATCAGCCTATAAAATGATGTACTTTTAAATAAATATTTCCAATTGAATTTCCAAGTTGTGAAGTGCACTAGAATTGAAATGTATCTTAATACGACTCGTGTTTAAATTCTGAAAGGATCGCATTGGAAAACTGTTATGCATATTTTAAAGTTGAATTTACTTACCAGAAACTCGCCGCTGAACGAGTATTCACGAACATCCTTATAATTTGAAATGTTTTATGATATTGAACGGACGTGTTGGAAGTTGTGTGAGGTTCGAATTAAATATATTTAGTAGGTACCGATTTACCTAATAGATTATTAGTATTGAAAATTTCTATAAACATGTACAAGTCATGTAAAGCTTATTTAAATTTAAAACAAATATATAATCAAAAATAAATCGATAAGAATAGAGGGTTTAAATCGGACCAATGGCAAATCTGTACGTACGTATCATTTTATTTTTTTTCTATATTTATTTAAAATTGTATTTTATAAGCAATCTCATCCTCTGGACAAATACAGTTAATGTAATAAAATTATTTATTAATTTTCTTTACTAAAATACATAAACATAATTAAACGCCTGTAGAACAAGATTAGCAATATCGCGTCTGTACTCACTGCAAAGTTTATATTAACTTGTATACAAAAGGGTCATTCTGTAAAATTTCAGCAATTAACACTGACAGCGATGAGTTAACAAATAAAAGGAATTAATTTAACAACGTCATAAAAAGAAATAAGCACTTCATAAAAGTTTTAATAATTAAAACTCAAATAAAAATAACGACTCCGGGGGCAGATGATACCAACTTCATGAGAAATTCTACTTTCCCCTGTTTCTATTTAAATTAGGAAGAGTTAGTACAATCTTATTTTCTAAGAAGGGTCATCTAACACTGGTTGCTACTTAGGAGTCATTTTCATGTATAAATCCCAAACTGAAGCTTACAAAGTGAGAACTGTAGTTAGCTTATTATGCCTTATAGGGAAGGTCCAATAAAAGTAATAGCTTATTTTGTACGAAAATATTAATTCGATACTCATTGTTATCTTATGTTTGGGATTTTTTTATGAAAAACACAACGTGATAAAAATAAGCCCCCATTTTTTGTTTTATAATATTTTACATATACCTAGGTCAGTTTAATTGTATTACTAAAGTAACATATTTAGAGGTTTAGAAAAGGTAAATATATGTGACTTTCTAATGGTGGTTTGAATTTTATAACTAAAACTATTTATTGTGTAAAGAATGGTTTAATAGTCAAAGTATTTAAAATTAGGTATGTTTTGTTATTATAACAATTGAATGTGTATTGCTTATTCAAAAACGTTGAGCAAAGGGGCAGTTCTAACATTGAAAAAATAAATAATATTACCTGAACTCCATTACAAGGTTACGTTGCTTAATTGGAAGAAATGCCAAATATGATAAATTAAAATGACCCGCGTATAGTTATGTCAATTATAAAGTCTTCATATATAAATGTAAAGATGGAATTTAACTTTACATTTTTAATTTATAATTTACATTTTTAATGTACTTTACATTAACAATTCTAACTAATTTAAACTTTTATATATGGCTCTATCACAAAACAACTGTTAGATGAAAATTTAGAAGTTTTGGGTAGTTTTTTCTCGCTCGAAACATCTTTGCTCTGGAAAATTACCGGACAAAACTCGAAACCAAATTTTGGCTATAACTATAATACAAAAAAGTGGATCCTGGACGAATTTTTATTAAATTTGGTGTTGCTAGTTAACTCTTTTCACTTTGGTATTTTTTAAATTTCACAAGATAACTAATCATGAATTTTTATACATCTTAAATAATAATTGATGGCTTATATAATCTAGAAGAGTGTAGGCGAGGGGGAAGAGAGCGTGTAGTGTAAGTAACTGGCAACATCTAGTTAGAGAAGACATCAGAACATCATAAATAAATTTAAAAAAAAGTTGTTATCGACTTTGTTCTATATTACATATAAATGGAAAATTAGTTTCTAATTTAACATGGACAATAAATTCAGTTAATGTTTGAATTATTTTACTATTTTCATTCAAATAATCTCTCGCAAGGAAACATAGAGATAAAGGCTCATTATCAATACTGTAATTAGGCACATAGCCGTCGGCACTGTAATTGGCAATTAGCCTAAATTAAAATACTATTGATCGGTTTAGTGAGTATTGGTATATTATGTGCATTCATGATTAGGTGCATAAGATTTCTGTAAAAATCGTATTAAAACTAATTATAGATAGAATTAGTTAAATAACATTACAGTTAACTTTTTGTTTTTAAACTTTCGAGAAGCATTCATTCCATTTAACCATTCGTCAACCATTCATGAGCTCGATGTATGTCCGCCATACTTCAAGCTCATGAAATACAACCCCGAGTTCGAAACTAGTTGAGCAAATTCTGAATAAATTACGTGATTATTGTCGGGTAAATATTAATAATTACAGTTAAAAACTACGTTATGTCAAAAAAAGTTACTACATTTAAATTACAAAAATATTATTTAGAATCAACGCAAACGAATCATATACCTAGTACAATAAAAATCCATCAAAGAATAACGGAATCGTCAAATCTGTCGACACCGTCTGTAGGCAATTTTCAATTTCTTTTCTATTTATGACAGTAATAAAGCGACCGGGAAAAGTCAACAATCAATTTTGTATTTCAATTTATTCCCATCCTAGTTCGTGAGGTGATAAGAAAAAGAAAAACGCGTTCATTGAAAACGGAAATTATTGCAAGAAGCCATCAGTGGTGTGCTTATGGTTTCATTTTTTTCGTCTTTCAAACTTTTTCAATTTTGATTTGAAAACCAACGTGTCCGTTGCATTTTGCACCTCATTGTATTCTTCATGGTTGAGGAGATCAGCTAGCTTCTATACGAATAAAGTTCTTACATCACTATGGTTGTTGAAAAAATTCGCTGATTATATTGAAAAAACAGTAAATTCCAAGTAAGCGGTTTTGTTTACCGATGAAATTAAAGATGGCAATGATAACGTTTCTATCAAGCGTGTTTCGACCGACAATGAGGGGTGGAGAGGCGGGAAATTGGGGTGATTTTTCATCTCTTTGCACGTCCGCCGAAATGTAACGTTAGCAAAAATATACTAACAACTGTTTTAAAAAAAAAAAATCAATATTCTCAATATTTTTTACGTGTAACTAAACTTACTATAGAACTTATTCGTTTTTTTACAACGCAACTTTTTTTGAAAATAAAAAGAATTTCTTTCATAACTCTAAAAAGACTGCATATAATATCGTTACAAATAAAATGTATCTCAATATCTTGAACAAAATTTTCGTGAGTATTGATTGTCATTGAACCTTTGTCGACATCAAAATATTTACCAATTTCCGCTCACCTCCGAACTGATGACACTATTTCTCTTATTATAACGCCTCACTATCAAAATGGCGTGAACTCTGCTGAGGGTGAAAAGAAAATAAAAAGATTGAATCATTTTGAAGGTTTTAATGAGCTACTCTTCTTTGGTCGTATTTGGTTTTGACATTGACAATTAATTGTTGACAGTTTCTTATACAATTAGGAATGCATAGACTTCACCTACTTAGATGGGCACAGATTATACACCTCGTTACATTAAGAAAACTATTTTGAACTATTCTAAATAATTATGAAATTCAAAGTTATTTAACATATTTTTACATTTTACTATATTTGTTAAACACTGATGTTATTATAATAGGCTACTTAAAATTACTTTATTTACAATACAAACATGTTCATAGTAAACTTAACAATAATATACAATATACAAAACAAAATAACAAGTTTGAGAACGCTTTAATTGGTGGCTAGGCCAAATTATACTAATATGGAATAAAAATTTGATCGTTTTATTGCATCACTTGGGAACTTTAATAAAAATATCTAAATAAAACATATTTACAATATACATAGATATAAAATAAAAAGCTTAAATAAACACCTTTCCTTTCTAAGATAACAGTCTTTGAACCATTTTTTTAAACTTGTCACAATTACTTCCTTATATTTCACCATTAATTTAATCTAAGTCGAGATCATCTTATGAGATTAAAAGATTTATATTTTAATAAGTCTATCTAACATTCACGTAGGAAGAAGTAAATTGTCTAACTCTGATTTTGGCATTAACTTTCTAACAGCTAATAAAACACTGAAATATAGGAAAAAAAGATTATCGGTCACATATTTCGTCCACGCGGTAAAATTGTTTTTGTTCTTTTGTAAAAGTCCTCAACAAATCTCAAAAGAACCGAATCATTTCAATTGAAAGTGACCCATTGAGACGAGAAAGCCTTAGAATTCACTGTCCAGTTCAGTTCTGAAATTTGGCGTAAGGATGAGCCGCATCTCAGGCCCTATAGTCTCAGCTGGAGGCGGACAGGCCGAGTGGCTTGAGGTGCGAGGGCGGAGCGAAGGACGCAGGCGAGGAACCTGACATGTTGTTGTTAAGATCACCCGAGCGGCCCGAGCCGTTCATGAGACCGATGGCGTTGCTCGTCTGTTGGACATAAGGTTTTTAATAAAAAAATACTTTGTAATGGTAGACAGAAATTGATTAAAATCTTATTTATTAAATCATATTTTGTCATCAGTTGAATAGTAATCTGTTCATCCAATTGGAAGCCAATAAGAAACAAAGAGATTGTGATGTTAAAATGCTATGACTCCCCTGCCTTTATCTGGGGGCTTAATAGTATATTGTAAATAATAGAATTCACTTAATTTTGGTCTGAATAAAGATCATTTTATTTATCTTTCATACACTCTTTATGAAGGCCCTAATTTGCTTTAACATTATAATGTTAAGAATATAATCAGAATCCATACCGATGGTGGTGGTAGATGTGTGGTTTGTCTCTTCAGGTGCGCTAGTGGTGGCGGGTTGTAGGCCATGTTAGCAAAAACCAACCTCTCTTCATAGTCGTATTCACACAGAATTTTGTTTTCACATAAATAGAACCTGTCTCCAACGCAGAATCTGTCAACAAAAAAATTGTTTTCAATTACCGAAATTTTAAAACTGTAACCTAATAATGGGAACTTGTTGTTATTAACTGAATGTTGCTGTGCTGTTTTATTTTATAATAAACTAAATACAAGTTGGATGTAGACAAGGTGTATGTAGATCCAATTAGTGATTCTCAACGGAACGCACGCCTAGAGCTTACTACTAGCCTTACTTACGCATTGTTAGGGCTGCCAGGTAAATCGAGTTACCAACTGTATTGTTTACATTTTATAAACTGACTGGAAGCACTAAATATTTAAGACCTTTACATTCATCCTCACTAAACTCGTAAAACTTAATTATACGCTAAGCTACCAAAACAAAATGCCGAATATAAAAAAGATATTATCAGATATTTATCATTGTTTACGTGTACCGGATGGTTGAAAGCACCGAAACGTCTTAGAAATAAAATTTACTACCACAAGTGGGAAAGGTCAACGTGAACCAGGGGTGATAACGTCACGCGAGCGCGCATCCCTCAATGTGGCAAAACAAAAGGTATTGCCTTCGACTCGCCACTGGCCGCCCGGAACAGTGATAACAGAACCTTATCTCTCCCCCACCCTCCCCTCGTCTTCCCCCCCGTGTTTTCTGCCACCCTGCCAACTCTTTTGTTTCTCTTGTCACAAAAATTAAGCGCAATAGCTCGGCTACAAATGTCTCTTTTTTAAGGGGCCAATTTCCACCGCAACTCAGTCGATTTCGCCGCTCTTAATTAACTTTATTTCCTGTTCTCTCCGTTCTCGACTTTTGTTTTTGGGGGTTGTCATTTTTATTTTGCTTTTTTTGTCTGCAGTCGCGTAATGGAAAAGATGTAGAACGAAATTTTAATGACTGAATGCAAGTTAAGCTTTGTGCTACGCGCCATTGTGTTGCGGGAATTGTGACGCGAAGTTTGACGGCATTCAATCGACCGTGGAGGTGCTCAGTGACAAACACTTTGAATAAATAGAGACTGATTTGGAATTAAGACATTTGTATATTATTATTACATTATCTACCACACTTCAAAATTAGAACATTTGCAAAACAATAACTAAATATCATATTTGAAATTCGAAATTCGAAATATGATCATAAAATCAAGATATAAATCACTTATTAAGACTGCAAGTCATCGACAGCAATAACCATCCGTCCGTAAAGGTTCTCAGTCCGGTCCACGCGTCCGGTCCGGTGCCGCGGGCGCCGGGCAACCAGATTGCTACTAAATTATTTAGCCGTTTAGTGATATTCCCCGTGATATCTGCCGTCCGGAGCTCCAATCGGACAGCCCGCAAATTGGATTCAGATTTCTGCCGTCCGTGGAAATTGATTTGAACGTGATATTTAATAGCTTTCGATGATGTTTTTAAATAAATATGTATATGTATGCTAAAAGTTTTACTTATTTTTTTGTTGTTTATTGCGTTTTTAATTTGGAAATAAGGTATTATAGGGGTATTATTTTAAACGTTTAAAAATAGAGTCCTTGAAGCCGTGGTAAGAGTTTCATATAACTAGAGGCGTGGTTAGTTATTTTAGTTATCTTTATTGGAACTACGCTAAATTTAAATTCTAAATTGTTCTGTCATATCAATTATGACTGACTAAAATAGTTGTCACTCATTGACTGACTGTAATAGTCTCAGAATTATAACTAAAGCAAATGGTTATGAGGTAATAGTTAATACTATAATATTTTATTTTATAAACAAGTTAAAATGTTACTATGTAGTTTTTGTCGGATTTTCTCCATGGACCTACTTTTTTCTGAGCTGACGTTTCATAAGTGGAATGTACTCTTTTTTAAAATAAAAAATACTTTGACATTACAATTTAATGGTCAAATGTTTATTACTTAACATATCATAGATTTACACTCTAATAAGATGGAGGTATTTAAACAATATTTAAATCAATGTTTATAATGCAACCAAATGAAATTTGAGTTTAACAATGTAGAAAGTGTTCGCAGTAACATCCCTATTTGCATATACTATATAGTATAACACGTTGGAGTGACTATCTAAAAAGCACTTCAATGAATACACAATACAGTAGAAATGCTAGAGGTCCAAAGGAGTAGGGTCCACGAGTGGCGTATAAACCATTTAGAGTAGCTCCAATCTCGCGACCTCTCTATTATTTAAGCGGGCCCAGAAGATTGCTTGTATTCCTAAACTTTTATAATAGTTTATTTTGCTCTACATTTCTTGAGTATTTCTGGCTTTATATATATATTTTTTTAACTTTAAATTTGTACTTTCGGACAGACTAAAGTTTACAACCATGCTGACTCATCTGGCTTTATGAAAGAATTAATGATATGTCAAAATGCGGTTTAGAATACTTCGTTTTAAAGTGTTAGATTTTTCTTTGATCATATTATAAACAATACTACAAATATTTTACTTCTCAAGTGTATCATTAAACTCAGAAGATTGCTTGTGTTCCTAAATACAATACTTAAAATTTTTGGCTTTATAAATGAATTAATGGTATATCAAATACTATTTTTTATACTTTAAAATATTTTATCTTTACAAATAACATTATTATTTAAGGATAATAATTTCTGTTTTTAACGATGATTAGCTATAAAATCTCTTGACCTACAGGAAAATATAAATTGTTAACTCATATTGCTATTAGTATCGACGGCTTCATTAATAAGTTCCCGCTGTATCATCGCTCAGTGTTCAGCATTTGAGCATGGGGAAATCAAGTGCAGTTTACCTGAGCTCACTCACACAATTACATACACCCTACAGTCTAGAAACTCGACATATTTCCTCTTTATTAAAACATTTTGACATTCCATTCATTCATTCATTCATTCATTCAATACAATATTGTAGCTCAAAGTATTATTTTGACATTTACGTAAGCATAACTAAACCGCATTTGGACAATCCATTCATTACTTCAATGCAATATTGTAACGCCAAACAAAGTATTATTTAGATACGAAAGAACTAAACCGCATTTTGACATACAATTCATTGATATTGTAATTAGATAAATAAAAGTATCACATTTACGTAAGCATAACTAAACAGTCAAAAAAAGTTGGGAAACAACATTATATTCATTCAAATTAAGTAAAAGATAAAAGCACAAAAACAATCACAAGCATTTTAAAAGCAAATTTCCTTTGGATGTAACTTCTTATGTACCGGAAAATTTAATCGTGCTCTTTGTATGTCGTCCGTGAGTTGAATAAACCATTCAAATCCCACAATATTCTCTATCCCGCTCCCTCATATACTCAAATGGTATTTCATCTCACTCACTCACCTTAGACTGGACGTATTCAGTACAGGTAGGTTCCTGTTTTTCACGGGCGCAATCATTTTTGACAGGTGAGAAAATTAAGTGAAGCCATACTGTATTCGTTTTTGATGGGATAAGTGTAGAGAATGGGAATTAAAGATTCATTGCCGTGAATATATTGAAACTTTATTGCTTTAACTGTATAAAATAAAATCGTTGCGAAATAATATTCAATTTAAAACGACAAAATGTTTTTTTTTTCGGTGTGTCACAAGTTTTACATTTGAAAGTTTACAGGTTTTAATGTATTCGGTTCAGTTCGGTTCGGTAGCTCTCAAATTTTATTTAAGTTTGATCATGTTTTTTTTATTATAATAATTTTAGGTTGATTATTATGACGAAAATAAATAGTTGTTAGTTTACCTGTGATTACACTGTTGGCAGGCGAAACATTCGAGATGGTAGACATTGCTGCGCGCGCGCATCACCATCTCAAACGCTGGGATCACTTTGTTGCAAGCTGCGCAGTAGCCGGTATTACCGAAAAGCCTGTTATCAAAATGATTCCATTATTACCGATAACTTTAAAAAAAAATAGTTTTAACTGAAAAATATTTTTTACATATCTATATACAGAAGAAATCTTTTGTTTTTTTCATGTTATCTACAAGGAAACACCAACCACATGGTATCTTAATAAATTATATGTAGCAATATTACAACAATAACATTATTTATAGATTTTTTGATATTTGTATACTATTGAAAAACAATACTTTTAATTGTTAATAAATATATAGCGAAAAATAAACGTATCGCTACTACTTATTGGTTTATTTTTTACTTCTATATTTTTTTTTAAATTTAAATGAGCTTAACATGGCTATACACGTTACAAAATATTTTCAATCAGTATTTTAAAAATAATACCTCAAGTAATCCCTCTTGCAAAGTATAAGATTAGCTCTAGTATACAGGGTATGTCCAACTTCACCGAGCCGACAGTCGCAGCAGCCGCATTTCAAACAGTCTTCATGCCAGAGCTGGTCCAGAGCCTTCAAGAGATAGCGCTCCGTGATCACTTTGCTGCATCCAGCACAAATCTGGTGACAATAGAGAATTTTTTACTAACACTGAAAAGAAAAATTCTTTGTCACACCCTAGAGCAAAAAGATAGGTGATTATGTGTATATATTTATCTGTCCATAGAATGTAGCTCTTAAACGGATGAACAGATTTTGATTAAAAGAGATTTGATCAAAAAGATTCTTAGATATTATTCAAAACAAAATGTTTCGTTTATCAGCTCTTCTCAAGTAAATGAAGATTTTTTTTAAGTGTAATTTAAATTTAAAAAAAGAACCTGTGGTTGCGGAGGCTGCGCTGGCGCTCCTGGTGTCTGCGAGGACGGCAGCGGCGACGCCCGCGCCTCCTTGGTCACATCCATGGCTAACATTGGCGCTCCCAGCACGAGCCCGCCGCTAGCTTAATGCGGCGTCCGTCTTCCAAACTGTTGTAAGCAATTTATTTTCTTGTGTTAAGAGTGGTGAACGACGATACAAAAATATAGAAATACACATTATAAATACTTCGAAAATATTTAATAAACGACCAAACCCAAAAACACAGACATCTAAGCTCATCACAAACATGGCGGCTGTCCCTGTCGGGAATTGAACTCGAGTCCTTTTATACGTTAGGTGTCGGTAGGTTAGGTTGTTACGAACCCCCATACGTTAGGTGTCTGCGCTAACCACTCGACCAACGGAGCGTTAATAATATTAAAGAATAGTTAATATATGGACATAAGTCTTATAGCTGTAATGCGAAACTTCTAAGTATAATATGACCCAATATAAATAACAAAATTATACTCGATAAACTCTATTCAGAGTACAAAACAAAACGAGCAGCGGATGTGGGTTTGGCGGTGATAACTTACTTACTTACTCATATGTTACCGACTTTTTATCAATTTGTCTCTTTACACAAACATTTTATCGAATGTGGTATTCAGTAAAGATTAATAAAAATATATAACATTTAATAACTAACCACAAATATTAAAACAACAATAAAAGCAGTTATTTAGTTCAATTCTTTGTCACATCCGTTACCATATGTTGAAAACATATATATAGGAATCCATAATAAAATTGATAAAATTATTGATGTATTTTTTATATAAACATAGAGGTCACGGTCCAGTTGAAACATTATTAACTACCATGACATTTTCTGTAATAATTCCTTAAAAAATTAGCCCAACTACTCAAGCGGTTAATGAGAACGCAGACGGTTCTTTCAAAGTATAGCAAATTATGTGCCTTAAAATATCGAATAAATTCCAATAAAAAGAGTAATTTGAACCACGCCGATCAAAAAAACATGGCCCGTGGTAAGCAATACAGTGAAGCACGGAGCGGCGTCGGCACGCTTCATTAGCACTTTAAATACGAATATTTTTCAATTAAATTTGGCGGACACAGGTGCCGTAGACATTTTATTGTTTTAACTTATCACGAAACTCTATGTAACTATTGATTTTCCGATGTTCTTTAGTTAATTATAACATGGTATATACGATATTTACAACGGAATTACAAAACAATATATTATTCGAATTTTATTCATACAACTTCTAATAACAATCATGCTATTATAAAATAGACGTTATCAACTCGTATATTATATGCTTGTAAATTGTCTGTTTATTTTATACGTCAAATCCGATGAACGAATGAAATGAATGAATAAACCGAGTAAGAACAAACTGTCTAAAACAATACCGGTCACTTTGCACCCGTGACGAATGGCGGTCCGGTCATTTTTGTACATTTTTGAGTTCGATCCGGCCAGAAATAATGGAATCCGGATATTGGCCGGAAACATGCACACTGCGTCCCAAATTGTGACATGATTGTTTATTTCAAGGAACCATTGAATAACGCTCTTTATTTGAAAACAGTGGCTTTGTTGACATTTATAGGTAAATACCCTGCAATTTATATAATATCGAACAATATTACAATACTACATAAAGTCATAAATGTCTTACTTGAAAACAATATGCACATTAAAAACAATCATACAATTTTATATACTTTTTCAATGTGTTTGTAATTTCTTATATTTAAAACATTTTATGGATTCATAATGTCTTATTTTTACGAGAAAACATAATATAGTAACTATATTTTATATGACATTATTTGTAGCCTCAATAAGAATTATCGAATTCTCTTCTGAAAGTAACTGCATTTTTAAGCGGGAACTTAATTTTATATAATGGCGGACAGCGTTGTCAATTACGTCACGTTGACAGCCGTAAAGTTGAATACATCTGATAATGTGGTTATTCTGGATTTCATAAAAATGGATTCCGTTAAATTACGAATGAAGTTATCTCAGATTTAAAACTTTTTTTTTAATTTTGTTACATTGACGAACTATTTTTGAAGCTGCTGTAGATAAATTATTATAACATAGAAAATAGATTAAATCCGAAGAATTTTAGTTTTATTGTAATTTTGTTCTAATCGTTGCTACATTTTTTCCGTGGATGTGAAACTTTTCTACTACTATTAAAAACTAACTATTTAAAATTCCGTTGACATTATTATCATAAAAAAAGATATTATGAATTTTCCAAAGTATTGAAGTATTCAAGAAAGGAGAACAACTAATAAAACGTTTGTTCAGAGGTATCTCCATAAAACAGAGCAATTCATTTCTTAAAAGTATATACTTAAATCATATTAACTCTGAGATACCTTTTCTGAACGTAATTAAAAAGCTTTACATTTCTTATATAAAGTTGGCACTATCAGATCTTAAATTATAAAATAACAGTTATAATCAATAACCGTCAGCACTGCGACTTTTTATTCGATACTTTTTGAACGTAGGCAGCCGTGAAGCGAACATTCGTGAATAATTACAGACCGAGAGGTGACAGCGACACGTCACGCCACTTCGGAAACAACCCATAGCGAATGCAACTGAGATTAGACGCAAAAAAACTCACGCCTTCCATTAGCACTGACTTCCAAAACTCAATACGCACGAATTAAGTTTTAACGAAATGTCGAAACAACTATGCATAATGGGATTCGGCAAATTTGAAAGTTGGAATGTTGGAAGTTGGTGAGCTGGCCGATGTGTAGATAAGAGGTTGGTAGTTGGTTGAAGTGCAGTCAAATGAAGCCGGCATCAGGGACCGCGGCGTCCCGCACCGTAAATGATTAACACAGACGCGGTCCGAGACCAATTACGCGCTACCGCCACACTCCAAATTAGAAACTATTTTCGCCCATTAGTGGCCAACTTCATAATCAATTAAACGTTAAATTTTCACAGCGCTGTTTCGGGAGCTCTATGTTTGGATAATCGGAGTTTGTGGTCCCTCGGCGAGCTATTACGTGGCTGTGCAAGCCATAAAGGTTTTTGTTTCCGCTGGAAAATTTTAATGCATGTTTCGACTGCATTTAACAGGGGAGGCAAAAGTTGCAGTCGAACAAATTAATTCTCTATGAGAAATAATAGCCACAATCACATTGTTTTGTAGCTTTATGGACGTGAAATAATTGTTTTTATTTGATGTGTACAAATACAGGCAAGGGAAATCTCTGTCCTTCATACTAATGGAATTGAGTGCACTCTGCTAATCATAATTCATTAGCGAGATTGAAGAATAAGCGCGGCGGGGGAGATGGCGGGATGTAGAGACAATATGATTGCCACACCTGCGGAAACGGTAAAGTAACGAGGCGAACTAAATAATTCAAACAAACACGACTTAAACCGTGCTTAACATTACTAAATACTCACTTTCTCTTAAATTAAAAACCTATTACAAAATATTTAAAACCGTAGGGATGTTCTGAATCAAATATTATAGATTTAGTAATAAATAGTAATGTGAAAACCATTGGAGCATATAAAATTAGTCATGTTATATTAGGAAAATAATATTATAACAAAGTAGAGCAGACTGCAGAGCGAGATAGTTACAACGGCACTTATTTAGCAGATTGCTTTCCTTTAAGCTGTTCTTTAATCTAGCAATGGTCTCCCCTCAGTCTTGGCACCGCGTGCACATCCGATGTATCCTCCACCATTGTTTGTTCTCTCACCTACGTTCTATCATACACTTTACATTAAAAAACTAAACTATTCTACAATACTTATGTTCAAACCTAAATATATTTATTATAATATTAATTCCAGTCCATAATAATAAACTAGGTATCATCCCCAAACGTGCTTTAAAAGCAAAATTTCATTAATGCCAAGCCATATTGAATTACTACGCCGTCGCCGCTCCAATAATATAACGAAATTCAAACATTAATAGCCTCAAACACAATCACGGATAGCTGCATAATCGAGTTAGGTGCTACTAAACCCCTATCGTAATCTGTCCCATTGTGACGACGGCGTTGATCATGAGGGCTGATTATTGTCGCAATTCCCTGTTTATTGTTTTCAGGTGTCTCCATCTAATCCTCAAGGAGCCACAATGGTAATACAATACAGACTTCATAAAATGTAAGTGTACTGCTATTGTCTTCGACTTCATATTGTTATCGTATGCGATATTATATATTTACGGTTTGTATCTGACAAGTAAGTAGAATATATTTAATTTGTAAAAATGTTATATAAAAAACTTCAAGTGAATAGAATAATAAGCACTTAAGTGTAGTCAGATAATAAGTAAACCGCTTGACAGCTAAAGTAAGTAAGTGATACTCACGTGGAATATACGTTCAGAAACTTAAAAGTTTTACATCAGTTAGATGCAAGTGAAGGAACAAATAAGTTGAAAGAAGCGGTGTCAAAACTGCCAAAAACAAAACTATAAAGAAGAATAAAGTTTGCTTTATAACTGTTGGATATCTTATCTATTCGATATGTCGAACTCAATTTGGATCCTGAAACTGGACTTTTAAATCTCATATTTCTAAGATACTATAATAATTTATATCTAAACTTAATCCAAATGGCTTCTAATCTATTAGTATTAATTATTATTTTTGTTTATTATTCTGAGTGATTGTCCAGTAAAAAAATAAAACAGAATTCTAGTTATTATAAGTCATGACTTGTGTCAACATCATATCAACACTTAAGCATATAAACAATGACTTATGTCAACTTCGCATCAACATTTTATAATATAAGCAATGACTTATGTCAACTTCGCATCAATACTTTAGCACATAAGCAATGACTTGTGTCAACTTCATATGACGTAACAAAATCAACTTTACGATTACTAAAACGTGTAACACATTAGTATAGGATAGTCAAAACTGCTGACGTTTATTGTAATATAAAACAAATGTCTCAAATTAATTACAGACGCTATCGATCGTAAAGAATATTTTGATAGCTGTTGTAAAACGATCCAAATCGTTGCCATGATAATTTATGAAGCATGTTTATAGCAAATTTATGACAATGTGTCTATATTCTCTTTGGCTATTGATTATGTGAATATATCAGGGTTGTCGATTATCGCGTTTTACAAGGAGGTAAATTAGGAAGCCACTCGAGGATAAGTGAATTAAGCAACTTGGAGCCTATTACTTGAAGTGAGTTATAAAATAAAGCCGCGGCGAGTAAGTTCATACATTACAAGCCGATAACCAGACAAGACTTCTGAGACACAAACCAGTCCCTTTTAGTGAAATTGAAAAGTTTTTCTGTTACTACCGCGACGACACCACTCAATTTAAATCAATTGCTTTTTATAATTAACTAAATCCATTAATTCTATTAAATTTCTAACGAGATGTAGATAGATAAATTATATAAAACTAATCAATTTAATTTACTTTAAAATAATCAAATAACAACTGAAGTAACTCAAGAAAACTAATTCAATTTAATTAACATTCTTTTAGACATGAATTCCATTTATAAATAATAATTTGATTACTTTGGCTTCCATTAAAAATATTACGTTTATAACTATAGCCGTGTGTCAATTCTGACATTGTGCAGCCCTAAGTAATGCAATGAGCAGCCCCCAGCTATCTAGGGAGCGCCACTTTTACCTAACTCTTATTAAACATTTATTAACTCAGACAAAGCTATCTGAAGGTATCGATGTATTCCATGCCTTAGACACAGACTAAATAAATTAATATAACCGAAAACAGGAAAACTTTTACCAAACAAAGGTTTATTTTAGACTGTGATATGATTTATTACGGACTTTAAAATATTTAATAGTGACTGAGAAATAGAGTTCGGATAGTATCAGATTGAAATAGAATACCATTTTGTTCAATAGCACGTTGGAGTCAGGGCGAAGTGGCCGTTCAGTGATCTGACGGTCCACAGCCAGAAATAGATTTATCAGAGTTATGCGAACCATTAATTAAATTACATTTTGCCATGGGCAGGGCGGTAAGAAAATTGCTTTTATTTGTGGGGTGTCATTCTTTTATGAACTCGTTTACCATAGAGTATATTTCTTTTTAAGTAATAATATAAGATCTGTTTAGATAATGGGTTTGGTAATGGATTTGATTTTATTAATAAATATTATTATACACTTATTTAAATATATAATACACTTATTTAAATAAAAAACCTTACAGCCAGACACAGGCGATTACATTATATGGACTCGGCACCAATAAATGAAATAAAAAAAATACTAATTTGGTATAAAAATGGCATGAAAAATGTGACATTTTGTTTCGCAGTTCTGATGTCACATTGTCGTCTAAAAAAAATCTCAATTATTCAAAAAGCATCCATGCAAAACTGGTTTGAATATATAGTATATGTTTTATGAAGTATTTTACTTTATAGTTTATTTGATAATTACCATTAATTAAAACAATTAAAAGTTCATAAAACATTACTAAGTTTGAATCATGCACGTTTTTAAACTGTTTCAAGCCACGCCGTCTACTTATATAATAACTACCTTTTATTTGATTTAACATAGCACAGCTATTATAATTTTACTTCATAAATGTAAAAATATTTAAATATGTCAGTAAATACTATTAAAGTGAAACCTTTTTTAAATCTCGAATTTGTGTTATCTGCGTTCACGCGATACTTAATAAAGCGGTACATATAATAACAAAATTTGTCAGTTGTTTATAATTTAGAGAAAGGTAAGGCCATATACATATACGATTACAGTATCAAATAATTAAATGATACGCGTAATTAACTCTGCTAATTAAAGGTTTTAAAATGTCACCTTAATTAATGTAAATAAATTACATTCTTAACACACTGAACTAATTTGATAAAATTAAAAATGTTGACTCATATTAGTTATTATTCATGTAACAGGTTTATTGCTATTCAAAATATTTAATTATTTAAAATTTAAAACTTCTTACCTTGTTGAAAAGAAAATATTTTATAATTATCATGACAACTTTGGAATTAATATAAAAATATATTTAAATAAATTCATAACCAGACATGTAAACAATAAAATCGATATCAAATATAATACTTACAATATAAAATTATCTGTGGTCGCTGTTATGTTGGTACACCTCGTAATGAATGAACTAGTATACACGTGTGTACAGAGCCGTATCCTAGTAAAAACTGAATGAAATATGAACTCGAGTCTCGACGCGGTATCGCTTCCTGTCCGATAACACTCGTCTAATGAGTGTCCAAGGCACTTGTTCCTATTTATAATATTTTGGTTCTTAAAAATATATTGTTTTTAAATATAATATAAAATATAGTCCAGGTTTTCCATTTACCATTTTTTTTGTTGGTATTATTTATTTTATACACATTTTTTCACTATCTTGAAACTTTCTACATAGTTTATTTTCGTGGTCTATAATAAGCAATCTTTAAAAGTTATCTTTGGTTATGGTTTAGTAATCGTTATGACCTAATAGTACTATAATATTGCGGTTAAATGACGCATTGAAAGGATTAAAACAACGCTGTTGTAATTACGCATCAAGCAAGGATAACTATAAATAAATAATATAAATAATCCCGAGTTAATAGTTATACATCAAAGAATCATAGTTTATTTTCGAGATTGCATAAATGTAGTAGAAAAAAAGAGTAATATTATTTTTCAATTCGCACACAAAGGTGGTCGGCGCCAAATTGGTTGTATTGTCATTTTGGGCAGTGCGTGCCGGGGCGCAGATGAAATGTTTATTTTCAATTTCCGCCATTTCCCGCCGCATCGGCCGCAGGATTAGGATGTGAAACAACGCTATCGCTGGATAGTTTTAAAGAAACATACGTGTTGTTTTGGATCCATTACACATCTGGTATGTCAAAATAATATTGGTTTTCTGTTTGTATATATATATTATAAAATACTCAAATTTAAATGATTTATAAATAAGTAGTCTGCTTCTACAATCGTATAAATTATACGATTGTAGTGAAGAGCCAGTTCACAGAGCAATGAGTCGATGAAATCAAATCGTTTTGTCCGATTCGTATCTTTCGAGTAAATTCAAAAGAGTTAAAAGTTTATCTTCAATTTAGACTTTTATTTCGAACTTGTTAATTTTATAAAAGTCAGGCTTTAGCACGACTCCAAATGCTGGATGTTGCAAAAAAATGCTTTACCCTGCATGGCAGAATCTTCCTCATGAGAAACTGTTCTTTGCCACTTACTCTTACAGCTTTAAAAAAAAACAAGAGAAATATTATCTTTATTTCCATGGTCTATGGGCGTGCTTCACGATTTAATCAAACCTCGTGACCTGGTGGTAAGCTGCCATCTCTAATCTCGATTTATCCATATTCCGGTACAAATTCACCATTTTCTTTTATACCTCGTGCTCTATGGCAATTAGAATTAACAATGTTAACGGAACTCTATACCGTAAACGACAAAAACAAACCTACTTTTAGTGACAAATGTTTATGTTAAGTTAACTAAGATCTTATATTATATTTAAAAAGTTTGTTATCATATAAAAAAAAGTTTACATTTGTGGTATCGAAAGTGAACAAACTTTTTTATTGTTAAATTATAAACCTTCGAGCATACTGCAAGTATTTTTCTATTAAATTATAAAAAAGACCTATTTTATATTGTAATATTACACGTATGTGAAACACCCAGGAAGTTAGAATTTATTTTATAAACCTTTATCAATATTTGTTAAAACTTCCTAACTGATAAAACTGTTCCCAACTTGTAAATGAAGGGTAACATAAGAAAACTATTGTCCCTATAAAGAAAGAGTAATAAACTTAAAAGATGATGTATCTAATCTTATAATATCATGACAGTCAAGTCATTGTCAGTTGCAATGTCATTATAAAAATGTTAAAACTGTTTGACGTATTCGACTTATTTACGTTAGTTATTTTTAAATAATAATTATGTCGTCGCACGTTAATTTGAATATACATTAATAATCACTAATTATACAAATAAAAACTACAAACTGCATTGTAATCCAATACGCATTACTAAAACCCAAGTGTCACTTACAATAATTTCCCGGAATGGTTTATCCACAACAAAACGCTGTATTTGTCAACATTATGGAACAAACGGTAATTTGCTAGACATTTGTTTGTAAAAGGCCAACGATATGTCATTTTAAATAAGGGCTATATTTATTTTAAGCGGCGGCCATTATGGTAAACTGGTTATCAATCGAGAAACGAGAATTATTTAAAGATTATTGATGTTTTATTTGTCGTTTTTTGTGGTATGGTGACATAATGTGGAGAGAAGAGAAAAAGAAAGAGTCTTAAATGCTGATAAGAAAAAAGGATGACTGAAGAAGACATGAATAGAGTGCGTTAAAAAGATATATCAATACATTGAGACGTTATATTATGGAAGAGAGTAGAAGATATTGAAATATTGCGCTGACCCTAATTATTTGGGATGTTTTCTAAAAGTAAATAAAGTTTGTTTTATAAAAATAAATAAATTTACAAGGATAGTTAATTTTTAAAAAAATATTATGGAGTATGTTTTTTTGTTGGTTAGCTTAAGATTGTTTAACTCATACATAAATTATTATAACATAAATATTGTGTCTAGACATCAAACCTGGCGCCATTACTTCTTTATCCACCGCTAGTATTAAAAAAAAAGATTAAATCAATCAATTTTCATTATTAAATCCCAGTAATTATGTGGATGCATAACCAGAGTTTATTAACCAAATATACACGTCAATTTAATTATCTCAAGTAACATTAAATCAATAATCATTACATCATACTAATATTGATAGGCCATATACACATTATAGGGATGTCCGTACGAATACCAACGCGTTGCCGGAATACCATTAGGACAGGCTTATTAACTTTAATTAAATTATTAGAAATCTCGAAAGCTAATTAACAAAGAATTCCAACATTTCGGTCCACCTATCGGGTATTAATTAAAATTGACAAAGCCGGCACAAGCGCTTGCCAAATATCACCTCTATTAATGAAATGATCACTCCAAACTAATTAAATTATGGAGGTAATGGTGCATGAATATGATACCGCTTCCGAGAATTCAGATTAGTGCTTGTAA
The DNA here is from genome assembly GCA_959347405.1 of Napeogenes sylphis. Lineage (NCBI taxonomy): Eukaryota > Metazoa > Arthropoda > Insecta > Lepidoptera > Nymphalidae > Napeogenes > Napeogenes sylphis. The sequence goes on along the minus strand of OY365779.1, from coordinate 33,884,574 downwards.
CACCTGCGCATTTTTGGTACCAACTTTAATTTATAATTAATAATATGGTACAATACGAATAGAGTAATCGTAATGTGTGTGGTTGAACTTGACTGTGTGTGTGACTATGGTGTTACTTTTGGATTGACCTGTGATTGTGTGTGTGGCTTTTGTTTTTGACACGACTGGAATAAATCCGAGAAGTGTTAAATATAATCGGAGTTTTGTATTGATTTTTACGAAAATGTTTTTTGGTTTAAAAGGTTTATAGATAGTCTAACATCAATTATATCTCCAGCACGGACATGAAAGTGTCGTAACGGTGTAAAAGGCACGGCACGGTAGGCGCAGCGACATTAAAATGAGTAATTATAATAAAGCTGATATGTCCTCATAATTAACTAAGCCTGATGAAGAGTGCTTTGACGAGAGCAGGCCGCATTAAAGCGCCTGAAGCGCTTAGGGTTGTTAAACGGTCTCGAATAAGATTTTATTATTTTCGGGTAGGTACTTTTTAACATACGTAGTATAATATAATGCAAATCTATGATTTTATTTTAATTACATTTTTTATGGACAAAATATTAATAATACTTAAATTGAAGTTTAACAGACACCTAAGCCTAATATAATAACAAATATTTAAAATGACCGCTGCAGCGCTGTTGAGATCTGCTTACAGCAGCACTAGCGCTAATTAGACGGAGTGACAACCCACTCCCGCCATAAAGCGCTGCAGATTTATCGCCACAGATTATTTATATTATGTTTATTAGGCCCTGCCCTGCGTCCACAGCTTTCCTACTAATTGAATTACCCGGATTTTTATATAACGACACCTGAAGAGTTTATTACACGTGTAATATTTTGGGATCTTTTTTTTATGTTTTTAGGGCAACATGAATATGGTTTATTATTTTTAGTGCTGATTAGGTCTGAAAATGCATTAAAACTTTTTTGTTTTTGTATTTAGTTTATAAATATTAAAAATGTTGTAGGTTTTCTAACTGTTTAAGATATTTAAGAAATAATGTGAAATAAAATTGTCACGTATTATAAAATTATTTATTAATTGACGAAAATATATTAAAAGTTATTTTTATGCATAATACTAACATAATATTTATAATCTGCATAGAAGTGATTTATGACATAAAATTATAATTAGCCTGTGACCTAGACTATTATTATTTCTAAATTTATATACTGTGATATTATAACAAGACAAAGTCTTTATAAATAAGTCAATTTCCCGCGTACGCTTGTCAAACAGGTGTACATTACATAGGTTACAATTAATCATTTTAGCGCCCAATGTTGGCACAGACCTGATGTTAATAAGTTTTTGTAATACACTAACTAAACTCAACAAGAAATGTAACACAAATATCAAGGAACATGAGTAAAAGAACAATCATATGAAACAGTAAAGGACCAAATAAACGAATATCAGTTCCAAGTACAAGGCAGTATCAACGCTATTTAGTATGTATTAGAAGTTAATTTAAAATGCCGATGTTAATACCGTACCACCTTATCCACGGACGCTATCTGAGTTTGTATCTTTCGTTGATTTGTTTCCTTGGTCTGTAGTGTGTTCTGGAGCTAATTAATTTTAATTGGATCGCAATGCATCTATTGTATGCTCGACTTTTGACCCTCGAGCTCTGGACGAGGAGTAATTTTAATTTGTAGCTCGTATTTCAAATCAGTGCTAGGAATTTGCATAAATAATACTTTAGTACGGGTAGTTTTGACGGATACTATATGTATATAATTTAATTTACTGTTTGTGCATCCATATTCCGTAACTACTCATACATATATACTGCAGTAGGTACATGTCGTGTGACTTTGAATGCTTCTAATCCGGGCATTATGCCACGTCAAGGGCTGCCACTCGCAATATTTCAACAATTGCCATTTCATTTCACGCTCGTGTGCTTATATTCATTCTTTCAAATTAAAACGTTAAGGAATAATAAGATTATATGCAGTTATAGTTTCTTGATTTGTCAAAATGATTTGAATATTATTTTTTATTTATTCTAATCTGATTGTCATAACTATAGTTGTTTATCTAGAAGTGTCTATTTTTTTAAAGACATGAATTTATATGTATATATTTTTCATTATGTTTTATATTTTAATTTCTATATCAAAATATTTAGCCTGATAATAATTTATCTTTGAGATACATAACGCAAGCACAAAAATATATAGGTATATTTCAAATTAACTTCAGGACGCCATTTCATTTATTTAGGGCAGGATATTAGAAAATCATTCTCAACCTACGTAAAATATTTTCTATTCATAGATATAATTTGACAATTCCCAAATTCATTACTTAAATTTAAAAACAGAATGGACATTACTTCCAGTTATAAATAATAAATATTATTTTCTATCGACTGATAGTCTAAAAGACAGTCGCTGGAGGCAATGAAATCGAAATACGAGTTCCTATTTAATCTCATGAGCAGGCTAATTGTCCGGGGCAGTGAATGGGGGCGGCCACGTGACCCGTCACTGTCAGGAAAATTAAAACATTCGGTAATTATTTACAATTCAAGTCGTGGCCTGTTCTGTCTTATTCAAATATTACAACTTATAAAAAAAGTAATATCCATTTCTGTCGTTGATAATTGGCATATAACAATAAACGAGCATATGGTGGTTAATTTAAATATAATATAATGGTACAAACTTATATGAGCGAAACTCGAGCGTCGAATAGAAACCCTTACATATAAAACAACACACACATGTATAAAATAGACTAAAAATTGGACGGGCTATCAGTGTAATATCGGCAACCGCCGCTGGCGTAGATATTTAATAATTAAAAATCACCCCACCCATGAAGGGCACAACGCACTGTGCATTACGCTTTAGCACTTTTAATTAAAATTCTAGTTAGAGTCGATTTCATTTTTTTATAATGCTATTATATTGTGTAACAAAAATGAATGAGCTTTGGTAGAGCGATGGAAAAGGTAGCCAGAGACAGCAGGTCCGATTCTGGATTATCATACATAGTAATAATAAATATATTTTAACATTTTGTTATCACTTATTACAAGATAAAAAGAAAGTTTAATTTAATATATGTTTTTTGACGGCCTGTTGGTCTAGTGTTCAGTGGTCCTGCTGCTGAGTCAAAGGTTGTGGGTTCAATTTCCACTCGGGACCGCTGTTAGTGTGATCCACCGAATGTTGTTTCGAGCCTGGGTGTTCTTTGTGTACGTTATTTCTATGTTTGTAACACCGCACAGAATTAGTTTACACCTAAAAAAAAACATCAAACCCTTCGAAAGGAGAGAAAATAAAACCATATTATTTCACCAACACGTCTGCCAGCCTCATTGATGCACTCTTATTACGCGGACGATTTAATAATGGAATAAAAGTCTGCATTGAGCAAACAAACTATTTTTAATTTCCGCTTCATTTAAACGTGCGTAGAGCGATATAGAAAAAATAGCAAACATTCATCGCAAATCCAATAGGTTAATCTGGAGTTATTAAACCCCTCGTTCATCCCACCTGATCGCCTCCCGGCTATAATAGAAATACCAGGGACTTATTATTAAAATTGCTGCTAAATTGCTCCCCGCTCTCCCCTTGAATTTCGTGGCTCGTAAGTTATTGATGGTATGAGCTAATCTTAGTGTCATTTGTATGATATTTTTAAAACTTATCAATGGTAAAGAACGTGAACTGAAATTTTACTTTGAAAGTATGTTCTTGTTTTTCTTAAAGTAATACCGAGACAAGTTTGATATTTTAAATATTTTTGTTATTTAAAAATATGGACTTTATGGACTGTCAAATCAAACATAGATTAGAAATACTAAGACTAATATTGGACATTATTTACCGCGCATTTTGGACTGTCCAACCAAACACAGATGAAAAAAATACTAAAACTAATAAACCTATATTTCCCTCGCTTTTGAACTGTCAACTCAAACACAGATTATAAATTTAATAACACAGACTATTAACCGTAATTAGATGACCAGTCATTATATATAACAATTATTACTGTCAAATTACAAAGCAATAATTCCATCGATCCCATAAATGTTCATTAGATTATATTGTTTGTGCGAGGTAACTCAATCAGAGCCAGTCAGTGGTATTATAATAACAGCAGTATTGTTGGCTTGGTTCTGGGACATTAATTAGGTAAGTACGAACACGTAGCAGTACTAATTAATTGAGCGTATGGTTCTCTGACCGATGTGGTTTCAATAATAATATGATATTCATTTCTGATCACATTAATGTTTTAATTTTGATTAATACATTATAAATTCTATACATTATAATTATATAGTTCCACAGATTATAATTATATTCCTACCGGAATTCATTGCACGCAAGATTTTCAACATAAAAAAAAACTTCAGTGAAGCTTCAGTCAGATATAAAGTGCTTCTAAGTATGCGGAAGGGAGTCACAAAAGAACAGTGTACCTGATTGATTTAGAGATCAACACAGATTCCATCTGGACGTAGTTGGTATTTAAAACATACCTACCTATGGACAATCTAACTAACATCAAAGTCCAAATAAGCCATTAAAAAGTCTATTATCAAAGCAAGGAAAAATATTTGACAACGACGTGATTTTAAATATAAAATTATGTAAATATTCATAGTGCTATGTTCATTTCAAAAATAAATACATAGAACGTTTAGACCACAATTACTAATCAATTTAATACTTTCAAATAGAAGACAAATTATAATATGAGTAATAGAAATTATTGTCATAAAAACAAAACAGGATAACTGACTCAACAGTACAGTCATTCATTTATATTATTTTTATGCTTTATTAGGCTTTTTCAGAATTAGTTTTGGGAAGTACATTTATTTACCAAAAGCGAAAAACTTTTCACAGATTTTTTTTTAATTACAGAAAGTTCTACGATAATTACCAGACTAGAATTCCTAGCCTTAATGTGGGCTAAGTATTCGGATTATGTAAAAATAATATTCCTTCGAGTTCAATATTTGACAATATGATTCAATAATTTAATTAAAAATAAAATACAGATACTGTGAATGTCACAATATGTTGTTATTAAAAATACTCGGATTTCTTTCCCAGTACGTAATAAAACAAACAATGCACTTATATTTCAAAGGAATTCGTTATATTTTATCAATAATTGTATATATATTGTAATAATAAAAACATCATCATAAATTGTAGCAAAATATTGTATAATAACTATAAACATAAGTAAATAAAGAAGTTTGCATTAATATATCTATCAAATATATTTGAATGTTGGCAAGCTCTATTTTTTCTATATTATAGATTCAATCCATTATAAGGATAGGATATGATACAAGTAATCAAATGTCGAACATTAATTAGTCGCGACATGACACGACATGTCCAATCACGTTGTAATGTCTGTCTGTCACTCATCTTACAACAGTCAACAGTCCTCAACAACAAAAATTAAAAATCTGCAGTTTAGAATTTCTAGGTACTAGAAGGTACTAATAACAATCTGTATTAATCATCCTTTTCTCTTTAAATGTTATTGTAATGATGTTTTTATTACATCTACAAGACGCAACTTGACATAATAATTTATAAATTAAATATAACAAATAAAAATAAGTATTAAATACGACGTCATAGATCACTATGAATAGAGACTATCACAGAGTTATAATGCATAGAGTAAAATGTGTCCATCAAAAAAAGATAAGAAAGCAAATGAGGCTACCTATCTCTCTCTTTCTTGCATTTGTGATTAGAAATAATTTGGTGTATAATAATTTATGATTCTAGCTAAAAACTAAGTGAAGCTTTTATGGTTACTAGACAACTGATAAATATATAAATTTTTTTTTTTCGTAACGACATTTAAACATACAAATATCACTAACTTTAAAAATTATTATAGAAGGTAGGACCACCCAGATTTTAGAAAATATGTATTAAGTTTTCCAAGCATTTTTAAAGAGAATCGAACCCAAGATCATGGGCTTAATAATAGGATTTACCACCACTATTCCAATGTTTGATACATTTTGTTACACGAAAAAGCTCTCCTAGCTGTAATGGAGGTTCAATCAAATATACAGCACTTACATCAATTGAATAGATCGTGAGTAGTGACAATCCCGCATATATATAATTAAAATTCACTCACAATATTGGATCAATGGTTTGATTAAATTGATGCGTGGCGAGCTTCCTATGTTAACTGGTCTGATTCACTCTACAATTATACTTATACAATATTCAATATCAATTCCATTATTAAAACTCTATTATATCGTCTTAAACTTAGTTATGTTTGAGTTTATTTCTTAATTATTCTTGTATGGAATATGAGTGTACAAAATGAGTCATTCGTTTGATAATTCAAATGCTATTGTGATAACATAATCTTTAATATATTTGAGCGCTTTCCAAAGGGAAATATTTTATTATCATGTATGAGAGTGTAATTTATTAGTCCTACAAATAAAGTCATCTTAAAAATGGATTCCTTACCAAACTCCTCAACCTCGATTTCCTCGATTGTCCCCCTGCTATCTTCTAATTTAGACCTGAGAACAAGACGATTTCCAATGACTAATGTATCAAAACATTAATACCTATACTTGTGTAAATACCCTACGATAATTGAGACAAATTAAAGAAAAAGATAATTCAAATTTATAAGCGAGATATTAAAAGAAAAAATATATAATTTTACAAATAAAGACATCTCTCTACATGGTGTTTCAATTCCATGAAAATTATGAAAATATACAATTATTCTACTAATTATACATAATATATAATTGTAAAATAAGATTCAAATGTAGATCCAAAACAACCAAAAAAATACGCTTTTATTAAATACACAAAACGAAGAAAAGTAAGCAGATAAAAAAGTTAATAATCCTTAGTCAGCAAAGTTTTATTTCCAATCCAGAGTAAAATATTCAATTATATTTAATAACTAGCGGAAGAGTATTACTAACAATAATTTAATTAAAAATCTTAAGTATTTGTAAACCCCAATACAAATGTAATTATATACCTGAGTATTTTAATATCATAAACTTTCATTATTAACGATTTTAATTAGCTGTTTACAATAGTCTGAAAAATGTTGATATGCAATATTAATTTAACATTTATTGGAAAAGCGAAATTGAATTTTGAACTACAATTATAATTATTCAATATATACCAGTAACAATGATATTCATAATATACGGAATTTATAAAATATTATTTATAAAAATATTAACGAAACAATTTAGTAATAATATATCATATAACATAGTAACTAATTATTTGCTTGGAGTTATATTTTAAATAATAGGGTACCGTAGATAAAGTTCTGAAGCTGAGCATCTAGTTTCAAAGGCGGGTTCTTGATAAGTGGATTAATTACGTGGATGATCTTCCACCTAAATTAGACTAACAACCGTATTCTATTACACGTACTGCTTCACTCTGCTTCGATGTCTCATATTTAGTACACAAAGGGATGGTTACACTAAAGTTGAGAGTACTACAAACAACCGTTCAAACAGGAATAAAGAAACCGAATTAAATACCATCATTTGCATAGAAAAGTAAACTAATTAAATTAGGGTCGTTAATCCCAGCAGCTGATTAAACAAATGCAGCTGGTTCAGACAAATCCACAAACATACAAACATATCGAAGAAGTGTATTCGTGCCCAATCGATCGTAAAGTTAGGGGCCATCAAAAGTCAAGCACTACTAACTATGAATAGTTTACTTTAAACTATTTTGACATTTCTAAGGGGTATATTAAACAGTTAACATTTAATATTGGTACCAAATGTTAAGCTTAATACATACTGACTAAACTGTAACTACAGGACTCGAGTGATAAGGCAAAGTGTAGACATTCTGTCAATCCGTGATATCAATGGAAATACGCCAATAATTAATAAAATAACACTTTATTAGGTATTGATAATAATATAATAATGATAACTAATTATTTAAATTAGTTTCAAATTATTCTGAATTAACAAGTTAGTTCGATATCAATATTCTGTCCATCACATAGTTGGAAACTACTAAAACAGCTTTGGCCATTGCTATGTAACAAATCTTTTAAATATGTAGCAGCTAATCTAACTAAACTAATAATGTTAGGCTAAAACAGACCCAAAACAATGCTCAACTCAAATGAATACCTAATTTTTAATCTATTCCCAATTAATATGATGCAAATTTAATGACGCAGCATGAAACATTCCGGACAGTATTCTATTACCAAATCACAATAGCAACACGATCTAAATTGGCTACTAAATATTCAAAACCAATACTACGTACGAAACATACACGGGTAATTCCACAATGGCTGGCTAATTCAATTTGAATCACACACAATATTCTATTAATCGTGACGGACAGGTGTAATCAACCACCGCGCGTCCGTAACCGGTATTGTTACCTACCAGGGACGCCTCTGTTACTGACACTGCAAACTTGCAGCTATCTGACCACAATGGATGTTTATAACAGATTAATAAGGACCTATCACATCTCAATGCGGTTACCATCCATGGACACCAGACAAACCATGTCTTTTCTATAAAATGTTGACTTAACTTTTACTCTAGCTATAATTGCTACTACAGCTAAGAAATAACCACAAAAAAGGTGATAATTAATGTATTGTATACATAATTATTTAATACACAGTTACATAATATAAACCAATGCAAGCTACCTCAGCAACAGCTGTCACAAACACCACTAATGAATAAATAATCCAAACAAACAGATAACAAGAGATGCCAATTAAACAATACACTAATTAATTCCAAACATTGGTGTAGTGGACTTAATTAGAGTAGGCATCATTATTAAACGGATGCTGCACACGATTACACCAATAAAAGACAATTGAAACTTAATATTAATCACCGGTGTTTTTGACTTTAGATTATGAGAAAATTAAAAAAAAATCTTATCAAATATTGATATTTTTATATCTCCATCGAATAATTTATTATAGAATAAAAGTAATCGGCATGACAATAAATAAAAATGACAACCCTATAACACGTATTACAACAAAGCTATTCCGAAATACATAAACTCTTTACGAGTATCTAATAAAAGAAGCCACACTGTATCAGCTTCGCCTTTTTTAATATCTGAAGCGGGAGCCGGCCGCAATGTCCCACGAAACATTTTCCATTAATAAAACGCGAAAAAGGAATATTACATATGAAAAAGACATATATCCGTATCGCCGGACCCGGCGCTATCTCCTCGGAAGGTAATAACTTCTTTACAAGTCCAAAGTCCGAGGGATTGAAAAGCAATTTCAGCACACCCCGCCCTAGCCGGGGCCGGACTCACCATATTTCTTTTTCGCCGCTGCTGTAATTCGCCTTTGATTTAATCTCGAGAAACAAATCTTAGAATGTGAAACTAGCGATAGGCATCAGTGAAACTAGTTTCGCTGATTGGATTCTATCCCGCCACCAGCCCCAATGTTCTTACAATTTGAATTGGTCACTGCACAAACTCTGCTATTTGTTTGATTTCGTTAAAAGATTGCAATTCTTATTTTCTCCATCGAGATTTTGTAAGCGTCTGTATTACGAGATCTAACCCTTGATCACGTCCTTGAATAAAAGAGTTCTCTATAATATTATTATACTGAAAATTTTAATATTTATATTTTCTAACTTTTATTTAAATAATATCCAATTCTTAACGCCACTCAATTCCCAATAGCAAAATATAAAGTTTTATTACAAATACTAAAAGTAAAGGTTAATCGTAGTGATTTAATTATCAAGAACAGATTGGAAAATCAATTGAAATAAATCACTGAGCCAATATACATATCGAGTGTCGACGGCTCAATTTGTAACATATCACTAAACTGGATAGATACGTAACTTTACCCAGTTTATCCGTGGGCGGCGAAGCGTATATAGAGTTTACAATTACAGAACCAAACCACAAGTTATTGTTTACACCAGCCTTCATAGATGTATTACTAAGAATTTGCAAGTCAGAATAAGAAAAGAATTGCTGGAAACAACTCAATTTAAGCGATGACCGTACTACCAACCGGCCACAGATTCCTATCAACTAAACTGTTCTGAGCGACGTATTTATATCTAACTTTGAGGGAACCACTTATATTCGCTATTCTTGAAGCAATATAATGATTTTCATTCCATACCATGTAATATGGTTTTTGTTGTTAACCATTTTATTTATTATTGACACAACAATTGAAACAATAGGACCTAATCAACCAACAAACAATGAGAAATGAAAGAGCGATTCATTAAAGTACTACGACTAATTTAAAAATTACAAAGAACAACAAGTGATTCATATATTTTCAATATTTTTTAACATAATTGTATAATGGTAAAAATATCTTATAAAAAATTATAATTTATATATCAATGTACGTTAAGTGTTAATTATATACACTACACCATAATATCTTTAAATGTATAATTATTATATTAACAAGTTATTTAAAATGTTTTATTAAATCTGATGTTAAAAAACTGACTATAAAACACTATAGAGTACGCAAAATCATTTTACTAAACGCCAATTACGTAAGTATGATTTAAAGTACCTATAAGATTTATTATTTAAGGCTAATTTGAATAGTAATATCTAAATTTGTAAACCAAAAAGGTAGAGGGTTAGAAACAGTCCAAGCGCTCAACAACCATTTTCTGCGCCACCGAAACTCTATATTGAATACAATTCTAATATAAAGGACTTGCCACATTGTCGTAATAAAAAACGAATATAAAAGACTTGCCACACTGCCTTTAAAAAAAATGACTTAAATTAAAAAAAAAATAATTCTATTTCATACTTCATGAAATTATACGAATAATTAATATTGTCAAACATATTGGCTGGAAAAGATTTCCATAATAAGTAATACAAAAATCAATTTAATTAATACCAACCATAATAATAACCAAACCTCAAAATAAGCTAATACGATAGAATTACTCCATTGTGGAGAGCGGGTCTCTATCGAACCATTTACTACTGTTTTCAATTTGTCGGTCGGTGCCATACATCAGCTGTGGCACGCAGCGGAAACAGCCCCAACTTTAATACACTTACGTTTGACATTTTTCCACCCATTATGCATTCTTCTAAACCAATGCTTTCTGTACTAGGAAATTTGTTTTACTCGGAAACCAATTCACTGTTTCACAGAATATATATCAGTCATTCACCGATTACTAGTGACTAATTTAATAACCTATGACAGTATCTTATGATTTATTTCTTATAGTGGAAGGTATATATTTTTATTTCCTGTACTAATAAATATTATGAATTGCTTGAAATAATAGATATTATAAACTACAGAAGTTTTTGGTCAGTACAAACAATTCTCAAATATTTTTCGTTGATACAACTCGACATCGTTTGTCAACTTCGATGATAAATGTACGCTTGTAATTGAATCGCGGGGGTATGTATGAATGTATGTATGTTTCCATACGCGAAACAAGTCGGGATTAGCTACGACATTTTTATTGATAGCTAATATCAGAGAACTGTAACAAAGTTAAAATATAAACTTTAAATATACTTTTCTTTTTATTTTTTTTTACAAGAATTAAGGTTTAAGTTTACAGTTTTTTTTTATCTTCATTATGAATTATTCTGAATATATGAAATATCGGATCTCAGTAAAGTTTCAAACTGAATAATTATCGTCAACAAGCCAGCAGGTCGGCTTTCAATTTAGCGGAATTAATAACAGTGCAAATCGGACTCCTCGATAACCACACTCGCCAGCCCTGATTGTGGATAAACGCAGGTGTCAGATTCTAACTTTGCGGCTGCCCTGAATATAAACGAGTCGTAAATAATATTCTCTACTATCAGCTTCTTATTTAATAATCGAAGTAGGCTTGAAAATGTTTTTTTCATGTCAGCCATATTAATATTATTATTTGAAATAAGTATAGTATAAAAAAACTTGAATCTGCGACTACTAGAACCGTTCTTTCGCTCTACCACGGTACGACACTATAGCTCAGTTGATAGAACGACTGAGACGGCATCTCAGAGTTCACAACTTCAAGTCCTAAACTATCCATTTTTATTGCTAAATTTATTAAAAATACATAGTATAGTTGAGAATAATAGTATCTTAGAATTAACTGTAATAATATTAAACACATAACAGGAATCACAGACATACTAATTTCGAGGACTGTTGGTGTTCCCCGGCCCACTGAACGTTCAAATTGCCGTATCGCTGGACTATTCCCGCTCGTTCATTACAGACCATGTTTGCTCCAAGTAGAGAGGAAATGTACGTTTTCTATGAAGGGTTATTAACCTCATTGCGAATTTCATTGTTGACCGGTCACTCGCTAACTATGAATCGAGCTTAAACAAGTACAATATCATATTTTTATCATTATTCTATTGGAGCACTCTTCAAAATATTAAATATGTTAGACTCTAAGCTTTTACTGTGTTACGTTTCCAGGGAAATTTATAATATTGAGTTAATTGGAACGAACAATAGACCTTGAAAGTACCTCATTAAATATAATTCTATGAAATCAGTACTTGTTATTAGAACAGGTTGTATCAAAATATTTTATAAAAATAAAGTACATTTAAACATCGCGTGTACGAGATATTTCAAGCCAAAGTAGTAAAACGTAGACACAGTTCGTCCCCTACTTAATGTCGAATTTTGCATAAAACCTACCAAACGAGGCTATCGGCGAAAACTTTTGACTGTACTTTAAAAGCACTCAAATCAAAATGGCCAATAAATTGGCAAACTCCGTTTTTTATTAAGGCCGTTTTTTGTGCATGTTATGTTGACCTCAGCTAAATTTGGGGTATAAAGTTAATAATCGATTTAAAACTTCCATTTACTAGAAACTTTGGCAACGGTTCTGTCACCGAATTTCTTATACAATTTGGATACAAAACTAGCTTTTATTAAAAGACATTAACTTTTTTCATTTCAGTGTCCATGTCGAGTGAAGAGGTTGAAAGCGACGAATCAATGACAATTGATAAACACTTCAAACTTGACTCCATTGAACAAAAATGGACGCTGTAATAAAACATTTTTAACAGTGCTTTTAAATACGTAAACTAAATAAACTACCTACAAAATGAAGTACTAAAAATATCTTCTAAATCCCTTGTTATTATTATTTTTTTATAAATAAATCAGTAAAATTCTTTGTTTTGATAAAATTCAAGCAACAAATTTACGACTGATAAACTTATTATTAATGAATCTAGTTGTAATGAAGGTTATCAAAATAAATGCAAATAAGGTTGGAAGTCCAGTGAACACTTTAAAAATTTACCATATTAAAAGATATATAAATAATAACGATCTCTTGGTAAAGAGAATTTAGTGGACAGAGAGTCTTACGAAAGCAATACGATACTACGTCATTCATTCTTAATTGTTGATAACCCGACAGGTCGCGACTTCCTACCGTATCTATAATAGAATTAAACTGTAAAGGAAATTACATTTAACTAAAGTATCTATAGATATATGTACTTAAACTAAACGTTGTAGTTAACATTAAAACAGGTATTTCATCTTAAAGATCTAAGTATTTATTTTCTACCTTATCATTTAGTAAGTTTAGTTTGTAGTTACAAGTAATTATATATCATTATTTATAGATTATTACGTATATTTTAATTCAATGATTAAGAATACCTACCAAAATAATTAGAAAGTATTAGAAAGGTTTACAATCTGTTATATTCTACATATTTTGACTTTTTTTATCTGTTGTTATTCCGGGATTTTTTTAAATAAACAACAAATGTATAATTAATTGAAAAGGTATATTTAACCTTCTCTTACTTAAGTTAATTAATCTATGCAACAAGTAATTCAATATGTCTCAATGCACTATAGAGGCTTCGTTCATTAAACTTAACATCTATTTGTTATAAAAATCATAATGTACTATAAAATATACATAAAAAACGTAAATAATTGAAGCTTTAGATATATATAGATTTATGAAATAAACGGAGAGGATAGGACTCGAATCTGCGACCTTTTTTATCTAATTCTTCCATATAGGTGTGTGATTAAAATTTAAACAAGCTAAACATGGCTAAACATGTTCAAAAAAGAAACATAATTAAATATAAATATAGAGTAAGATTATTTTAGTTTCTTTTGAAACATAAATAATATACATTCTTATTATTATAAGATATTAACTAAAGAATAGGAATTTCTCAATTAGTATTTGTACAAGGTGTACCGAAACGAGCTCATACCCAATAAGTCAGTAATTTAGCTGTCTATTTGCATTTCAGTGGAAGACCAATTAAGCACTGAACTCTATCGAAATATTTCTACACTTTAAAATCTCTACATGAATCTATCTTTAATATAAAATATGAGTTACGTAAATAAATTTACGTAATTTATTATATTTATATAACTTATCTAATTAGTATAGTTATTCATAAACATGTAAACAGTGTATTATTGTGTAATTTATAGTACTTTTAATATCATATATATAATTATTATATGTTTTGTAAACATTAGAATTATAACGTATTTTAGCTTATTATGACTTTTAACTACTACAATGTTGACGACATAACTTTGTGCGGGCGTTGACAAATTATTTTGTTAATAAAAATACCTTTTATTTAGCATACCTCTTTAGAAAGTTACTTGTAAGATTAGAACATATAATAATTAAACAGTAAAAGAGTATTAATTATTTATTAAGAGCTAGATGATTTTTATATGTGGTATTAGAAAGGTGTTATTATGAAAACCGTACTATTTCACATTTCCATATATTTATGTATCTATAAAAATATTATATTAATGTTAATATATATAATATTAATATTTGTTATAATATAAATAATATTATAATAAATATTAATGTTATTTTGAGATAAATTTATAAATTAAAATATTTATTAAAACCGTCAGAAAGAGACAAAACTAAAACTAGTGTTCAGAGTAAAAAAAATATCTTGAGGGAGGTGTCTGTTCAGATAAAGATGGATGCTGATAAGAGGTCAGTCGTCACAAAAAACGTTGTATACAAACAAACTTGAACACGTCATTAGTCACGCCACCAGGGGTTATCTGGCCTAATGGGTACAGGGCCAGGACTTTCTAATTACGATATACAGTAGGTGATAAGGTGTATGAATTGCATTCTGGTGATGCAAGGAATTAATTGATTCTTAAATCATACACGATAGCTTAACCGGAAGAAAAATTGCTGATGCCATGAAGTTCTAGATTCGCGATTATTTTTTTTAATATTAATTTTACATTTTTTGTTGTACAATGGACACGATAACTTAGTTAATTGCATTGCATCAAAAGCTCTAGTGTTAAAAATCGTTTCAATATATAATATGAAAAATAAAAAAATATTAATATCTTTAATTGTATTCAAAACAACATTTCTGCTATCTATAATCCAAAACATGAGGACTAATAATATAAGTATAAATAGAGTACAATAACCAATTCTGTGCATATGAGATAGATAGAGACGAAAAATCCGTTTTTAGTCTACGAGTACGTAAATCTCCTGTAATTAACTAAACTTTTAACGTATAGTGAGAAAATAAGAAAGTGGCAGAAGGTCGTAATAAAATAAGTAACTCGAGAAAGCCACAAATGCTAAAAAATAAGCTCACCAATCCAATTACTGGCGACCTTTGTTTAGGGTTACCACTTACTGTGATAAATAATATAATAAAATTATAATTTATTAATAGTTAATCTTTATTAATTTACTAATGCACAGATTATCTCATGCAGATCTAAAAATAGCTTCGTTCTAATAATTTCTAGAAAACAATGATAACACTATCTATAACTAATTAAAAAGGTATTATCTTATAAATATATCGGATAGTAATAAATATAATATTAATTTACATTTTATTTATTTATTGCATTCTTAATAGTAATAATAAATAATATGAGTCCATTGTTATTATGACGAAGAGCTTAGTAATATGATTTTTTTATTAAACTGCAACATTACAAATTATTAATAATTGATCTTCAATCCGAATTTAAAATTAATCTTAGATAGAACCTACAAACATGAGAACGGGTATTTTCACTGATAACTCAAGAATGGGATTGTTATTTCAATTCTTAGAACGAAACACAGGATAAATTAATTCGGCCTTATTCTTAGGCTCTATACTTATATTTCTAGTGTATTTAAGAAATATGATTTAATATGAGAGACGGGATTATACTTAATATTTCTGACAAATCTAAACCATTCAAATGCAATCATAAAATATTTTTTTGGATGGTACAATATAAAACAAGTAAGTTCAAAAACCGGAAGTCAAAATTGGAAATGATCTAACAATTACACTTTATGTTACCTTCATTTTCATTATAAAAAACATATACACTATAACCTTTTTATAATTAGTCATAATTAAGTTCTGAATTAAAAAAACAAACATGATTTAGAATTAATAGACGTATAACTTTTTGATTTGTAAAAGCAATGACAACACTCAATCGAACCTGGGACATATAAAAAGTAATAAATATGTGTGTAGTAACCCTAAATCCTACATCCGTTGCTGAAGCTAATTTGTTTGTAGAAGATGGCTCGGTCCAATTAGCGCTACGGCAGTCAACTCCATGCAATTTCTAATGACAATCGCACACGTAACTAACGTAAAATTATATACACGTAAAAATATTTTCAACCCATCCTTAAATGATAATATAAGTATAAAATAATACGACAAAATTTGAATGACTTTGTTCAAAATTAGATAAAATTGGGATAGCACATGTGGATGGTAGTAGATCTGTGATCTTTATAAGACAAAACTGGGATGCGACTTGAATAGTCGCTAGATATGTAAAGATTTATATATATATATATATATAATTATATATATATATATATATATATTTTTTCATAAGACTTAAAATATAAATATTACATCGTAAACTTTATTAAGGAAAATATTTTAATTGTTATTTCTATGAAGACAGTATAAGATAAAATATATGTTTGGAAAATCCATTTTAAAAACTTGGCACTTATCCGCGTTCTTGACTTCTCTACTATCCTATCTTTAACATCGAAGGATTGATTAGGCAGAAGTTTATAGTACTTCTCACATTCTGAGGCACTTTATCTTTTATATAAATAAAATAGTCAAGTTATTATATATATAATAAATAACTATTAAGATAAACGTTACTATAATTAAGAGAAAAATACAGCAAAACATATTTAATTTAAAACCTATTTCCTTACGTTTAAAAAAATCACAGGTTTAATTTACTATTTTATAATATTTTTCCGCGGATCTTAACACATTATATATCTGAATATTTCTAAATTTCTAACAGGACTTCTTTATACGAACTTACTTTTACTAGGTTGTCTGGAAGAAATCGCTACTTAGCGAAGAGGCCGCCTTGTTGTACTTTTATAAATAACTTTCAATGTACTATTATATATATTTTTTACTGTGTTTTTTTTAATGTAGAGCACAATACAATAAAATAATCATTATTACTATTTTATTCCATTACACTAGAAATCTAATAAAAACCTTTTTAGATATAATATTCTGTTATAATATAAATACAAATTGATAAACGTGATAATGATCCCGTCAAAGTGAACCTGTAACCGTCAATGATAATTATCATTATATATTATTACCGCATAAAATTATCAACCAAAATGATATAATCCTAGCTGTAATTAATATTAGGAGCGGTCGCAATGGACCAATCAGCGTTGATTAATTTGTATGTAATTAAAGGTTTATTAATTAGCTCAAATGAATTATTGGATACTGTATATATTTTAAATCTATTGAAATTATAAAGGATTTATTTGTGAATTTTATTGTTAAATATATTTGAAAATAGAAATCATTCTCAATGGAGGGTTCCGTGATTGAGTATTTAAAAAGGTTATGGTATAGAATTAGTTCAACACTTAATGCTTTTTTTTAAGATGTAAAAAATATTCGATTTTATTTGCTGAAGGTCTAGATTAATTTTGTACCAAAGTTTTTTTACAAAGAGTTGTTTCACTTGTGATTTTTTTAATAAAAATCTGAGTACTATATATTCTTAAAGAATATTCAATTCTTAGTCCATTGAATGAACTCTGATTGTTAATTCTAACATAAAAGTAAATACAAACATTTTACATTTTCATTCCATTATTTTCTCGACATTATTAGATAACACAAGATAAAATATAACATATACAATTTGATATAATATTCTTGACTATTTCGTTTAAATTAATTATTTTTATACAAAAAAGTTTTTATCAGAATCAACTTATGCACAGACAATAAATCTAAACCTCAGCCAATTAAAAAAAAAATAAATACAAATACTCATTATTTCAGATAAGCAATAATGTCTTTTAATTGCAGTCAGTAATTATAGCAGTGTTTATTAAAACAAATGAAGCATTTCTACACTCCTCTTTGGTCTAGTGATGTTACTCTAATTAGAAGTTGCTAATTAGAGAAGGAACAAGCGGATACGCCATTTTAATTGGGCTTTGGGACAACCGTGTCTCTAAGCTTACATTGAATAGCTTTGCGTGTCCATGTTTTATATACGGTTTTTAAATAATTTACGATCTAATTATTGTAGACATTTTAATTTCTGTCACCTCATTTTTTTTGCTTTTTTTATTCATTTGATTATTATATGAAAAAAAAAATATATTGACTTCTTTTTATTTCTTTTAAATTTAAAACTTATCTGATAATTTTATTTTATTAAATGCACTTTAATAAAAAAAATAACGTTAAATAAAAATTTATCATACTTGTCACTTTTCTAAATTAATAACAAAAAATCTTAAAATATTGTTTTTTTATATATCAGAAAGACATGCCGCATCTAATTTTTCTTAGATCTTGCAGCCACGGCTATTCTCAATATTATTAATTAGCTAAGATATACGATACAGCTCCAATTAAGAATATTACATTTTCTTTTATACGTATTCACATTAATAAGAATATTTATATATATTTTACTTTAAATATACTAAAACTTATTTTTATAAGATATAGAAGAGCTAATTAAAATTTAAACAAATACTCATTACTTTGTTACTTTTCAAAGTCATGACAAACTGTAGTGTGTTTTCTTAATGATCAAGACTCTTCAAAGTTGCCGCAATACACTAATTGAGGCAATTAGAGGGATTGTAACGGAAATAAAAGTGGACTCACCTTTATAGAACGCCGCTAATTAGACTAGTAAATAGCCACAACACAGATCTGTGACACACAGCACTAAACTCTGTTCATGTTTCGATGTGATCGAAAAGTTTTTCGCGATCGCGTTTTTTATTACGATCTATATCTCACGGAGAGACGTGTGCTCGCTACCGCGGTTGGGGAGCGAATGAACGAGTCCAAGTCACTGAAAGCAAGGCGGGGAGTCATATCCTTCCCTTTCCCGTGCGAAAGCTCGGCCATATAGGCGCTTTCGCTACAAAATTGTCGTCTCTATATACGACGTTTTACCACTGAAGCGACGCCTATCAGAAGTGGGCAGATTGTACTGCATTTAGGCTTAAATAAAAACGATACTTAACTGAATTATGCTGTGAAAATGTTGAAGGTACTGTGATTTTTGTTTCACAAACACTGATGCAAAGGTAGAGCTTGAACTTAATTTAGTCTTATCTTTGATAGAATCATAATAATTTAATAAAATTATATTCAATACTTTCTAAAAAATCATTTTAAAGGAATATTTAACAAACATAACATTTTTATATTTGTTATAATTGTTAGCGAACTTTTGAATCAATTTTCAATGAATCATCCAAACCAAGCACATAATTACGGGTATAGAAAATGATTAAGCATAATTCAAGCTCAGCTAAGACTGGTACTATTTATCATTGATAAAACTAGTTGGTGACACCTCATTCATTGCTGTGAAGGGGTTAAGGGGGGTCCGTAACACGCAATGCAAGAAGCGACGGCCGTAGACGCGGCAATATAAATATAATATATTAACATACAATATATATATATACATTCAATAATGATATTTGTAACAAATACCACATATTCATCAAACAATTTATAATATAAGTATGTTTTTTAGTTTAGCTAAAATATTGAACTCTATATAAGTAGAGTTGAATATTTTATCTTTATAGTAAAAGCGTTTGTAACTTTTGCTGTCTAATAATATAATATCTGAATATTATTTCACAAGCACAGCTTCCAGTCCTAATTAAGAAGCTTTTCTAGTTATCAGATAATTGGCTTCTTGAAGTATTACTGCAACAGATCTCACAGATATTGAACTTAAAATAGAAATAACAATCTATTTTGTAAACAGGAAATATATTAATTTAATTAAAGTTATATTTAACATGTTTAAAAATATTTTTATACATGTATGGCCATGTTAAACTTATTTAAATTTAAATAAATGTAGAATAAAAAATAAACCAATATGGGCAGGGATTCAAACCCGCGGCCTCTGGGAAACCGTCCCCGTCGCCCTAACAATTGGTAACAATGGTAACGATACGGTAGCTCAATTGGTAGAGCGACAGGATCGGTTTATTTCGCATTCCATATAAAGATATTTAATATTTATCATAATTTTATCACACCAATAAAATACATTAAAAAATTCTAATCACAAACATGAGATACAAAAGTTTAAGTTCTTTTGTTATTCCTGTCTTGTTATTCGTCTTTTCTTATACTTGTATTGAATCAATTAGATTGTGAAAGGGTTCCCAAAAACATGATTTATAACCAACAATCACAATACATTTAATTAATATCTCAAGTAACACGTGATAACCCTATATTGAATACATAAAATATCTAGTTTAGTTTATAATTTATATTCTTAAGGGTTAGATGGGTCATTTTTAGGTCACGAATGTTTTCGAGTCATAAAAAAATCTATAAATAATGTAAGACTGACGACTACTTTTAATATTATTAACTTATTTAGTTTTTACAGTTTAGTTTATCATTTATATTTTTAGGGTAATTTTTGTGTCAATTAATGTCATAAAAAATCTATAATATTTTATTGATATTGAAGTATTGATCATTACCTACATTAAATAAGAGTATGGAAAATTTTACATATAATACAAAATACAAACTAAATTGTATTCAAATTATTATTTGATATCTTAAGTTATTTTACCTTTATAATATATGTTTACGGAAAATCTTTACATACAACCTTCTGATATTTCAACATCTATATATCTATATAGTAATTGCTTGAATATCATCCAAATGACTTGTAAATTGATCATCAAATGTATGGATATTTTTAAATTCTGTATATAATATATCAATTTAAAGGTATTTGATATGAATACGCAGAAATCCTAAATATATCCGGACACCCTTGCTTCTGTATCAATTTGTTCTCCATTCAAAGCCAATCTGATACCAAGGATGACAAAAATACGTATATATCGATAAACTTATAAATAATTTTACATTACTGACTGTTATTTTTATATTATATATAACATGAAATAAAATATAACATGAAATAAAATATAATAATAAATTAATGTTTTAAGACTTTTATCGTCTATCTATAAATCGAAAACATCACTACGCTACGATCGATACGATTTATTTCTTTTTTTACAGATATTTTTATTTAACAAAGCTTAAAGAGTAAAAAAAAAGTTTCATATTAAATATGATTAAAACTAAAAAAAATCTAATTCATCTAAGTAAATAATAGACAGATTACTATCGAAAAAGCTTTACTTACAAAGATTTAAGTCGGTTACATTTTTAAAAATAGCGTTTCCCGGCGTTCATTGAATTTGACTTAAACCAATTAATCACTCTTATCTGGTTCTTTCTCCGTTTTTCGATCGACGGCTGACCATTGATCCGATATTGTGCCGCAAACGGCACTATTGTTGGCCGTTTTATTCCTTTGTTGCCGCCCTTTGTGCCGTTAACTGATGATGCTGCCGACCGAGCAGTGTAAACTCATGATTACTCACACAGCCCTAGTAATTGACAGCATTACAGTATCAAGTAATATAATTACTTAAAAGATTTATATTAAAACAAACAAGTTACAGTACCTTGTTAAAATTCTGTTTTGAAAACAGTCTCCAAATTGTCTTAAACGGATCCAACGTAATCCGTCGCCATGTTAAGTTCCACCCTCTTAAGACTTGGCAAAGAAAGGAAAGAGGTATTTGTATAAATTAAAATGGCACCTTTCGTCAGTTCACTAAGAGTGCTAAGGCGGCTCACAATCTTCTCACGCGAACTGATTTTGTATCACGTATCAGCTCCCTAACGATACAAAAATATAACACGAAACACCAGTTGTTGATTATTAAATAAATAATTGGTTACTTTTACTGATCAGCAGATCTTTATTAAGATAGGACTTCGATTTTAGTTCTGATTTTGATATCACTGTTCTTGTTATTCAGATAATTTAAGGAATAAATTATCTTTTATCTTAAAATCAAGTCCGTAATACGCAAATGATGGCATGTAAGAAGGACGAGAAGTTGGCTTCTTATTCAAATTTTGTTTACTCGACTTGTTTTAATAACAAGCCTCCCGAGGAATTAAGTTGATTTTAATTCGCTGATTTAATTAACTTAAAGAAGGCAATTTTGAAATAATGCTCGAATAATTTAAAGCAGGTGCAGACATATTATATCACTGATCTCGGAATATCTTTAGAAGGTTAAAATTATCTTTAGAAGGTTAAAATTATCTTGCAGTTAATTAAACAAAAAGTATTGTAAAAAGTAACAAAAAATATATTGAAAGATTACGAGTAAATCTAATTTGGGTTTTGTTGCGTTATCAGACAAAAAGTAACCTACACCCTCAAAGTAATGGTGTCAATGAACGCTAAACTAATTATTGCCTCAATGACCATGGCGGTTTTTATAGGCATTATTGACAAATCAGTCTTTATATTTAACGCAATCAATATTGACATTAAAACTATCTAATCTATAGATTTGTTAGAAGATTTATCAGATGAATAAGGCTTCTTAAAAGTAATAAAATATAATATTTAAAGATTGTTTATATATTTATAAAATGTTTAACATTTGCGTATTTTTATTGTTTATGTAATTAATCTTTTATGTAATAATATCATTCGCAATTTGAATTTTTTTTTTGGGAATAAGTAATAGAAAATATAAATTTGTAATAAATTAGTGTCAGTTTTCTTTAAAACATTATTTTTTGACAAAAAAATAAGTTCAAGATCAAATTTCATAATAAGTGTTAAGAAAATAATTATAAAGATTTTTTTAAAATTCCAACTATAATAATATCGTTTGGATAAACTCATATTCTAAATTTCATAAACTATCTTTAAGACAAGCTATTAAAAAAATATATATGTACATTTATATAACCCTGTTACTATTACAATTTAGTTTGGTTTATAATTGCCACATAATTTATTTTACTAAGCTTTATCATTGAAGTTTTAAAACGTGACAAATCGTTCTATTATCAACGGGGATTACTTTAACAAGATCACTCAAACACCAGGAATCACGGCATGGGAAAAATAAACAAAATGAACACAGGGGAAGACGCATAGTACTTCTATTAGTTAACAGTTTTAATCCTGTTGACAAATTGCACAAAATGAATCTACATTTGTTGTATCTAATATAAATAGTAGTTTATTTAATAGATTAAATAGATGAGAGTTCTTTGTATTTTTTTTTTGTTTTGTTAGCCCAGGTATATGAAAAATACACGAAAAATGAATATTACCGCCCCGTCGGTTGGCGCAGACGCCTAACGTATCGCGCCCAAAGGGGAGCGGGTTCGATTTCCGACAGGGAAGATGTCTGTTTTAGTGGGTTTGGCCGTCTAAATATATTCGAAGTGTTTATAATGTGGATTTCTATATATTTCTCCACTGATATTATCATTTTTTATAAATAGGCGGTTTTAAAACTAAAACACTAAATGAGGTAATAACTTTTAAATCGTAATTATAAAACTCAACGATCAAAACAATGTGTTGAAAAAGTATAATAGTGTGATTTCATTCAGCCCGTGACGTGGCCATAAAATTAACTAAACCCCTTATTTTTCAGGGTTGGAAATGTGCGGCCGGGGTCCGGTCAGTCGGGACGATAACGGCTCACATTTGTAAAGATTTTGCGGGTCCAAGACTATTCCAATGTGCCTACATAGAATTTAAAACATATAGACCTGGCATTTTATTTTTTATTATCAAATTTAATCTTAAATTAAATTGTTATTATTTTTAAGCTGTTATTTATAAAATATTTCACACATTTTGTTTTTTTTTTGTTTTGATATGATTATTTGCTATTTAATATAAAATAAAGAACCCTCTAGTAGTTCTTAGAACTGCAAAAAAAGCAAACTACTGAGGATAATCTGTGAATAAATGAAAATTGATTTCTGCCCTGAGTTGACAAATAATACGACTTACAGAAATACCAACGAAATTCACTGTTAGCATTGGGTTCTATTATTGTATAGAACTCTATTAGTTTTTATTTTATTACTCAAGAAAACAAATAACTTAGAAACTCAATTTCATATTCTTGATGTAATGTTTTATTTGTAGCTATTTGGTACCAATATCAGATCTATAACTTATTGTATGGATGTATGTTCTCCCCCCGAGGGTGTCAATTACGCTTCACCCACGTGACGTCACTCATCTGCATCCCAACGCCGCTGATGTAAATTTAAATACAGTTTAAACACTTCTTTTTTTGGTACATTTTTTTGAAGCGACAGCTGGTGGAGTAACGAGAGTTGGATTTTTATTAAAATTAGCTTTTTTGGTAGTTAATCACTGTTTCTATAATGTTTTGAAGGTAATTTTGTTTATTTAAATATATACATCAATTTAAGTTTAGATTCGAACGCAATATAGAGTAGATAATTAAAACTAACTACTAACTTATAAAAAAAAATTAAAAAATATGATTAATAATAATTAAAAAAATAATCAAAAATCTTATTGTTAAATAAGGTAACACGTGGGTAATACAATGATAAATTATAACATAATAAGCATACGTCTTTTGTGACGCAAATGTATTGGCGTTCCTTGGGTTCTTTCAATTAAAATGGCCGATGAAATTCAATAAAGAAATTATTCAGCGTGAACACATTACTTACAGGAATTGTAAAGTAGAATATAAAAAATAAATTCGTGGGAATTTATCGGTGTGTAATGAGTGGTGTAAAATTCTTTCTGTACAATGTTGTAGGGATGTGATTGGGGCTTATTAGACGGGAAGTCGCTAGTATATGCAGTTTGCTGGGATCAGGGTTGGCAGTCAACCCTCTTGTTATACTTAGAATGTTTATTAGATGAATTAAATGAAGGCTGTCTCTTGAATTACTTGCTTTTTACAAGAAAAATATAAAGACTTATGTACGTATATTAATGTGTACGCGTGTGTGCGTGCGTGTGTGTGTGTGTGTGTGTGTGTGTGTATGTGTGTGTGTGTGTGTATGTGTGTGTGTATGTGTGTGTGTGTATGTGTGTGTGTGTGTATGTGTGTTTTAAACGTTTTTATATAGATGTTATGTGCAAAAACAATATACAGCTGAAGCAAAACAAAGAGAATTTTCATTTCATAATTCATATATATTATAATTTAATTAAATTTTACTTACTTATTTTATTATAAAGTTAACTTTTTTATTATTAAACAAATCGTCGCCAACCCTAGTAATTTGTCGCATGAACTGGCCAGTAGCGAATAGACAACGACAGAAACAGTAGGGAAGAGATGCATGTTATCGACAAACAGTTAATCGCTATGCCAATTTGAACCTTATTGACATCCACCGTCAAACTAATTTAAACGAAATTATTTGGTATATATTTAGCAGGGGAAGGACGTGTGTATGACGTTGTAAAATAAAATTGAACCAAGGGCGGCCGATCTAATTAAATGATAAGCAAGATCTAAGATTAATGCCTGTACCAAAGAGATCAGAGACTAGAATTCATAATTTTGCAATCTCTAGGTCATTTATAATTAAAGTTTATATAAACAATAGATTATAGAACACAAAATAGTTCTAAAATATGAAATAACTATAAACATGTATACTTAAAGCCATGTTATGGTTATTGACATTTATAAATAAATATAAAATGTGAAATAAACCCTTCCGGGAAGGGATTCGAACCCGCGACCTCTGGGACGAGACAGCTTGCCAGAGGTTTGAATCACTGTCCATATCAGTTTATTTTTCATTCTATATTTATTTAAAAATTGTTGTACATAACCAAAATTTTATGTTATGGCCAGGCAATTATTATATACGAATGGTCATTTTAATATTAAATATCATAAATATAGGTATAAAAATTACTTTTTTAATACATAATATTCACATAAGATGAACTCAGATTATAAAATAAATCAAACTGTTCTCACGACATTTAACCACAGTTAATATAATCTTTATTTATTCTGTGGTTTAAAGCTAAGCCAAACTTAATGGGCTGTAATCCCGATTTCGTATTAACACCATCAATAAGGGGAAGTGATCGAGATCTCCATAGAATTCAAGGGTACCAACATTATATTATGAGGATAAAAAACTATCACATTAAATATTACTCGAAATAAATGCTTTACTAATCTCAAAAACTTACGTAAAGAACAATAAAACAATAACATTAAATTCTCGTTCAAATACTATTTTGAAAAATAAAAAAAAAAACATTTTTACGTACGTACGTTACGTAAAAATCCTAAAAGAATTATAACATAAAAATGACTTTTCGATAAATACTATTTGCAAAATAAAATAAAAACTAGACGTCAATTTTAGTTTATATTTATTCGGCAGTTTCGTATTTTTTCGGTGGTTTCCTAATCTATCACAGTAAAGTTGGCGTGCCTATGTTTGACGTTCCCGCATTAAATTCTTTTATTTATGAACCGATACCATACACCATGGCGATACTAATTGATCGCGCACCAAAATTCACGAACACACCACTGACAAAGAATATAGGCTTGGGAATAGTTAGAGAGGACAACATAAAAAATGAAACAAAAATATTATATTGCTATCATTTTATTCATAGCATCGTGTCTAATCAAATAAAATTAGTTACTTTTTTATTTTGAAAAGAAAATAATAAAAATCATTCTTAAATTATACGCTTTATATTATGTCTATTCGAATAAAATGTATATCTGATTAAAAAATATACATTTTAAAGATTTATTCCACAAACATATGTAATGTAACTATATTTTTATAGCGTTATATCTATTATATTTGAAGTGCATAAATAAATAGTGCACATGAGATGCGCACGCGCCGGCACGCGTCTATCCTCGTCTGGTCATGTTCTGGTTTATCTCGCGGTACTTGCGGATGAGGGACGTTATGGCAATATCCCATCCTATTGTGCAAAACCATAAAATACGGATAACAATGAAAGTATTAAATCGAAATCTGTTTCTGACATACCAATCTCAGCAAAGATAAATATTATTGATTACTTTATACGTAATTCAGTTAATTATAAATTGTTTTTTGTGATGAGAGTGAATAAAATGTTAAGAATACAAAAGTCGATAAGTCTTTTCAATAACTCGTCTTGTATTTTAACATTTTATTAATCTCGGTTTGTAATAGCTGGTACAGTCACTGTTGAACTTTTATACTTTCGTTAAAAAACTGTTTTAAGAATCTATACAATTCAACTAATAAAACTAATTTGATATCCTTTTGTAATCCTTTACTTATACTTTAATTAATACACCTACCAATTTTGCTTACATTTTTTTTAAACTTACGTCAAATTAATTGATGATTGAAAATATCTCTAAACATGTATAGCCATTTTAAGCTATTTAAATTTTTAAATAAATAAAGAAAAAAATACCATCCCGGTTTCCCAGTAGTCGCAGCTTCGACTCCCTGACATTAAAAATTCAAATTTATTAATTTAATCCAACTAAAAAACTATAATATCATGATAAAACTTTTCAACCTGGCCATTTCAATTTCAATAAATAATAATTTCCACTACAACATTCTCCCTAACTCCCTCAGTCCCTGAGCTATACATCGCCACGTCTTTAGAATTTTAATTAAATCATTCATTGGCTCAATTAAATCGATTATTACAGACAACCTGCCGATAATGAACTTATGCTTAAAATATTAAACATACCGTTATCAGAATTGGAATCTTATTATTGAAATGTTATTAATAATGATTGAAATGATCTCGGACAAGGCGGCCATGTTAGTTTATTTACATTTTTAAATTAATGTAAAGATGATAAATACAGCGAATGGAATGAAAATAAATGAAATAAATAGAATGACATGAATTGAAAATTAATGAAATAAATATTATGAAATAGAACGAAAATGAATAAAAAAATATAATATAATAAAATAAATATAAAATAATAATAAATAAAATAAATATGGAATTAAAATTAATGCAAAAAAAAAGGATGAATGAAATAAATTGAATGAAATGGGAACGCCATGAATTTGTCATTCTATCATTATTGAAAATTGACATTATTAGTTATAATTGTAAAGCAAAAAAGCAAACTAACATTGTTATGTTGGTAGTAGGTCCATGTAAACATACTGGTATATTGCATACAATATTAAAAGAGTTTGCAACATGCACAAATAAGGAACGGAAATACTATCTAACCATGTTTCATGTTCCTTGTCATAAAATTGCCTAATTGCGTTCCACCGCTAATTATTGAGGGGATCGAGTTAGTGTCTCACAACGGTGGTTACAAACTGAACTATAATTACTCTAAATTGATGCTTTTAATAAACTAGCCTTGCCGTCGTCCGCTGAATGAAGTACATACCTTATAAAAGTGTATTTTATACTCTCAGCCTCATAGAGTTTGTTTTGAGTTTTGAATATTCAATAAGTTAGTATTACAAAGATGTAGTATTCATTTTAGTTGAAAAGTACATTTAGATTAAAGATACGACAGATACTTATAGAGATATATATATATATATGTATAAATAAATGTATCGTATGTTTGAGTCCCGCCATTTATATATATATATATATATATATATATATATATATATATATATATATATATATATATATATATATATATATATATATATATGTATATTAATGGCTTGACTTTAACATACGAACCCTGGGAGACAGTCCAGTCTCTTTGAAAATTGAGCTACCGCGTCGCTACATGTATTCACGAATCTAGCATTATATATATTTAATCGTCTTTTTAGAGATAGAGGCGACAACTTTAATTTAAATTCATCATTTTCTTGTGATGTCAAATAGGTATGCAGTAGTTCGAATGTTATAACTTATAAGACCTCAATACAAATAAAGAGCTCGAATTGAATCTTGAAAGTAGCATTAATTTCCTAACAAAGCAGAACCTAACAAATTAATTATTTATTACAAATCCATATACCTTTTACCTTACCCCGACCTTGTAGCAAGAGAATACCTATATAGAAAATCAAACATTTAATTAATTAGTATTTATAGTATCAATAGATGCTTGATTGTTGCTTGATTTGGAAAGTCTTATCTCTACTGTACATGTATTGTCTTATTTCTACTGTACTTGTACTTACTTGTACTTATTTTGTACTGTACTTGTTTGTACTGAACATTGCAGATACAAGTTCTTTAGTCGTACAATCAGAAGACGTGAACATATGAATTAAGGGCAATTAGCAACGCTTATAAATCGATGTTACATCAGCCGATGGCTTCCCGAGGGCGTCATCAAGAAATAATTTATGGCTTTCTTATAATTTTCCTTACAACCAATATCCGGTTCATATTAAAGAAATAATTATGTAAATCCAATGAACTAAATATATATAATTAATTAATATACGTAAGTTGTAAAACCCAAGCGTAGATTAAAAAAATTAAAAAACGATAAATTATCTACATTGGAATATATTCAAACTCTTTCAGAAACACATGCACAAGTTTAGCAAGAAAGTTTTAAGTATGGGAACGAACCATCCATCAGTAACAAAGGTTGCACCCTCGAGGAAAAAAGTTGAACGGGTGCTGCTGATTTATTGGAGTAGTTGGAATTATCACCATTTACAATTCTTGCCACGGGTTTAGAACAGATAACGACTGCTCGGGTTTTAGCATTTATGACTTAAATGTTTCGTGAATGTTTGTTATTAATAATAAGATTTGCATTGAGACTCACTCTTTTTGTACTTTCTGATCTGTGATGTTTGTAAATTTCTATAAATATGTATGTATCTTAACTTATTTTAATAAATATAGAATGAAAAATTCAAACCCGCGACCTAACTTTGCAGTATACCTAGTTAAGTACCTTACCGATAAAGATTACATACATAATGCTTAATTAATGTTAACAATAAAAAAAAAATATTTTTTTAATTATATATTATTTTTATCTTGCTTAAGTACTATTTGTAATTTATTGAGGAAAAAAAAATTAAGTTTAAATCGTAATTTTCTAAGAATGCAAATTATTTCGTACCTTTATTACAGACTTATATAAGTGTAATGTTAGTATAATACTAACTGTGTTATGTATTAGTTAAGTAGTTAGTTATGTGTTCAAAAAGACGGAGTTTTGATCGATTCGTTTAGTTTTGAAAACGGGAAACAAGAACTTGAACAGAAACGAGACCCGTGAGATTTTAACTGACGTCGAACAGACCGACAATTTGAAAATTGCAAATGTACACATTTATATATATGTTGATTATTTTTAGTACTTAAATTTATATATACAATAATAATAATCGTGTCACATGACAAATTACACACATTAATCTAACCCTTAAGTGAGCAAATTATTTGTTTGTGTTAAGGGTGTGACAACGATAAAATAAATAGAAATACACACATAAATACATACATAAATACTTCCAATATATTTAATTAACGACCAAACCCAGATATAAAAACATGTATACTTATCACATACATGCCCGTCCCTGTCGGGAATCGAACCCAATGCGCCGATATATTTTAGGCGTGTGCGCTAACCACTCGACCAATGCAACGGGGCAGTTGGTTACAATAATACAATAATCAATACTGAACCCAAACAGGCAATTACAAACGGGGTGTTAAAGTAATCACAGAATAGTTTCTCACTATCAAACCAAGATAAGGGTACATAATCACCAGCCTTACGACCCTTAACCCTCAAACAGCCATACAAGCAGTCAAGGCATTGGACATAAAGACCCACATTACACAACCCTCGTATGGCCATACGACGATTATCTTGAAGTTAACCCTGTCGTTACGAATCTTATTTGCGGTTACACTATACTGTCAATGGTTAACTAAAGATATGGATACACTGATCTTTATTTAATGATACTCTATGTTAAGAAACACAATCGTGTCATGCTCCCTTTATAACGCTTCTAATATTCTATAAAAAAATAACCTGCGAAAATGTTTGTATTGAAGTTATCGATTTAAATCGATAATAATTTTTATTTGCTTTTGATGTATATAAAAATCAACACCTATTTTTATAAGCATAATAATTGATTGAATCTTGGAAAATGTTATAGAGAACATGGAAGTGTAAACCATTCTTTAGTTTATTAGTGACCGGAGTCTCACAGGTAGTTACACGAAATTTCCTACAGTTCTTCGTATACGGTGGTACTTCGATGGCCATTTTGTGCCGCACAGTGCTCCTTGTCCGAAATTGAACATTTATATCTTTCTTCTTAACATAATTATTACTTAAAATTGTTAGACCACCGGTGTTTATCTTTACGGTGTTAAAGCGCTAGTTAAAAGATTTAAAATAAATTCTGAACAAAATAATATTAAAAATCGGGTCGGGTTTTATTAAATTGAAACAATATAAACAGTTAATGAGTACTTAGTAACAGCTTCCAGCACTTTCAATGAGGCGACTATGGTCTTCTCCCTTAGCAATATCTTGACTAATTATTGGTACAGCATGCTCCAGGAGATTCTTTTCATATTTACTTAAACTGAAAGTCTTATTACAAGTCTCTACAATCCCGTACGGGCCCACCTTAGTGGGTCCTGAAAAAAATTTTGTCCCAAAATTGGGGTTAGCAGTGTAAGTATTTACTATCACATAGTTTCCATATAATGCTTCGACGATATTCTGTACAAATTCGTTGATTGACCAGGCCATAGCCACAGTGGATGTAGTCGTTCCATGCTTTCGATTTAACACTTCCGTTCCAGACTTCTTTATAAGACGAGTTAGTGTATCAGCTTCGCGTTGTCCAACGCTATAGTGACTTGGCCATAAATTTGAGAAAAGTGGTACAATAGTATCGTCTGAATGACCACCTATCACCGGCACATGAACATGACGAGGATTAACGTTCAAAGTATTCGCAATAAATGCTTGAGCCCTCGTGGTGTCAATGTGGGTGATACCAAAAAGTTTGAAAGGATTATAAGCGTTACAATGTATCAATAGAGAATTTGCAAAAGGGATTATTGAGTTGATGGGGTTTGTGGAAATGGCGAAAAATGCGTCTGGATTTTGGTATGATAAAACTTTGCACAGCTTGTAGACTGGGAGAGCATTTGTTGCTAGCATTTGTTCTCGAGAACTACCAAGTTTTCGGGGTGTTCTAGAGACCATTAACACAAGTTGCGAGTATCGGATAGCAGCCGGTAAAAATGAATCTTCTGAAAATGTAGCTACTTTAGGGCCTTCAGGAATTTGTTCCAATTCTAGACCAATACCTTTTACTATGCTGTTATCATCATATAAGTGAAGTCTGGTTATATAAGGATTCTGTTTAAGGAGCAAAGCAACATTTTTTCCAATATCAGTAGCGGCACCTACCAGCGATACTTGTACGTTTCTGTGCTGCACATAGGTTTGTGTGTAACAAAGTTTTGGTGGTACCTTGTATAATAATCTGCACAATACATTCATAATTATTAGTATTGAACACAAAGATTTAAAAATTCAGAATTATTTAATTTTTGCCCGACATGATAGAATGGTTATAAATGACGTATAAAACGTTTACCAACAGTAAAAAACAAGAATGACAGAAATAATGCAAGATTTTTTTTTTATAAAATCTAAGTTCCTGTTTTTGTCATGAACCTAAAATATGTTATGTGTCAGTCATAGTTTTATCATAATTCTATATATTATTCTAGAATTTGATACGACTATGCTTACCGAAAAAGAAACGTTGATTTAGAAAGAAACAGCTAAGGTTTTAAAATTTCATAAATCTTCAAAACATACCTAATCAGAAAATGAACCTAAACAGAAAACAATAAACATTTAAAACTAAAGCAACGAGTCTTTATACGGGGTTATTTTTAATTAGTTGACTACCTCTTTCAGGCAGCCTCTCTACATCATTTCCAACAACTTCTACAACTTTTTACAAATCTTGATAAACAACACAAAAAAAACAAAACAAAAAATGTTTGCTCTCTCTTTTATTTATTACTCTGTATTTTGTAAGAAGCACTTAAAAGGTTAACGCTCGGGCTTCATACCAACGCTCAGAGTTAATGTTAGTTCAGAGACAACCAATAAATTTTGTATGGGAAATTTTAAAAACTATTAATTTTAAAAAGTCATAGAATAAATGTTATTGGGATTGATGTAAAGAGGCTGTCTGGAAGAGGTGGTCAACTAATTAAAAATAACCCTGTATAGTGTAGATACGTTATTTAAATATTTTTCTAGAAATAAAAGAGCTTGGGTTCAGCTTAATTAATATTAGACAATCAAAAACGGGAAAATATTCGCTATTGTAAATACCTACCATGTAATTAATACACAATCAGAAAAACTAAAAGACAAATTTGTTAAGAAGGCCTTAACGTCTGCGACTTGAAGCAAAGTTTTAGGATTTTTTGGGAAGCTTTTATAATCTTATAAAAAATTAAAAAAGAGTATGGCTTTTGTTAACAATATTAGCTGCTTTTAAAAAACGTGTAATTTTCATACTCTATATGTATAAAAAATATATTTATCATCACAATCAATAAACTTCAAACATAATGTCAAATTTTTTGTAGACAGTAAAGGAACCTAATTTATCAAAGTAATATCATTTGAACCTTTCAAAACTTAGATCATTACAGTATGTTACCAACAAAAAACCTATTACATTTACTGGGAATTCCCGGTTTCATTTCAAGAAATTATCAAATTACTCTAGCCGGAGGAGCCAGTGAAATCGGACAAACTGTCGGTTTACTACTTCGAACCGAACCTGCAATCACTAAACTAATAATTCACGACGAACTAGAATATACGCCAGGAGTGGTATTGGATTTATCACACATACCAGCAGAATCTACTTTGAAGGGATTCGTTGGAGAAAGTTCGTTAGAAAAGGCTGTGACAGATTCTAGTGTTGTAATTGCAACAGGTGGCGCTGTCCGTAATCCAGGAACGTCCGAGGAGTCATGGTTTAATGCAAATGCTGAATTTATCAAGATTTTATCGAGAAGGATATCAAAATTTTCTCCCATGCCATTTGTTGGTATCGCGACCGAACCAATTAACATCCTAGTGCCGATGGCTGCGGAAATATTGAAGAACCACGGAGAATACAATCCTAAAAAAATATTTGGGATCACGAACATAGATGTGCTTAAAACACAGGCATTGTACGCCGACGAAAACGAAACAGACGTTCAAGAGTGTATCGTACCGGTCATCGGCGGTCACTCAGATAAAACGATGATTCCTTTACTATCTCAAGCTAAACCCACATGTACTTTGGATGAGAAAAAGATTCAAGAATTTACATCCCAAATTCGATTAAGTGATAATGCCATCCTGAAAGCAAAATGTGGATGGTCGCCTTCCTTGTCAATTGCGTATGGTATTGCCATGTTTGTTAAAGGGATTATAAACGCGCTTGACGGACGTGCGACTCAAATGCACGCGTATGTCGAAAACAACGACTTCGGTACCGCATACTTCTCTGGTCTGGTTAACGTTGACCAAAACGGAGTTGGCGAGATGCATAGATATACAAACTTATCTCCATACGAGTGCCAGCTGTTAGAACGTAGTATTGAACAGCTGAGGAAGGACGTTTTTAAAGGAAAAAAGGCTCTCGAACTGGCATAATGTTGAGTAATTTTTTGTATTTGAATTTTAAGGTCATTAAAAAATAAACACGAACGTATCAACTTATGAATATTTATTTACATAAAACCTTACTAACAAAATATTGTATATACAGGAAAACGAAATCATATCACAGAAACCATCAAATACTATTTCATTATTCCTAATGAAATACACGGAAGAGCTCAAAAGGACTTCGAATGCCAATTTAATTATTATGCCTTTAAGTCCAATGATCAAGCAATGACCAAATCCAAGTACCAATAACCAACAACTAATGGTTAATGACCAACATCCAATGGCCAATGACCAACAGCCAATGGTAATTAACCAACAGCCAATGACCAACAGTAAATAACCAATGACTAACATCCATTACCAAAGACATTTTACATTGACAATGTCAATTAATTGATTTGTGTCAAAATTCTAAGGATACTTTAAAATGATGACCGCGAAGTCCTCTTTATGGCCGTGAATACAAAAATACTTGTATAATTATTAACCCTATCTACATTTGTAGTACACTTAAGTCTAATTATTCTAACATTCAATACTGAACACTTTTTTGGATAAAAATTCATTTTTAATTGTTTGCCTTTGTTAACTATAAAAAGATACATATAGAAATAGTAACCAATGGTAACAACTTTTTTATAACAACCAATTACATTTGTGGCACTAATTTTGGTATATTTAATTTAATTGTGAATTAAACAATATTATACTTTCAAACTATAAATCAAAAGTTTATAACAACTAAAATGATTATTTATTTGATGAAAGAAAACAATTTCAGAACATAAATTGATAAGTTTTAAGAATATTTTTAAACAATTGATTGTATTGGAGATTTTTTGCAGTGAAATCGATTTACCAATATTACAGAAATTTCCAATAACAAAACTAAATTCAACATGTTGGAAATAACACCGTAATCTTAAAAGGACACAATCATATCGATGGTTTAATTGATTAATTTTGTATAAAGACTACTTAAAATAATATAAAACAGGAATTAAAAATATAAAATATCTACAACATACTCATAACTACTACAGAATCTGAAACAGAAAACATTTTATTTATCAATATATCAAGAAATCATTTCGAGGATTCCTGTGGTCAAGCAACATTTTCTAAAAAGAAAAGCGTTACTTACATATTTGGAAGCAGCGTTTTTTTCTGACTCCAAATATGTACAAAATTTCAATTAGTAAAAAACTGTCGCTTAGACTAAATAGCCTTAGAACCATTAATTCATGTCTATTAAATTAAATGTGGATTCATTCCTAAAATAAACAAAAAAATATATTAATTTTCTTAAATAATTATAATATTGAGCTCACCATTTCATTCTTCATTACTTTTACTAACTTCACTCCCGGACTCGCTGACAGACGTGGATCTAATGCTGATAGACGTTTCCTTGAACTGGCTTATAAAGTCTAGAAGTTTTTGGAGATTTCTCTGTGTTTTTATCTGGTCCGCTAGCAACTGACGCTTTTCTGCATTATGCTCATCCAAATTCTCCTTTAACGTTGCCGCTCTTGTTTCCAATTTACGCAGTTCTTCACATAATTCTATATTCTTTTCTTGTAATCGTTTCCTTTCTGCTAGTTTATCTAGAAAATATTAAAAAAAAAAATCTTAATAGCTTGAGGTTTTATGTTCAGACTCAATATTTCAGCAGACTTACCTCTGTACAGATCAACCGTCGGTGCAGAGGCAGCGCAGGCGGCAGGGTCTGGTAGCGCGGCCCCACAGCCGCAGCGACCACCGGCAGCGCAACCAGTGTGCTGCCACACGGCGCAAGACGCGCACCACACCAGCAAGGAGGGCACATCTGGAGAAAATATTTCATATTTCCAGTTCACAAGTACACTCATGGCGGAAAAGTCTTGAGAATAATACTTTAGATCTGGATACAGATTTAAAGAAAACTAAATAATGCATTGATTTTAAAAATTATGAAGTAACTGATAAAATAATAAAACATATACAAATTAAGAAATATAAAAGCAAATAATACCATTCCGACCACATCCATGACAGACTTTCTTAGTAGGCGAGTACACAGGTTCCACCGAGAGCCCTGCTGGCAAAGACGCTAACCAGGCTGGTTTATTACTACCCCAACCTAGAATTATACAATATTTAAGAATATTTTATATCAATAATGATATGTTTACAATAATAATAATACCTTTGACTTCCGAACAAGACCCTGATGGAGAACCTTCCCGTGATGATTTATTTTGACTCTGAAAATAAATTATATTAATACTTAAGTAATATGAATGTCTTGAGGAATAGTGCGAATACTCAGTGGATACTATCTTAGTAGTCTACTTTAAATTGAAAATATTTTTTACACACAAACAATCAGTATTATATTTAAATTGATTACTTGTTGCTTCCGTAACTTTGCCGACCGTGTTTGTGGCGGATCACTATGACTTTGCAGGTATGGATACTGATTTAATTTTTTACGTTTCTGAAAACAAGAAAAATCATCACATTATTATTACATACATTTTGAAAACAAGAAAAATCATCACATTATTATTACATACATTTTGAAAAAAAAAAACATTAAATTAATTTCTTTGAAGGTGTTTCAATCTAACACTTTTTTTTATTATCACTGCAATCAATTATTGCTAATTCATGACTAAATATAGTGATTATTAAATGATTAAAAAATGTTTTAATATTAACATTTAAGTATAAAAATATACTGTGTGTACATACCGGCATCATTTCATAACTTCCATATAGAAACTCATTTTTGTTAGTATTGTTCGTAGATCTCTTCCGGCGCTCATTTCTTTTTCTTTCAATCATATCTTTCTGAGATGGTGTTATTAAACCAATTAACCTGAAATAACCAAAAAATATTTAAAAACATAGCAAAATATAAGTAATATAAGAAGTCATAATCTATTTTATTAAAATAATTAAAAC
Source organism: Napeogenes sylphis (assembly GCA_959347405.1). NCBI lineage: Eukaryota > Metazoa > Arthropoda > Insecta > Lepidoptera > Nymphalidae > Napeogenes > Napeogenes sylphis. Next base: position 33,846,379 of record OY365779.1, on the reverse strand, counting down.
ATTTTACAAAATAAAACAATTGAATAGTTAATTAATAATACGTAACATCTTTTGTTAATTAATAATTTTAAACTAAGTTAACAGTTCAAACCATGCAAGAACCTTCCATTTTAACTGAATCTACTAAAATAAATATAGATCTAAAAATAATGTAAGTTATATGTATTTTTTTAATGTTGACATTGGTCAACTTATTAGAAACATATTTAACACATTCCTTTTGTAAGTTTCATTGCCTTCAACAATAAAATTTTGTTATATAACATATACTTTATATACCTCATAAAAACTTCTTTAAGTACAAGTTCCCCTGGTTTAGGGAGTGGTGGCGGTGATGGAGTTGGGGATAGTTCAAATGGAGAATCCGAGTCTGATCTCTGTTCCTGCCACTGACAATCTTGTTGGATGTTACTCTCTCTATAAGAAATAAATATAAAAATATTCTGTATGAAATAAGCTTTAAAAGTTTCTGTAAGAATTCAATAAATGAAATAAAAGTTTTAACTATTTATGCTGGCATCATTAAATAAGAGCCCTGTTTTCTATATTAAATTATTATTTTTTTATTTAATTACACACACACTGTAGCTATAATGTTTACAAGATAAAGCTAGAAGCAATGTTTTGCCATTATTGAGACAACTTAACACTTATACTTCTAAATGTTATTTTATAATATATTTTAATTATTTTTTAAATTTAAATTTTAGGACTTATATATCTTGCATAGAACAAATATCTTTTGAGCGTTGTGTTGCTGTAAATACCTAGTATACTAGTAAACTTACATTAAGGTTTCTTTGACTTTGTTTAAGGCTTGAGATAAATTACTTCTGCTGCCATGCACTATGTTTGGTATCTGTTCATAATTTTGTATATATTTTTCTTTTTCTTCATTTTCACTACTATTTGCATTTTCTTTTTCACTATATTTGTTTTCATTATCGGAATCAGATATATTGTTATCGTTATTATTTTCAGACTTGATTTGTATTTCATTGAGAACTGAAGGCTTCAGAAGTGATGCATTGCGGTTTCTATTACGATATTGTAATTGGTGGTCCCTTAATTGTTGTGCTACATATTTGTTATCATTTTCTATACTAACTTTTCTATTTCGTGCCCTCAGTCTCTGTTGGTACAACTCTAACTCTCTACGAAGTCTATCAACTACTAATTTCTGTAAAAAATTTAACAGCATTATATAGTTAGTATTAAAACTAGGTATAAAAAATACATAATAATATATATGTATTATTTTCTATACCACATTGTATTTTTTAAGAATATATAAAAATATACTTACTTGAGCTTGACTTATAGCTATGATTTGTTTTTCGGCATCGGTGACTTTACATTTGAGCTGAATATTCTGTAAAACACATATTTTATTACTTGTGAACTTATTTACTATCAAAAAATTTAACATTTTTAATTTAATTTATAATTACATTTTCGTCTTCCTGCAAACGGGCCACCCATATCTGAAATGTATAAAGTTATGTTAATAATAAACTATAAGCCTCGCAATGATTTCTATAACAAAAATAAATAAAAGTATTTATTTATACTCCATATACTTATTTAATAATTGAAATGATTTATTTATTGAATTAAAGTATGTATGTCTGAAGTATATATGATCGCTTAATTATTTAATTATATACCTGATGAACGCGTATTGCATTTTTCAAGTCAGACTGTGTTTTACGAATATCTTCCTTTATTTCGTTAGACACTTCCATTTCACTTCGTTATAAAAACTCAACAAATTAAAACAATAGTACCTAACTATTGTCGGAGCATATGATTTTGCTATGTAAACAGTTGTGTATATTTACAATTTCAATAACCACACAATAAATAAATTCAACAAACTCAATCCATTTTATGAGAGCGAAAACTTGGTGTCACCACTTTTCCTAAGTAAACTCAAATGAAGCAAAAGTAAAAATAAATTCTCCAAGGTTTTTCAACTTCAAGAAGTTACGATACTCAATAATAATTTAATTTATTATTACAATTTCATGATAAAATGAATATTCACTAGTAAATTTAATTCTCCTATGAAACCCATTATTATTTCCTAATAAATAACGACACTAAGTTTTATAAGATTATGATACTTTGTATAAACTATGTATATACTCGGATGCTACATAAAATTTTATTTATATACTTCGTTTATACAATAACAATATTATTACGAACACGAACTAAACTTAAAACCTCATATGGCAACACTTAATATATCATTTTAAAACTGGCTACACAACTTGAACAATATAGTTATTACCGCAAATTTAAGCATAATCTATAAAATAATATATAATTTTAATTCCAGTTCCGACATACTAAAGTAAAGAAATAAAATTTTAAACCATTGTTTTTTCAATTAATTGACTCTTTTAAAACTTATGGAATTCATACTTATATTATGCACGGAGAAAATATTTTTGTGCGTTTGTCTAATAATATACTTTTAGCTATAAAACTAAACTGAATAATTGATTGAAATGTATATGTATCCGCCAAATTCATGTCACCATTTGAGTAAGTGGCCTCATAAAAACAATCTTTCTAACCTACACTATATTTTATCATGTGCTCCGGAAATTATATTTAAGGATATATGTTTTTGCAATTCTATTATATTTTTTTAATTATAAGTTAATAATCATTTCAAACCGCTGTCCGCTACACTCTTCACTATTCAGGAATGCCAACATACAAAATGAACACTGCGTCGTTCTCGTTCTTTCGTTGACAGTTGCTGTGTATTGAAATAAGTACATACTACAGTAGATATAGATATTATAATTATATAGATTCAGTTTCTATTCAACAATCAACTACTGCCACCATACCCAATCCAGAAGAAGTTGTTGCCTGTGAAGGATGCCTTCAGCTGCGAATGCAAAGTCTGAAAAACCAGCTTCTTCGGAAGCTACGGATAATTCACCAATACGACAGATAATGACGATTATTGAACATAAAATCCGCAACTTGGAGAAAAGGAAGGTGAGTACAAAGCGCGGTATCAACAAATATTTAATAATGATTTTTATCTATATTTATGTAGATAGCATGTTCCTTACTTTGTGTATTTTTCTGAAGTTAAGGTAATCTAGGTAATCTGAATCTTAAACTCGTTTGTATATCGCAAAATTGAATGTAAATAAAGATGCGGTATTCGATTGACGCCATTTTTACACATGTGCTCTAATAATTTTGCGATCTATGACGCCCAATTTAAAATCTGAAAATAAATACTAAAGTCCTAGATATTCCGGGTTAGAACATTAGGACTCCACCTGACTGAATCTTTATATAGAGTTGTTACATTAAGTTTTTAAAAACACTCTTTCGGCTTTTATTGTTTTTTTGAAAACATGAAAATGTTAAAGCGATAATCGTAGTTATGATATATTTATAACATGATAATTTTAACACTACCACTCTTTATATTCTATCATGATAATTTTAAATTATGTTCATATAAAATTTTATAACAAACTTAAATAAATATTAAAAACTTACATTATATTTTATTGAATTTAATAATATTTAGTACAATATCATTACAGAGCAAATTAACATCATACCGTGATTTGCAAAAAGCTGGCAAGGAGTTAAAGAGTGACCAAAAGGTTGCAGTGGCCAAGTATGATGAAGTAGCCATAACCCTGGAGTTTGCTAGAGACTTGTCAAAACAAATAACTTTGATAGCAATATCATCTGAACGTGAAGCCAAGAAACAAGCTAAGAAGGTATATATTTTTTGTTATAAGTTTATTATGGTGAAATTCTATTATGATCTATAACAATTCAAGTGAGATAAGTCTAAGTGATAGTTAATAAAGTGTACTTAAAATTAGTCCATTATTACAATTAATTTAGTTTTTATAAATTTGTAAGACATTAATACTGATTTATATAAACAAATGTGCTTTTAAGTGATAAGTATATAGAGTTGTAGCTATTTTAAATCCACCAGATAATTTAATTATCTTTTTATACCCTTAATGCTTTTATTTCAGGATGCCTGGGTTCGTTATACAGCAGACACTAATAAAATCCGTGAAGTTCTACTTATTATGGACTGCCTTTCCCAGCTAGGTTGTTCTGAAGTCAGAGATGATTTTCTTAATGGAACAAATGGAGCGGCTAAGTTAACTGAAGATGATTTGAAAATTTTGGACCATTTGTAAGTAAATTGATTATTTTGTATTTATAAAAGGTCTACATGACTTACAATTAAATAATATTCTTTCACACTTTCACATTTAAATATTAAGTAAAGTTTTGTTTAAAAAATGTTATCATATAGAGGCATGCTCTTTTTCAAACTTTTTTCCCTTTACTAACAATGTATATAATTTTATATAAATATCATGTGGGCTTGGTTAATTTTATATAAATATCATGTAGCTTGCTAAATGTATGTCATGGTTCTACCCAGAAAGCATCAAACAAGAAGCCTTGTCAATACTCTAATGATTTTTAATGATTTATTTTTTTAACACATGTTTCATTTGCCAAGAAATTCGAAACTTATTTAAGAAATTTTAACTTTAAGGTATCCAGAAGTAACACCCAAGCATGAAATCAATGAAGAAGGGCAACCTGGCTTCCATGGATACACAATTAAAGCTGCAGAACATCTATATGGTATTATTGATGGAAAACCAAAAGAAGTTTTGGGCACAACATATGCCCACATCAAGGAAATAGTCACAGCAGTTCACGATAGTGGATACTTTGACAAATCTGCTGAAATAGTGCTACCTGAACCTGAAGAGGTTCAACATGTTAGTGAAGAAGTTCTAGAACAACCTGTAGAGATGGAAGAGCCCGAACCTGCTGCACCAATTTATGCCGCCCCAGTTCCCATGCCAGCTCCCCCCGCTGCCGTTGTCCCAGCTCCTGGATACCCTCTTCGTCCCCTTCCACCAATTACCCTGCAAGAAGTTGAGCATGCATACTTTTCTCAACAACAATACCCTCAACAGAGACCTATTTCTGAAGTGATAGGCTCACAGAACTTTTTCTTTTTACAAGAATCTGAAATTGACAGTCCAGTTGCCACTCCTCAGCCACCTCAGATTATAAACCAGGCATCTCCACCTGGGCCCATTCCATCTCAGACATTTACCAATCAGCATTTTGTCCAGTTGCCGGGTGGTCGCGTGCCAGAACCTGGAACTATTCCCCTGCCACCGCAGCCTCATTTCCCGCCTCACCCGGACCATGCCGCATATCAGGGTGTTCCAATCCCTCAAATGGCCCACCCTCAACCTCCACATGTTCCTCTGTCGGTACCGCAGCCTATGCAACATACTCCACAAGCACTTCCTCCACATATTGAACATCAAACTCATTTTGAACAAGATGAACTGAAGGTTATCTCTCCTGTTGAAGACAAAGTGGATTACGATATTAAAGTGAGCGGCAGTCCCGATCGCGAAGATGGCGGAGAGCGTAAGACACAGGGGCAGGGAGACGGACAGAATAGATTTAGGCGGTACCGTGGCAACGGCAGAGGATCTTCGAATGGTTTTCGAGGACGAGGAGCTTACCAAAACAGACAGAACAATGAAGGATATCAGAACAGACAGAACAATGACGGATACCACCCAAGACACAACAACGATTATCAAAATAGACCAAATAAGGAGGGCTACCAAAATCGCCAGTATAACGACTACCAAAACAGACACGGAAAAGACAACTACCAAAACAGAAGCGGTAATGACTCCTATTATGGAAATGGTGATAATGGTGACAGTCATCACAATGAAAATGGAGGACGTTACAATGATAACTCGAGTTACCAGGGGGGGTTCAAGAGCCGCGGCAGAGGAGGTCCCCGCGGTGGAGCCCGGGGCGCACCCCGCGCTCCCCGCCCTCACCACCAGTACAATCGTAAACCAGAAAATGTCGAATAATTTGAAAATAAACATGGAACAATGGACTAAATCATTCGTGAAAGGCAAATTTCACCGGCAACAACGCGCTGCGGTAACAACAAGCAAGAGATTACGGTATAAAAAATAAAATAAAAAAATAATAAAAAAAAAGTAAAATAATAAAACATGAAACTGAATAAAAAATAAGTTACTTGAATTTAGATGTATGATATATGCGATTATTGTAAGTTACTTTAATTCTAGATTCTTGTATAGATAATGTCACGCAAGTGACTAACGCGACGCGCTGACGTCCCGGCGGCCGTCGACGTGCGTGCCTCGTCCTCGTGATAATTTAAGTACTGGATAATAAGCACATGACAAATTGCCCTAATAGGGACCCTTTCCAATTCTCATTGACCTTTATATATTTTCAATATGGTTAATTTTAAAAATTGGAATTATATGTCTTGAGATAATCCATGTTTTATTCTTTATTGTATTAATCGAGCCTGTGGGTGATTTATTATGAGATACTTTGTTCCGATTTCAATATTGAGATGTTTATTAATTTTGCTACTAAATTCTATTTTAAACCTGTTTTTTTATCGACTTATTTAATTGTATGTATCTCAATTGTATCAATTTCATTAATTAAAGCAATGAAGATTAATCTCGTACAAATTGATAAGAAAAATTTTTGAAAAATGGTATTGTTAACTGTTTTCAAGCTATCCCTCTATAATTTTACATTGTTCTCACTAGAGGCTGTGTGCAAGCAAATTAAAGTATTCTGTAATGATCATTTTGTTTAATTTAATTGTACAAAAGTTAACTTAAGTTGCATAGTCCAGTTAAAGTTCGAGAAAACCTTACAAAAGTAAAAATATAGTTCAACGAAATTATAAAGCTAAGCGCCATTATATTTATATAAATCATATCAATTCGACTGGTTGTTAATATAGAATAGCACGTTGAAACCATAAACTAAACTCTCAATTTTATTCAGATATATTTCCATAATGAAAAATATAAAGATTTTTTAAAAGTAATTATTAAACTTCATACGTGAAGTAGTTTCTGAAGTTGACTTCCTGGATGATGAAGTCTAGGAAATGTTGAGTAAAATTAAAATCATTTGATAAAATTGCCATTTATTATGATGTATAAGAAGTGTCAAAACAAGTGAGTAAACCTGTCTCACTAGAACAAAATAAATATAGTTCTTTCTAACTTTCAGAATCAGTTTAAATAATTCCACCTATTCTTCTACCAGTGCTATGATGTACGTATTTTTATCGACTTCATTAATAATATTAAACCTATACAACCCAATGTAATACCATAATACATAACATATAGTAGTGTACTTATTCTTTAAAATATATAAATATATATATCGCCATTTTGTTCATTTATAAATTAGGTCCAACTTAAAACTAAAGATCACTTTAATCAAGGTATTATTTAAAAATAATACAAGAGTGTGCTTTAGGAATGTGATATACTTAATATTCGTCACATTTACATGTCACTTGATTATGTTGTAACAGTAAGAAAGACAAACATTAACACAATAATAAAGGAAAAATGTATGAATTAATACAATTAGCATATAGCACTTGCTTTTATCATATTTATGGTGAGCAACAAAATATTAATAAAATAAGTAAACTTAAAAATTACCACCTTTTAAAATTTACAAACACATGATCTTTAAATTATAAAATGTTTTAGTTGACAGATATGATATATTATAATAAGAAACAAAAATAATCAATTCAGTTTGTTTTAATTCCTCCAAAACACCTTATTTGTTACTGAAATTTATGTTATAAAACAATTGCGATCAAAATTTGTGAAAATAGAAGTCATATTTTAGTATCTTTTATTTGTGACCACATTTATATAAAAGTATGTGTACATCATAGTGTTTGTTTACTGTATATTTTCTTCACTAAATAACTTAAAACTGCATTGCTCTCGAACTATAGAGTTATTATACATAGAGTAGGGAAGCCAGCCTGAAATGTGTCCATCAAAAAAAAGAGAAGCAAATGGTTATCTAGCTGTCTCTCTTTCTTGCATGTGTAAATAGACAAAGATAAGTCTGTCGTCTTGTATCTTTTATTATTTACACACAAATATAGCCTATTCTATGAATACTAAATCTATGTCTCGAACACGCAGACATTCTCCAGAGTAAATATATAATATATATAAGCGTGAGTATAATTTAAACTAAAACATTTATTTCTGAAACTTACACATTCCCAAAACATGAGTTTAAAAAAAAATAGAAAATTAAATATTTTTTGTTCCCAGTGAGCATTGCACGTTATGACAATTTATCTTATTTATATACATAAAAATATTTGTGTGGTTTTTTAACAATATTGCTATTTCTTTACACTTTTCGCAATACGTATTTTACAAGGCCTTTAATTTAAAGATGAGTCACCGACCTTTTTACTAGTTATTTATTTATTACTGACCTACTTTGTATTAAGTAAGTTCATCAATAAGTTTTAATTGCAATTAAATATAATAAGGCAAATTGTAAAGAAAAATTAAATATTAATTCTACATAACTAAAAATTTTAAAAATCGATAATAATAAACTATTATTATATCAAACATTTAACAACAAATAAAACAAATTGATGAATTTAGCTCTCGTCAATTTTACATACAGAACTAAATACTAAAAAATAAAGACAAAATCACAAACCATACAGAATCCCGACGGCACTTCAATGGTATACAATTTTTGCGCCTCCAATAAGCAAAAATGGCACCACACGAACGATTAACTGATACTAAGTAACAGCCAGTAAAAATTCGATAATAATTTCGAATACAAGATAACTAATAATACGTGATGATTAACGTAGTCTACCGACATCCTCTCCTAACCGAGTTAAATGCTAAACGTACGCGTGTAATAAAAATATAAAAATTACATACATACACATATTTCACAGGTATAAAAAGTAAATAAGATACAGTCCTCGCTAGGCGTATAGATACACTTTTGGCATGTGTTCAATGTTATATCATCTGTCTGGGTGCGTGTCGCATCTTGCGCTCCCAGGACTCCGCCTCGGCCCACGAGTGTCTCACGTCGCGGAACAACTGCAAATATTTACCACTTATTACAATTTTGGTTTTTTAAAGTTTTTGTAATCGAGTTTAGACGTTACTTATTTCATCCTAAAAAACTAAAAATAAATATTTTTTTTTATCAGATTATTTTAAATATATCAATTTTGATTCATTAAGTATGGATCTAATAATTCTCTGTTTTACTAGATACAGGAGTTGTAAATTATTTATATTTTATCATTACAACGCTACTTGTATTACGATTATCTATTTATTCTATGATAACTAGACACAATACATATTTATTTTACTACATATAATAACTATGTTTGATCCCGTCAATCTTTTTATTGTATAACAATCAATTCGAATCAATTTTATTATTCGATTAAAATCTGTTAAAAGTAGATGTAGTAAGCGAAATTTAATTAACTTCGTCAGATGCATAAAATATACTTTTTTTTTTATTTCTGCGACAAAACATGAGATTCTGTCTCCTGTCAGTAACTTACTAATACTCTCTTCTGGGTCGGCACTAACTACTTAATAAGATTTTAAGAATACACAGACGAAGCTTCTTAGCATTCCATGGTTTCACCGAGCGGGTGCCGGGCCCATCGCGTTGCAAGGAGAGGAGTGCAAGCAGTGCCTGGGACTTGCGACCCAGGGGTGGGTTTATGGGGACCTTTTATGATGCGCAAACACGCTCGCCTTCACTGTCTACACTCCTCTCCCTACCTTACCAAATTTGGAAAGAACCTACTAATGCCGCCTTTCAAATACATTCTAGAAATGAACCGTTGCTTGTTCTAGAAGGGCCAAGGTCTTTAAGTAAGTTATAGAGAGGTTTTGCTGTTATATCTCCCGCTCCCACTTCTAACGCGTACAAATTAACTATAAAATATTCCTGGACAGTTCGTTGGTCAGTTCGCAATACTTATGAGGCTTAAATGTGTGATCCCTGGGGATGTTTGTTTCCCAGGGAACAGTAGGCTCAACAAGTTCACGCGCCTCAGATGTTTAGAATACAGGAATATATCCGGTCTGAATTTCGAAACACCAACTATGGAATTCCCTTCCTTACCTGAGATAACCACACTTCGTCTGCTAACAACTCGTTGAGTATGTCGGTGGTGTCTTTGCTAGGATTTTGCATTCTCTTTTCGGCAACTCGTTTACTACACTCCGCATACATGAGGTACTTTTGATGTGATATTCTTGAGTATAATTGCACGCGCCCACAACATGTCGTACAAACGAGGAATTCCTGTAACAATATAGAATATATGTTAGAGTAGATGTTTATGCTAATGTTTGTAGTCTATAAGAAGCGAGTGGATACATTTTATAGTTTCTATAGGGGTATACTATTTAAAATAAAGCTGCCAAATATTATATATGGTTAATTGTTTCTTATTTATTTTTCAATATTATACGGAAATCTAGTACGTTTTTATGCTTCGTGCAAATAGAACTTAACGAGACACTATACATCACGGTTTCAAAAGTTTTTTTTAATTGAAAGAACTTTATTTAATTCAAAAAGATAAACAATACAAGACAAAAAACTGAATAATATAAAAACATAGATCTCTTAAGACTGGATAAAAGGTGTGATTAAAATGTTCTCTGATGAAATAATGCATGTCGCAGGGGGTTATAAAACAAAAAAACACTACAATCTATTAGAACAATTCATGGGACGCCATCACTACACAGTCCGTCATCGCTCGTGGCACGACATCAGCTGAGGTAAGTATTTAAACTTGAGGATTTTGTAACACTAACCGCTGATTATTTCTCTTACAAAATCCAATCAATCTAATTAACAAAGTATCCCACTCGTCCTCACCTTCTCGTAGGCGAGCCTGGCATCTGGCTGCACGGGCTCCAGTGTGGCGGGGTTGTATGGCTGCCCGTACAGCAGCAGCCTGGCGACGGCCGGCCTGGCGCAGGCCCGGCACGCCCCCGCCCCGGCTTGCCCGTGTCCCGCCACGCTAAGTCCTGGCCACGCGTCCAGCGCCGCATCCAGTGCGCGCGCGCTCGCACCCGACGACACGCGCAGGCGCATGCTCTCCGTCACCTCGTCCACCGTCTTCACGTTCGACAGGAAGTACTCGTCTGGAATGTCGGGATTATATTATTTATTTAATAATAATCCTTATCGCCCAAAATAACAGAGGTACAATAGACGGAATTAATGCAATAAGACATTCTCTACCAATCAATCCGGCATAAAACATTATATATTTTTTTATTTCATATAAGCGGTGAAGGTTTGAATCCTTGACTGCCGGTTTAGATATTATACTATTATAATAATTATAAACATTTATTGAAGATAATATCTGTTTGGTTGTCAGTGATAATTATTATTCCTCTTAACTATGTTGATATTAAACTATTCCTTGTATTTATTTCTCAACAATTCGACAATATAGTTTAAATAACGTAATTTTGACTTCCTCACTACAACGATAGAACCTCTCACAGTAATCCACATTCACTTTCTATATCATAAGTGGCTTTAATAGCCTCATTTAATATATACTTTCGATCAGGGGCACTAATGGTCATAAAAAACACTTTCAACACAATTATGTATTAAACTGTGGCTACTGGCATAATTTTCACAGTTGATTAATAGCTTTCTAATGGAATCTGCTTTTGGATCCAAAAGTACCACATTCCTCACGTAACTTATATTATTGACACATGTATATGAATAAATAAATAATAACTATTATAAATCCAATAAACAATTTTCTTTGGAGCTGAGTACAATAATGAACTCATTTGTATATAGATTATAGAGTTTGGGCGAGGTCAAGCCACCCTGGCACATCCCGCACGATACACTTGTGACGCATTATTCCACCTTAAGTTGTTTGATACGAATATCAATACTGAAGCACACGGAACTCATCAGACACATCTATCTCTATAAGTTTCTTGACTTAGTAATTGATAGTCTGTATAAATAAAAAATGGTAGTCTGTATAAGTAAATAGTTAGATTTAAATACAAACTGAGCATCGTGAATATTTATATTATTTAAAGTTTTTTTCAATTAATTATCATACACTAACACGATATAAATAGATATAAAAATAATTAGAATAACAATTTATATAGAAAAAACAGTGTACGTGCTAAGATTTTTGCGATTACACCTATCAATCGGTTACTTTGTCCATTCAAGTACGCAGTACGCACTTCATTTAAAAAATATACAAGCGCCACCGCATGTATATTTTTTATATATAGCTTCAAGTCAACGCGGCAATGGAAACATTCACCGATATTATTTATTTTTTATAAATTATTGAGTGTCTACGTATGTTCCCTACACCTGTTAAAGAGCGGAACCAAAAATTTAAAACTATAATGTAATGTTTTAAAGTTTATATATTTTAGTGTACCCCTACGTCGGGTATCACGTTTTATAAATAAAAATCACGAACCCCGGCTGAACCTTCACACCCTTAATTTGACATCACACCTGAGCTTGTTTCACCACGCCCCGACTTCACCCGTGGCAGGAGGCAGTATCGTTATCTACTAAGTAAATACTATAGTAAAGCCCGACGGGCCCGACAAATCCAGGATTTTTTGTGTGTTTTAGCTTCCTCGACGATATATACATATTTTAAATTCTAAATTACTTGAATACAGAAACAGTGATTGTTTTAATTTGATTAAAATTAGGTTGGCAGCCTTTCTGATTGTTCGTTGAGCGCAGATTTAATGATTTTATTTGTACATTTTACGAAATTTTGTTTTTCGGTAATTGCATTTTCCAGTACATGACCAGATCCTGATTTTTTTTGTTAAATTATCAATGATAATGCTGCCATAAAATAAATGAAAGCAATGACAATCGATTGAGTAGTTCAGGAGAAGAAGCATCAGAGAGATCACATTGAAGTCAACTACATGAGCTTCGCTCAATAAACCGTATTAAGACCTAATTTAGCATTAAAAAAGTAATTTACGTAATTATATAGTCAAATAACCGCTAAATATATGGAGAGTTATATATTTACCTCTCTCCTGGAATATTTCCGTTAAGAAGTTGGGATCTAACGCGTGCGATATTAACGTCTGTATGTAGACTTCAAAATTTTCTTGATATATTTGTGTTTCTAACATTCTCTTTTCTATAAAATTACATTCATCTCCTTGTAACTCGCTCCTCACTAATTCTACTATCGTTTCTAAATGAGATTGTGACCGGACTTTCACTGGAACTTGTGTGTAAAGTTTTTTGTTCTCGGGATTCCAAGCTGCATACTGGAAAATAAAATATATTTATTTATATTTAAGTAACATGATAATAAAGATTTATTGCTCATTAACTAATTAAACAGGCTTTTTTTAAAGTCAAAATTGTTATTAAGTTTTTTTATTATATTCTTTTTATTTGCAATGTTTGTTTCATTTTGACGTGTCTAAATAAATGTAAAACATTTTTTTTGGAATAAAGAATTTTTTCAATCATAAAATTTACTTGTAGAAAAATTCGGTTACCCAGAAATTGAGTCGATGTAGATGCAAATGTATACATATGTGGTCTTTTAAAAAATAAAATAACTAAAATTATGTGTAAGAATTATACAAAATTAAATATTTTATTTTTTAATAATCTTTTCCCCTATCCAATTTTTTATTTTTTATTGAGTTTTCTTACTATAGCGAAATTTATGGCCAAAATTATTAATCTTGATTAAATTTTTGCTAATAAACAATTGATTTCTTAGAGTAAAACATTGGTGAGAAGTATTGTACACAGTGTATTTATACAAAAATTACATGAATAGGTATCGAGATTCGATTCCAGTTATGTAGTTATTTACACATAATATATAAAAAAACATAATTTCCCTCTTAGTTAAAATACTAAATTATTCTATTAAATTTATAGTAACAATTCTATCATCTATACATATAATAAAATTGTCACTGATCCATTTCAGTACATGGAAAATATTAAAAAAAAAACATCATCGGGGGCCTTTATAAGAGCTAGAGAACCCAAAACAATGGTTTTTCAGTTTGTCTGTATGTTTGTGCACGCTGATCTCAGAAACGGCTCCACCAATTTGAATGCGGTTTTAAGGAATATATTATCACCGTCTTCACTTAGCATTTAGTGCTTATTTCATCTAAATCGGTTTAGAAATAAAAAAGTTATGTCAATTTATGTCAATCACGTAATAGGTACCAGGCAAATCTTATTCTTCTATATACATGTAATAAATCTGTAGAGTAGTTTTTGTACATTGAAAATATAAAAAAAAAAATCTACCAGGATGTGAAGTGATAACTTACAGAATCCATTTTCAGCATTTTCAAATCTTTGTCTGTTTATGTCTTTTAGTTGTGCACACAACACGAAAAAAAAAATATTTTCAAAAATTCATACAGGGGGACCTTTATATGAGCAACAGAACCCAAAACAATGTTTTAATATTTTATCTGTTCGTCTGTACGTTTGTGCACGCTAATCTCAGAAACTTTTTAATATTAATCGATTTGGATGCAGTTTCGGAAATATATTGTCATGGGATTTACTTTATATTTTGTTTTTTTTAACAATGGGTTAACAAATAAAGAATACCAATACCAGTTTGAAGGTTTATAGTTTTTACATACATTGCTAAGTACAAAGGGTACGTTTTATCAAAATCTAAATCTACGCGTATGTAGTCGCAGGCACAGCTAGTTACAAATAACAACATATATTTTTTTTAATTCGTTTCGATTTTTTTTCTGTATTGTATATTTGATATAGATAGATTATAATATTTAATATATGTATATATATATCTTATATTTAACATGCTTTGAGCTCATGAATATGATCCCCGAATGGGTTCGCAGTCGGAAAAACACCAATTTATTTTACGTCAATGCAGCCGGTTACACATCTGTATGTGTAACCGGTGGTTATTTGTAATTTGTCACCTATAACCCTGTGGTTATTTGTAATTTGTCACCTCTTGCAGGCAGCTTGCGTACATAAATCCCAGCATTTGTTTTAGTTATAGTTAATAGTTTTTAATATTTAAGTTTTCCCATACAAAATTTATTTGTTGCCTCTTTACTCAACTGGCATTAACTCTGAGAGTAGGTACGACGCCCGGGCGTTGACCTTTTAAGTACTTCTTAAAAAACACAGAGTAAAAAGTAAAAGAGGGAGCAAAAATTTTTTTGTTTCCTTTTTTTGTGTTATTTATCAAGATTTGTAAAAAGTTGTAGAACAAATGTTGTTGGGATTGATGTAGAGGCTGCCTGCAAGAGGTGGCAGATTAATTAAAAATAGTTCTGCATATGTTCACGAAAATTTAAAATATAATTACCGTTGATATATTCCTGTATAACACTTTTCCGTTCTCCTCAAATGGCTCATACTTCTGCAACAACGTCTTTCCGTCGACTCTCCATATCGCCGGCCACATTTCGTTCAGTTCGCTCTTTATTGCTACAAACTCTCCGGACTGAAAATATAACAAATATAAAAAGCTGGAACTTAGTATTTTTATGTATTCCATCCCTACTACCTACTGTAATCATATACATCATTATTTTAGGGCCTGTTTTCGGCGTTGAATGCTTGTACGCATATAATGGGATAATATATAAATAATCCTCAATGTCCAATCTACGGCGCACTACTTGCCAAAAACTAGCGAATAGAGGTTTCCACCAATTAAGTGAGAGCACTAGCTCACTAACAGCCATTCACAATGCGTTTTTAGTATACTAATTCGCCTAGCACTCAGTATTGGATAATGAAATAGGGGCTTAAATGTGTTATAATACTAACATAAGTAAAACTAGATAGAAATAGGCTTAGAATTCAGTACCTGATATGGCATTTCTTCAATAGGTCTATTATTGTCGATCTGTCCACTGCTGGATACGCTGGATACTTGCTGGTGTTTAATGTGATGTAATTTTCTGCTGGGATTAGCTTCGCTCTCCGTGGACCCATACACGCCGTAACCTAACGCCGCGTGCGCAGAAACTACAACATTATAAATAATATATATAAAAGGAATAACTTTGAAACAATTAAAAGTTAATTGAAATAAAACGATAATACAATACGTACTTTACCTTTTAATGATGGTATAACTTATAATGTATTGTTTTTTTTTGGTGTTTTTTATAAAAAGGTGGGAGTGGTGAGGGATAGGGATAGCCAAATGGTGAATCGCCACCCGTGATAACATGTACACAATGTTGCTATAGTGAAAATAGTCTAGAAAACAGTACAAATAGTTTACATGATATTAAACATGAACATGTTATCCCTATTTGGCGAAGTGAAGGGTGCTACCAGGAATAATTACATACTAAAATTATTTAACACATATCAGTAATATACTCGAGTTTATTTTATGTCTTCTCCTATTATACAAAAGTATTTACATAAAATATTGAGAATTGTGCATAAACAAATAACAATTAAATAGAAATACAAAAACTTATGTCCAGGGCATAGCCGGCTAATACATTATCCCACTAACTTATAGCTGTCAATGTATTATGCATTCATTTTCTCCTTATAATATAAAATCACTTTCGGCTAACAGCAAGGTATATGAATACAATTTCAAAAGTACCAACTAAATTCAAATACTGTAAAATACAATACATTATTTAGTATATACAACAGACACTGCTGGTATCAATCCCATAAAAAAATATACCACATTTTGGAATTATTAATGGTAGCACCCCTTCAATAGCGAGTATGACAAGAGTCACAAATCTACAATTTACAACAGAATGGCACTAATAATGTGTCATCAACATAGTGAAATCTTGTTACAGGCTAACCCTAAAATATCGGCCTTCACCGGGCACATCACATTCTCTTTATAGATTATTTACAGTAAATAATAATAGATTTCATCTAATAAAATTTTACATATCACAGTTAAAATGTAACAAGTTTTCACGGCGGGACGCCTGGGGGGTCGGCTTGCTCCTGTCATACAAGCTTCAGGGCTAGCTCTTCACCATCGCGCTCTACTTCTGAAGTGGAAATCTAACAAATTGAACGAACCTTCCTCGGGCTGCGGTTGGTAATAGTACTGCTGCTGCGGCGGCGGCAGCGCGGCCGCGGGCGGAGGCGCGGGCGGCCGCGGCTTCTTGGGCGCCGCCGGTTGAGGCGCCACGAGGGCCGACGGCGGCACCTTGCTCATCGCCGTCGATCGACCTTTCTTTCCCTTGTCGTTCAGGGGAGTGCTGGGCACGTTCAGCACGGGCTTGTTCAGCCGTCTCGCTTCCTCGTCCGCGTCGTAGGCGGTCTCCTCCGTGCCGTCGTACTTTCTTTTTCTGTCTTTATTGAGATTATAGTAGCGAGGATCGTCCGGCTCCACTCCCTTCGAGTGCGAGAGGAGATTCGAGGAAGCGCCGTGCAGTTGGTTGGAGCCCAGCAGACCCGTCGCGCTCATGCTCGCCGAGGAGCTCATGACGGGGTTACTGAGCGACATACCGGCATTTATGGTGGCCATCGCACCGTTGGCGCTCTGCGTGGAATTCGCTTCGCACTGACTTTTGTTATGGTCGTTGGGATATGTTTTATTGTTTGTAGTACTATTGGTATTGGTCCTCGACCAGGTCGATTTCCTGGCGCCTCGACCGGCCGGCGGAGGAGATGTATCTCTTTCTCCTTGTAAAAATTTCAAGTAAGAAGCCATGAAGCCCGAACCGGGGCCCGTGACAGGAACATTGAACTTTTTTTCCATTATTTTTGAAGTAGCGTCTTGTGAAGTACTGTTAAGGTTCTGCTGCTGAGAAGAGGGTGCTACCGTCGATGCAGTATTTGCGCGTTGTTCTGCAAGGAAACCAAGTTCTTCTTCTATATTAGGTACTACCACCTTGGGCTGTTCCTCTTCACGAGTTTCTGGTGTTGAAAAAGATGACGAGGAAGCCGAAGGTGGAGTCTCGCTAAATGAAGATAAAGGTGTTAACTCCACAGAGGATTGGAAGTCAGGATGATGGCCGAGATGAAAAGGAGGGAAATAGGTTAATGTGTGACCGTGTTGCATTGCTAGAGCTTGATGTTGATTGAAGTTAGATGCATGTAGTGGGGCTTGGGAACCGAAAGCAGAGGTTCCGGGAAACATTTTAGGTGGTGGAGGTGGAAGGTTCCATCTTTCAAAATCAAAGTAACCACCATTTTGTTGTTGGCTTGTAGAACTGTGAGCGGGAGGAGGAATTCTATTGGCTAAATAATCTGCCATTACGGCATTTGAAATGTCGTTCATATTAGTATGAGGTACTTTTTCTGTACTTTTTCGTCTGGGTACTGATTTACTTGCAACTGGAAGATTAGACACTGGGGTTTGATTTTTAGAACTTTTACTATCTTGTAATTGACAACTTTGTTGTAAACTTTGCAAGTTTTTAACTATACTCATAGGGTCACCGCGACAGCTAGAGAGATCTTGTAAAGCTACACTATTACTGTCAACATAACTATGTCTTTCAGACAAACTTATTATTTTATCATTAGTATTCTGGGATTGAGAAGAGGATTTTTCAGGATGAGTATTACTTTCAGGTAACCCATTATAATTACTAGAACTGGCACTTCTACTGTTTCCAATATTACTAAATTTCCTGTTAGATTGTCTCTCTGAATCCCAACAACTCTGATTGGAGGTTTGATTTTGGTTATGTTCATACCTATTTTCACTATAAGATTTACTTTGTTCAATACCTAAAGCTCTAGTAATAACGGAAGGATAAGCCACTTGGCTGTTTTGTGAAGGTGGTCTAGATACAGAGGCATCTAAAGGTGACCTTGGTGCAGCATTATTTATCTTACTATAATGATCCCCGTGCTGCTGAGGAGAATTAATTGAATTCATAGGACTATGGTATAAAGGATAGGCCGGACTAGATCCATGTCCTAGAGGTGAAGTCTGAGGTGCCGTCTGTAATGGACTGTGCCTTCTGGCCACTACAGCACCACAATCAGGCCCATTTTGAGAACTACTACTAGAATAACCAGTATCTGTACTAGAACTGCTTTTAGCTCTAACATGATACTCGGATTCTACATTGTTACCGCTTTGATAGTGTCTAAAACTTGAACTTTGCGTTGAATTATATTGAGAGCTGCCAATTCTATTTGTCTTGGAAGAGCTTCCAGTACTTGCAGTAAAACTTAATCTACCGGGTGCATCCATAATAGAGTAACTTATGGGAGATGACTGAGGTTGGATTTTGTCATTAGTGTCGCAAATTTTTCTTTGCTCTGTACTTAATTCTGGATATATTTTACTTTGAGCTTTAGTTTGTATTTGAGGAGGTTTAGATGTGGGAGAAACAAAACTACTACTGCTACTGGAAGATCTATGGGAGCTCTTTTCGCTACTAGAAGTTTTAGGCGAATTATATATTGATGCTGATGGTCTTGTGGAAGTGGTAGAGGAGGAGCGGTAATCTTTGCTGGGAGGTGTAGGAGAGGATGTCACTGATGGAGTTGACACTATACAAGATTGTTGGGAGTGAACAGCATTACTTGCAGAACTTGAATATGACTTACTTCCAGCATAATCCTGCTGTGATGAGAGTTGGCCACTTTTTGCACCACTTGAACTGTATGAATTATCAGACTGGTTTCCAAAAGATGGAGATTGAAAAAAAGTTGAAGACGATGTTGAAGAAGCTGGTTGTTTAGTCGCTGTTGCAGGTGATCCTGACCTATTTGTTTGTTTACCGGCACTGGAAATTTGAGAGTTGAGGTGATTGTTGAGAGTTTGTGCAGCAGCAAAGTGAGCATTAAAGTTATCATATGTTGCTGATGCTTTTGTTGTGGCCGGACTTGGAGACGAGGGCACAACACTTTCATGAGGTAGAATTCCAAATGGACTGGGTAGTTGATTATTTCCTTGCCAACTTAACCCTGCTGTGCTGCCAGGAGTTGCAGGTTGATCAAAAAATGATGTACCTTGTGCAGCTAATGTTTGATGGGAATAGTTTTCCCTTAATGATGAAATTTCACTTTCAACTGAAGACTGTTTAGAGGCAACCGCTGCCTGTGCTTGCGCAATCACTTGACGGTGCTGCGCCTGAAGGGATGAACTATAATGTGCAGGTTTTGGGTTGGCATGATGAAACAAAGGCGAAAAAACTGCATCATACCCCACAGCAGGTGGAGAAAGAAAACCACCAGGGTTAAAAGGAGAGCCAGTTGATGAACCAAGCTGTCCTGCTAATGATACCGTTGTGTGAGCTGCCTGGAGCAATAATTGGCTACTTGTTGAAGGCACAGATTGGCTGCCTAATCCAGTTCCTCCACTTGCCAGATGGTGGTGAAAATCTCCACTTGCAGCACCAGCTTGTACTCCTGCTAGCCGATTGTACGAAGCATATGCTGACCATGGTCCTACTGGATCCATTACCACCTCCGTGTTGCTTTATGTAGTGTTAATGTATGTAATTTATCAACAGTAGTCCACACTTTCATCCATAGTTTGAAATACACAAAAATATAAATTTACTATCACTAAATTGGAGCACTTGAAGTCATACTGTATAACTTAATTGATCTTCAGGTAAACAACACTCCTGAAAAGAAAAAACATTAACTTGATTAAAGAAATAACAAAATCAAACTTATTGGAGTTATTGCAATATATAAAGGTTCATTCCAATTCTTATATTATTTACATTGATCAAATAGCACAAAAACAAATGCATTGATTTATATCAAAATATAGCAAATAAAAATAATGCGCGGTACAGTCATGGTAGCGTCAATATATTTAAACAATACTGGGATTTGTTGAAACGAACTTGTTATTAACTGTAAGTATTCGTGTGAGGAAACATACCATCTCATCAGTTTTGAATAACCATTTATCAATGTGGTTTCGGAGGACGCTCACACGACAGATAACATCATAAATATGGCCTCGACTCTTGGAGTGCTCGTTGCGACGGGTTTTGTCTATTGTGAAATGGAAAACCACAAGATTTTGTCATATACGCCACACAACTATTCTTAAAACACGTTGTTACAAAGTAAGTCTTCTTTTTAACTATCAATAATAATGTTTAAGGGTACCAATTACTCTATTTACAAGTTGAAATAAGACAACGTTTCGCCTTTCACATTAATCGCCGCCATTTTAGTTGTCGAATGTCGAACGAACGACCGCACAACAAGCGATGCAGCGCCATCTACAAAATGACAAAGATATTTTTTTATAAATTTATTATATTTTTTAAAATATTCTTTTTTTTTATATAATACTTTTTATACACTATGTAATATCAAAAAAACATATATTATTTTGTTATGCATTTAGTTTGCATTGATAAGAATCAAAAGCCAGACCGCTTTAGTTTAAAAATTCTTAGATATATACACGGAGTATGTACATTATTAATATTCTATATTGTAACTAATTTTGAAAGGTATGACATTCTATTTCTACCCTTTTTGAATTTTTGTGTTCGTGTGACGCGAAATCCATGAAAATGATTTTGAAAACTGTTTTTTAATTTTTTTAAAACGAATCCAGGAATATTAAAATATAGTTTTGAAAGTTAAGAAACCGTTTGCATTGATAAAGATCATGTGATTATAATTCAAATAAGATAAACTATTATTGCATGTGCATTGCGTTGTAACAAAAAATTATATGTAGAATAGTAAAAGCTTTATGCGTCTGCTCCTAAAAGCATGGGCAGGACAAAAATAGATGAATATGATGATAGATATTATAATGTAAAATGTTTGTTTGGTAGCTTACTTATTGTGTTTCCATTTTTGGACATCTTTTCTAACGTACATATGAGTTTATTTTTAGTCGCTTTGTTTTAAGCCGTAGATTGGCCGAGTATAAGATAATAGTATTGTTTTCCCTTACACAAAACCAATCTACGAAAGACTATGAAAAATCCATCTATAGTGCGATGTACGAATTAATCA
The DNA here is from genome assembly GCA_959347405.1 of Napeogenes sylphis. Taxonomy (NCBI): domain Eukaryota; kingdom Metazoa; phylum Arthropoda; class Insecta; order Lepidoptera; family Nymphalidae; genus Napeogenes; species Napeogenes sylphis. The sequence goes on along the minus strand of OY365779.1, from coordinate 33,824,401 downwards.
TCATTGAAATTAATAATCATTCCGTTGTAGCAAAACACTTTTTAAACTCTTGCAAAATAATCTTCAACCCGAATTCTGTAATCTTCAATCCGAATTCTGTAATCTTCAATCCGAATTCTGTAATCTTCGATCCCAATTCTGTAATCTTCCATACGAATTCTGTAATCTTAAATACGAATTCTGGAAAAGACAACTTCTTAAATCTGCCTTGCTACAGAGCTAATATCACTTCACGGATGCCAAAATAATATATAAAGTAACTAAGAGTCATATTCTATCATTAATTGATGTTCATCATGACAATGGCTAATCCCATGGTTAAAAAGTTGGCAATATTCTAGTTTATCTACTTGTTACCCAATGGATAACAACCATCGGAAAAAAGTGTGGCCGTTAACTCAAGTTTGCATTCATCCCACTCGTTTTCTCACTGTTATAATAAATAATAACTTTTATTTCGGGCCTACTCCATATGGTATTGGTGACATTATTTCTTATAATATAGTGTTAGTAAAATAATAAATTAAAAATAAATACATTTTTAGATTTACAAATGAATTAATTAAAGGACGCTTTTTAATTTCACAACCATTATACAGAGCAAAGAGTCTGAACTGATTGTTTTTTAGGTAATCTCGTTTTCTTGAATGTTATATGTATTTACGACAATTTGCAAGAAATTTAAAGGTTGCTTTCTCATAAAATCATTAATTTTATACTTGAGTGAGTCATGGTGTGCTTATAGTTTATAAAACAGTGAAGAAGTTCGGCTCCCCGTATGTGGTTAAACTCGCATACCTTCCAATGCTTCCAAGCCCATTATTGCCCCTAAATTTACGCAACCGGATCAACACTTGTCGCTTAGATATGTCTGTCCGAATAACTTTAGATATTGGTATTTTAATCATTTTAATATTAATAATCAGCACATACCATAAGGACGAAAAACAGGATACAGAATTTCCTTAATCGTATAAAAAGGATAACAAATAAAAATAAGTATGATGATTTATAAACATTTATTACGTTTAAGGTACTTTTATTTTTATAAGTATTATAATATTCTTTGGTACAGATTAATGATTTAGGAAGACATTTAAACAAACCAAAATGTAACTACAAGAAATTACAATATAAGTAAATTTTAGAAAAAGATCTTTGGATAACAATAAATTAAAAAAAAAAGTTTTAAAAGTTTAATTTAAGTTTTGAAATATTAATGAAACAGTTTGGTTACACTTCTGTCACAATGTCTATTTCGGAACACGCATTTTACTACATAAACTCTAAATGGTGGGATCGTTGAGCATATGCAAGTAGAACTTTGTGCATTCGCAAATTTTCTCAGTAGAAATTATCATTCAATTTAACTAAGCTTTTATAAAATTGAATTTCATTCTTTTTAATTTGGCACAAATTAATTTCATATTCATTCAATTTCGAGATATAAGATTGACGGCATCTTATTATACACGCACATGTTTACAACCGTGCAGGACGGCATTACAACGAAAATAAAGCTTATAAATTATACATTACATAAGTTATACATATACAATACATAAGTTTACCAACACTTTTACGTGGTGTATGTTGACAATATACTAGAGTCTAGAACTAGTTGACGTGCTGTGTGCAATTTATTTCGCTGTATATAGCTATACATTTTTGTATACATGATAAATTGATTCGATTTTTGAGTATTGGGTTTTGTCAATCTCTATGTCATATAATATCATGGCAAGCGTATACTTATAAATAAGGATATCGTCCACATAGGTGTAATGTTTCTTGTGAATGGCAAACTAATATATTTGAATGCTTAAACAATATTTCAGGATATAAATTTCGGTTTTCAGATGACTTGAACGTTTGTTTGAAGTTAAAAAGAAACTTTTTATTTTATCTTTAGAGCAACTGCTTCAAACTTAATTCAAAAACGGTTTTATTTAATGGCGGGATTCTGAATTTGACCAATATCTACCATAATAATTATAATAAAAAAATATATATTTATGTTAAAAACGCGCCAATCTTTGACATCTGACAGCCGATTTTTGAAAGATATAGATTATGTAATTCCACGCTAAAGCTCTTACATCCATTATTCGAATCAACTTCCAAAAAAACCTTCTGGATATACAAAGTAAATTCTACAAAATATGGCAAATACGGTTATTGCTGTGTCTATCCGGGGTTCGATCAGTAGGTCTATATTAAAATTTAGAATCTTCAACGCCCCTCTGTTGTCCACGCGGACGGATTTGTGGGCAATGATTGTTATATATATGATCTACATTATACATTATATATAATAATTTATCGTAAATACATATTACAGTTATAGTGAATTTTATCATTTATGAAAACAAACTCAATTTAAATAAGAATAATATTATGTCCATAATCACAAGTTAATAAAACAAAAAAAAATGAAAGCGTTTTGTGTAAAATATAGAATACATTTTTTTATTAATATAGATACTTATGATATTTTTTAAACAATATTGCAATGACTAATTGATAATACAGTTTTATTATCCCTTCTAATAAATCAACATGTTTATATGTATGCAAGTAATGTACATAATAAAAGTAATTATGTGTAAGTATTGTGCTATTTATAAAAAGCATCATTCATCGTGATGTCATTTTGTAATATTTATTACCGTTTTTATACCGCATATTTTTTTAAGTATCATAAACGCCTCGTAAAGATGACTCAAAATGTGTTATTTAAGTAAAAGATATCTAAAAAAAAACATTATTTATATAAACAATATCCATGCTATCTCGAGACAAAATAACAATTACAAGATATTTTTGTAGTTTGGGTTATTTTTTGTGAGTTTTCATTATCACACCCACAGCTCAGTACTTCGCTCACTAGTTAACTCCTAAAAATTGCAAGTAAAATTTCCACCAATCAGATGAGAGCACTAGCTCGCTAACAACCTATACACAATGTGATATTAGTACACTGGTTGAACTACCGCCCAATTAGTAAATTGGACAATGAAATGGCTGCTTTTTTTTTATTTGAATGATGTAGGCTGTGAGTTATTGGTAAAGTAATATGTTAGTTTGTGGTTAAACAATATCTCGCAAAATTTTTTTTTGGAAATATTGTGGGCTATGAAATTAATAGACTTTCCTGAAAACCGACTAGCCGCTTATTGGATATCTTGCTATTTTTTTAATTTCATACATTTTGCATGTTTAAAATTTATTTAGCCTTTTTTCTATCCTACTAATAAGATATGGCTTCTGAATTGTAATATCAATTATTTCCTAAGAACTTGTTACATATTCCTTTATGATTAGTTGAACAAGAGATTCATTTTTGTCACAATATATCATTTTACAAGATATATTTTGAGATCTGATTTTCTTATAATATTGCATATAATATAATAAACAAAATGTCTTTTAGTTTTGTCATTTTTAGACTCACTTCTTTGAGATTAAAAAGAATATCTTAAAGATACGAGTTCTACACAAAAATAATGTAGCTGCATAGTAAAATAGGTTTTACCTATATTTAGCATTCACAAATGAGTATTCATAGACAGTAAACCTCAGATGAGAACCTCTTTACTTTTTAGACAGTTATTTTTTAATATCTGTGCGTATGACTGACAGCTATTTATCTTTGTAGAATCTAAGAACAAGCACGTATTACTAAAGACCTAAATCCAGGCCTACTCTATGACCTAACACATGTGCGTCACAAAAATCTTTGGATTCAACTGGCAAGTAAAAAAACATAACAATCACAAAAACTTAATAAAACTAGATAAAAAAATAAATCCCGAAAAATAACAATAAATTCATAAGATAATCTAAATCTAATAAATTAAAATCTACGAGTATTTAATTTGACTTACTTCCTATTAATTATATTTCATCTGTTACCTCTCATTTCAAAAAATATTTAATAATTATTATTTGGATTCAAAATATTAAAGTGTCGATAAAAATCTGAATCACATATATTGAAAACGACACTACTAATTTTAGAAAAAATAACCATTTAAATGCCTTGAGTGAGAGAATTTTCAAGAACAATATCAAATTCGTCTAACGGTTCGAGTATTTGCCTGAGGAAGGTGAGCAAACCTCTCTTCCGCATGAAACTCTGTTCTTCATACATCTCCGTGGTGACACGGGTCATAGACATCGGCACCAGCATCCTATGGAGCCAGTGTTCTCTGAAAATCAACAAAATAGGCTATATACATAATAATAAATATAACATTTCACTCAGAATCACGTTAACTTTCTTGTTACAAATATATTATGTAGCAAAAACTACTTTATAGAATCGGTAGGGATGTCTGTCTGTCCGGCCGTCTGTAACCTCCATAATTCCTAAAGCCTAAAGAGTTAAGACTCTAAATTTTGTACACAGGTAGCCCATAGTATCATGACTAAGATGTGCTATTTAAAATTTTCTAATTTTACCTCCCTTTGATTTTATGGGTTTAAATGTCTAAATACACATAAATGCATGCATATGTATACAATATTTTCGTCATTCGATTGTATGCGCCTGTAATTTTGAATCAATTCATGTGCTGTATTTTTTTCACAATAGCTTTGGCTACTTCAAGACTTTAGCGTGCAACGGACTAAGTTCTATTTTAGACTGTGGCAATGATAATCTATTGTGGTATTGTTATTATTATTTCCTCACCTTAAACTAAGACAGATAAAAAGCTGAAATTTGCCATCTTTTCCAAGAGTTCTCCCGACGGAGCTGATCTCATCCATCAGATGGCAGTAGCAGCGCCATATGGCGCGGTGTTCCTGGTCCTGCCTGCAGTTGTAAGCCACGCCACATGTCTTATTCGTCTGAGATGTATCATCACAGAGACTCATCTTAAATTCGTCTTTTACACGCGCTGAAATTATAATTTAAATTAACGTCAATTAACAATTAACCGCTCCGTTGGTCGAGTGGTTGACGCAAACACTTAACTTGTCTCGAGGCAAGGGGGTTCGACTAGAGGTCTGTTTTTAGGGGTTTCGTTTCGGGGGATCGTTTATTAAATATATTCGCAGTATTTATATGTGTATTTCTGTGTGATTTATATTTGTATGGTTGTCTAACACTCTTAATACAACCAAATAATTTGCTTACTTAGGGGTTAGATCAATTTGTGTAATTTGTCCTATAATATTATTTGCAGTATTTATAATGTGTATTTCTTAGATTTGTGTAAATTGTCCATCGATATATTATAATTATTAATTAAAATAATGTTATTGTATCAATATAATACCGAAATAATCCCATATAAAGAGGTTCTTTCCAAACAAACGAGCCGACTTAAAACCACACAGGAATGCTTGTTCTAAACTCTTCACGAGTCCGTTTTCTCCGCACAGCAGGACGCTCAAGGAATTGGCGTCTTTCTCACGTTTGGATTGGTAATGCCATTTAACAATCGCGTTGACGCAGTCACCTGAAAGGTAAGCAAGTTGTATATATATATACAATCTCATATAGAATGCTTAATTCAGTGAGACGGGTAGCGATATGGTTCCATTTAATTCCATTCATGCCCGTATCGGTTTATTTTTCATTCTGCTTTTATTAAACTTAAATATATTTTTGGAGTGGGGCAAACGAGTAGATGGACCATCTGATAATGATTGAACCTAAACAATATAAGTGGTACAATAGTTTTAGAAGTCAAAGATGAAGGGAGGTAGGTACATAAGGAACTTTACAATAACTGACTATTTGAGAAAGTGACAAACGAGACAATTTTTTATGCCAAGGGTGATAAATTACCGTCCTAAGAAAAGTTTGATGAGCAGTGGAACTTTCACCAATAACTCATGAGGAAGGATACCAGGACATACAGAGAGGAAGGGAGAGGGGACATCCCGCTTTCACTTGAAAACGTGCTATAATAGTTTTGATACGCTGACCTTGTTTAAAATTGTACTACAAACGAAACCGTCTAAGTAATAAATGACTTTTAACTCACCAATCATATGTTGTATGGTAGAAGTGGAGAGGTGAGTGGTGGTAGGCGAGGTGGCGGGCGGGGGCGGCGCGGGGGTGCGCGGGGAGCGGGCGCGCGAGCGGGACGCCACTACCACGCGCTCCGTGCTGCCGTCGTCCACGCCCGTGCCCAGCCAGCGGTTGCACGGGAACCTGACACGTATGCATATTACAATAAAGGCCATTATGGCGGAAGCCAATTAAAATTAACCTACTTTAATTTTGTAACTTGGTACTTTTGGAGTGTTATGAGAATCTGATAAGTATTTCTGTTATAATAGGGTGCAAAATGGTATGATTGAGTTTGTAATACGTTATAACTTGTCACTTTTTAATACTTAAGAGAAACTGATACTTATGTTCCTTACAACAGGGTACATTTTTATTAAACTTTCATGCGATTTGTTATGTTGTCATGTTTCTTGAGAATATAAATTTGTCTTAATCAAATAAACTCATCACTCACTTGCATGTGTGTCCAGTGACTTCGTTGCGTACATACACTTGGTCCAGAAGCCACTTTGGAGATAGACCGGTATTGTCATGACCGATGCGCAAGGTTGATAAGATACCCAAATTTTTATGCTAAAAATAAATCTAAATTTAGTGTAATAAAAAATTATACTTCTTAAGTTTAGGTACTATATTGCAACAGGTTTGCAACATACACATACATAGTTTCCAAATGAAATTTAATAGGTCAGATATTTTTGTTATTTTTATGCTTTTCTATAATTATTAGACAGCAAGTAAAATTTCTTTTTTTTTCAAAATGGTGTAATCTACGCAGAAAACACAAAAAATTGTTTTTAATCTAATTACAATAAAAACTAGAATTTTAATAATTTTGTATTATGGGCTGGGGGAGCAGATGAATTCAAGCAATAACTATAATACTAAAGAAAATTTAGTATTTTCTTATAATTACTTACGTGAAACACGAACTCATTAGTATTTCTTGGTATTGGTATTTTGGGGGTAGATTCTCCATTGGCTCCAGATAGAGAAAGCCAACAATTGGCTGTAGTTTGACTCGCTTTACGAGATGGCACTATAAGAACACGATATGGCAACTCTGAAAAGAAATTATAATTTGTAATATTATTATATGATGTCTGATGATTTTTAAAAATAAATCATTCTTTGATTTTAAAATTTCAATGTTGCCAAATATTAGAACAAAATTATAATAATAATGATTTAATTCAATAATTCTTATTCAAAAAATGAATATGAAAATTTTAAATAAATACAGAATTAGAAATAGACTGATACGGACAGGGATTCGTAGTTCAACGAATAAAATTTAAATAAGCTTAACTTGGCTAAAAATGTTTTTAGATTTTTTCACGTACTTGTAAAAATATTAAAAAAAAACTTACTAGTAGTAGGGTATGTGTTGGTAAAACTATGATAATCCACAGCATTCAAGGTCAAAAGATGATAAAGAAATTGCTCTCTTTCCTCTTCACATCGTAGAAACGCTGTTTTTTTGTACTGGGACCTGAGTAACGTAGTATCTGATAGCAGTTCTCGAAGATGTTTTGACAGCAACTTCTTCTCCAATGACAGTCTGACCCACGCTCGAGCGTATCCAATTTCAGTTTTAATATCAGTCATTGCTTGGACATTCCTTTAAAAATGTGATATAAATACATATTACAATATGAATTATCGTTCTGTGTGTAATAATAATAATAGTAACGTCAACTTATTTGCGCCAGGTGGCGTTGCTTTTATTTTATACAAATCGAAGTGATAAAAAAAATCGCACTAGGCACACTGAACACTTACCTCATGTCAAATGTCAAATTCTCGGGCAATGACCTCAATGGGTTTGGCGGCGATGACTTTCTCTCTAAAGTACCAGAATTACTAAGCCGGTCTCGAGAACTGTCTCGTGATCCGCCCCTAGAGCTATCTCGAGACCGATTTGCACTTGAACTTTGTTGAGATTCAACTTCTGCACCTACAGATGATAAATCTGCAAAATATTATTTTAGATGAATTTTGTTTAGAATTAAGTCATAAAAGACGCAATACTGTTATTCAATCTTATTATACTCAATTATACTCTTATTGCCATATTTATATGTATGTGTGTGTATGTGCATGTGTATACTCACAATCCAGTCGTTTCCTTAAAACACACCAAGCCAAAGCTGCATGTTGTAAAATAATAACATAAAAAATACCCTCAAAACTATACAGACATTTTGAACAACATTTTATTTAATAGTATTACTCAGTAAGGTGTTACAGTTAAAAATCCACGACTTACCAGGAGTTAGATAATTTGGATCAATGGGTTTAGTAGAATTACTACATTGTTCCAATTCCTGATAGTTGGTGAGGTGCATCCATAAAGCAGATTTCCCCATCTTGTGCTGGAGGCCGTGGGACCACAATCTCTCCAGCAGATCGCAGAGTGACGCTATCATAGTACTTTCTTCGATTCCTGTTATGGACACTTCGCTTCCTAAGCCCAGATCACTTTCTTCTGTACCCATCTTCTCGAGAAGCATTCGTTTGGTTTTGCTCTTGCACTCCTAAAGATAGCCAAAGTTCTTACGAATTGTCTACTATATTATATTACTGACTAACTTTACGCTTGCAAATAGTTTTACGAACTAGTAGAGAAAGAATTCAGAAAAAAATAATATATTTAAAGTGTTAATATTTTACATTTTTTCAGATTATAAATAAATATAGAACGAAAAACGGTTGCGACCGTACAGTTTTTTTAAGCTACTGTATCACTAGAAATACGATAGCTCAATTGGTGGGAAGACAGGGCGGTTTTGCAGGGATCACGGATTCGAATCAATGCCCGTATAAGTTCTAACATCGAACCTTCAAAAGCTTCTCCACAAACGCCCGGTTATTCTGAGCCATGGCAGCTGATGTAACTTCAGTGGAGAGTCGTCTCCCGATATCACCCAAGAGCAGTTCCGGTGGACAATCCTTCACCTGCCATTTAGCGTTCTTTATACGCTTCAAGCTATTTGTTCTGTAATATTTCAGTTATTTTAAAACGAGTTTTATTTTTGTGATATAAAGCTTTAAGCGTTAAGCGGTTCACTTTTACATGGCAACACTAATTTTGTGCAAATGTATACTACACTGTTCTCTAAACTAGATTAATATTTGTGTAAGGTTAGGTTTGGATCGAGATACATTCAAAATACTCAATTTAGGACCAACATCTTTATTATTTGCATATCTTTATTAATAAACTTCTATTGTACAATTTATTTAGTTTACACAATATTAACTATTATATTAAGATAAAATAATAACACATTTATATAATAATCTAATACATAATGTTTAACATGACAAAAAATATTATATAAAATAATCTTATAAGAATTTCATAACACAATCGTTTTTAAAACATGCCATGCGGTTTGGGTATTGGCTCATAACGGTTATATATCTAACAAATAAATAATTCTTAACTATTAATATTAAATATCAATAGAACTGAGCTGTCATTTTGAACTGAGTCTTATATCTATGTATATCAAATACATGCAAGTACATTATTCAATAAAAATAAGTTACACTATCTATAATGAACATGCTTTTAAATCACAAATCTTGGAAGCATCGTTTAAACAGGGATTTTTTAAAAAACTATTATAGATGAAGATTGGAAAATTGGAAATATATCTTTAATATAAAAAATCAACACAAGCAAGAGTCGAACCTGCGACTCCTGGGAGATCCCAGTCGTTCTACAAACTGATCCATTGTGTCAGTACTCTTCTTTATGAGTTTAGCTTAATAATGAAATTAAAATATTTTGCAATGCGTTTTAAAAAGTAAAATTTAAATTTAAAGTAACAGAATTGAATAATTATTATCGAACGAATATCTAGTTCCAGTAAAACTTTGTAATTATTTCCAAAATAATAAAAAAAGCGGCAAAATATATATTTTTTAATCAAACCAATGGCAGTGGTTTAAGGATAAAAGCTTAGCATGTTAGATTACAATACAGAAGTAATTTAATCTAAAATAAAAGCTGCCAGCGATAATATTTAATTATAATATTTTTATTAGGATTATTATTATTATAATATGATTCAGTCAATTGTATTATTAAATTGGATCATATCATTTGAGCTTCTTATCACAATTGTCTTGGAAACTAAATTGAAATTTTCAGACAATGAAGGATCGAAGTTTTAGAATAAGTCTAACTACCACTTTATGTGTTGTATGTTTCTTTTGTTTCTTCATTACAGTTATAATTGTTAAAAGTCTTAACAAAACATTGAATTTCCATAACATACTTTATTTTAGTAATACTTGAAAATAAATAATTATTCTTATAATATAAAGGGGAAAATGGAAACCATAAATTCTTTATTTTTTTACATTTAACACAAATGATACAAAAAAATATGTAAATTTCGTAAATGAGATTCAATTTAGATAAAATAATAATATTAAAATAATTAATAAATACTATTTAGCCGCATAAGCTGAAATAAATTATGCTTTACGAGTATTAGACATATTGTACTAAAAGGCAAGCGGCTACATTAAAATAATATGTTCATGAACATACAGATAACATAAATAATTCTGTAATAATAATAATTAAAAAAAATGTCTGTGATATACTTGCAGTAAATATCAAAGATCTCTACAAAGTGGGAACTTAATATGAGATTAACTTAAGCTAACATTAAAACACACATCACAACATTCGCATGCTACCAAGCAATTCTAAACACAGATAGCTTAATACAATGTGGAGTCAAAAACTCACCGAGACATCTATTACTACAGAGTATTATATCGAGACCAGTGATCATTAAATAAATTCATATCGTTTTATATTAATATTAATAATATTTTAATATTATATGGTCAATATATCGGAGTGTATTATTTGTTTGCTATTTTGTGCTAATACAAAGCTGGTATAATAACAATTGTTATGGTCTACATAAGTTTCTGCTAAATTATATTTGTGCTTTATAATTTTGTATATCATATAAATATTTTAATATAAATAGATATCGTTTCTCTTATTTTTAAAACTCAATATAAAAATAATCATGTAAATGTGGAGTTTTGTAAAAATATATGCAAAGCATGCTTGAATACGGAGAAGAGATGGCAGCACCAGCAGAAGAGGCCACAATAGATAAAAAAAAATCTAATCTGAATCTAATACATCAAAAAAATACTGGTACTGCGTCAGCCTTCCTAATTATGCTGTTAACTATCACGAGTACGTGCTAGTCGCACCTGCGGTCGCTAGGGGGGGGCGGGGCGAGCGCGGCCGCGTCTAGCCTGGCGGGAAAGGCGCGGTAGTAGGCGGCGCGGTGGGGGAGCCGCTCCCCCGGCGCCCCCACCTCCACCTCGCAGCTCCACGGTCCCCCCGCCGAGCCCCCCGGCCCCGCCCATACGCTGTACCCCCGCGTCGCGAGCCCCCCCTCGCCCAGCCGGCCTCTGCAACAAGCAGTGCCCTTCGGTACATGTCGCCTACTTGTTGGTTGCGTTGTTTCGTGAAGTTTTAGAGAATATAGCAACATTAAAAAGAAGAAGGTTGTTAAGAATTTTAACATTTTGGAATAAAACTTTTTCGTCATCGATGTCGATAGATATCGTCGTTTGTTATCTAACTAGATTAAAGATAGGATAAGATTGTTACACCCTTAAGTCTTTTCGATATTAGGACACGCTGTTTAATTAAACTTTAAAAAATTTTAAACATACCAGATTTTTTTTTTATGATAGGATCGCCTAGCTAAACAAAAAAACGACTCGTCTTTTATGACAACAAAGATAATCAAACGTTAATTTAAAAGTTAATTAAATGCTATTACTTTTACATTATTTCCCAACCGTATTAATATTATATAAGTATTGTATAATTCACATACAAACAAATCCATCCATATTGCGAGTGCTATTAGTAATATATTAGTAAGTCAGCACGATCTTAGTGTGCGTGGCGATGTGTATGTGTTGAATCACCATATGTTAGTAATTTTAATGTATGTAGACTCATTAAACATATGTAGACTCGATTTCTTAAATCTGTAAAACTGTCCCCTTTCCCCATAAAACAGTTTCATCCAAAAACAAAATGCCAACATGCTGAAAATAAATAAAACTTACCTAACAGCCCGTATTCTGTGTTCAAAGACTTGTAGGTTGGCATCATATTCCCCCCAATTTGCCATTATCTTATTGTCTATGAGTGTCGCAAACATTTGAGTTTCTAGGAAACGAGATAAGAATGGTCTATGGCGTTGAGGTTGATCAGATAAAAATGAGGCTTTATCAAAATTAACCATAGATTCTCGAGACGATAGCCATGACTCCCGATCCTGGAAATAATAATATATTATTTTAACTAGGTTTACAGTCATTGTTACTGATTGTCAAGCAAGTGAGGCGTAATTTTAATTATCAAAACTTAAATTTTGAATTACTTTCACACAGCATAATAAAGAGTTTCACGTCCGAATCCAGCCTACTGCACGACTAATTAAAAAAAAGTGCGCACCATCTGAACTCAATGCAAACCCTTGAAACTCATAATTTGAATAAATATAGAATGAAAAATAAACCGTCACGGGCAGGGATTCGAACCCGCGACCTCTGGGAAACTGTCCCGTCGCTCTACCAATTGAGCTACCGTATCACTGTCCGCCTCAGTGTATTAAGCGTTCTATAATATGTGATCGTCTTTATACGGACGGTGGTGACATCTATTAGGTTCAGGTGAAAAGAAACCATAAATAACCAACCAACCATAAATAAATAACCATAACATAGAAATCATTTGACCCAACAACACGGGGCTTTCTTAATAAGCACTTATATATAATTGATGTATGAAAGTTACCTGATCCGGCATAATAACGAAGTTTTCATACATGAGGAACATGTGAACAAATCTGTTAAGAAATGTTTCTCGGATGGCGATGTTGAAACGAATGTCCTCGTTGTACTGTTCTTCATCATTAAGTATTTTCTTTTTAGTAGTTGGCATTACTGTGTCCGCGTCTACATCGTCTATGTTAACACCTGTAAGTATTTTAAATATGTATATATATCGCCTATGTGTTTAAAACGTAACGTGCGGCAGGGTGTTTGTGAATGAATAGACGATCATTGTCGAATTCCATGGTTTATATCAACGTTAAGCTGCTGAAACGTAGTAATCCTCATAGAGCTGAGAGGGGTAAAGGAGATGCACACATAAAGAAACGAGATGGATAGAAAGATCTAGAGGTGCAACCTTCATTGTATATAGAAAATCAATGAAAAAATATACAAGAGTAAATAAGACAAATATACCTATTGGAGTGAAATGTGGTCTTAGAGTTGAAGCAATTTCTAATAATTAGTTAAGAAACATCAAATAACTAATTATTCATAGACTGTTAACATTAACCTTATTAATATTATAAACAATAGTGTACATACATATTTAAAAATCACTAAATATTATTTTTCTTTAAGCTTAAACGTGATGTCGACGCTTACCAAACATATAAAATACGAACACAAAGTAGCAGACACAACACTTAGTATATTATAGTATAGTCAACTAATAAGTTGACTATACACCATTGTGTAGTGTGCCTTACCAGTTCGTTTGACGATGTCTACGATGCGCTGCAGTGCGTCGAGTCTCCTGGGCGCGCGGCGCGGGGAGGAGGGGGGGGATGCGTTCAGAGGACGACTCTCATCCCACTCCAACACGTCGTGGAACGAGTGCTTACGACGGAGACCACCTGGGAATGATGAACACTGTACCAGTATAGCCAATACATGTCAATTTCTATAATTGGGTGGGTCCTTTGAAGGAGTGCGGGTTAACACCACCATGTTGCTTTATGGGTTGCTGGGTAACATTTTATAGTTCTATTTGATATGATAGGTAAGGTTTCCCTCTATGGCCTCCTTCTGCGAGCAAGTCATTGCCGCGAAGGAGGCCGCGGAGCGGGACAGAGAGGCAGCCTCCTCTGAACCGCTTCGCAGGGGTAGGCTGGGTCGAAGGAGGCGGGATTACGCCCGCAGCCTCCTTCCCCAGCTGTAGTGCGTGAGGGTGTCCCTAAGTTGATCGGGGCCCCTCGCAGGGGGTTCCGCCGGGGCGTCACGGTGAGTGCGAAAGCGATCCCGTGGCGCCCCACTAAGGCGATGAGGTCAACCGTTGGTTTTTTAGTGGGTAGCCTTAAAAATGGCAGCGTCCTCTATGCTGCCGGGTAGTCCCACATACCACCTCGGTCATCACCTTCCTGGCCGCAGGGATGATGCGTAACGCATTTTTCCAACGATAAAAAAAAAAAAAAAAAAAAAAAAGTTAAGGTTTCCCTTGGTGTTTTTTTATTTAGAGAATTTGAGGAATAGAAGTTGTCATATGGATCAAAATCCAGAGTAAGTTAATTCAAAATATAGACAGATACTACTAAGTCAGATGTGGTTAAGATATTTTTTTAAACATTAAAAAAATTATCTACATTAGCAGGAATCAAACCTCCATTATTGAGTGAAAATTTAATGAACATATTTTTTTTTATTATATCCATTGAATCCAATGATATGAGATAATTGAAAAAAAAACAGAATAAATGAACATAATTTCTCTATTTTAAATACGAACCTGAAGGTAATGTACAACTGCTGCTCATACCATCGTTCATGTGTTTGTACGAGGTACCGTTTAATGGCATTCCGAGTTTAGTTGGTTCAGTTTCCGGTCTTTGAATCTGTTTGGAATAGTAAGAAACAAAAAATATTAATACTGCAAATTTAAATCATCAATAATTTTATAAGAACATACTATATTCATACCTGATGCTTATCTAATATATGATTAAGTTCTTCAATAAAAGGAGTTCTGTGAGGAAAAATTGGCAGTTCTTCTGGAAGTTGTATGTCTGGCTTATCAATATCAACTAAACAAAGTGTTGCTTCTGAACTAAGAGCAATGTTTCTGGGCCCATTTCCAATACCAATTGATGCAGTGTCTGCGTGGAGACCTGTAAAAGAGTATGGATAGTTAAAATACATACAGAATAAAAAGGAATTTTAAAGACCCAACTAGCATAAAGTTTTCACTTCACATACCCATAACAAATGGTACAGGGGCATCAAGAAAGTGGTACAAGGGTGCGGGCAGTATAGGTACATACACATATGCCCACGAGAATGGCAAAAGAAGTGAAACTACACACTCAGATACTAGCATCAACTTGTTGAAATCTGAAAAACAATTTTTATTCTTTAATACACTTCTAAATTACAATTATTTTTTTAATAATTTATTTTTGCAATAGACATTACCCTTATTATGGAGAAACCAAAAAATATTTATTTGATAATGCCTGAGATATTTGGTCCATGTGTAATTTTTTTGCAAAATGGAGTTGTATACATTTGGAATTTGCATTTTATTTATTCCATGCAACCAGCATATGTTTCTGAATTAAACCCACAGCCTTTTATTCGGATATTATGGTCAATAACTACCAAAGTTAAAGAAAAATGCTATATCCACTTACCGCTTGACCTCAATAGAACCTGGTGCTCTAGCAGCACACAAGTAAACAATTGAACTACACACTCAGCACCTAACAATGAAAACATCACACGCAGAGGATAATCCAGCAGAGGCAGCTCCTCAGGAGGATTTGGCATTCTTATCACCTGCAAAAAATATATAAATATGTGTAAATTATGTAATTTAAGAATACCTATTTTGGAATTAATATTCCAGAACAAAAATAAATGTGGTCTACTTTAATTATGCCTATTTCCTTAATTAGTCTATTCATAGGCGGTAGAGCTTGTAGAAGTTATTTCACTACTATGCCATTGGTTTATTTGCTACCAAAATGTAAATAAATATTTGTCCAGAGAAATAATTGTGGTGAATACTTACAACTGGTATTGAATCAAGATGAGGTTCAGATGGAGGAACATAAAGACGTAAAGCTTGACCCGGCAATGGCACTGGTACTTCATACAAGAGGTTATAGACATATGATTCAGGACTCAGACCTGGGCCAGGCTGTCTTGGTAAAGACCTAGAAAAATAGGATGGTATGGTATTTTTGGTATAAATATAATTAGTACAATATTATATTGAGTTTTATCAAATAAAATAACAAATACATACCTAAATAAATTCTCTAAGAATAATTGTGCTACTCTAACATATGGGTATTGGCATATAAGTGCTATACTTTTGGCTACATAGAGTTTATCTTTGGTTATATCGTAATATGTGAGTGCAGCGCCTGTATGTGGAGCAAGTTTGAATGATCTAGGCAAAGACCGAGAACTCTCCTTTCCCGACCCCTTTCTATGGCCCGGCGGCGTTTGCCCACTTGATAATTCAGTAATGTACATAGCCTGCAATAGTTTGTTAAACATATAAGGTAAGCTTTGCTTAAGACATATCAAAAACATTTATCACATGAGGAAAATATTGATTTCATTAATTAATTTTAATGAATAAACCGTATATAAACATTAGGTTAGGTATTTTTGTAGTTGTGTGTGTGTGTGTGTGTGTATATGATATAGAAAGAAAGAAAGAAAGAAAAATACTTTTATTTAGACAGCACAACTTTTACATGTAGTTATAAAAAAAAGGAGTGATATTATTAAAACATTTATAAGAAACAGTCCTGTAAAGATTACATAACGAAAATATTAAAAACAAATAATAAAAAAAAAAGCATAGAAAGATAGATATGAAAAGCACAAACTGTTCCGTTGTCCATTCAAAGTAAACAAAAAAAAAAAAAATAATAAATTGATTGTTGGTTTCCAAATAAGGATAACCTATCAGTTAACATCAAAGGCAAAGACCTTCAACCCTGATTTTCAGAGGCTGCCTTAATGCGTCAACAAATGGCTGTGGCATGATTTAGAATACATACACATTTTTTTGGCATATACATATGTATGTGGTAAATATAATATCAATAATAATAATAACAATAATTTGAATCATTAATTAAATACAATTAATAACATATACATACAAATAACAATAAGTATATTATATATTTTTAGCATTACCTGTAGAGTATGCATTGCATTGCAAATGTTCCTATTTCGAACTTCTTCATAGAAGATTAGACTGAATCCATAATATCTAGATGCATTTTCTCTTGTTACTACAAAACTATGAAACTTTGGTTCTAATGAATGTTTTTGAGTTTTAAATTGAAGACTACCTGGCAAACAAAGCTGTAAGGAATGTAACATACATTTAAATAAATTATGAATGAAAAAAAAAATAAAAAAAAAATACTTTGCAGTTTTTAAAACACTTACCATACACACTGCATTTTCATCAAATTTATTAGAGTGGACATTCTCAGGATAGTGAGCTAAAACTTTTCCTTTGTATGATCGATCGAGTGGCGATATATGTAGACTGTCTCCTAAAATACATTTTTATGAAAAATTTAATTAAAAAAATATTAAATAATATTATCGAAATAGTTGTTATATTCACCACTCAATCCATCAGCTTCTAATCCAGAGTCAAAGTCGAGGCCACAAATTACAAAATAATCCGCAAATCTACATCCAACAGATAAATCCGACACAGACATATTCATATCGATCCGTTATTATTATTTAAGACACTTTCTCTTCCAGCTACAATTTCCCATACATTGTCTTAGCATTGTATGTTAGTTTGTAACTTGTGACGGTGACTACTTAGTAATAATAAAGTCATGATTCCAACCAATACATATTTGCCTTAGGTAAATAATAATTTGAATGAAAAAGTAAACATATTGACTGAATAATCTTTAAAAAATTGATTAATTAACAGACTGGAGCTTTGGATTCTGTGGCAGAATATGTCATTGACGTTTGAATGTCATTTCTTATTCAGGGTTGACTAGGAAAATACACATTTTATATTAGGGTTGTCGAATCGGTTTTTTTTTAAAGGAGTCAATATTCTATTAAATCTTACTAATTCTTGCCCGTGACTTCGTGCATGTAGATTGTAAAAATAATATTTTTATGGCTAAGAACGTAAGCCATAAATATATTATTTTTGATTATTTTTCACGTATCTACCGATACATACGTTAATATCCTGTAATCCATTTAGACTGTAGCAAGGCACATAAAAATAGCATAATTGTCTATATTTCTATTAACATACGTATATTAATTGAATGATATTATAAGAAGAAGAATAAGAAATATATTATAAAAAGGATTTTCACAAATAATTATGTACAATTCAGCAAACCAAACGATGAAAAACAGGATCTCCCGTGGCAAAAAAGTTATCGCGCTACAATTTATGTAATGTTACAGACAAAATCACGTGCAACAGTTTGTATTTTTATAGATTATGTGTTATTCTGGTACATAAGCTACAATATTGCTAAATTTCATCAAAATCTCTTTAATAGTTTTGGCGTGATTGAGTAACAAACATTCGTCCATTCAAACACCCAAACAATCGCACTTATGTATTAGTCAGATTATTTCCATACTGGGGGGCCATCGCCGAGAACCTCCTCGTGTGCCTGTCTGTTTCCCTTGTTGCTCGGATTCGTCCGGTGGCATCGGAAGCGGTACGGGCCGGTGCTCCCTGGGCAACAACGGTTAATGTGACCCTTCGGGTTTGCATTAGCCGTTGGCTAATACTCGGCGCGGGGTGGGTCGGCCATGGGGATTTGTGCCCGGTTCATGGCTGGCTGGCGGGCAGGCTGCCTTTCGGGGTGGTCTGTCTGCGGGTTGGGCTCGGGCCTTTTGGCCTGGGCACTGAGGGTGGGAGGGCGCAGGCCCACTCTACCGGGGACAGCAGCGGGGTCGCCCCTGGTACTTCTCTGTGCGCAGAGTGGACTGTGGGGCGGTCCCGTGGTTGTGTGGGGGGTACGTGGCGGTCTCTTCCTTGCTGAGGAGGAGGCCGTTGCGCTGATAGGGTGATGGCCCGGAATAGTCATCGTCAGGTACAATTGCGCTTGACGATAATTAGTCCGGGTGAGGTGGCGGCGGAGCTCTTCCTAGGGAGGGCTTCGTTGGCGGGGTGGCGGGACGGTCGAGGTCGCATATTCTGCGTCGTCTGCAGGTGGCAGTTTAAATTGCGGCGCAGATGTGTTTACCTCTTCCGGCCCCGTGTGTCGGGGTGGTCTTCTTCGGAGGGTCGCCTACGATGCACAACAGCCGCTGGTGGCGGTGACCGTTTTCGGACGGGGTCCGGCCCCGGGAGGTTGAGTCGGATCGGGACACCTTCTTCGTTGAGAGAGTCCTGATTTGGCTCGGCCGGCTTGGGTGGAAGGCAGGGGAGCCCTTCGCCCTTCAACAAGCCCCGGAGTGGGACGCGCTCAAGTCAACCGGGCGCGTCACTCCATGGAGGTGGTGGTCGCTCACGCGGTCGGAGCAACGCGGATGTGTGCGCAAGCATTCCCGTGGCGCTCCATAATGACGGAGAGGTGTTGACCGTTTGGTTTAGTGAGTAAGAGTCTCACATAACCGCTTCCATCTTCCCCTGGATGGAGGTGTGTATCCATGAGGATTCCAGACGTTAAAAAAAAAAAAAAAAAAAAAAAAATGATTATTTCCATACTTAAACAACTGTTTTTGTATAGGTTCACATCAAAATATACAGAAAAACACATTATAATATCGGAAACAGTAAATTAGTCTCGGTATTACTATTCTTATCTTATGTCAGGTGGGTATGACCGGCCATCAGTCGATCGTACTAGCATCCGTCTATCTTTCTCCCAATAAAGCCTTAGTTGAGAGGGACCTTAAGTCCTTACTCCAATTAGGTAACGCAACCATTCTGGCCGGCGACCTAAATTGCAAACATCCCCGCTGGAACTCTACTGTCGCAAACAGTAGAGGAAATCTTCTTGATAGGCTAAGTTACAAGGCTGGTCTCGACTTCGAGATCACCGCGCCTTTGAGTCCCACGCGATACTGCGACACAGACTTCCGACATGACAGACCCGACGTGCTCGACATAGTACTCTTGAAGGACGTGACACTCCAGTTACGTTCTATCGAGACTCTATCCGAGCTAGACTCTGACCATCGACCGGTCCTATTTCAGCTAGGACTTCCTCCCTTAGGGAACCCGCGACAAAAACAATTATTAACTGGACGAAGCTTCGAGAGCAACTCCATTCCCCCGTATCAGCGCACCTCGACAAAATTCCTGACCAGCTTACATCGGTCGAGGACGCTGTTTCAGCCGCGACTAACTTCACAGAACATTTGGTAGACAGCATAGGAAAGTCCTCGAGGGAGGTCCGAGTGAACTTCGAGGGTTACCGAGCACTCCCTCCGGACATTAGACTTCTCGTCACCCGTAAAAACGCCGCGATTAGAGCCCACGACCGATACCCGACAGATGACAACCGACGGAGGCTGCGCCGTCTCCAGAAGGAGTCGAGACAAGCTCTCGACGACTTCAGAGATAGTGGCTGGGATAGGACGCTTGTGGCGCTCTCTCCAACGCACCAGGCATTCTGGCGGTTGCAGAGAGCGTTGAAGGCGGACACTGTCTCAGATATGCCTCCCTTGGTTGGACTTAACTCCGCCATCGCGTTTGACGACCTTGACAAAGCTGAGTGCTTAGCCGACAGTCTAGAGAGCCAGTGCCGTCTGTCTGCTCAATCGGTTGATCGCGATCATGTCGAAATAGTCGACAAATCGGTCAATATAATGTGTTCTCAGCCACCGGTCGGTCCGCCAATCAAGGAAACGAACCTAGACGAGGTGACGTCCATAGTTAGGGCGCTTCACGCCAAGAAATCGCCAGGTCCCGATAGGATCACTAACAAAGTGATAAAGCTTCTTCCGCCTCCTTTAATTTACCTATTGGTTACCATTTTTAACGCTCTACTGGCCGGTTGCTCGTTTCCGGCTCAGTGGAAAGACGCCATAGTGATAGGGTTCCATAAGCCGGGCAAACCCCGGCATCTGCCTAGTAGTTACCGTCCCGTTAGTCTTCTTAGTTCCTAAGGGAAAGTATATGAGAGAATCATCCTCTGTAGACTTAGATCGGAAGTCGAGAGACTCAAAATCATCCCAAATGAGCAGTTCGGCTTTAGAGCCAACCATTCATGTTCCCATCAGGTGCAACGCCTCATGGAGCACATACTGATAGGGGCCACTGTGAGGGCCAAGAAGCATAGGACAGGAGCGCTCTTCCTCGATGTAGCTAAGGCGTTCGACAGGGTCTGGCACAATGGACTGGTGTACAAGTTATACCAGTTCAAGGTGTCGGACAGACTCGTACTCATCATACGGGACTACCTGTCGAATCGCTCCTTTCGCTACAGAGTGGAAGGCGTTTTGTCAACCCCCCGCCCCATCAGGGCGGGTGTCCCCCAGGGTTCAGTTCTCTCGCCCATCCTCTACTCCATCTACGCTAGCGATATTCCTAGGCCGCGATCTAAAGTGCACCTTGCCATGTACGCGGACGATACCGCGCTTTACACGTCTTCTAAGGATCACTGGGAGATATACCAACGTCTCCAATCCGCAGTCGACTCCCTCGAGAGTTGGCTGCGGAAATGGCGGATCGAGGTAAACCCTGAGAAGAGCGTTTCGGTGCTCTTCGAACGGTGCCCCCCAAGGATCCTTCCGCGAATCAAACTCTTTGATAGACCGATACCTTGGAAAGACGAGGCAAAATATCTAGGAGTAACGTTAGATAGAAAGTTAGTTTTCACTGCGCATATTAGGACCGTTCGTAGCAGAGCGGCCTACATATTAGGTCGTTTATATCCGCTGTTAGGCAAGCAGAGTAAAATGTCCCTTCGCAATAAGGTGACACTTTACAAAGCTTGCATACGTTCCGTCATGTCCTATGCGAGTCCCGCTTTTGCGCACGCTAATCTGAAACCCCTTCAGGTGATTCAGAACAGGTTTACACGGATTGCAACCGGGGCGTCGTGGTTCGTACGCAACATCGATCTCCATAGAGACTTAGACCTTCCGACCATCGCTCAGTACTTCAAGGGGCTTTCCCAAAAGTACTTTGAACGTGCTGAGCGACACCCGAACCCACTGGTGGATGACGCCGCAGAGTATAGACCACGTAAGACTACTTTAGTCAGAAAAAGAAGACCCAAGTCGGTACTCGTTGACCCCGACGACGCGTTCACAGTAGGTAATAACGTGTACGCGTAGGCATAAGTGACACCACACAACATACAGACACACACCGTCTATACCGGTATAGACGAGGTCCCAACTGAGTAAGTGCTCCGTTGCTCCGGCGTTCTGCCGTCGGAGGACGCTAGTGTCCAAATTTCCTCAGCTTCCCTCCTGACTAACGACGCCCCGAGCCGAGGTCCGTGTCTCAATCTGAGACGCCCTCGGGACGTTGTTCCCCATGGGGGCCCATCTGGCCCCCCCTTTTAAGGGCGGGTCTCCTGACCCACCCGCTCCCCCGGTGACGCTGTAATAGCCAACAGGGCTAACAGCATAGACAGACAAAAAAAAAATAAAAATAAAAAAAATATATATATCTTAGAATTGTCCACTGGGCAGAGTACTCAGGAATCATCTACAGTCAGAAAAATCAAGGAGGAGGTGGTAATAATACCATAGCTAGTAGGTAAAAAAAATAAAGTGATTAGATTTTGCTTATAGTTCTGTTAATAAAATGCAAGAAATGGTTAATATGAAAAAACACATTTGACAGACAGATAGACAAAAACATTTTGACAAATAATCGTGAACCCTAAAATTCGTTACCCAAAGGGTAAAAAGAAAACCCTATTACTAAGACTTTGCTATCGGTCTGTGTTACTCCAGACTGTATCTCATTAACCGTGATAGATGAAATTTTCACACAGAATGTATTTCTATTGCCACTATAAAAAAAAAGACTAAAAAAATAAATAAAGTGGGTCCAACTTGGCAGGTTATTTTAAATACATGTTGAACTTAATAAAAGACTAACTAACTTACAATAGAAAAAACTAAGAAAATACTAGAAAATAATATGAAAATAATTATAAAGCGCCAAAAGTCGCAGCGACTACTTTTGACTCCATACAGTGCTTCTAGTTAAAAATTAAGAGACAGGATAATCAGGGTCAGTTGTAGTAGTTATGTGTTTTAAATACATATAATATAGATAACATGGGCTATAAAATCATGATTTATTTCGATAATAATTTTTAATGAACGCCTTTTAATTATTGAATCAAAAGTAAATCAACAATTGCCTACATTTCTTATTTTTTGTATTTAATTGTACTTGAAAATAGACCTTTAATGTATCAAAATATTTTGTTAATTTTTTTTATATATTTTAGTGTATTCTGCATATATGGTATTCATGGTATTCTTTGATAGTGTCATAGTGGCTTTTGAAAGATTGTCATTGACATTTCAGAGAAAACTGTTTTAACGATAAAATATAAAATAATCTATGTTTGAATGTCAGTTAGGCGGGTGTGCGCTATGTTGCTGTAATATTATAATTGTGTAATTTTGTATGGTACTATTGTTTAGTGCTGGGATTTTATTTCGATTTGGACAATATTAAAGCAAATCGTATATAAATGTTGCATATTTAACCATAGTTCCCGTTGGCTGTGATATATTTATTAATTTAATTGTTGAAGAGGACAGAAGGTAATTTATTTTTAATTTAATTATATTCAAATAATAAAAGAGAGAATATTTTTAATTATGTGATATTTATGGTATAAACAATTAAAGTTGCCCTTATTTGATTATTACATAGACCAAGTTAATATATACATATATATAACTTGTTCAAATTGGTAAAAATAGTGTACCCCCCGTATACTCACGTAAATTCTCGGAGGGTGGGGTTCCTACTATTTAGGCTAACACCGTTAAGAATTTGCTTAGGTACAGCATACCATATATAACAATATTAATAATTTCTGAGTCATTTCTATTTAAATACTTTTGTATTTAATATAATATGTTATCATATAACTTTATTATCATTATGATATGGTTACTGATTATTATATATATAAATATTGATTTGTATAGCTCTCATTCTAATCACTAACTATTTTGTTTTAGGATGCTTAGAGGAAGGGTGCAGCATTTATTTCACTGCACATTTTTTATAACATTTATATTTTTGTTTTTGGTGTTTGCGGGGGCTATTAATCTTGATAATAAAGAAAAACCCTATATCGATCCTTGGGAAACTTATACAGTATTTGGAGCACTAATTTTATACACCCTCAGACTTCTCACTCTACTCACTATACCACAAGTTCTTTGTAACTTTGGGGGTTTAATATTTTTTAATGCATTTCCTGGTAAAGTTAAATTAAAAGGATCTCCATTACTAGCCCCTTTTATTTGTATTCGAGTAGTAACTAGAGGAGATTTTCCTAAACTTGTAAGAGATAATGTAACAAGGAATATGAATTTGTGCTTGGATGTAGGAATGGAAAATTTTATGATAGAAGTTGTAACTGACAAAGCTATCAACCTTCCAAAACACAGGCGAGTGAGAGAGGTTGTGGTTCCTCCTGAGTATAAAACAAAAACTGGTGCCCTTTTCAAGTCGAGAGCGCTTCAGTACTGCCTGGAAGATAATGTTAATATTTTAGCTGATACAGATTGGATTGTACATCTAGATGAGGAAACATTATTAACTGAGAACTCAGTGCGTGGGGTATTAAATTTTGTGTTAGATGGACAATGCCAATTTGGTCAAGGTCTTATCACTTATGCAAACGAGATTATTGTGAATTGGCTTACCACTCTGGCTGATAGTTTCCGGGTTGCTGATGATATGGGAAAACTTCGCTTTCAATTCTATTTATTTCACAAGCCACTATTTAGTTGGAAAGGATCTTATGTTGTGACCCAAGTGAGTCATATTTGGAATAATTTATAAATATATACAGTATTTTTAAGTGACACCAATTAATGTATATATTATTTTAGGTTGGTGCGGAAAAAAAGGTGTCTTTTGACAATGGCTTAGATGGATCTGTGGCAGAGGACTGTTTCTTTGGCATGAAAGCATACAGAGATGGCTATTCCTTTAATTTTGTTGAAGGGGAAATGTGGGAGAAATCTCCATTTACTCTATGGGACTTCATGCAACAAAGAAAGAGATGGATTCAAGGTATCCTGTTAGTTGTACATTCTAAGGAAATACCAGTAATATATAAAATATTTCTAGCGATTTCCTGTTACTCATGGGTAACATTACCGTTATCAACTAGTAATATATTACTTGCAGCTTTTTGTCCAATACCATGTCCACACTTTTTAGATTTAATAATAGGCTTTGTGGGTGCCGTCAATATATACATGTACATATTTGGTGTCATTAAATCATTTCCCATTCATAGATTTGGTACATTTAAATTCTTTTTATTTGTATGTGGTGCTTTGACCACAATACCCTTAAACATTGTAATTGAAAACATTGCTGTTATATGGGGTCTTATAGGCAAGAAACATAAATTTTACATTGTTAATAAAGAAGTTAAGATTCCGGTAACTGTCTAGTTTTAATAATAGAATTGTTATTGATAATAATATTGCACAAATTACTTAAGAGGTGTTGAATGGCCCATGCTATATTGGATTTTGTTCTAGTGATATCTTTATTAATTGATTGATTAAAACATGAACAAGTGATTTATTCACCTAATTTATGTTACCAAAGACTAACATTTTTAAGAAGTAATATTTTAGTTGGTATGTTCATTATTTAAATTGTTATTTATTTTTGTACTTGTATATGAGATTTGTATTGTGGAATAAATTTAGTATATTTAGTTTTTGAATATAATTTTAGCTAATATTGTTATGTTTCAGACAAGTACTTTATGTTTGTTAGAAATGTGGATTTACTTATTATTATTTGATTACTTAAAATTAGAAACCATTAGTAAAAGTATTATTTTGTAAGGTAGCACAAACATAATTCTGTGGTAATTATATAAAACACAAGTTATCTCTAATTTAAGCTGCACACATTCACAAGTATTTTATTGTATTTGAACATCAGTATTGACTACATATGTACAATGATTATGTACTTAATATATACTTTGCTTATATACTAGGCATTCAGAATATTAAGATTATTCCTATAAATTCAGTGAACATATATAATCACTGAAAAATTGTTCAGTTATGGATTTAGCATTTTTTAAAGGCATCAAATACTATTAATTGTGATTTGATAAGGTTGGTTATATCTTATTTTTTTTATTAAAATCCTGTGATAATAGGACAATGGTGATAAGAACTAACATATTTTCTTTGTATTATCTAAATTCCAAAATGTCAATTACTTGTCAGTCATTATTTGTTTTTTTTTTCTATTTGTGAAGCTATAATGTATCTATAATAATCTTTAATAAAAATAATAATTGTTCATTTCTATAAATGGTATTATGGTCATATTAATAAAAAATAAAACATGTTCTAAAAACATTAATGACTGATTACATCAAGAGAAAAACAAAATTCAAAACATTGTATATTAGTACAATTTAGAAATGTAACTATTTTATTCAAATTTTAATTGGTTTTGATTCTTTAACAGTAATGTCAAATAAATCTCATGGTTCTTTTTCCTAGATAATAACTCAATATTGACATTAATTATTTAACTGTTTTAAATACTTCTGACTAGTCATAAATAATATGTTCCAGTGTAGAATGTAGGTAGCATATATATTTGGTAGTTTTAATTACGTCTCAGTCAAAAATTTAGTCATCAAAAACAAAACATAACTTTG
Organism: Napeogenes sylphis; assembly: GCA_959347405.1. NCBI lineage: Eukaryota > Metazoa > Arthropoda > Insecta > Lepidoptera > Nymphalidae > Napeogenes > Napeogenes sylphis. The sequence goes on along the minus strand of OY365779.1, from coordinate 33,797,626 downwards.
ACAGTTATTTTTGTAGAATTATTCAGCGATCACTTCTATCAGTATGAAGAATAAAATATGGTAAATAATAATCATTACCAAACTAAGGCGGGAAACGTAACAGTCAAAGTCTACAGCATAGACAATTTTAGTCATATGTAATAAACGCCCACCGGAATCTTCTAGAGTTTCTAATTCCACTTCCTAATAACAGTTGCTAGTTCCGTAGGAGTTAAAACCGACTTTGCAACAGAATAAAATTTAAATACAATTAGAAATATCTTTTGGTATTTATTATACGGAACCATTTCCGGTAGCAATTATACTCTTAGACCCAGTGTATTCTTGTAAAAAAAGTAACCGTGAATCATTTTCTAACAGTGATTTTAATATTTTTTACAATTTTATATCGAACAACATTCTTTGCTTTGTACTCGTATACCTATCGTCTATTTTTAGGTTGCACACGTCCCTATAACCAAGATTACATAAAGTTACTACACAGTCACCTTTTTAATTCTATAATTACGTAACAGTTGCTACTTAAATATTACGCCTAACAATTACGTGTCCATGTTAGTTTGACGAGCCAATTTGTGGTCATAATTCAAGCAGCAACAGCAAAACTAATGCTGTCCATAATTACTATTTTACTGCCATATATTGACGTCCCTAAAATATATAAATTGTCCATTTTCTGTGTATGTTACACAATATGATTAAGTTTCATTATTTTCCTTAAGATCAGTTTTTTTTTAATAAATGACAGGAAGCGAGTGCGGTTTTGTCCCAATGAAAATTTGTTATTCTATGTAGAAAAAAAATCGATAACGGTTCGAATTAAAACGTCAATAGGTTGTTACATTTTAGGCGCTCAGTACCTACTATAGTTTGTACTATTTTATGTATGTTATATAAATTGAATTTGTCTACCAATAATAAATTAAACATAAATTCGTAGTGATGTGTAGAGGAGCGTTACGTACAAAATATAGTAAGTTTCAAAACTGCAACAATAACTAGAATATACAAGTAGTAGTTTTTTTTATCGATGTCATTTAGAATATTGATTTTTTTTAATATATTTATGAGGTATGTGTAATTTGATAATAATATTAAGTGTTTTCTATGTATTGTCTATTGGTTAGTGATGGTCGTTGTGAATGTGTGTGTTTGGTATTGAATAATAATTTGGCACGAATTTTCGATTATTTCTTAATAATGTGAAAATAAATGATTGCAAAAAGAAATATGTTTTATTTTCATATATTTCACCGAAACGCTGTGTTAACGTTTTGGATTACGACAGACATTTTATTTTATCTGCTATATCTATATATTGACGATTGATAAGATTTGTGTAAATCATATTTGAGAAATCTAAATAATGACATGGATAGATAATACCTTATCATCTTTTTGTAAAACCCACGATTCATGACTCATATTTCCCATGTATTTTTTATTTTACCCAAATATATTTTTTTTGTAATGTAATGCTGTTACTCAAGACCCGAATATTTGCCTAGTTGCCTAGACTAGATGCATTGTTAAAATTGTCCGGTTTCCGATAGATACCATTTAAAATTACCATTAAATATTAACAACGTAACCTAATTTTTTTGTTAATTACTATAGCTATGTTTGAAATTCTTGTAAGGTTTCCTTTAGTGTCAAGAAGCTTGTAGTGACCATTTTAACTTCGGTTTAGTCCGCAAAATGACAAAATAGATTAGCCAATGAAGTACTTTAATGTACCGTACAGTAATCTGTACTGGTAGGTACATCACGTATAAGTAGTAGAAACGGTCAATATTTTAAGATAAACTAAGTCATACTTAAAAAAAGTCTAAAAATTATCTTTTTAGAGATAATTTTGAATTGAAAACAATTGAATTATCATTTTGAAGTGTAATGACTCATTTGGACTAGCTAGAAGTATCTTAATTTACGTCAATAGTGATATCAAAATGATTGATTTTGTTTGAACATTTTTTGTCTCTAGCTTGAATTTGTAAGTAGGTCTCTACTAGGTATATTTTGTTAATCCGGAGATAAATTAGTCCAATGGGAACTAATCTAATCTTTCTGTAAATATGAGGAATTGTTATCATGTCGACCCTAAATTTATGGAGCGAATGACAGTTAGGTAAAATTTTGAATCTTCTATATCTCCTCTATTTGATATATTAATTTTAAAGTTACATATCTTTTTTTATCTGTAATTGTAGTTCCTCCAACAATTGCAAAAAAGTACGCTGTACGGGTAGTTTCTTTGAAAGATTCTATTTTAAAACCATAAATATAAATATGGGAATATACGTAACAAAAATAAAATATGTGTTCACGGTTATTATATGGGATTTTTTGCCCTTCTAATTTAGAACCCTTTCGGCGTTTTTATGAACTAGTCGGGAAAATTTTCGATAGACTTATCTTGAATACAACTGGGTAATTTTAAGTCACTGTTTTAGTTGTGCCCAGATGTTTAATTTTCTTAAATTGTTACGAGTGTAAAACAATTTTCAAATAAAACAATTTTTACAGATCTTACTCGCGTATACTTAATTAGATTTATATTTTACCCTATAAATTTTAATCTAAATCCGATATTTCGAATGTAAACGAATCAGGGATGTACAAAGATTTAAATAGTTATACGTTACTAAGAAGTTTAAAGGATTGTCAAATATTTTTACATTTTATAAGATGAATATTCATAACAATATTTATGATACGAATCGGTCGCTATGCCATTACGGTAAGTGCAAGCAATATTGAAGGCAATCTATTAAAACTTTGTGGACAACGACGCGATTCAGATTGATTGAAGACCTTATAATATTTGATTTACGTTTCACTAGGGAATAGTGGAATATATAAGAAACCGGACTGCTCGTCCAAACTGACCCTTATCTTACAAACCTTGGTAGTCTATCCGAGGATTCTATAAATAGAAGGACACCGTTTTATTTTAAATACAAATATACATATATGTAGAGGCACCAAGAAAAGTTTTTTTTTATTGTACGTGTACATAAAGAATAAAAAAATAAAAAACCTGGGCCCTCCTTTGTTTAAAAGACTTAGAAGTAATTACTTTTCAGTCATTTCTAGTTCTATTAGAGACTAGTTCATTGTTTTTGTGTTAAACTCTATCTAATCTGTAATAGCTCTAATAGTATATATTATGTGCGCTAAGAATTTTCCACACTACAACTACAGATAACGGAAAATTTCTAACTAGACTTTTTCATGTGAAAAATTACAAATTCTTGGCTTATATTCTGAATATGACACAGGCGCAGAAGATGTCGTGTTTCCGTTGGTATGTTATTAGCGTGAAATAGATACTTTCGTAATTTACCCATTAGCTCTGTGAAACGGAAGCTAATTTGTAATCTAGTCGTTAAAAATTAAAAAAAGTTTTAAACTTAGACTTGTTTAGAACCTGAATTACCAAAAGATATAGAAAGTAATGAAAAGGCGAAGATAACTTTTGCACAACATATTCCTCTTCACCAGTGCACCAGAATCTTCCCTATTATCATGTAAAACGCATGTGAAGCCTCATGTGTTACACTATTAAATTAAACAACCTAAGTGTGAAGTGAATGTCTGAAGATTTACTTAACACAATGGACGAAACAAGTGACTTTTTAAAAGGATTACATAGAAGCCTTAACCGTGCGTTCGTGGCCCCTCCGCTCGATGTCGATAAGGTAACTTCACTTAATTTAATAATATACCTTGTAGTAAAAGTAATCTTTTACCAAGGGCGAATTATGCCAGTCTTCGGTATTGGAACGGTGAGTTACGTTCGAGCGTCCCACAGTGCAGTGTTGATATGAGTGATGTGGAAGATTGCAATGGTGTGGATACAGAGTCCAATGAGGACCCGAGTGAGAAAGGGTACATACTGATTTGATATTGTGTATCTGTATTTAAGCTAGGATTCATGTTTTCTATAAATATAGAATGAAAAATACACCGATACGGGCAACAATTTGAACCCGCAACCTCTGGAAAACACTTCCGTCGCTCTAATAATTGAGCTACCGTATCGCTGCTCCTCTCGGTGAATTAAACATTCTATATATTATCGTCTTTATAGGATTAATGTATTGTGAAAATAAAGATATATGGAACGGGATAAAAAAGTAGCAATGAGTAGCATATAAGTACTAAAACTATTTGTCTTTTAGATTGCAAGGGTATTGTTTACTTAAGCTAGATACGATGATAAAGGTAGTTGAGTGGTTGTTACACCATTTTATCATCTAACTAGTGATAATCATCATTTTGTATTTCATACCATATTTAATTTAATATTGTAACGCTGATCAATATGAATCTTGGAATATCGCGTTTTAAATTGAGATCATAAATTTAAATTGGATGTTTTCTATTTGTAGATTGGCCATTGACCCAAAACTGGGATGCCGGGTACATTTTCCTAGTGACGTCATACGAGAAACGTGAGTTACGCACCGGTCTCGTCCTCCGGCGTCATAGAGCCCGTGACGTCACCGTTGCTTTCCTTAAGGCAAATTGGCACGTTAAAAATCACGGTCAATTCAGTCACAGCTTTTTCTGTTTCGCTTGTGATTTGTTTGATTATAAATTATTTATCTTTTTTCTAATAATTAGCGCCGATTTCACTTATTTCTGTTTTAGTCTAAATTTTTGCTTTTTCTTCAAGTTTTCAAGATGCTTCACAGTATTAATACATTAGATATTTCAGTAGATATATTGTTTACATTAGAAACTATTAAGTAGCATGTAGCTTGGTATTTATGTACATTATTACACTGTCTGTATATACATATAAATGTACACGTGCACAAACATACATATAATATTTATAATTATAAATTATTATTACATAATATACTATTTAAACAATGTCGTCTATACCAACTAGCGGGGTTAGTCCAACTCTATGTTCATTTAACATTATATTGTGTTGATGTGGGCGGTTAATAAACAGACATATGTTGTACATAACAAATATATATATATATATATATATATATATATATATATATATATATATATATATATATATATATATATATAACTAATCCTATAGGGTAAAGGTACAACAAAAATGTTGAGATGAAGATATGTAGCGACTTCCAGAGTTTTCAATAATTCTTGCCGAAGTTCAACTGCCGTGGTCGAAATGTAAAGACAACTTCGAGATTATTCAGTTCAGTTTCAGTTATTCTTCCCGATAAAGATGACCATGTACAGAATGCTTAATTCACCGATGCGGGTAGCGACACGGTGACTCAATTGGAAGAGCGACTGTACGGTTACCTAGAAGGCGCGGGTACGAACCCGTTCCCATATCGGTTAATTTTTCATTCTATATTTATTTCACTTTAAATAATAAGGAATATCTTAAAACATGGAAAATTCAATGCAAAAATAATTTTTAAATTAAATTTGAAAATAGAAATGATCACTTATCACTCCATTATCGGTTTCTGATATATTATATTTTTTTAGAAGCCGCTTTTCTATAGATTAGTTCATTATCAGTATTCAAAGAAAACCAATATTACGCCCAACTATAATTAACTATAAACTGATAACTTTGGTTAAACCTACCATAAAAAATTTAATATTCTTTGCTATTTGGCCTTGTTTTTATTGCGCAAGCGCATCTCTTAGATCTTATCTCTAAATTACATTGAAAACCCATTTGATATATACCTATTACATTCTATATTAATATATATATATAATTCTGGGGTTATTATGTTATTTAATTATACGTTTTCATAATTACCTTGGCTCTAAGGCTTAGAGGGTCTGTATTAAGATTATTATTCACCGACTCTCATTAATTATAGCTTTTAGATTAGTACATAGCATAGTATATATATATATATATATATATATATATATATATATATATATATATATATATATATATTAATATATAGATAATGACATTTATTTACGGACTAGCTTTTTAACTTCGTCTGTTTGTTTTTCTATTTCATTCAAATTATATATCTATTTATCTATGTATATGTTAATGTTGTAGAAAACTAAATATTTCTTTAGTTGAACTAAAATAGTGTCCAAAATAGTTTCGTATTTTTTCATGAAAATTTTAGAATTTTCCGGAATGAAGACTAATTTAAATGTTGAACAGGTCAATACTAATGCCAAATTTTATCAAACATTGTTGAGTAGTTTTTGTTTGATGCATGCACACACAGACAAATAGGCGAAAATTAAAAATTCCTTGTGTTTTAGCTACATAATTATTATAAAAACAACAAATCAAACGTTGACTTAATTATAGTAATAAATTAATTTACAATAGCCATTAATTATTTCCTATCACTTCAATAATTTATTGCTGTCAATAATAATATAAAAAAAAAACGAAGCATAATAAATAAGAACCAAGTGAAAAAAATGCCACAGTGATAGTGTATATCCGTAAACCTTTTAAAACTTCACCAGGATCAATATAATGTAATAATAATATCACTGGATATATTATACAAATTGATTTAACCCCTAAGTATTATTTGCTTGTGTTAAGGGTTTTAGACAATGATACATACACATTATAAATGCTGAGAATATATTTAATAAACGACCAAAGCAAGAAATACAGACATCTATGCTCATTACATCCACGCCTGTCCCTGTCGGGAATCGAACCTGAACTGTTGTGTTCAGAAGGTAAAGGAATGCCAAACGGATTTGAGAATAATTAATGAGTTTCTGATAGAAGCAAGTTTCGGAGATTGGTTACTCGTATCAAATAGAAATTAACATTCAAATTATAATTATAATAATGAGATCAAAGTTCGTAATTATCTTGTCTTGTAATTTCAATAATATATTAAAATATACTTATATATATTTCGATGTTAGACGGAAATTGCTGTAATTCTATTAAATAAGGTAGACTGAATGGCTTTCGTCTCCAAAATACGTCTTTAATTTATTTATTTATCTTATAATTTACTTTAAATTACGTGATAAAATGCTTGTTAAACCGGCTTGACATTTTCTTTTTAAAGCCACAAATAATCATAAAATATATATATCTATATATATATATATATATATATATGTAGATATTTTGCTTGATTTTCGTCACCGCTAGATAACAATGTACCTAATATTACGTATGAATATATTTTATTTTTATTAGTTTTATAAATAAAGGTAAGTTATTAAATTTAAACATTAAATTTAATTTTATAATAAAATGTATTCAGTTCTGTTTTACATAATATCTAAGATCAAGATCAAGATTAAAATTATTTTATCATAAATACTTATACCAAAAACTATAAATAAAAAATAATTTCTTTCTTTTCAGGTAAGTTAAACTAAATATTTTCTACTTGATGGTACCTGAAAAATGTTTTAAGTTCCTTATCAAATCAGTAAACTGCAATACTCATAATATCTAATGCTCCAGGTAAGTACGAATTCGGTGCGGAAACGTTATCATTTCTTAGAACAGATAACACGAATAATAATATATATTACAAGAGTTTCAGAACGTGATCCGACTGGCTAATATACTGATATCCTATCTATATATCTTTTACATGGAATTAATAATAGTAAAAAAAGAAAATCAATTTGTGCAAATCCTACAATTGTTCCATATTCTGTTCAATTTGAGAGGGATTTCTATTGTCAGTTTACTGTTAAACCTTGATTGGAAAAACGTAACTAAAAACGATGGTATATTGTGCGTAAGGGTATAGTAGTTGAAAATATTCAAATGTAAAATAAATATAAAATGATAAATAAACCGATACGGTCATGAATTCGACCCCGGTTACCCGGGTTGGAAACCGGTCCAATGCTCTACCAATTGACCTACCATATTCCATTTTGATAAAGCGATGGGTCGGTTTCCTAGAGATTGCGGGTTCGAATCCCTGTCCTTATCGGTTTATTTTTCATTCAAAAGTTGAATAATCATAGCATGGATATAAATGCTTAAGATACTTTCAAATATTGAAAATATTTGTGATATACAAAATTGAATAATTTGAATATAATTAAATCATAATTTATATAAATAGATTGTCTGCGCAAGTCTTGAACAATGCCAGGCCACGCACGTAATCAAAGAACTTCAAGTAAACAATAATTTCCTTGGAGTTCGTATGAGATATAACATTAAATAATGATGTCAAGAAATAGTACGTGGATAGTGTACGTTTTAAAACAGTATTCTACAACTAGTGCCATACAATAACTGTTTTTATTATGATGATAAGAAATGATGACTTGTAATGATAACATTGTTTGTATTTATTTTACAGCATTTAAACTGCGGTATATAAAGAGATGATCAGACGTTTATACTTTTTTACGTAGTTTAAACACGTTATAAAATTCTTGGTGTAAAATATAACACCTTCTTTGTAAAAATCATATTATTTTCAAACAAATTAAACCTACTTGCTTAACTTTATACTGTTCTTGAATCGATAATGATAAAAACTGTGTTTTCGTTTACTATGTCAAGTTTATTAATTCTCATTCTCTTTATTTTACTTTACTATAAAAGTTCAGTTAAATATACTAGATTGTATTTCGTGAAAACTTAAAAAGAATAGTCTTTGTAATATGTATATTATTTATTTACATTAATATATGTCTATTGTTACAAATAATTAGAGAAGTAACCTCTATTAAAATTCTTATTTTTATGTTAACAAAGCTTCACTCTGATGTTTGTAATTCTGCACTCTTTGTCTTGGTCTTTGTTAAGTGGTTTGACATAATCTATATTAAAAAATGTCTATTTAAATAAATTATTTATTCTAATATTAATTAAGCATCAGAGAACCAGCTTCCATTATCATAACAATGCGAATTTATTTTCAACTTATCTTAATTTGTAATGAGGGGTTATTTATGCGAAAAAAAAATTGCGAGTCGGAAACACCCCCGGGATTCTGTTTGTTTTCAGAATTATTTACGAAAATAAAGCTTCCTCGAATATCACTTTGATAACTCATCAAGTAGATTTTAATAATCATAATTAATATAATTATAACCGTATTATTAAATTATTTATATTATACAACTCCTATAACAATTAACATATATTTGTAACAAAAAGTTTTTATTAAAGCTTTATCAACTGTAGTCAAGCTTGATAAGTGAAGCTTTTAAGTATTGAAAACAAATTCAAAGTGTGAGTATTCAAAGAATTTTTAAGGTATTGGGTGAGGGGCGAAACGAAGGGGCGCGGCCGCCCGCCTAAAGCTCCCGCCAGTCGGCTTCTGCCTTGTGGGCGCTCTACCCGACTTTGGGCGCACGTTTTTGTTCCGCAAACATCGAAACACGCGAACCGCTTTATCTTTTATGACTTTTCAAATTGTTGCCGCTTGAATTGTTTTTCTCTGACAGATCTATTTGGTGGTTTTGATTATCATAAAAACTTTTAACACAATGTGCGGCGGTGACCATGCGTCTGCCGCCGGTGGGTGAGTGACTGTACCATCATCTCTTGCAGTGGTAAGTAGTTTTATATTATAAGCTATATAATACATCACTGCCACTATTTTACAAAGTAGATATAAAGGTTTACAACATTCTAAGTGTACGACTTTGATCAATATATTTTAATAATTTATTAAGTTCAAAAAGTTTTGGAGTTCTCACCAGACATGAAGGGTAAACGTTTCATTGGGAAAAGTTTTCCGAACTTCCTTTAAAATAATCAAGCACGAACAAATTCAATTAATATTATAAAGTTCATGTATATTAGATGAATTCTAATAGGTTTCTGCTATTGGTTGTATAGTTTTGTGATGAAAACTTATGATATGTATCATAGTTTAGGACAACTCTTTACTTATTTTATCTTAAATTTACATTTAATAATGTTTAATCTTATGGTAGTAATTTCAGAACTCAATAATCTGAATTAAAATGTTGAAAGCATATTAAATGTAATGAAAGAAATGTAAAATGTTTTAGCTGATAACATCAAAGAATATTAGTGAAAGAAAAGTTTTTTATTTTGATTGATAACTTTATATTACTTATCGATTATACATTAAGTTACAATTTTGGGTATTTAAAGTTATAACACATGTACGTATAATAAGTTATTTGTTGGAATGTCACTGAATATTTTAACAAATTGCCGCAGGATAAGACGCCAGAATAACAATTATCTTTGCACAAGTTAGTAGTCAATTTACTTATTATTAAACAATAAGAAAAGTTTTAATTAAATACAATAAAATATGGAACAAATAATTTATATTCTAAAGAGTAAACAGAGACAACATAATCTTGGATGATCATAATATGTAAGAAGGGTTGTTCTGGCAAAGGGTTCAGAGAAAGGGCTTTTAAAAATCCTAACATTTTCCATTGAGATAGATCACGGCTTATTTCTATCGTAACATGAAGGACGTAAAGGGAATGATAAGGCATGTCACCCAGTAGAGGGTTTTATTTGTGTCACAAGAGAAATAATACTTGTTTTTATTATGTTCATGTTTATTTGTTCGACAAATGTTCATTTGTTTATTGATGAATTATTTGTTTATATTGCCATATAAACTTTTGTGAATGTAATTTTACATTAAGGCGAAGATTATCTGAATAGGAATACCATCGACATCTGAATATCAGAATATCTACAACTTAACAGGATGTAACTCATAGTTTATAATTATTTTATTTTATTAGAAGAATGTATGATAAATTTCCAATCATTGATTCATGAGCAAGGGATTCCATTCAATTCAAATTGTATGAAGATTAAGATCTACCTTTTGTTATTTCATGGATATGAACACCGAATATTGGCAAAGATCTTTGATCGAATAGTTCTCATCATATCATAGCAAATTTGTCAGGTGGGGGTGATCGAAATCCCATCTCGTTGATTGGCTCAGACCAACGTATCAAGCCTCCACGTTCTAGCAAACATTCAGTTTGTTTTCCGATAACTAGTTTAGATTGATTACCTGGATCTAATTTTTTTCCCTCGTCTTCAATGACTTTTTGATAAAATTAATTTCTTTTAGAAATAAAAAAACTTGAATACTTGAATATTGACAGTCGGAATTTTGAAACGTTCTGAATAAAATTATTTTGTTTTTATTATGTCTCACTAAATCCAAAATTGGTTTTTAATACAGTAAGTAAAACTTTCTTAGTGTTATTTTTTGTTTTAACGCTTTGCTTACAAAGACTGATATGACGTTTTTTTACAGTTTTTAACATGGCTTTTTAACATTTTTATAGATATCTTGGAAGTATTTTACTAAATATTAGAATACTAAAATAGGGAAATTCAGTCTAGTCACCTATTTCTATTATATGATGCAATTACATTTTAAATATGATTAGTGGGTAGGTAGACTCTAATTTTTTAAGGAACTTGGAGTTGTACCGAAAGTTTTTCTAAAATAAAAGCTACCTAAGTTAATCCTCATAACATCAGATATCTGCTAGTGAAAGTCCTGTTAAAATTAGTTCAGGCGGTTCTGAGACTAGCCGGAATAAACAAACAGACAAATATTTAAAATATTTTTTTTTTGTTAAGTTTCGTACATACTTTCTATTTTCATTTTGTAAAAGCAGATAATTTCGAATTACAAACAGTTCCAATCCTAGAGGAATAGGGATGGAGAAAACTAGGACAAGTGAACAGAAAGTGGGTTTGTACAATTCACCATATGTAACGTATCTTCGGTAGCTACTTCACACCGATGTTCAGTCAAGGGGTGGTACTACACCAGTCAAGTCTGACCCTACATTATACCTTCAACGAAAAAAATATTTTCTGAAAGAATAATACATGACAGACCGATGGTCTAGTGGTTAGTAGTCTTGATCACTGAAACAAAGATCATGAGTTCGATTCCCATTTCGTCTAGGGGTTCTTTATGTCCTTTATTTAATGTTTGTAAAACCCTCACAACAAGGACATTATTTCGTTGACGCGATTCTCTAGTTTAATTTAAAATATTTATTTCTTGATTTTATTATTTAATTGCTTCCAAATCTGATATAATTCATGAACCATTGAACATCAATATGAAAGGATTTTGTTTCATTCGCGCTCGTTACGTAAAATAATCTATTAGAAGCCGGCAAATCTAACAGTGAGGAATAGCAACGTTATTTTGAGTTCAGCATCACAGAGTAAAGATATATTTTACGATTATAACCTGAGCATAACTTGAAATTTTACCGGAAAGAATACGAACAATGTTCCACCAAATATTTACATTACGTCAAACTCGTTAATTTTTATTCACGTTTTTATTTTCATGGACTATTAATGTAAGTAATAAAAATAGAATGGATTTTGAGATACTATTTACTTTATATGAGCATATAAAAACATCGGATTAGTTTTAAGTTCTTGTAATAGTAAATGTCCTTGTTATTGACCACAGCAAGCGAATCTCATGTCTTCAATGCGATCTCCCTTATGCTTTTTCTTCTGAACTACTGAACCGATTGTCATCTGGTTTTTTTATTTGATAGCAGCATTATCATTGATGGTTTGACAGCAAAAAATCGGTGATCGGTCATATACTTAAAGAATAATCACCGAAAAACAAAATTTCGCAAAATGTATGATTAAAATGATAGAATCTGCGCTCAACTAACAGTCGGACTGTTAACCTAGAGTTTATTTACTTAACAGAGACTTTACAAGAATTAAAAACAATAATAGGTTTTTTAACATGATGAAAAATATTATATTAGATATTTAATAAGTAATAGACTACGGTTTTGATTTGATTATAAAGGGTCGTTCCCACTGTATTTTAATCTACATCCAATATAATTTTATTTGCGTTGATGTGGAATAAGTTTATAATACTAAGCCAGTGACGTATTGTAAGAACAATATGGTAATTTAATATTACAATATATACTGATATGTATAGTATAAAATTACCATTTACAGTTCTGACAGATACAATATCCATACATTTCAATCACGAGTGTGGAAACTCGTGAATGTCTTAAAGCTAGTATACGTTTGCTAAAGCAATTATTACTTAATTCCTAATAAATCCTAATAAATTAAATTGCTGTCATATAGCTTAGGTACGTTAAGTTTTATTACTTTTTCAGTCTCGTCTTTTTTTAGTCTATTAACATTTTACGAGGTTCAGAAATACTTTTTTTTATCGCAAAATACTTTCTTATCTGCAAATGTGTCGTTATTTATGACAAAATAAAAAATATATATAAAATATATATTTTATTTATTTATTAATTAATGAACCATAAAATACAAAAACAATAAAAGTATACAAAGAAAATATAAAATAATGACTAGTAAACCAACATATTGCAAATTGCATAACTAGGTTTGGTTTCAATGTAATTAAATGTATAAAGAACACGTTTTTGTATCTGCTACAATATTTATAAAACAGTGGAAAGCTATTTTACAATCATTCGTTTGGAAACTTGTAATTAAACATGTATTTTAATACAATTTATTTATGAATCTGCGAACGGTATTCAGAATGGATAGTACAATCTGGCTCGATTCCCGACAGAGACAGGCATGTATGTGATGATCATAGATGTCTGTGTTTCTAGGTTCGGTCGTTTATTAAATATAATTATCCTTAATTGTATTAAGGTAGATATTTATGTAAAATCCACTTTACTTTGATAAATAGCTTAAAACCATTCTCTATTAAGTAAGAGTCTTGTCATAGTATAATTTTCTTAATGGTGTATCAAATACAATAAAAGTTCTAGAAGTTAATAGAAACAAAATAACAAACATTCGAGGTTTATTACATTACGTTTATTTAACAGTAACATAAATTATTCTTTGATATGGCAATTACTAATATTTATGTGGTTATTTTTATTGATTTATTAAGTTACCACCTCGTATAAGTATTCTACACCTACATATAAATACATTTGAAGTGTTTCTTTGTTTTTCGAAATTGTCAGCTATTACTAAATACATATGAAAGTATAAACGATACTTACTAAATTTTTTTTTATAACTTTTGTCTATCTGTTTGTTTGTTTCGGCTCATTTCTAAAACCTGGACTGATTTTATAGGATTTTCACTAGCGAATAGCTAATATTATAAGGAGTACTTAGTAGACTTATAGCTTAGAAAAAAAATGCTTTCCGCACAAAATAAATGGGTTTAATAAAATAGGGGACAATATCTGATTCAAATAGGAGAAGTATTTATAAAAATCCACGCAGACGAAGTCACGGGTACAACCAGAATAGCCAGGAAGTAAACAAAATTGTGTGGTAACTAGGGTTGCCAACTTTTTTTGACGAAAATAAAGTATAAGGTGGTTTGAATAGGAAAAAATAAAGTATTTGAATGAAAAAAAAAGTATTTTTAAAATTTTATTCTTTTATTGCCTTAAAAACGTATTTTTATGTGGTTTTACCACAAGCTCAAATTTATTACTATTTTTCAAAGTTTGTTTGACAATCAACATTGAAATTTAAATAAATAAACAATTCGTTTCTAATTAAATTTATTACCATTTCAAAATGTTCAAATTCAATTTCATTTTTCAAAGACATGCAAGGAAGTATGGAAAGCCAGTTATGTTCGCTAAAACCAAACCATTTTTAACTCCCGACTCAAAAAAAGGTGTGTTATAAGTTTGACCTGTCGATCTGTGTATCAGTGTGTCCGTCTGTGGCATTCAAGCAGCCAAACGCGTGGTCAGATTTAATTGCGGTTTTTTTAATCGAAAGCCTGGTTCGTTGAGATGGTTCTTGGTTTGGTCGAGATAGAAACAGTCGTCTCCAAGATATTAAGGCTTTATTGGTGCGGGCTCTTACGCAATATTGATAGAAATACTTAAACAAGTGAAAATGTGTGTGTGTTAGTTATCACTTCACATCCTGGTATATTTTTTAAAATATTTTCAATGTACAAAGACTACCTTTCTACAGATTTATTACATGTATAGAATAAGATTTTAATGGTACTTATTACGTGATTGCCATAAATTGACATAACTTTTTATTTCTTAACCGATTTAGATGAAACAAACACTAAATGTTAAATGAAGACTGTGATAATATATTTCTGAAAACAGCAATCAAATTGGTTAAGCCGTTTCTGAGATTAGCATGCACATACATACAGACATACACAAACTGAAAAACCATTGTTTTGGGTCATCTCTTGCTCTTATAAAGATCCCCTATAATGTTTTTTTTTAAATTTTATACAGAAATGGAAATTCTATACATGTAATAAATCTGTAAGACTTTGTACATTGAAAATAACAGAATTCATTTTCAGCATTTTTAAAATATTTGTCTGTTTGTCTTTTAGTTGTGCACATAACACCAAAAAAAAAATTTTCTAAAATTCATATAGGGGGACATTTACCTTTTTTTTTTTTTTTATCGTTGGAAAAATGCGTTTTCGCATCTTCACCCAGGCCAGGAAGGCGATGGCGGGGCGGTATGTGCGGCACCCGGCGGCATGGAAACGCTGCCATTTTTAAGGCACCCCACTAAAAAGCCAACGGCTGCCCACGACGCTACAATGGGACGCCACGGGATCGCTTTCGCACTCACCGTGGTGCCCCGGCGGAACTCCTCCATATAGGGGTACCCCGGGCAACCAGTGTACCCCTACCTCATAGACCTAGTGCAATGGCGAGAGGGGTCGCCCCCCCCTCTCACCTAGGCCTACGGCTGGGAAGGAACGGGCTGAACCCTTCTCCTTCGCAGCCTCTCCCGCTGAAGCTCGATGTGACTATGTTGCCATAGCCACAGCCGGCTCCGTGCTGGCCTCCGCGCTCGAGGGTTTCGCACCAGGTGCTAATCCTCGAACTCGCGGAGCCTTGCACACTCGGCTCCCCAATAGGTGGGTCGCTGCAAGGCCTCGGTCCGCACAGACCACGCACCGCAACATTCCGGTGCAAGTGGCTCGGGTATGCCCCTCACCACCGCAACGGAAACAGGCGGCGCTACGGTCGACCGCGGACGGGCAAGCCGCACGCACATGCCCAGGTGCCAGGCAACTGAAG
Organism: Napeogenes sylphis; assembly: GCA_959347405.1. Lineage (NCBI taxonomy): Eukaryota > Metazoa > Arthropoda > Insecta > Lepidoptera > Nymphalidae > Napeogenes > Napeogenes sylphis. Next base: position 33,781,600 of record OY365779.1, on the reverse strand, counting down.
CAGCGCAGCGGCTGCGCCTCCAGCAACTCCACCCTGGCTGAGCTCCAGCCCACCAAGACTCTCCCGGCGTCGACCAACGATCTTGCCGCATCGATGGGGAGACGGGCAAAGGTAACGCCCTGGTCCCCATAGCTACCCCGACGGATCTCCCCCACGTGGAGGGCCTCGCCAGGGCAGTCAGTCATGCGACTAATCGCGTCGACCACATCGTCGCGCGTGACGGTATCGTCCAGGCCTTTAAGCCTTACGGCCACCCGCCGAACAGGCCGGACGACTTCTGCCACACCGTCTAAAACTGGGCGAATCTTCGCCGCCAGTTTTTCAGCCTGCTCTGGAGTACCCTTGGGCAACTCCAGAAGCCTGGCACCCGCCGCTGAACGGCGAATCGTAAGCCCGTCCTTGAGGCCGATGTCAACGAGATTGACCATCTCGGCGGCACGCCTTAGGACATGGGCGTACGTCACACCCGCCGCTGCCGCATGGTCCTGCAGTTTGATCATAACTGCAGGAGACCGTGCAGACGGCAGCTTCCGGCAACCCACGCAAGGTGCTTTCGGCTTCTTCTTGGAAGACGCCTTAACACCACTGGCCTTACTGTTTGAAGCCGGCTTCTGGGGAAGGCCCTTCTTTCTCCCCGAGCCTTCCTTCCTCCTCGTGACCGTCGACCACGCCTCCTCTTGAATCAGAGGAGCCGTCGGCGGCCCCGACTCCGAGACAGTCGCCGCGACTGCGGCCGACTGCCTCCGCTCCGCCGCGAGTGGCGGCCGCTGGATCCGCGCCTGGAGGAGACGCTCTTCGAGTCCTTCAAAGCGGGAGTTAATTAAAACTCCCACCGAGGACAGTACGGAGCGTCTCAACTCCTCAACCGCGTCTGGACCCCCCGACGAGATCGGAGGCTGACCGACAGAGGACTTAAGATCGTCAAAGTCCTTGCGAACCTTGACGATCTCCTCCCTGAGGAAGGACACCTCGCGACAAAGACGGGCGTTATCCGCCCGCAATTGCCGCGATTCCTCAGGTTCCCCCCTGCAGGCCAGAACCTCGGCGACCTCTAGAAGGCTGCTTGCAGCCCCCTTCAGAGCCTTAACCATAGTGCCCTTCAAATTAGTGCTCTTTTTGCACACCTCTTGGATAGAGGCAGCATGCTTCCGCGCAACTGCATGCAGCTGCAGCGCATCCAAAGAAGTCGGCTCAATGGTGGGAAGCGCCTCCGAAGACAGATCGTCCTCGGAAACCGGCGCACTCACCACCAGATCCTTCTTCTTCTTCCAGCGGAGGGCCCGAGCGCTCAGTGCGCGCTCGAACTCGGCCTCCTCCGCCTCCTCCTCCATGGCTCGCAACACGGCTTTCGCCTGGGCGAGCCCACTCCCGCGTCCTTTTGGCGCACCTCGTCCACGCCTCACACGCAGTTTAGTTGGACAGGTCGGTGTGGTGTCGACCTGTGCAGGGACTCCTGCACTCGAACGGTTCTTGCCCCCCCCCAGAATACGAGGGGCAGACGGCAACAGCGGCCGTGCGGGATTGAACACCCGCCTGGGGACGTTTTTGGGAATCGTTCATTTCATCTTGTTTTCGGCGCCCTCATCCTTACCCGGCCCTTTGGCAGACGCCGCACCTCCGGACCGACACAAAACAAAGAAAAGAAAAGACGCAGAAACACGAAGAAGAAAACACAACACGACGACGACACAACGAAAAAAGGGTGATTTTTTATAGAGGTTGTCTTCCTCGCAGCCAGACGATCAGAGCAAGCTCCGTCAATCCAGCCCTCGTTCCCGCTCAGTGCGGGCTTCCGAGATCTTGTGGCCGTGCAATGCTCGCTCCGAAAAGCAAGCAGCCACATTTGCTAGTAGCTGTCCGCGCCGGCCGAAGCCGGTGAAGAACCCCTATCCGCAACCCGGGGGACGCGCCAGATGGCGGCACTAGCGACCGCGCACTGGAGGGGGACCTTTACCTAAGCAAGAGAACCCAAAACAATGTTTTTCATATTGTCTGTTCTTCTGTATGTCTGTATGTTTGTTCACGCTATTAGATTTGGATGCAGTTTTCGGGAATATATTGTCATGGGATTCACTTTATATTTTGTTTTTTTTTAACAATCAGTTAACAAATAAAAAAGTACGTTTTATCAAAATCTACTTTAGTTAATTTAAAATTAGTTAATTATAAATCGTTTTGTTCATCTTTTCTAATTCATATGGTAAATAGTTAAGTACATACCTATAAAACCCATAATGAGTATTTTGTTCTATGTATCGCAGTAAAGCCTGGAAATAAAGTATTTTCACATACTTTATTTGCATGCAAAAGTATAAAGTATAATTACCAAAAATAAAGTATAATACTTTATTATAAAGTATGGTTGGCAACCCTAGTGGTAACGGTACATAAAGTTTTTCAGATCGTAAATCCCAATTACTTAGATATAATATACTTTATTAAAACTTGAAAGTTACATTTTTACCGTTCTTTTATACTGTTGAGTGATTTTTTCTTAATTTTCTTTTTAATATTTATTTCACAGGAAGAATATTGTCTCATATTTTTAAAATTCTCTTATATTTTTCTAAGTTCACTGATTTTGTAAGTAAATATCTTGTTCAACAGGATTTTACATTATCAAAATTACAACATTCAAATAATATTTAATGCAAAATGCGACCTCTTAAGGGATTGAATTTCAGACAAATCCTTGGGGCTTCTCAAATCTCAATACTCAAAACTACTGACGGCCAAATACCTCCAAACTTCAAATCTCTATATCTAGTAGTTAAGGGTATACCTTGATGGTTAGCGAGTATTAGATTTATATTAAATTTGTATAATTTTTTGTTTGTATTATTGATTGAAAATTTGATGAACTCATAAATAACTCTTATAAATAATTTGAGGTTTGGTTTCGTGCGTACTTTGTGAGTTTTAATTCTCTTTGATGCTGACATTTTGTAACTATGTTTTAAATTTAAGCTTTTATAATCTGTATCAACCTTTACTTGAATTTCATAGGTTAATCCTAAACAATCTGATGTGAGATGAAAAGGGGTGTAAAGAAAGGTGACGTTAGGAAAATGTAAAGAAAACTCTTTTCTAAATATTGAGTAAATATTTTTTAGAGACTGGAAATGTATTTATAATATTAATTTAACAATAACTTTTTTTATGTTATCTGTTCCCTGTCACATAAATTTTCTAAATAGACATATTTGAATGTACAGATATAAATCTATAGATATTGTCGGTTGCTTTTAAACTATACTTTTTATAGATATAATGGTCAGTTTTAGTCACTTGACAAGGACATGGGAACGCTTTCGGATTCCTTTTAACGAGTCTCGGGTCAGGTTACATTGATTTGTTTGCCTCAAAGTAGAGTCTTTATATTTATTAGTTACGAATTTAGTCATTTATATAAAGATTGTACGGTAAAAGCAATATAATGTACACGTATTATAATGAATAAGCTATTAGTCTATGTTGAACATATATAACATTTATTCGAACGTATGTGTGTATGTTTGCTCTGACCGTATCATGCGAAATGTACTGGACGTATTTAAATGACATTTAGTTTGGATCCATCGTAGCAGTTAATAGGATGTTCCAGAATGTTTCTATAATTCTCACGGAAAAACACAAAACGGATATGGATCTAATTACAATAACCACTCTTGACAAAGTTTGGCTGCAGTATTCTGAAAAAAAAATCTTTAGATATATTTTTTTTTAAATCTCCGTATTATGGTCGTGTATTTCAAATATTACATGCTTTTATTTAATAACATTTTTTTAGGTCAATTAAAATTGTAAAAAAATTGTAGTTCAATCCAGATTTATAAAATAATTTCTTTTGAAAAGTCTATAAAAAACAAGTTAATTATTTTGCAAAATGATAATAATAATTATTTTGCTTTATAAGTTTTGATATGTGTGCTAAATAATAAAATGTTAAAATTTCATTAACAGTTTAAAAATATTTTCTTATCATCTGCAAATATGTGAGTTATGTTTATGTATATGTTATTCTTAACAAATATTATACATACATGACATTCATTCGGCCAGTAATAACGAGTGATAGAACGTAATCTAGAAGTCGAGTATCCAAGAGTAGCCGGTTCGAATCTTGAGATAATAATATTTTTTAATATACTCCCATTATTAGATTTACTTCCATTTCAAATCTTTCCACTCTCGAATAGAGAGACAGTTAATTCTAAATACTGCTTAGACTTTTTATATATATTTTTGTACACTAATATTATAGTATTATATATAACACCATCTCTTAGCAACGGAAGAATTTACCTTCATAATAATAAACACATAATACATAGTTATCGTGGGTGTTCCGAGCGTTCCTTGTTTATTCAGTACAGCTACAAACTAAAGAGCTGGGGTTAGCTATTTGAGACGGAGAATGCAGTTTAACATTAATATGAGTAAACCAAAACAATTTTAAGATAATAGTTAAATATGGAGTAATATTTTTTATTGACAAATGTATAACAATATATTTGAAAGAAGCCTCATAGATGTAATCATTGTAGATAAAGATCATATATAGAATTATTCATTCATCGAGACGGGTAGAGTTACAATAGCTGATTATGTAGAGTGACGGGATAGTCTCCCACATGTAGGGGTTTATCGGTTTATTTCTCGTTAAATACGTATTTAAAATTTAAATAAACTTAACACATGAACACTACTTTATTATTATTTCAATACAACAATTAAAGATATTATTAATGAATTCAGATTGTCTTTTGAGTGAGAGTTACTCCAAACAGCTCTTTCATATCTAATTCAACCTTCGATGTGACGCTATGTTAGCGTATCCAGATGAAAGTATATGTAGGTAAGAGGCACAGCAATGACGTCAATGTTGCTTTATGATTCAATCCGACATTAAACTGAGTTCGCCCAGCTGAGTGCAGCCCGCTCTAAAAATATCTTAACAATTTCACATACGTCTTAACAGGGCGCCATCGCTATGAAAACATGCCACGAAAATGGCTTATTGTAATCTTCCTGAAAAAATTGGGCCGATCTCTACTAACATTGAAGCTGAGTTAGTTTGTTACTTGAATAAACTAATCTCTGGAATTTCGATTTGAAATATTTTAGTATTTGATAGTTTTATTCGCGAGGATAATCCACATGTGTTAGATGCTTTTTGAATGGATATGTATATATATATATATATATATATATATATATATATATATATATATATATATATATATATATATACAATTAATTGTACAAAAATATTGCAAACTCGAATTATACGGATTCTTTTCCGGATTCGGTTTATACAATCAATTCTGAACTAATGTTCCGTATGTGTGTGAAGTCGGGGCCTATAATAGTATCCGGATAATCCAATGGGTTCTATTAGTAGGGGCAATTTAAAAATTCATAATTCAGACTCTACTAATCTTACTTATTATGTTAGTATATGCTTTGAGCTAATAAGTGCTAGAATTTATTATTGTTTACCAGACAACAAGGTACTTTAAAATTGTATATCGGGATATATTCTAGCATTACAATGTTCATTATTTTAATTTTACATCGTTTTTAAAAATATATGTTAAAATTTACGTTCCGTTTAATTACATTTTCGTAAAATTTTAATTTAAAAACTTTTGTAAAACTTTAACAAAAACTAAGTATATACGGAATTCCAATTATATTCCAACGAAACCTTCACTGAAAGAAGCCCTGACACCATTACTAGCAGCTATTGTTGAGTTTTATTTCCACGGTCTGCTTGAAATAACAGGTAATTATTTCTCATTAACCTGCTACACCAAAACCGCTTTATAATTTATATTTTAATTAATAGAACACAAAGGATATTTCACTGTGTTAATTATAGTGAACTAGCAAAAAATATATAAAAGCCTTACCTGACGCATAACAATAGCGTTTCAAGGAGGTTTTCCACAAGTAGAGCACCCTTAACACAATAATTTGATGACAGTTGTCATTTTCAGCACCTCACCGTTATACCGGAAATCTAATACATTGCTACAATAAATCTTCATTCCATTCCTGAACGAATGACTTTAGTTTTGTTGACGGAATATATTCGTCTTTTTGTTATCAATATAGTTTTGGAGCTTGAAATTTTTCATGTTACTTAGAATTATTTTTAATATGATTTGGATTTTGTTACAATTAATGATTATTTTACTGTCCAGAAATAGATTATAAATTTAAAGTTATACTATTTAACTTTTAATTTAATTAATTTAATTTGTATTTTCCGTATGTTACTATTACTTTTATATACGAAAAATAATAAACGGGTCCTTTCTGTTATCCGGGAATTTTCTGTTATAATAACAACTTTTATCTATTTCATAAAAACGCTGTTAGTGTTCCTCGAATACCACAGACAAACGTTACATAAAAATATTACTTTAAGAACCTTTAATATCTCCTTATAGCTGGTAATAGGTTTTTACAAGAATGATTGTCACACGACTTTTACAATTAGCAATTAAATTAGAAACTAATTAGGCAAGGGAGTTAGAAAACTTGGAAGTGCCCGGTAAAAGCTTTTTATAAATTGACGCAAGCAGTTACTTAAACTTCCGTAAAGATAAAATGAACAACATTTTATCTACCTTACAAACACGAAATATATTAAATTAAAATTAAAAAATAAAGTGCGAATATAAAACTCTATTACGTCAAGAACTGTTTGATTATGGATTTAGTAATTTAGATTGCATTGAGATCTCGAATTTTGAGATAGGGTCGGTCGGACTCGGGACGTAAATCCAGGAGTAATTAAGAGATCCTTATTTGATTACACCTGACAGGTAAATAGAAATTAGGAGGATTAAGGAAGAGTAACAGTCAATTAGAGCCTTAGTCAATATGTTATAATTATTTTATTTATTCTCACTGTTTTTATTTTGTTTTTTTTTTATGCTTCTTTATGTGTTCACTGGTTCAAGTGTTTGTCTGAAGACAATGCTTGTGGCATTATGCTTGCCTCTGTTATATTTGTAAATAAATAATTTTCAGATTTATTATTATTCGATTAAATCTGGTCGTTTCGCTTTTAGGCAATATTATTAATGTTAACATTTCACTTCCTACAGATGTTACAAGGTGCGGAAAATGGCTTTGTTACATCGGAAACAGCTGTTTCTTTGGTTGGAAATATTAAAATAACGTAAATTTTTATAAAAGTGTATTTTGAAATTAAAACAACCTTCACGAATATCATACCATTATATTTGTAACCTGTATAATGTTTTCTATTTTGTGCTGAAACTAAAGTCATTTTAAATATGAAAACTTTGATGAATTCACAAAGGTTTATTTTGTAAAATAGTGAGAAAGTTTTATAAAAGTGTCAGAGCACTGCGGAATGCACAGTCAGAATATTTGATACTCATGAATAATGTAACTCTTGTCCATGTTATGTTGAATGTTGCCAATTACTTATTTATAAATAAGATAAACGTATCTTATTTTCGTACTTATTTTTCACTATTGAATATCCAATTAAATTTGAGCAATATTTCTTGATGTATTAATAATGTTATTAAGAGTTATCAAAAATGTTCCTTAAGTTAAGAATTCTAGGAATATTACAATTTGTAATAAGAACTAGATATATTTCATTATAGAACTTATTAAAATATATAAAGGTTAAAATGCGATGTTTTGAAATCCCCATTTTTTTCCATTGAATTCCGAAGAGCCTTTCCTTATCGAGCACCCACCTAATGAGTCGGCAAACACGACCGATACAAGCGAGTAAACGACTTGTTTGTCTTCCTCTACTAGCTTTCAGGATTATATGTATGTCGAGCTTATTCTAACGTTGCTAACTAACGAGCGAATTTGAATCAAAACGTGTAGATCTAATCAATTTACGGCTGGCGTCGCAAAGGGTACGGAATCAAAGCTAGCAATTTAGTATCTAATGAAATGTAATGGCGTTTACTATTTTCATTCAACTAATGGCTTAAATACATACATTATATTAATACATGTTATACATTATTAGGAAACCTTTTTAATAATTACGCTGCAATAGAGTGTTATTTCTAAGCTTAAATGTTATTTTTGAGTTGCAAATAGAGTGGGCTAGCCGGTTTGAATGAATGAATGAATGATGACATGAGAAAGAAAGGTAGAGACAGAGCTGATGGATGATAGAAGTGAATGGAAGACGGAAATATGTAGTGATGGTTCTAGCTAGAGTTGGATAAGAGCTGGTGAACAATGATAGTGACTCGCGTAGAAGTAAGGGATAGTCCGTTTGAATGAATCACTAAATGAATGATGATATGAGGAAGAACGGTAGATACAGAACTGATGGATGATAGAAGTGAATGAAAAACGGAAATATATAGTGATGGTTCTAGCTAGAGTTGGATAAGAGTTGGTGAACGATAGTAGTGACTCGCGTAGAAGTAAGGTATAGTCCATTTGAATGAATCAATGAATGGTAGAGACAAAGCTGTTAGATGATAGAAGTGAATGAAAGACGGATATGTGAAGTGACTGGTCTTAGAGTTGAGTTAGGGGCTGTGAATAATGTTGATGACTCGCTTAGTGGTAATATTGCAAGCAACTTGGAGTAGGAAAATAAAGTTACGAAAACTACAATATAAATAAATTAAATGTTATAATTCCTCAAACCTAGGAGAGGGGTGGGGTTTAACCCTTAGATGGTTACCCTTTTAGGGGGATATTTTATAATCATATTTAAATCCTTATAATATGATATTCTTATATTATATTCATTGCGACGGTAACATTTAGGAGGTAAAGGATATTGAACATCACTTAAATTTGAAACCTGATAACAATAACATCACTGATATATTAATAAGAAATTTAATACTCCCTCTAGGTTAGTAAATTGTTTGAAAATGTACTTTTGCAAGCTTAAAGATATTTTGTTGTAGTATTTATTAGAAAGATATTTAAAATATAATACATAATTTTTAATTAAAATTATTTATTAAAATCTTCGTTTTAAATTTAAAATAAAGTTCTCAATTTATATTAATTAAAAATTGCCCATCTGTCAAATTTTCGAACGCCGTCACACACTCTCTTCTGATTCTAGTAGCAGTATTGAAAAAACATGGTTACTTTTCACTCCATCTACACAGCTCTTTTCGGTTCCTTTATACAAAATAAAACTACACGAGCTTTTTGAACGTTTGAACTATTTGTATACACTAGAGTAATGCCAAAGGTACCTTTGAAGGTGTTTTATATGTAAGTAGCCAATGGGAACGTCGAGACGAAAAGGAATATCTTGTCATGTTAATAAAATGTATTGTTTCATAATGACGGGTTTTTTATAAGGTTTTGTTCCATATTTAACTATAGTAAGGGTGGAATATGCCTTAATTATTGTAATTTTTGACTTGCGTTATAATCCTACAAGTTTAAGTTTCTCACTCCAGCGACTGAGAGTTTGCGTTAGTCGTTAAAAATATATATATGTAAGTGTATGTACATATAATGTGTACTTGTATAGTATTTATTAATGTTAAAGCGTACGTTTTCCGTTTTATTTTATATTATTATTATTGTTTTTAAAAACGTCTAATACAATTCTTCACCATACACAGAGGTTAAGTGGGAGAGAATGCTATAACTCCTTTTGTAAATTAATACATTAAAGGATAAATAAGTAAATAAATAAATAAATGAATGAATTAAGGAATGAAGAAATGAAAAAATGAATGAATAAATCAATAAATTTATAAACTAATTTAAATTATTTGTATAGAGTTATAGACACTTTTAAAAGCAATTCTTTTTAGTAATTTAACTTAGTGTTTGTTATAAGGCTCGTATTTTATAAATTATTCTAAAATTATTCTAAAACTAGATAACGACAAAAAAGCTGTATATAAAGTATTTATTTATAATATTTTAAGTGTCCTTTTGAATTGCGTTTAAATATTTCAACATCATTTCATTGCGGCAAATAGCTGCAGTAAAAGCCACGGACTAATACTTTGTGGCAGAAAAATTCTAAAAGGGGAGGTCGGGGATACGTGCACTATATCGAGTTCAAGAAAATGCAAGGCTTTTGAAATCTTATTTGCATAAATATCTTACCGTTTGACTTTTTTGTGCTGCGGATATTAAATATCACTTCTATAAACAAATTCTCAGGGTGTGTTAAATTCTTTGCTTGTGTTTTTTCTTGTTATTAATATTAAATTTTAAATTATTTTTTTATTTTTGTTATGTTGTGATAATTATGATATTAAATACTTAAGAATCACTTAAATATTATATAAAAGAAAAATTTACATAAAAAGAAAACTACTTGGACAACCATGAAGTAACTTTTTAATTATAACCTAAAAGCTCGCAAAGTTCTGGAGGTGTGTGAATTGAGTAATGCTTTTTAACTTTGTCTTACAATATTTCTGGAATAAGAATTTTATATACGTTTATATCCTACTCTCATAAATCTACATTTAATATCTCATTTTGGGTTTAAATAAATATTAAACCAACCCAAATAACTTTAAAGGTTTAATGTACTTCCAGAACTCTATTTAGCGACGTAGAATAATATCATAATACTAACACATATTTAGACATAAAAAATAAAATAATAATAAATAAATAATAATTGTAAAATAAATAACCGCCTGTAGAAAGTGTATTTAAAAATATTATTCCCACATTTAACACTAACGAGAACTCAAGTTTTTCTCTATATATATTGAAAATATTTAGGATGTAACGTTTTCCCAATAGTCATTTTAATGACCACTTTCCACATAATATTTATGGATGCTATAAAGAAAAAAGATTATCAGACTCAGAAGCGTTAGGACATAATTTCGTATAACAACATTTTCAACCTTTATCGTCTCACAGGATACGAACTTTATGAATAGGTTGCAAAGTATTAAATAATAAATATTTTAGTACAACATAAAGTCTTGATGAAATTATGTATCAGGGTTTTGGATAACAAATTATTTAAAATCCTAAATATAGAGTATTAAAAAATTCGTGAATATTCTTATTTCATCGACATATTGCAGAACCTCCAATTTGTTACCATAGTTAAAAATGAATGCAGGTTTTTGTTGATAAAACTAAGGGTTCGAAAATCAATAACAGCCCGTACACACTGCATGTAGTCACGATAGAATTCCACCTGAAAATGGTTAAATGTCTCCATCCTGTAATAAAGGGTGCGTACTACGTAGGGTTGCCACTCTATATTTTTTTATGTTGTTATTATACATTTTTTTTATTTTTTTGTCTTCAAAAATACAACATTTGAATTTGTGATTGTAAAATAGTTGTGTCGCGGGTTACTGAACCCAGTTTTCGTTAGAAAACCCAGGCTCGAAACAACAGTCTAAGGATCTAAGAATTGTTCCGGAAATCGACCCAACAACCTTTGGTACAGCAGTCAGATTTTTTAACCACTACACTAAAGGGTCTTCAATATCATATAGTATCATATATTTTTGTAAATTGCGCTATATACTAAAACAACATATGATAAATACTATATGTTCATCGGTAATTGTCACTGTCACTGTTCCGCTTTTCTTTTTGCATTGACAGTGCCAGGAATGGCCCTGCAGTATAGCATATTGGAATGGAGCAACCAACCATTTAATAAAAACAAAACTTTGGTGAAAATTGCAAAAGTTTTAATAAATTCAAATTTGTATTCTTTATTTTTCAGTTTTCCTAAAAATTGTTTAATAAAAATAATACATTCCTTTTAAAAATGGTGACAGCCCTAATTCCACCTGAATTTTATATTACAATCCCACAGATATAACAATATATTGAATGTTAATATATTAAATGACTTAACTAGAACTAATTTCTTTCTAGTTACACATTAAAAGTCAAGTTAATCAATTATTTAACTTGTAAGCTTCTCTGCAAGGAGTCTAATTAAAACTAGTTCTGTTTATCCGTTTTAAGAAAGCCAGCCAATTGGTACCGGAAATGGGTTTATTTTTACCTTTTTAAGTAATTACTATTTATAAATAAGTAGTTAATTTGACCGGTTTGAAATCTATACCCAAGATCCAATATATACTCGTAACATTTTACTCTAGAAAAAAAAAACACACAGGAAAACTAAAACTAAACAAAATCTGTTTTGCTATAATATAATATAATATAAGTTTTTACATTGTCATTAGTAATTAATTTGATCTGTTATCTTTAAGTACCTATTCTGTACAAGTATGTAAATATTATGGAATAATTCCGTAAATGTCGGTAATTAATAATAAAATAAATTGTTATATAAAATATTAAAATATTATCGTTCCAATCTGTACACTATTTTTATATAATAGTTTCATTGTTCAGTGTATGACGCAGAAGTCAAAACAAAAGCTTTTTATGTGTTTCTTTGTTCGCTCGTCAGGAAAGATCAATGAATATGATTTTATTGAAATTTGATACATTTCTAAGTTACTACCTAAAATATAAAATATTTTTACTCCATAAATTATCTTACTTTACATGGGAATCCTCTAAAATAAATATTTGGGATATAATCTTAGAATCTTATTATACATAGAATACGAGAGGCATAGGTGAGACCTATGAGTGTCAGTGTCCGAAAAATATTAAAGAGGCATGATAAGAGACCGATACCTATTCTTGTCTAATCACACAAACAAGAAAGAGAGACAGATAGATATTTGCTTTTTTTTTTTTCGAAGAACACATTTTAGGCTGGTTTCCATGTATAATATGGATATAAAATTATATAAGTTTCTACGTCATAAGTAATTAATTTGATTGTTTCGTATGACATCTATAAGCATCCCTTATTTACTTAAGTATTTAAATGTTACGGATTAATCCCATTAATGTAGGAAATTAATAATTGAATTAATTTATAATACAATAAGAGGGTATGTCACGTCACACGAGTCACTTAAGCTTGTGAAGTAGTTAACAATTCTCATTCAAAATTAATTTTCGAATGAATCCTTTGTGTCTCGTGGGGGTTTGATTCCATTAGACTTAGCTTACTGCAGTCTGCTTATTATAATCAATGTTTTGTTAATATTTTTATTTACATATATGTTAGGTAAGTTTTATATTAAAACAAGTTTAAAACATGTTATAATTATTATAAATTTTGTAATGTTTTGAATTAAAAAAAAAACATATATAATGGACTTTATTTTTTATTTTATGGTTAAAAAACTTGATTTGCACGGTTAGAAAAGAAAACCGACAAGTCAAGAGAACATGTTGAAAATAATTGAATTGAGTATAGATAGGTAAATATATAATAAATTGAGTATAGATAGATAAAAATAAAAATGTTTAAATAAAACAATCTTAGATGACTGTCTTGAACGGAAAATGATATAAGCCAAAATGAAGTGACGAAATCATTTCCAGTTTTAATTAGCTTACACTGGAAAAGGTGGTTTAATAATAACGTGGTTATTACTGTAACTAAAACTAACAGTTTGTTTCGTAAATAACTCATAAACCTTGCATATGAATAATAAATTGAAACGTTCAACTTTAAGGCTCTATGTTGAAGCATGCCGTGTAGAAAATAGGTATTTTGCAGGAATCACTTTTCTTGTGGGTTCTATTTCATGGAATTAGGACTTTGAATGTTCAAAGTCTGGATAATGTTATCACAATGTAATGTATGCCTATTTTAATTAAAGATCTAGAATTTAAAAATGATAAAATATTAACTTCAATTAATTAATTTTGTAACAGCAAGATAATATTAAAATTGTCTTTTTTTACAACGTGTAGATAAATAAATTATGTAACAAAACAAAAAGAATATAAATATATAGAAAACGACTGTATATAATTTGTTAATTTTTATACAGAACCCGTTCTTAAAAAGGTAGACTTTAACAAGGAAAAAGAAAACATATATAAATAAGCCGTTATAAAAGCTGTCTATAATAAGCCTGCACCAATTTATTATATTTCATCATTTCTAGAGTTCTGCAACATGTTAGAGTATTTAACTTCGATATTTTTTCACATTCCATTACTATTTTTATTTATTGGATGGTATGATAAAGATTTTCACTATCTAAAGCTATACGATATTATTCAACCTTAACTGGGTAGTTTCAAAAGGTTCCAAAATCTATTCAATAAGGTTGGGTTCTTTGGATAGATTTTGGTGGAAACCTACCTGAATAAGTGAAGGTAACATAACATACTGTATAACATATGAGGTCTACGTTCTATGATTTTCGGAGAAAGCATTTTGGGTTCTAAAGCTAGAAATATTTTAGCGATCTAATGTCACTTGCGTGCTTTCAAAAACCATCCATGTTATTAAGTTTAATATAAAATAATATCCCAGATAAATAATAACAAAAATATATAATAAAAACAGTAAAGATCGAGTGTCTGTACATAAAATATTTTTCCAAAAAATTGATAGGGGCCGATTAAAGACAGAAACCAAAAAAACAATTTTTGTTTTGCTGTCTGTCTGTCTGGTATGTTATAACGTCAAAACTACTGAACGGATTTGAATTTCACAGGTGGATTATATATAATCTGGAGTGTTGTCAAAACTTTGTTTCGTCAAAATCGGTTAAGGGCAAAAGAAGTTGTGGGGAATTGAAAATTTCTTCAAGCACTGTTTCAAAACTTTTAAATAGAATTGAATGGGTGTACATAAACGTATTTAATTTAGATAAACTAGAATTTCTACATACAATAAAATAACAAATTGAATATGAACATATGTCCATTTTAAATTTAGTTACATAAAATCTCAATAGATGGCGCTGACTTTTTTTGAACTCGCTATGATTATGTTTTTGCATATGGTATAGCAGTTTAAAATTCTACAAGGACATTCCCTACTTGAACATTACTCAAAGACATAATATTCGGTAAAAATGATTTCGTATTCATATGCTTTATTACGTATATCTGAATAATGTCCTGGCTGGCTGTGTATGTATGTTATTATTTTCAGTGTGATATCGTAGCAATGTAATGCCTATATGTATAAAATTGCTGAAATGAATAGGATACTATTAACTATAAGTCTATTATAGGTCTGGATAATAGTAGTTTCCACAGATTACGCGAAAAGCGACCTACACGCGAGCGGTGCCGCCAGCAACAGCTAGTATTAAATAGATTACTAAATATGTATGGCCCAGCTATGTTCACTTTTATTCGGAATTTTCCTAACTAGTTTCGAACCCATTCGGGGTTCATATTTTACGTGTATTTATACATATTTTACAAATTTTTACGTGTAACTATTTTTCTGTATTTCTTTGGTTTTTTATTTTATAACTCACGTCTTTTCATCAATTTTAATAGATTTGTCTTCAAATTTGAGATATCTTAGAAATAAAATATATATTTCTTTGTGAAAATGGATATTGAAAAACTTGAATGCCGATAGCCCATTTCAAATTTATCTCCTCTAAGCCTGACACACGCTACCTCTAAAACCCGCTGTCATGTGCTCCGTAAAATCCTGACGAATTGCTGGTTTTTCTTTACAAAATTCAGTTTCACCGTATTACAAAGTAAACGACTAAACTATTCTTAATCGCTGACGCAAAAAAGGGCATTACAAATTTTAATTGTGTGTCTGTTTGTTGTGGCGTAGCTCCCAAATAGATAAAACTATTTTAATTCTTTTTCAATCTAAAAGATCATTGAATAAAGAGTATTATTTTCCAGCTTTTAGTCATTTACAGAGCTTTTTAGTTTATTTTTCAAATGTTAAATTAAATTAGAACGCTCTTTGCTACATTGTTTACAATTATAGTCTATTTATTAAAAATAATAATCAATATTATGATAAGGAAAATTAAAGTAATAATGTATATAGATTATTTTATTTAATAACGAAAGAAAATAAGTCACTTGGTGACTAAGTTGGGACCACGAAAAACTTAATAACTGTCAAATGTTATAACGAGATCCGTTAGTCTGTCTCGACGTAATTTAGATGATGAATAACAAGGAATTATATTTCGTGGATGAAATAGTACGGTCTTTACACAAAATAAGCTTTTATTTACTGAGACATATTAATAAGTTTTCTCTTATTATTATCAATGTTTAGATATTTGCATTTTTGGTAATGATGTTGATTGTATTTAGACAGTATTACGAGTATCGACAGAGGATTTTAAAATGACCCAACCCAGGGATCGTAGGTTTGATTCTACCCGCGATATGATTTTGTCATCAATATTTTTCATACATTTAAATAGTATAACAATTTTATAGATATTTTAAAATATAGTTATTCGGTTTTTGCGAAATGTTTTAATGAAATCAATCAATTAAAAAGTAGCTTAGTTTTATAATCAATTGACGAACTAGAACCATTAATCCACTCCATTATCATTATTTTATTATGTCAAAAGAGACAAAAAGTTTTTAAAACTCCAAATAGTCGAAAAGTTTAGTGAAAAATGTTCTTTGTCCAGAAATAACAATAGTGTTATTTATGCTATAATTTGAGCAAAAGACCTCGAACATTCGTATTTGAATACGTAAAAACTTTTCCATTTGAATCAGTGAAATTCGTAGGTATTTTCTGTTAACCTATATTGATTTTATTGTACTATATCCTATGAGATCATGACTTTGGATGCTTTGGTATCTCAGTAGTATATGAAGTATTGTTGTATGTAGGTATGTGTCAACGCGTACATACATACATTGTACTTGTATTTGTTTATGAAAGTGAAATTATATTTAGAGATTGTGAAAGCATGATAGGGAACTTGATTTTTTACAGAATACTTAACTATACTATACTTTTACCTAAGAGTAAAAAAAATATTTATTCCAAAATAAATAAAATGAAATAATTTATTATTCAATAAATCTATCGCATTTCCAAAATCGATATCGTTTGCAATTAATAAAGTCAGTTATTTTGCGTTAAAAGCGATCGTAAGGTGTAATAGAAGCCGTTTAGGAGGATTATTGTGGATCTAAGTCCACAGACGGCATCTGAAGCACGTAGCTAAGACAACAGAGCACGTTTATACAGAAGCATTCCTTTCCGAAGAAATATTTGCTGAACATGATTTTACTATCGATAAAACTTTAGCATATCGTATAGACTTTATATGACATTTTATTTATCGCATACATATATAACCTTTTAAATATAATGTATATAACATAAAAATAATTTGAAATAAGTTTTTTTATTAGAATTATTAAGATAGCATTTGTAAATTGCTGAAAAATATATAAAAGAATCTGTAATTCTTTTCTCTATAAAGCAATATAAGATGGGTAAAATTTGATTGTACTGAGAATTTATTTTTACACATAGAGAAATAAAATAATTTGAAATAATTCTCTTTTTCATTAGAATTATTAAGATACCATTTGTAAATTGCTGAAAAATGTATAAAAGAATCTATTATTCTTTTCATTATAAAGCAATATAAGAGTTGTTAAAATTTTATGGTACTTAGAATTATTTTTATACAATTTTATTTTTCCAAAATATTTATGCTTTAATATATAGGTGTTTGTAATTTGTTTTAGTAGAGATACTATATATACTTGTTTTTGTTCTGAAAGTTAATTCTCATCTGTAATCTTACTTTTTAAAATTCTAGACATCAATTTTTAAATCTTTAAAAAGTTTTCGACAATATAAGCACTTTCCAATAGTTTTTTTTTTTTGGAGTTGTAGCCAGATCCAACCATCTACCAGATCAAGAAAAAATACTCCATTTTTCTGATGAATTCCGTGCTCTTTGCCTTTATATTTTCATATACCTGTGTTGGAAGTTCAAATATTCAGCTTCTTTCACTATTGTTGCGTCTAGTTTTACTATATATCTTAATTATAATTAGTGTTTATATTGCAGTATTAACAGTTAGCATATGTAGATTTTTTGGTAACCCACCACTCCGCTTCAAGTCAAAGTCAATCAGCACCGCTACGTAGAGCAGTCATATTTTGTCTTTATTTATATAAAATAGTATGGAACTCAAATTTTACCACTATTACTATTTTGTCACTAATACTCCATGTTATGTACATGTAAACACTTCTAATAAATAGTTTTTAATTGCTTTTTCATTTTTTTATTATTTACTACAAATTTAAACTATAACAGGAGGATTTACTCAACAGCTAGTGAAGTATAAAATATTTAATAAAACTATAATAAAGAGAGTTGATTATGCAGATGGTGATGTGTGATTCAGTAACTCAAGCACGTAACTCCCAGAGGCACAACTATATGATACACGAACTAAAGAATTATTTCTTATAGATTCTATATAGATACTAATATTATCTTTATTTAATTTGATACACAGGTATCTTAAGTTTAATACTTAATAAGTAATATATTAATGAATATATATATTCATTTATTTTGGTTGGAAATTGGATTCTATTATTAAAATAATAATAATAACTGAAATCTTTTTAAATCGATTGTAACTGAAACTGCGTCTATACAGAGAACTGGCATTGTAGTCTATTAACATATAGTAGTATAATATTGGTCAAATGTCAAATCTATTGTCCAAGTATTGAAATATATAGCTTAATTCAGATTCATTCAACTGTGGCTCTGTGGTGGAACTTGTGACATCAAATAGCAGAACATTACAGATAATATATAACAAATACGAACGTAATTATTTAGAGTATAATTAATGTCTATACAAATAAAATAAAGCTAGCTATTTCATGTTGGAATTAATCCCAGGAATTGTTAAAACAGTTTGAATTTGAATATATACAGAATATTTACGGACTGAATTGATACAAATGTGGCTTTAGTGTGTGATCACAATTACACACTAAAGCCACAGCTAAGATTAAAAATTACTAAAGAAAAGTACAATATTTTAGCGTTTATAAAAATACTGTAAAATAATGTTTCTTATTAAGGTTCCTTTAGTATTTTTAAAGTAATTCCATTGTGTAACATACCTATAGTCTATACGGACTAAGTCTTGTATACTTACTAGTATATATTATACTATCCGTCATCAGCTCTTCCCACTCATATAAAATATTATTTTCCTTAACCCACAGTTATTTTAGTTGTAATTAAATTCTAATCAAAAGTCTAAATATAATATTTCACCCACACTTCGAAAATAAGACCGACAAACAAGCTTTCATCTCTATTTATATGAGATGGAATTTAATAAAATCCCGACATAATATTATATGATAAAACTACTTTAAATTCATTCAGCCACTTATAGTTTCTTAGATTTCATTAGTGAACTGATATTCCAGTATAAGGTAAAAAAAATATACGATAGATATTAACTTTCACTAAATTAAAAGTACTATTTTCATTTATCTGACGCTGTTCCCTTGAGTACGTAGAGTTTTTTTATTTCTTTTTAACATTATGTCATACTTATATGCATAACTTATTATTATGGAACAATAAAAAGTATTATTTTTGATATTTTAATCAGAAGAAAAACAAATACACACACAAACACATACATAATAACATAACTATTAATTTACTTAAAAGACCATCCTGTGTTTACGATACTTGTTATGGAAAGTTAATAAATTATTATAACTATACTAGCGGACCCCACAAACGTTGTCTTGTACACGCGCCTTTAATTTAATAAATCAAACTTTAAAAAAAATATTAAAAAGTTATTACAATGTCTAACGTCATTACATGTATATTTATCATAATTCGACCAATCGATACCGTATGAATATGTAAATAAAGATTTTTTTGTTTGAATAAATGAATTTGTTCCAATATATTTTTTTAATTTCACTTTTTACGTAGCGAAGCACGTATCGGGCCGCTAGTACTAAAATATTTTTTTTTCTATCGCGACGCCAACTGTCAGGGCAGACTATAATTAAAATATAATATTATTTAACATTTGACATTTCCATGGTAACGCAGTCCGTCGGAACCAATATGAAACATTCCAAAATCACCACCTACTTACTTATTAAAAATTAATCAAAAAACCATTTTCTAGTGGACCAAATTGTGAATCCAAACAATTCTCAAGTCCCCTTGAACACACACAAAGAATTTCATAAACATCGGTCCAGTCGTTCGGGAGGAATTCAGTGACATACACACGCACACAAGAAATATATATATAAAGATATATATATAAAGATATAAATTAAAAGATTATAATAAACATCATTGGATTTGAGAACCACGCGCAGCGTGTACTGTTGTTCCGAGATGGTTCCGAGCACGTTAGTTCGTTAGTCACTCATGTTTTATTCCATCTCATATACTATTCACGGCCGTAGTCAATTTCGTTCTTAATTTCACGTAATGGCTTCGTTATATTGCCTTGTTAATTGCTAGCCTTTATTAAGAGACAAATATCTTTAATAATTTATCTTTTTGTTTGTAGATAAATATTGGATTATTGTTATGAATATTCTGTTTATTTGTATTTAATTAATATTATGAAATTATGAAACACACTCTTTGAAATTTCACCTGAAATTTATTTTTCATAACTTTTATTTGACATAAATATTGTAATATAAATAATTCATTTCAGAATTAAATATATATATTAACCTAATTTTAAAAGCGCGACTGAAAAAACCTGTAAGTAGCCGTCTTATGATAAAAACTGAAATATTTCGTGATTTTAATGTAAATTCTACAGACGATCAATTGGGATTATACTCTAATATTTGTAAGTCAAAAATAAACCTAAATCAAACTTAATCTCAAATCCTATATCTTTTCTGCTAAGCCCTAAGGGATGTGCTTTATTTTAAATGCCCTAAATGTATACAGATAAAGTATTTATTGGTTTTGAGGTTTTAGATAGTAAGTATAATTAAGATTTTTTTTGGATAATAAATAGATAAATAAGTCCTGGTTAATCTTTATAAGATGCATAAGGATTTTTACACATTGATACTAAATACTTTCGAGACTAATAAATGTTTAGTTTAAGCAAAGGTAAACATATTTTATTACTCAAGAATCTTTTTGTAACTATAAACTATCAATATCAAAGCGCTCACAAAGCGTATAGTTGTGTTTTTTAATTAAATGTAAATTACGATAGAAGTAGCTGGTGTCAAATAAAAGGTAAATTTAATTTATATTTTCGTACTATTATAGTAAGTTTAATATTTATATAAAGATTGTTTATAAGCAAAATTGCATTTTCAGCTACGTGATCAATTTTCTCTAACGTAAGATGATAGCTTGAAATCAGTACCTACTTTTACTAAAGATATTAAAAGTAGGATTAGTGATAGATCACTAAAATATATTTTTTTATTTATTTATTAAATCTTTATTGAGTTAAATAAAGGTACAAAAGGCGTACTTACTGCTAAGAGAATTTAGTAAAAGATAACACAAAGAGTCGATATACTAGTTTAAATCACTTAACTAATTAAAACAAAATAATAAAAAAAAAACATTGGAATAAATAAGTGAAACTAATTTTTAAATGTTACTCATCTTTTTGGGTGTCTACGTATTACTTAAGAACTACAGATCCTTATGAAATTCGTAAAATCGATATTAAGGTAGATCCAATGAGGAGGTTTTGAGTTATTGTTGAAAGAATATTAAAATAATGGATATGCGTTATAATTGAATAGTGTAACTAAGTAATAATACATGACCATGATATATAAATGCTATATGACATAGACTTATTATGTAGAATAGATTTTACTTGAATCGATATGGACAGAAACCTGTGACCTCTGGGAACCAGTTCCGTTCCGAACCGAACCGTTCTTCTAACCAGGCTACGGTATAGCTAGCCCGCTTCAATAAATCTAGCTTTTTATATAATCAATCGTCTTTATACAGAAAAAATGTATGAAATTGAAATCAAAACAAAATGCTACAAATATAACTTTGTTCTGGTTTACTAAGTGGCGTTGTTATATAGATCGGGCTATTATTTTGGGGAGCGATTTTCTTCCGATACATTTTCGCCAATTTGGTAAGTTTATCCTTGTTCATTAAATAATTATTGTCTTGGTTGAGAATAAAACCTTGGCAAAGTGTAGTTATACACTCCGTCAAAGATTAACTGAAGATTAACGAGATTAACTCGTTGCTGTCAAGTATTTTCGGAAATGAGGGAAATGAGTTTCTTTGTGAATATTTAGTTTATATTATAAAGGGCTTATGACTAATTATCAAGATTGAAACATTGTAAAAACTATTTCATATTCCGTAAGTTTTCGACGGATTTGAACAAACTTATGTTTATAATAAGGTTAATTCGTATTTTTTTGGAATTAAAAGCTACGTATAAATCCTACGCTACGTATAAATACTCTGGTGGTGAGTTTTAATTATTCACGTCATATTTTCTAAATAAAATCGACCCCATTTTACCACAGCACTTACTGGAATAAAGTGGCGGTACATTTTATTTTCAAAGTATATATGGTTGAATAAATAATTTTATAAAGTTCTCCATATTGATAGGTAATATACATCAGTAAAGAGATATTTATAATGTTGTAAGAAGTTATATTATTAGTTTTAAATAAATACTAATAAATCAATTTCGGGCCCAAAAACTCTCATTATGTAAATTTCATAAAAATCGTCACAGCCATTTCTGAGACAATTAATTTTATATACAAGAGTGGTTTACTAGTGGAGTGGTTTACTAGTTTAAATGTCGTATACACTAAAAACTCTTTTACTATTTAAATACAGTGTATACTTTACGTTCTTATAAGAATTTAAAAAAACTCGGTTATGTTGTTTTTTATTGAGATTACTGTTTCCCCAACTTCAATATTTAGTGAGCAAACTATAACTATCGCAATGAATTCTCAACTAAAAAATGATACTTTTACAAGAAACACGCATATTTAAGTTTAGGGAACACCGAATTGTGATACATGCGTTAATAAAGATAATAAATATATTTTGTGTCAAAATTTTACTTCAGTATAAATATTTCAGAAACGTCGAGATCTATAATAATATATATTATAGTATCCTATCAATTGCGTATTTTTCAATTAGATTAGGGATATTTTAACTAATTAGTTTAACATTAATACGATTACGAGAATCTTATTAATGTATAAGATAATATTACATGACTCTTAAATAAATATTTATCCATATACTTAATTACAGTACTGGATAAAAGATATATAGTATACCAGTATATTTTGTTTTTAATATTAAAAAGTTATAATGGGTGCAATAAACAAAATCTTGAGCATTTTGTTTACCTATTTTATTAAAAGCACTTAGTAGATCCGAAGTCGATAACTACAGAATAGCCAAATATCTCAAAATAACCTGACATATAAATATATATTTATTTTATGAACCCATTTGAAACGCTAGCGAATATTTCAACGGATATTTCTTAAAGCCAAACTAGAGTAATACCAGTTGCTAAGTTGTGTTAACCAAACAAATATTCTACTGTATTCTGTAAACAACATTATTGTGTTAATTAGAATTCTTGTGACAATATTTAGATATACTAGAATAATAAAACAAAAGTTTGATTACATTGTATAGCTTATAGTGGTATGTAGAAGCTTAAATATACGTCAAAGCAACGACGGGTCCCGGGTTTGATGATGGTAATGACAAATATTTGTTTTTTTTTTCTCGTTTGTGATTCCAACACTGAAATTTTTACTTATAGGATGAATCACAGATAATTTACCTGAAGATTTTATTAATTTATTATTATTGTACTATAGTTATTTATAATTGGTTTTTTCCTTATGATTAACTCCCGTAACTTTGTCAGCCAGGGCTACTGGAAGTCGTTATAGATTTGACAAATAAGTTCAGAAATACTGAGAAACAATATTTGTCAATTGGCACTGCATACGTAGTGCAGTAAAGTATGTATTGTCTATTCATGAACTATTTGATTATATATCTATATAACAAAATAGTGCAGAATTTAATTATTTACATTATTACTGTTGTACCAATAATGACTACAGTATGTTATGTACATAAAAATCTTATAAAAAATAGTTTTTAATTGCTTTTCTATTTAGTATTTCGATTTATTTTTAACATTTATCTATTTGTTAGGTTAAAAATATTTCACTAATTTAAACTATCATAAGAGGGTATACTCAACAGCTAGTGAAGTATAAAATATTTAATAAAACTATAATAAAGAGAGTTGATTATGTAGACGGTGATATGTGATTCAGTAACTCAAGCACGTAACTCCCAGAGGCACAACTATACGATACACGAACTAAAGAATTATTTCTTACATATTTTATATACAGGTATCTTAACAATAAGTTTAATACTTAATAAGTAATACATGTTAATGAATATATATTAATATATATTCTGGTTGGAAATTTGATTCTATTATTTAAATAAGTCGGTTAAAAGCAAACAAACAAACAAACATACACGTAAAACTAATAAAAGCGTGTTAAAAATAATAATTACTGAAAGATATTTAAAACGATTGTAACTGCTACTGCGTCTATACAGAGAACTGGAATTGTAGTCTATAAAAATATAGTAGTACAATATTGGTCAAATGTCATATCTATTATCCAAGCATTGAAATATATAGCTTATTTCAAATTCATTCAACTGTGGCTTTGTGGTGTAAGTTATGACATCAAATAGCAGAACATTACAGATAATATATAACAAATATGAACGTAATTATTTAGAGTATAATTAGTATCTTCACAAATATAATATATATTATAGAATATATTTCATGTTAGAAACAATCCCAGGAATTGTAAAATCTGCCTGAATTTGAAAATAAAGTGATTATTTATGGCCTTTATATCGCACTATGATTAATAAATGACAAAAAAAATATTTTAAGAGCGTTCCTAAAAAATACTGCAAAATGGTGTTTCTTTTAAGGGTTTCCTTAGTATTTTATACGTAATTCCAATGTGTATAATATTTGGATTCTACACGGACGGAGTCTGGATATTTACTAGTATTTTATAATTCTAGTCGTCATGAGCGTTTCAGACCCTTATAAAATATTATTTTCCTTAACTAAAAAATTAGATTCTAATCAACATAATATAATATTACATGTCCCAGACTTCCAAAATAAGACCAACAAAGAAGCTTCCATATCTAGAGGGATATTTTGTATTTTAATAAAATCCAGTCGCCATATCCTACAATGAAAATGCTTTAAATTTAAGCCACTTGTAGTTTCTCATATTTCATTAGACCATCGACATTCCACTTTTAGATAAAAATATACGATAGATACTGACTCCCTCAGTAAAGTAAAAGTACTCTTTATTTTGACGCTGTTCCCTTAACTGCTGGAAGTTTCAATTTTTATTTCTCGTTAAGAATATTATGCATAAACAAATAAGTAGCTAATTAATTTTGTATTCATAGCAAATATAATCTTAAGTTTTATCCCCTATCTTTTATTGTTCGATAATTTTCGGGGATCCCTACTTAAACTTTCAATTCAATGGATATGTAACATAAGAGTAAATTCTTCAATTTTTTAGCTTTACCTCAAAACTTGTTATCAACACCCGCGAGCACACTTCCTAGAAGCTTGATTCCTATAAAGTTTGTTTCAAACGGATTTCTTCACAGTAAAAGAAAAATGTCTGATAAAACTTACATCTATTTGTCTAGGAAGTAAATCCATGAATCTTTTCTGTTCTCTATATTTATGTAGAGAAGGTGGATACGCTCGCAATTCCTATAAAATCGTGACCTGTCGGCCACGCTATAAAGTAAATTACGCATGTATGTAATTGACACACACATAGATTAAACATGTTAGCAAACGTATATTAAATGATTACAAAATATTTTTTATTGTATACAAAACTAAGACATGTTCTTCTCACATAATTTTTCATTTATGTTAAATAGTTAATAAATAGAAACTATAAAGAGTCTGTAAGTCTACTGTATGAATTCATAATTTATTTTTGTTGAAAAATAAATAGTATTATTTTTATATCGCAACGAGAGCAATTGCACATGCTCACACTTACACACAGACACATATACACACACACATGCATACATTCATACACACATACAAACACATCATACTAATACAATTATTAATTTACTTAGGAGACCTCTAACGCTCGATTTACAGTACCTACTAGTTATAAACAAGTTAATAAATAATAAAAATTATTATTATTATTCATATTATAGATACATTAAACGATTATAATAAACAGGATTTGATAAGAGTACCGTCAGCAGCATGTCCTGTTATTCCGAGATGTATCCGAGCACGTTAATTCGTTAGTCACTCATGTTTTATTCCATCTCATATACTATTCACGGCCGTAGTCAATTTCGTTCTTAATTTCACGTAATGGCTTCGTTATATTGTCTTCCTAATTGCTAGCCTTTATTAAGATATAATTGTCTTTGATAATTTTTTTTTTTTAATATTGGGTTATTGTTATGAATATTCTGTTTATTTGTATTTACTTAATATTAATAAATTCTGAAACACATTCTTTGAATTTTATTCAGAAAAAAATATTTTGCTTATTTTTTATCTGCTTTAAATGTTGTAATATAAATAATTTATCTGTTAACTAAAATATATATATCTGAAAAAACCTGTAAGTAGCAGTCTTATCATAAAACTTAAAATATTCCGTGATTTCAATGTAAATTCTTCAGACGATCTAGTGGGATTATACCCGTAGCTTTAATATTTGTATGTCAAGAATAAACCTAAATCAAAGTCTATCTCAAATCATATATATTTTTCGCTAAGCCCTAAGGGATGTGTTTTGTTTTAAATGTCCTAAATATATTCGAATAAAGTACTGACAGGTATTAGGGTTTTAAAATAGAAAATATAATAAGAGTTTTTTTTATGTTTAATATATAGATTTTAAATAGATAAACAAGTTGATATAATCTTCATTTTATTAATTATATAAGAATGATATTCTAGAGGCGAAGTTATTAAAAATGTATTACCTAACTGCACGATGATTGCCTTAAGATAACGGTTTTTATCTTCTACGATGTTATAAAAAAATAAAACTGTTAAATGCTATTTCCACTAATATTTCGAAATGATTACAGTGAAATCTTAGTTATGTTAGTGTTCAGTATAGGTGTATTTTATAGGTGTTATTAATTTCAATATATAGAGACAATACTATGGATTTATAATTAGGTATTCATAATTTTTAAAGAAACACATCCTAGCTATTTCAAACAGCATATTTTTTTTTCACCACATTACCTACAGCTACAGTATGAGGTAAATTTCGATATGAGTAAATATTTTTTATACATTGTTATTGAATACCTTTGAGGCTTGAAAATAAAGAGTAGAAAGAATGCTCAAAATAGCAAAAATAGTAACGGATCCGTTTACAATAACAAATAAAACATGGGTAGATAAAAGAATAATGTTCTGTGTAAACAAAAGTAAACATTTTTATTACTCAAGAAGCTTTTTGTAACTATGAACTATCAATATCAAAGCGCTCACAAAACGTATAGTTGTGTTTTTAATTTAAATGTAAATTACGATAGAAGCAACTGATGTCAAATAAAAGGAAAATTTAATTTGTATTTTCGTACTATTATAATAAATATAATATTTATTTAAAGTTTGTGTATAAGCTAAGTTGCATTTTGAAACAACGGGATCAGTTTTATCTAACTTCAGATGATATTGATAGAAGTACATAAGAAGGATAGATCACTAAAATACATATTAAAATGTTGCTCATCTGTCTGTCTGCGTATCACTTAAGAACTTCGATTTTGACTTTAGGTACATCCAATAAAGAGATTTTGAGTTATTGCCGAAAGTATAATATAATAATGGATATGCGTTACAATTGAATAGTGTAACTGTAAATAATGTAACATAGACTTATTATTATGAAGAATTGACTTTACATCAATAGATGTAGACAAAATTCCAACCTCTGACCTGTAGGAAACCCGTCGTTTTTCTAACTGACCTACCGTATTGCTTCAATAGCAGTAACTACCCACTTTAATAAATCTATCTTTTTTATACAATCAATCGTCTTTATCATCATCATCATTATATAAATACGTGAAGATAAAACTTTGGACCTACTTCTACGATAATTGTGAGGACTGAGCAGTATGAAACTTAGCACACTTATAGTTTATATGTAGGAGAAGTGTAGAACGCTAATATTTTTCAATAATAATGCACTTTTAATACATTCAATTACAACACACACTACGATGCGAAAAATTAAACACTACTACGTTGTCAGCGTTGATATGTTCAATGTCAAGCACATATTTGTCTGATGCTCAGAATAATAACTAAAGCAGTTATTGTTTAGTTATTGCTTTAGTTATTGTTTTGAAGATTTGATGGTCGTTTGACGTAATAGAATAAAAAACAAAAATAAATATGCATAGAGGTTTTAGTCCACACTTTCATAAACATTAACTCTTTAGATTGTGGTCGAATTTCGGCCGTTGGGCGACTACTAGAACAGAGAATCATTCAAGAAATTTAAATCACGATTGAAACAAAATGCTATATACTAATACTTATGTTGTAGTTTATTAAATGGCGTTAGTATATAGATCAGACTAATATATTGGGGTGCTATTTTCCTTTATTTCCATACATTTTCGCTAATTTGGTAAGTTTATCCTTGTTCATTAAAAAAATATTGTCTTTGTTAAGGGGAAAGCCTTGGGAAAGTGTAGTTATATATTCCGTCAAAGATTAACCTTAGATAAATGAGATTAACGTTGCTGTCAAGTATTTACGGAAATAAGGGAAATGAGTAACTTTGTGATTATTTTATAAAGGGCTCGTTATGACTAATTATCAAGATTGAAATATTGTAAAACTATTTCATATTCCGTTAAGTTTTCGACGGGTTTGAACATAGTTATGCTCATTATTAGGTTACCTTTTATTTTTTTTAAATAGAAGCCACATATAAATAACATTTAGGTTGTAAATTTCGAATAAAAAATGAATAATATGAAGGTACCTACATTTGGTTTTGAAAGTACATATGATTAAATAAATAATTTTATCAAATTGTTTATGTTGTTTAGTAATATAGTTCATTAAATGGACATTTCTGATAAAAACTCTCGGCTTATTTGAACACAGAGTGTAGTTTAAGTACAAAATTTATAAGAAAATAAAAATATTTTATTTTTAAATCAAGTATTTTTATTCATTTACACCTTTTACTCTTAGAATTAGTGATCACTTTTCAATTTGATGTATGTTTCAAGAAGGTTTATTTTGATACTATACTAATAAAAATAAGACTTTCTGTAAAAATACTCCAGATTAAAATTAAAGAGATAATTTTATCCTGATCTCATAAGAACTACACAATAAACTAAGCCTGTTATTTTTTATTGTGACCAGTGTTTCCCAAACGTCAATATTTAGTGAGCAATTTACCAAATATAACTATTCCTATAAATTCTCAACGGTGTTATCTCAAATTACAAATGACACTTTTACAACGAACACGCATTAATATTTAAAAGTTTAGGTAACACCGAATTTGTATACATGTATTTAAATTGTAGACATGTACATATATATATATATATATATATATATATATATATATATATATATATATATATATATATATATATATATATATATATATATATATATTTATTTATATATATTTTTTTACTATTTAGATCAACATTAATCCGATTAGGAGAATCTTGTTAATATTTAAAATAAATGTAATAGAAATTCAATAAGACCATATTTTCATAATTTATTATTACATATATAACTTTTACATAAATATTTATCCGTATTTAATTAAAAGACTGTATAAAATACGGCAGTATAGTTTGTTTTTAATATTAAAAAGTTAGAATGGGCGCAATATACAAAATCTATCTATTCAACGGATATTCCTAAAAGCCAAACCAGAGCAGCAGCTAAGCAGCTAAACAGCAGCTAAACAGCAGCTAAACAGTAGCTAAGTTATGTTAAGCAAACAAATATAATAGCATTCTGTAAACAACAAAATCGTGTTAGTTAAATTGTGACAATTTTTAGATTTACAAGAATAATAAAACAAATATTTGATTACATTTTACAGCATAGTCGTGTATAGATGTTTGATTAATAGCTAAATTGATGTCGGTAATGACAAATATATTATTTTTGTCTTTTCGTTTGTGATTCCTTGACTGAATGTTTCAATAATAGGAACAATTGCATAGGATTAATGTGAGGTATTTACTTATTTGTTATAATTTTAGTAGGTATTGTAACCTATAATTTATTTTGTTTTTATAATGAATATCCGTGACTTTGTCTACGTGGACTACAGGCAGGCGTTACACGTTTGACAAATAAGTTCTGAAATAAAGAAAGAGAAAGAGTATTGCATAAGGTGGTAGAGCCTAGCTGTAGTTATCTGGCTGCAGCTCGTATTGGGCTGGCTCGACCGGGGAAAGACCACCCTCTCACAGAAGACCGACGTGTAGTAACCAAATTCATTTGGTTATGTTTCGTCGGTGAGTGAGAGAATCCGGAAGCCCAACCCCCTCCCCCCCCGCGCCAAACATGAAAGCGACGCTAAAAAGAAAAATATCCCAGGAAGGTACCGGCTTTGATGAAGCCGGGGACCCCCTCCCCGAGCAAAATCGGGGAAATGATTCTCGGATTTTGCTCGGGCTGCCCGTCGTATCTGGGGCGGGCAAAGTATCGCCTTTTGTGTTTTTAGAGGGCAAACGACAAGTCAACGCAGCGGCACCCCGACCCACTTTAACTGTGGACTTTTCAACATCCGGGGACTTCATTCCAACTTGAACGCCGTCCACTATCATCTAGAGACGGCGCAGCCGGCCTTGTTGTTTCTGACGGAGACGCAGATATCTCAACCTAGCGACACAGCGTACCTATCATACGCCGGGGTATCTGTGTTCGTAAGGGACGATATCTGCTACCGTCGCCTCCAGGTTTTTGAAGGTCGGGACCGGTCTGTACTCTGGCTGCGCGTGGACATGGACCATGTCAGAGTCTACGCGTGCCTCTACAGGTCCCATAGTGGTAATGCAGAAACGGATCAACTCTTAGGCCATGTTCAGGCGAAGATTGACGATCTGCTTTCACAGACTCCCTCCGCCGAAGTCGTAGTCCTCGGGGACTTCAATGCGCACCATACCGATTGGCTAGGGTCACGTGCCACCGACTACGCGGGGAGATCTGTGTTTGACTTTGCTCTGGCAAATGGTCTGTCCCAATTGGTAAAGACGCACACTCGTCTACCGGATGTGGACAGCCATATATCCTCTTGGTTGGTTCTTCTGCTGACTACACATCCCGGAAAGTACCAAGTCACTGTCGAGGCTCCCTTAGGGTCCTCTGATCATTGCTTGGTACGGAGTGTAGTGCCCATGGAACGCCCAGCTCGCACAAGACCTGCGACTCGACGCGTTTGGCACTACAAGTCAGCGGATTGGGATGGAATGCGATCCTTTTTTGCATCCTACCCATGGGGGCCGATTTGTTTTCCTTCCAATGATCCTAGTGACTGCGCTGCGGCTGTAGCTGATGTGATACTTCAGGGCATGGAACTATTTGTATCAAGATCTGTGGTACCACTTGGTGGCAGATCGCGGCCTTGGTTTGATGCGTCTGTCAGGGCTGCAGCAGCTGACAAACGGCAGGCTTATCAGGCTTGGGCTAATGCGTTAGTCACTAAGGATCCGAACTATAGAGTTCTGAAGAGGAAATATAATCGTGCCTCCAGATTCTTCAAACGGAAAATCGCTAGAGCAAAGTTCAAGCATGTCGTCAAAATCGGCAATCAGTTGGCGAAGTACCCACCTGGCACGCGCAAGTTCTGGGCGCTTTCCAAAGCCAGTCTGGGAAACTTCTGTCGCCCATTCCTGCCGCCATTGCACACTGGGAACGACTCTTTGGCCCACACGGCAAAAGAGAAAGCCGATCTCTTGGGCACTCTTTTTGCCTCAAACTCGACTTTGGACGACCAGGGGAGGGCACCGCCTATCATCCCGCGGTGTCCGAGCTTTATGCCGGAAATAATTTTTCGGCAAAAACTCTTCCAAAAAACCCTCCTTTCCTTGGAAGTTCATAAGTTGAGTGGGCCAGATGGTATCTCTCCAGTTGTGCTACGAACATGTGCCCCTGAGTTGACACCAGTGCTAACGCGTCTATTTCGGTACTCTTACTTGAAAGGCGTAGTCCCGGTCTCATGGAAGCGTGCCCTTGTCCATCCGATCCCTAAAAAAGGCGATAGCTCGGACCCAGCTAACTACAGACCTATCGCCATTACCTCTCTTCTCTCCAAAGTAATGGAGAGCATCATCAATAAACAGCTCCTAACCTACCTCGAGGATCACCAGTTGGTCAATGACCGGCAATATGGCTTTCGCCATGTTCGATCGGCTGGTGATCTTCTGTTGTATCTTACACACCGTTGGGGAGCTGTTATTGAAAGCAAGGGAGAGGGTCTGGCAGTTAGTTTGGATATAGCGAAAGCCTTCGATCGTGTATGGCACAGGGGCTTCTTTCGAAGCTACCTTCCTATGGGCTTCCCGAGAGTTTATGCAAGTGGATTACCAGCTTCCTCACTGGGCGGAGCATAGAGGTCGTTATCGATGGTTTTTGCTCGGACCCTAAGCCCGTGAGCGCTGGTGTACCCCAAGGCTGCGTCCTATCCCCAACTCTGTTCCTCCTGCACATCAATGATATGCTGGATATCTCCAACATACATTGTTATGCGGATGGCAGCACTGGGGATGCGGTATATTCCGGCCGTGCAGGTCTCTCTCGGGAAAACGTCGACGAGTGCCGAAAGAAACTTGTGTCTTCTATAGAGACTTCCTTGGGGCTGATCTCTGCGTGGGGTGAACTTAACCACGTACTGTTCAATCCCCTGAAGACACAAGTTAGCGCGTTTACCACTAAGAAAACCCCATTTGTCGTATCACCACTCTTCGAGAGCACTCCCCTCATTGCCTCGCCAAATATCAGAATACTGGGTCTCGACATTTCGAGCGATTGTCAGTTTCGTGGTCATCTGGAGAGCAAGGCCAAGTTGGCCTCGAAATAATTGGGAGTGATTAATAGAGCGAGGCAGTATTTCAAACCTGGCCAAAGACTTGCGCTCTATAAGGCGCAGGTCCGGCCACACATGGAGTACTGTTCTCATCTCTGGTCCGGATCACCCCAATATCAGCTTCTACCATTTGACCACGTACAACGGAGAGCCGTTCGGATTGTCGGGGACCCGGTGCTCTGCGAACGGCTGGACTCTTTGGCATTGCGTAGAGACGTGGCTTCTTTGTGCGTCTTCTACCGCATTTACAACGGGGAATGTTCCGAAGAACTATTCGATCTGATGCCTGCCGCCGAATTTCATCACCGCACAGCGCGCCATCGCCTCCTATATCATCCTTACCACCCGGATGCGTGGCGATCCTCTACTGTGCGGTTTTCAAGGACATTTTTCCCACGTTCCACTCGCTTGTGGAACGAACTCCCTTCGGTGGTATTTCCAGATCGGTACGACATGGATACCTTCAAAAAAGACGTTTACTCCTACCTACATGGCCGGCAACACTCTTGTAAATCCTCGGATGTTGCAAGAGTTTATGGGCGGCGGTGATCACAAGTCATCTGTGACCCGCCATCTCGTTTGCCCTCCTCTTACATAAAAAAAAAAAATAAAAAAAAATTGCTGATTAGAGTAGTCGTAAAGTATGTATAGCATATATATAATAAAATAGAGCAGTATTCAAATATTTACATTTTTACTGTTGTATTAATAATGATTACAGCGTGTTATGTACATATAAAAACCTCAAAAAACAGTTCCACGGTTCCACGAATTTTATAAAATAAACCTTAATAGAAGGATTTACACAACAGCTTGTGGAGTATAAAATATTTAATCAAACTTTATAGTTAAATAAAGAGAGTTGATTATGCAGATGGTGATGTGTGATTCAGTAACTCAAGCACGTAACTCCCAGAGGCACAACTATACGATACACGAACTAAAGAATTATTTCTTATAGATTATATATAGATACTAACATTATCTTTATTTAATTTGAGACGTATCTTAAAAACAAGTTTGATACTCAATATGTAAAATATATTAATAAATATATATATTAATATGTTTTGGTTGAAAATTGGATTCTATTATTTAAAAATTATAATTTCTAAAAGCTCTTTAACACGATTGTAACTGCTACTGCGTCTATTAAGAGAACTGGAATTGTAGTCTATAAAAATATAGTAGCACATACTGGTCAATTGTCTATCTTTTGTCCAAGCATAGAAACATATAGCTTATTTCAGTTTCATTCAACTGTGGCTTTTTGGTGTAAGTTGTGACATAAAATATAAGAACATATTATAAACAATATATAACAAATACTAATACAAATACTAGTAGATAATTATTTAGAGTATAACTAATAAATCTAGTTTATTTCAAGGTAATAAATAATCCCTGGAATTGTTAAATCAGTTTGAATTTCAATATATAGATAATATTTACGGGATTTATATCACACTTTAATAAATAAATGACTAAAAAAAAAAGTAAAAAATTGTAAGAGCATTCTACGAAAATAGTGGAAAGTGGAGCTTTTTCAGTGTTTTTGATTTAATTCCAATGTGTTTAATACCTTCGTTCTACACGGACGGAGTCTTGGATATTTACTCGTATTTTATAATACTAGCCGTCATCAGCCATTCTCGCTCTTATAAAATATTATTTTCTATAACCCACAGTTATTTTTAGCTTTCTATTAAATTCTTATCAAAGGTATCAATATAATATTTTACGTCCCACACTTCCAAAATAAGACCGAAAATCACGAGACGATTACTGATATTATACTTTTAGATAAAAAAAAAATACACGCTAGTTACTGACTTTTCACAAAAGTAAAGGGACGTTTTTTATTTATTTAATAACAAACACTAAATTATTTGATACCACTAAAACTTCCAGTAGTCAAGGTCAACCTTGACTGTAAACTACAAGAATAAATAAGTACCAGATTAATTTTGAATCAATAGCAACTATAATTTCAAGTTTTCAAGTTTTTATAATTTCAAATCCTTCAATTTTTCAGCTTTATACAAGAGTTTTATCTGAAAACTTGTTATCAACACCCGCGAGCACACTTCCTGGAACCTTGATTCCTATAAAGTTTTTTACAAACGGATTTCTTCACAGTAAAAGAAAGATGTCTGATAAAACTTACATATATAAGTCTAGCAAGTATGTCCATAAATCTTTTCTGTTCGCTATATGTATATGTAGAGCAAGCTTCCTCGCAAATCTTATAAAATCGCGGCTCTTCATCATGCTGCGAAGTTACTTTTGACATCTATTAGACGTATCGTTTACCAAACGTACATTATATTATCAAATATATTTTTTTATTTTATACAAAAGTAAGTTCTGTTCTTATGAAATACTTATTCATGTAGACACACACACACGCGCATACACACACACACACACACATACACACACAATGTAAAGACACTCGAATTTTACTGCCTTATTACATATGTAAGATATAAATGAAACAAATATAATAAATATAATTTAAAAGAGTACCGTCAGCAGCATGTCCTGTTATTCCGAGATGTATCCGAGCATGTGAGTTTGTTAGTCCCTCATGTTTTATTCCATCTCATATACTATTCACGGCCGTAGTCAATTTTGTTCTTAATTTCACGTTATGATCTCGTTATATTGTCTTCTTAATTGCTAGACTTTATTAAGATATAAATGTCTTTGATAATTTATCTCTTTGTTTGTACATAAATATTGGATTATTGTTATGAATGTTCTGTTTATTTGTATTTACTTAATATTATGAAATTCTGAAACACATTCTTTGAAATATGATCTGAAATTTATTCTTTACAACTTTTATTTGTCATATATTTGTAACATAAGTAATTCATCTAGGAATTAAATATAACGACTGAAAAAACCTGTAAGTAGCCGTCTCATGATAAAACCTGAAATATTTCGTGATTTTAATGTAAATTCTACAGACGACCTATTGGGATTATACTTGTAGCTCTAATATTTGTAAGTCAAAAATAAACCTAAATCAGATTTTATCTCAAATCCTATATCTTTTTTGCTAAGCCCTAAGGTATGTGTTTTATTTTAAACGTCCTAAATGTATACGGATAAAGTATTTATTAGTTTTGCGGTTTGAAGGATTAAGTATGATTAAGATTTTTTATGTAAAATAAATACATTTTTAATAGATAAATAAGTTGATATTATTTTTTTCTATTTGGCAAGTATTGCATAATCTTTATAAGATACATT
Source organism: Napeogenes sylphis (assembly GCA_959347405.1). Lineage (NCBI taxonomy): Eukaryota > Metazoa > Arthropoda > Insecta > Lepidoptera > Nymphalidae > Napeogenes > Napeogenes sylphis. Next base: position 33,745,242 of record OY365779.1, on the reverse strand, counting down.
AAGTTAATATTCTAGCGAGATGCAGTTATTAAAAATGCATCAATTAACTCTACTGAAATAGAGCAAAGATAACCGTTTTTATCTTTTATCATCTAAAAAAGAAATTAAAAGCTGTTAATGTGTTTTTCCAATAAATATTTAGAAATTATTCCCACAAAATGCTACTTTATTAGTGTTTAATATTGGTGTATTTTACTTTTACTATTTATTTCAATACTTTGAGAAAATATAATGTTTCATAATTAGGCATTCCTAAGTTTTAAAGTAACAAGTTGTAGCTATTTGAAACGACATAATAATATTTTTTTACTAAAGGTACTTTTTATAGCTATAAGCAAACATTGTTATTGAATACCTTCGAGACTTAAAAATAAAGAAAATCTCAAATAGCAACGACAGTAGGAGATCCGTACTTACAATAATACATAAAATAGTACATATTTTCTACTCAAGAAGCTTTTTGTAACTCTAAAATATCAATATAAAATATAAAGATATTATAAGTAGGGCAGAAGATAACATGATAGATCACTGAAATCTTGTTTTTAATATTACTCATCCGTTTGTGTGTATAAATATAACTTAAAAACTACAGAGCCTAATCAAATTCGATTTTACGTTAAGGAAGATTTTGAGTTATTGCTGAGAAACTATTAAAAATAATAGACTAATTATTATATATGGGCAGGGTTGGAACCCGTGACCTCTGGGAGACCGTTCCGTCGCCCTAATAATTGAGCTACCGTATCGGTAACCTCTTTAATAAATTTAGCTTTTTGCTTATATTCAATCGTCTTTATATAGAGAAACATTCATTTATTGAAATCACGATAGGAACTTAATGCTACAAATATAACTTTGTTGTAGTTTATTAAGTGGCGTTGGTATACAGAGCGATTTTCTTCTCGATACATTTTCGCCAATTTGATAAGTTTATCATTGTTGGCTTGTTTTTGTTGAGGTTAAAACCTCGGAAGAGTGTAGTTATATACCCCGTCAAAGATTAACCTTAGATTAACGTGATTAATGAGATTAACACGTCGCTGTCAAGTATTTTCGGAAATGAGGGAAATGAGTGGCTTTGTGAATATTTAATAAAGGGTTCGTTATGACTAATTATCAAGATTGAAACATTGTAAAAACTATTTCATACCCCGTTAAGTTTTCGACGGATTTGAACAAAGTTATACATATAATTAGGTTATTTTTATTTTATTTGAAATAAAAGCTATGTATAAATAACATTCTGGTAGGGAATTTTATTTCTTCATATATTATTAAATTATATTTGCCTTCTGAATAAAATTTATCGCATTTTATCACGCTACTTTCTCTTTATAACGTAAACAAAATGAAGGTACATTTTATTTTTAAAGTACATATGATTAAATAAATAATGTCGTTAGATTATAAAGTAAGAAAATGGGTGTTTCTAATATTGTAAGAATAGTATGTTTAACTAAATATAAAACGATTTCGGGCCCAAACACTCTCATTATGTAAATTTCATAAAAATCATCACAGCCATTTCTGAGACAATCACATTTATATACAATAGTTGGTCGTTTTCTAGTGTATGTCGTATTAAAAACTCAGACTATTTGAAATGAAAATATTACATTTTTATAGTAAGAAATGAGTTCTTTATTCATATCTTTTACACTTTGAATCGATATCAGTGATCACTTTTCAATTCGATGTTTCAAGAAGGTTTATTTTGATACTATACTAATAAAAATAAGACTTTCTGTAAAAATACTCCAGATTAAAATTAAAGCTACAATGGTAACCTGATCTGATAAGAACTACACAACAAACTAAGCCTGTTATTTTTTATTGTGACCAGTGTTTCCCAAACGTCAATATTTATTGAGCAATTTACCAAATACAACTATTGCTATAAATTCTTAACGGTGTTATCTCAAATAACAAATGACACTTTTACAACGAACACGCATAAATATTTAAAAGTTTAGGGAACACCGAATTTTGATACATGTATACATCTCCTTTCAAGTATCAAGATTACAGAATTGTCGAGATCTATAGTAATGTATATTATTGTAGTTTATAAGGGTATTAAATGTGGGTATTATATATAGGTGAGGACTATGTTAACTAATTAGTTTAACATTCATCCGATTATGTGAATCTTGTTAATGTATAAAATAAATGTAATAAAAATTAAATAAAACCATATTTATTATTATTAACTTATTTTATTTTTATTATTTATTAACTTATCTTATTTTTATTATTTAATATCTTAATATCACATAACTCCTAAATCAATATTTATCCATATATTTAATTAAAGTAATAGATAGAATAAAGCAGAGAAGTTTGTCTTTAATATTAAAAAGTTAAAATGGGCGCAATATACAAAATCTTGAGCATTTTGTTTACCTATCTTATTAAAAGCACTTAGTAGATCCGAGGTCGATAACTTCAGAATAGTCAAATATCTCGAAATAACCTGATACACAAATATTAATGTATTTTAAGAACCCATTTGAAACGCTAGCGAATATTTCAACGGATATTTCTTAAAGCCAAACAAGAGTAATACCAGTAGCTAAGTTGTGTTGACCAAACCAATATTCTACTGTATTCTGTAAACAACATTATTGTGTAAATTAGAATTCTTATGACAATATTTAGATTTACAAGAATAATAAAACAAATGCTCGTTTAAATTATAGAATTTAACTAGATTCTAGCTACTATAGAGTAGTAGTAGTATGAGTAGCATAGTGGTGTGTAGGTGCTTAAATATGTATCAAAGCCATAGAGAGATTATTGATGACGGTGATGATAAATATTTGATTATTATTTCTTCTTGAGAGTTTCATTCATAGGAATAATCACACATAATGTACCTACGTGAAGAGTTTATTTATTAATGTTTACTATTTTTAAATATTATTTATTTTATTCTTATATTTATTGCCCTTGATTTCGTCCGGGTATATGAAGGCGTTACACGTTTGACAAATAAGTTCTAAAGTACTGAAAAGGAACAGCATTTGTCAATTTTTTTATCGTTTTCTCATAACAATCGTAATGTGTTTTATAGACTATAAACCTTTGTGAAGATTGGGCTATCAAATATATGAAGAATTGTTGTAATCCCGCTAAAATTGGCGGGATTAGTAAATTGACAAATGAATAACACATTAGTTTTTCTATATGGAAGAAATTGATATATTTTAACCTTAATATCATGAAGCTATTAAAACATATATTTTCATAAGTTCTTCAATGAGATATTATTTTGTATGGACGTGAGCTTTTATTTTAAGATCAGGTAATAAAGTTATTTCCACCATAATCGTATAATAGCTGTCATAAAAATAATTATTTTGTCATTCATTTTATGGCAACATTACATTTCATGATTGTAAAGAGATTTTACTAATGTTCTTTATGGTGTTTAAGAATTAAGATTACTTACGTGTGAGTAATATTTTATACACACAAGCGTACACAGACTATGTTTATTAAACAGGAAATTAACATATTAATGGCAATTATACGTTATCCGATTAATGTTTAAAGTTTTCTATAAACATTTCAACAATGTAGCATTTAAATTTGAAATAAATTTAGCATGAAAAATAAGTTTATATGGGCTGAATTGGAACCTGCGGTCTCTGGAAAACTGTACCGTCGCTTTAGCAATCGAGCTGCTAGGTTGCTACTTCGATGAATTAAGCATGCTATATATAATCGTCTTAGACGAAAACTGTAAGGTTTCACAGAAGTCACGGGTTCGTATCTTGCGCGTCTTAAAAAAATAACTATATTCTGTAACACAGTTATTTTGTGATGTTATATAAGCACTTTTAATAAAATGATGAATATTTCTCTAATGAGTTAGCTCGCTATTGAGCTTTAAGAACGAAAGAACAAAAACTGAAAGTTTAAAAAAATAAATGTATTCTCTGCTCAAATTGTTAAATAAAACCACAAAGATATAAATCATTTTTATAATTTTAAGCACCTTTATTCAAGTGGAGTCTCGTGCAAGGGTGGGGGTCGGGGGTTTATTACTCGTACTCGCGAGCTATTGCTATGAGGAGATTTGCATGAAGGCATAATTATTTTTATTCTTTTAGGTCATATTAAATATGTCAACCAATCAGAGTTATATTTTTTAGTCTATGGTAGAGACTTTAGAAGCACCTGTAGATATTTTATGTTTATAATAAACTAAAGACTACTACTAAAGGTATTTTACAAGCCGTTTTTTTTAATAATTTTTATGTGACAAATGTTTACGTTCTTGTATAAAACTGAGATATCAAATATCCAAACTGGCGTAATAAAAATAACTCATACAGGTGCTATAAAATGCACCGACACCGTAAATATTTTATAAGCTTAATATCAGGATGATTTACAAAAGTGACAAAAAAGATGTCGTGAATTATTCAAGTGTTTCGTGGGCGCAGTGCGTGACATATACGGCTCTTAGTTTAACATTTATCATGTTGTTTCATACAAAATCTTCAGTTTTATAACTGTAGTATAATTACTTGACGCAATAAGTTAACATTATACTACAATAAGGTAAAGTAACTTTTTTAAATAGTGGCATTGATAATAATAACAGTATCCTAATCTTACCGAAGTATATAAAGCTAGTTACACTTGTTAAAACATAAAAATAACATAGTGGCAGTGATTGAATGTTATTCAGCCAACCCACATTCCTGCTCGAAATCATAATTGACTTTAAAATTTGCTAGTTAATGACTTGCAGCTCGCTATACATAAAATAACAAATTGATGGTGTTGTTACTTGTAGTGTTGGCGAGGGTGGCGCTCCCAGCGAGCGGCGGGGCGGGCCCGCGAGATGAGCGGCGCTGCCTGCCCCGCCCGCCATGCAGCGACTGCGGACTACCTTCAAGCGATCCCGCACACCCACGCCGCAGGACATGAAGACCCAGAGCAGCCTCGAAGTGCCCAAACAGGTTAGTCAAAGATGAGATGCATAATTAATACTTTCAATAAAATTCAAAGACGTTTTAAGGTTCAATTTTTAACTGAAATGCGGGTAGTGTGTTCTTGTGTACATATACAGTCATTGAGGGTTCTGCAGTTGGGGATATTATTATCAAAGATAGAACAAGACATACATAGCTTATTTATTACAAATCTTGTTATATGATATGATAGTCATATAAAAGGGATTTTCAATTTTCTCCATGATGAAATCCTAGGTAGAATTATCCAATTTTACCCAGACGTAATGCATTTTTCATTCAGGAAACCCAGCGTACTGGATGGACGATATCTGATTGCAAAATCTGATAGTGCTTAGCAAGCAGGAAATTGAAATTTTGTCAGAATAAGAGTTATGTAATATGATAAATCTCTCGTCTCAAATTGATACGTAAAATACGCTCAATTCAATGAAAGTCGCTGCTGTAAGTTACTCAATAGCTTCGGCCTAGAAGTAGGTTAAGTGGGTACCACATCTCTAAAGTTATTTCTTATAACTACAATTATTACTATGCAGATGGAACTAGTATCTAGAACTTTCTAGAACTTTCTTCCAAGCATAATCTCTAAGTCATTGTTTCTCATTATAGTTAACAGTATTTTTCTTCAGGGAAATATAATGGAATGAAACTATTATTATTTTATATACTATTATTATACTATATTGTTATATTATATTGTAACTAATTTAACTCGCATATTTGAATTGTATTTATATGTTATATTATAAATTTTAATTTGAACCTACGTTTAGATTATTGTCAAGAAATCCAATTCACAGATACACATATATTGTACTTCTTGATATCTGAGATGTTCCCTAACTCTTGTACCGATGCTCCTCTTTGTTTGACTTACATATTATGGCATTCCAAAATAACAGTCGCTATGCGGGAATCTTAGAAATCGTAGGTAGATGACTAATTAACTGACTTACAGACACATATCTATAACTCACCTCGGGCGGGGTGAATGGATAAGAAATAATAATATAAAATATAATTTTATAAAAATACTCGAGAAAATCTTAAAAAATAGTATCATATAACGGTTTATAAAAATCCAAGTATGCTTAGCATTATATTATATACTTATATTAAAATAAAAATAAATATTTAACCTGTTATTATTACGTCGGTAGCAGACCGCAATCTTTCTTAAAGACTGTTTTGTACTAAAGGGTAACTTGTAGAAATCTCGCAAAGAGATGGGTTATCCTTTGTACTGTTATTTCTTTGTATCCTGTTAAATTGAGTGGGAAATAACGTTAGACTACCATACCATATATAAAGTTTTATATATTTCGATGTACTACAAAGAGTCAGTAAAAACTAGTTACAAGATTAAGTGATTCCAGGTTTTGGTGAGTAGGGTTTAAAATGAAGTGATTGTATGTACTAATTACGTAATCTCTATATTCAAGTATTCCATAATTGTAACATGGTTACAAAAATATAAAAAAATAAAAAAACATGAGGCTAGTATAACCTGATCGGTTCGGATAGAATCGATTCATGGCATATCGGATTCTAATAAACTTAGGCATCACAAAAAAGTATTCTAAACTTTAAAAATTGGTTTGTATTTGTTTTGTTTAGTAATCATTGTTAGGGGATAATAGCGACTCTAGCGTAGCGGTGTCAGCGTAGCGGCATCGGCGTAGCGTTATCGGACTATCGTAGCGGAATTTGAATCGACGCGTAGGACTGAGCCTAGACAACTCCTTCCGGTTTTGATCGGCGAAGGAAAACATCGCGAGAATTGCTACATTTTACTAGCAGTTCTATGATATCTAACTTTGTAGTATGTAGTCAGCAGTGTCAGCAGGAATTAATAACATTAAGAAGAAGCATGAGAGAGATGTTATCACCTCCAAACCGTTTATTGAAAGACGATCTGAATGTTACAGAATATGTCAAATTACGAAACGCAAATAAATCACTGTTTGACGAAGTTATGTATTTAACAGTAGGAAGAGTTTTATATATTATAATAGATGTGTGATGTCACTTATGATGATTATTAACAGCATATACCAATTGTTCTAAATTGCATTTGAATAAGCCTGGGAAACTACTTAAATATTTTCCGTAAGAGAAACCGTATTGGGTTCTACAAGCCCCATGGTGAAGAAAAAAGTCTTTGATGTACGCATTTTATATATAATGATAGAACCAAAACTTTTCTCTAATTGACCTGTTAGAAACTGACCGATTACAAAAGTTACAATGGGAATGTTAAATAGGAGACTAAACACAATAAATAAATAAATAAAATTTATGGTTGGTAGTTTGTGAAATATTTGATATTAAAATGATCACAACTTAAAATAATATATTTATGAGAAATAAATAAATGACTAAAAACTCTTCAAAGTCCCGGTTTAATAATTTATTTTTAAAAATATTAACTTTAACTTTTCATTGTAATAAATAAATATAAATCTTCGATAATATAAAATCGATTTGTTTAAATAATACGGCTAATAATTTATTTGTTACTATATGAGATACTGGCTATAATAGCTATAAAAAACCAAGAAAATTAGGCTAATTATTTATCTTACCATGTTTTTCTTGTTTTTTTAATAATAATTTCAATGATAATGAATGATCGGTCTAATTTGTTTTTAGTTAGATTGAATAAAGTAAGTTTAGTAGGAAAAATTAAGGATGCATATACCTTGGCTTGAATAATATAATCATTGATATATAAAGGAGAAGAGAGCTTTCTTTTTGAGAAAGTTTTATGAAATTTCAGCGCCAATAATTTTGTAAGTAGGTTTTGTTACATATTAATTACAAAAGCAAAATACCAATCAGGCCGTCATTACCAAAAAATATATTTTTTATTTCAGCAGTTAAAGAAAATAGGTCAATATAATTTTTCTTCGTTCTTGAAAATGGTGTTTAAGAAAATATGAAAAACTCTATTTTCGTTCAACAATATGTTTTAAATATATTTATATAAAAACAAAGTTTGATCTTCATTTTGTGTTAAAAATCTCTAAGGATTTTTTTTCTTTTTAGTTTCAAAACTTTCTTATGTTTGTCTTAGATCCTGCACAAATATATGTATTGGCCACTAAACGATGTCTAAAGAGGACTTGAAATTGCTACAGAAATGGGGCAAAGAATCGTCTATTTTTACGTGTCTCGACTGTAAGCTCAGTAGGAGCTTATTAAATTGTAAAAAGACTCGTAACGTTAACCCGTAAAGTTGGGTAATGTGTCTATTTTTTTTTTCACTTCTATTAGGCTTTCAATATTAAATAACTAATTTTAAGCCATGAGGAATTTAAAAGCTAAAATAAAGCGATGTAACAGACAGACGAAATTGCGATTAAGAGCTGATATATAAGTTAAATGCCACAGCCGACCATGGGATGAATTTTAAATACTTAAATTATATATATATATATATATATATATATATATATATATATATATATATATATATATATATATATATACTAAATTAAAATCAAAGTGAATAAAAGCTAAGATTATTTTAGAGACACCCACACAGAAGCCATAGCTCCCAGATACTTTGTTACTTTAAAAAAGGCAAATAGAACAAAGGAATCTCGAAAGCCTAGACCTGTAAAACTACGCTATCGAATGAAACGAAAATGTATGAGTTTGACATGGGTTGCGTTATACCATGGTTTATTCTCTAACGTTTTAATGGAATCGATAACGAGACTTCTTCATTTAGCTACTGGCAAAAAAATAGTAGAATTACTTGAACTAACTATATTTCACTAATCTTACAAGCCTGAATATTTAAACAACCTTTCTATGACTTCATTTCCAAGATACTAAGAAAATAAAGTTACCTCCGCTTTCTACGCAGCTCATTAATAATCCTTCGAAACGAGATATTTAATCTGACATTTTCAGAAAAGATTTTTAAAAATGTAAATCGCTTTTCAACTTCATTCTTCATTGTTTCTATAATTTATATTTATAATTTGCAAATGTTTAAAATAAATAGAAGCTTAATTGATGCTTTTATAAGCGGCATTTATTACAATGAAACTGATTTTTTTTTAGGTCCGGTCAGCGTCGTTCGATGAGATCCAGCTTGAAGCGGCGAGGGGCTCGTCTTCCAGCGTTTTGTTGTCGGTGCCACAGCACGGCGCTCGAAGCCGCTCTTTCGATTCCGCCGGATCTGATGACTCGGGCACTTATCTTGAGGTTTGTAGTTTTGTAATATTAAAATATTAAAGTGGTAGCTGCAGTAAAGTGGTGCAAATGGTACCATCAAAATTATTTATGGTTTAAAGAAATACTAGATATCCTATAAGTATCTTAGATACTAAGTTGTTGGTCTTTTCACTAACATACAATTTCATGTATTTAGTTGTAATATGTATTATTTACTCATATTGGAAAGATTTTATCTCTTTAATTTTCAATAAATAAGAACAAAGAAAATGAATTTTGTTATTGAACAGTAACCACAAAGTATCTACAGAGGTAATAAAAGTTTATTAAATATATTTTAAATTGAAAACCAGCTAAGTTGGAAATAAGTTTTTAATTTAAGTTTCGATATTTATTACTTGGTTTAAATTTCGATAAGTCTGGGTATTAATTTGGCAGAGAAGATAGATTATTAATTATCTCATCTATTTTAACAAAATATCATTAACTTGAGAATACTTTGGTTTGTCTGTACTTCAGTCTAGAAAGCCATAACGTAATTATATTTTCAGTGATAGTCGGAAAAAAGACATAGTTTTGACTTTTAAAAACTAAATATGACCTAGATTTTTAACTTCTTACCAAATATGTAAAAACTTAAATATTAAATACTATTAAAAAGATACACATTACACAAACAAAAAATACACATTAATCATAGCTCTGCTGTCTATAAATAATTATAGTAAAGAAGTTAATAGAAAGAAGTTAATATTTTACTATTCCTACTCGCTATGTATTTGTGGGTGATCTTTAAAGCGTTCCTTGGTTTAGTATAATTGCTTTCCTTTCCGTACATAGTTACATTCAACATGTTAATATTTTTAGTACATACACTATCAAATGTATCAAGTTATAATTATTAAAATTATTAGTAGTAATGGTTGCCAGAGACCTCGTACCCTAACTCTCCTCTCCCGACTTGAATCACAAGCTTTAGATGAATATCAACTATCATTTAAAATGTATAATTAGTTTTGTTTTATTATAATTTTACTAAAACAGCTTTTGGATTTTGCAATTACGATTAAATAAGGTTAGAGATGATGATTTAGGGTTAGTATACTAAGCCAACAGTATGACACCTTTCATAAGAATCTGGCCAGTAAATTTGTTGTGTTTTAATTTAAGCCTAAACCAATATTTATGTTTTCTTGTCAAAATGAGAAAATTTCCAGGTAGAAAGTATCCTATAAGTTAAGTAAGATAATAAGATAGACTAAATTCCATTAAAAGTCTTCTCGAAGTTTGGTAATACAGTTCGATAACTTAAAATCCAAGGAAAATACAAAATATTTTAAGTTATAGATTTGTTACTTAACAAGGGTTTATGTTAGAGTGGTGGTAGAAGGCGAGGGTGAGTTAATACTTAGCCTTTTGTACTCATATTCGCCAGAAGGGGTGGTAAAAAATATACACATAAAAATGTTAACTCATTTAAGGTCTATAAAAATAAAAATCTATTTAAAGTTTGGTGTATCGAAAGGTGTTCACCGTTTCTATATTAATTCCATTTTCAATGATATTTTATTTTGTGTGCTAAATAAAAAAAATCTCTGCGTTTATTGTTTACACGTATTCACCTATTGTTTAAAAATCTAAAAATCCCCTAAAAATATTTCCAGTATGAAAAAACCATTCTTTTGTTGTGTTAGGTAATTAACAAGTCGAATATATTTTTTTTAAATATGTAAATCTGCTGATTTTTTCATATAATTATTTTCTATGTTTAGTATATTAAGGGTTACTGTACCTTAGAACTATTCTAATATTAAGTTTCAAAATTTAATAGTTCGGTAACTATAACAATGACATTGGTATGTATCGGTATAAATTCCAATATTAATAAGTTGAGGACAATTATGTATGTTTCTCCGTAACACGCAACTGTCTAGACTCTAGACAAATCTTTGTCTATCTGTTTGTATTATGAAAAAGAACGATTACTTCACATATAAAAGTCAAGAATTTTATGGGTTATCGTAATAAATTTTAAGGTTACAAAAGATTTTTTTTTCATTTAAGGGATTATTTTTGTGAGGTGAAATGAAAAGTTGATTTATTTTAACATAAAACCAATAGTATTTATTTACAATTTACACAGATATATTTTATAAAAACATTTTATGAATAATATTTATATTTTAACCGCCTCGTTGGTCAAGTGGTTAGCGCAGACACCTAACGTATGGAGAGGCAATGGCGCTCGGGTTCGATTCCTGACAGGGACTTCTCAGTATTTATAATGTGTATTTCTACGTATTTGTATCGTTATCTAATACCCTTAACACAAGCAAATCATTTGCTTACTGGGAGTGAGATTAATGTGTACCCCTGTATTATTATTATTGGAATAACACAAGTAAAAAAGTAAATTAAAAAAATATAAGAATTGCATATTTTTAAATTAATTGGCTTAAGCAACGTTAACTCTTGCCAATATTTTCTTTTTAATTTAAAATGTGAAAACTTCATTGTTATAGAACGCTCAGGGAACAAGTCCAAGAGTAGGTATTTATTACCTTGTAAAACTATTTGTCGGAGCCTTAAGGCTATCGACGGATTAATTACCACTTTATTTCCTATACATTTTATGGAAAACAAATATGCTTTTGAGGCACAATCTCTTAGATAACATCTTTGTAAAAAAAATTGTACTTTATCCTGTAATTTGTGATTGAAATACTTTACTTAAAATTTGATTTTATTCCAATAGGTTCCCCGGCTATGGTCGAGGCGAAGGTCTGGCAAAGGGACTCCGCCGCCATGTGTTCATTGTCGACATATGGAAACCTGGTTGGCGCGTCGCAGCGAAGAAAGGTCCACACCTGAAAGACCACCAGCATCGTCTTCGGCGGAAGACGAGGACGACGATGACGATGAAAGTGATGTCGAGCTACCAAAGGTTCTGTTGGCACCAGTACCTCTACCCAAAACACTATTACCGCCGCCACTGCAGTCACCTCCGCCTTCGCCGGGAGCACCCTCATTTGAACTGCAACCGCCCATCGATGAACCACCCGGACCTCCACAACGGAGGCGTTCGATATCACGACAGGAAGCTTTTTTCGTTGAACCAACTGGAAGTTCCCTTGAAAATGTACGAGCTTCCGAGCAAGGTGCAAACAATATACCCAGAGATAGCTTGGTTCATGACATTTATCTAGCCGTCCCCGAATTGAAACGTGATCGTGCCGCGTCTGTTGATTCCTGCTTCTCAAAATTATCTGGTGGGGCCAGAGCTGAAGAGTTAAGTGAAAGTGGAGACTCATTGACAGTTCCAGGAACCAGTCTTAGATCGCGATCAGTGGATATTGTTTTGCCCACTGCTGAACAATCACGTTACAAGGCCTTATCGTTAACTTCATCACAAGCACCGCCTCAAGCTAATTATCAAGTCTCTGAAGAACCTCAACCTGCGCCAGTACTACAAGCTCTAGAAACCAGGTTAGTCGTTACTCAATAAAAAGTTTAACATTTTCGTTTTTCTTTTTTTTCCCAGCTTTGTTGTTTTACGATAGCGTTATTTTTATTAACTTTTACTTTCTTTTGTAAATTTTGTAAATTTTATAAAATATCTATCCATTACTAAAGACTAAAGAAAGTAAATAATTTTAATATTTATGAAAATAACAATTTATAACAGACTATAAATATGATCTTATGCATTTTTAAGAATATTATTCCTATAATATATTTATTTGCGTATATTATTTGATTTTAGTCTTCAGGGACTACAATTACTTATACATTTTCCGATTCTCATTTTATGCCTGAAGTAAATTAAATAGCAATGACACTTAGTGATAGTGACAAGTTTTTATCAGGCACTTTTGTTGAAACACCGCCTTCCCTTTTCAGCGATATCCATTGAAATGTCATTTCAAACAAATTTGTATAAAAGAATATTTGATTATTCGTTAAAAAGAATTCGATAATGGAACTTTATTCTCCGTCTATTTGGAATTTCTACGTCAAGTGTTAATCGCAATAAACTTTTAAGCTCCCTGTAACATTCTCAGATGATGAGACCAATTAGTCCTCTTAAATTGGCCACTAGGGGAGTGGTAGTTCCAACTATAAGAGCCCCGTTAATTACGACGCGGAAGCCACTAAGTGCTACAGTACGAGATAAACCTATAGTATGTTTGCTTATCATGATGTACCTGGGTTTTGAACTATATAAGCTAAGCATCCCTGTTATCGTGTTATCAACAAATATATTAAATCTTAGAGCGTCATAACTGGAACACCCATTCATAATTTTAACATTATCTCAAGGTTTAAATAACATTTTATCAAATACATAAACAAATATATATTTATTTGTATATAATGTTAAATGTTAACATTAAATGAAACTATAGTCTGTAGTCGCTTAGTTCTTCAATGTGTTTCTGTCTGGTGGTTTCCGTTATTAAATACACGAACTACTATGGAATTCTGAATGCACTGCGATTTTAGAACGCTCAGGTTAAGCAAATACCTTCCCTGAAGTGTTCTGACATCAGAAATGCGAACCTCGGCTATATAAATACAGGGTTGTCCATGTGTCTGTAAATCACGATTTTCTGTTTTCGTTTTGATTTCATTAAATATTACTATTTATAGGTCATTATTTTATTATTCTATTATCTATAATCTAGATATATGTAAAGTTAAATTATACTTGTATATTTCTTAATTACCTTATCTATATTTATATTTATAGTAGAATAATTTTACTTCCTGTTTCCATCCTTAATTCTAAGTAATTTCGTATTCAGAAGAGAAACAGTAAAAAGTTTAACGTGAATTTTATATGAAGCGTTTCATAGATTATTTCGAAAAGAGCTTTCTTTTAAAACTAAACTAAAATATTTATTGAGTGTTTCCTGGTAAAGAGTTATCCTCTTCTTTTATTTTTAACAGCTAGCTTTTATCTCAACAGATATCTACTGTTCTTTTGATCCTTAAATGAAATTCTTAGAAAACTTGTTAAGATCATTGTAGATATAAAATTTATATATTTCTTAGATACATATGGACAGATATTATAATCTCAATAATTTCTTCAAGACCAAAAATAATGTGCATTACCGAAAAAATGTGGTATCGCGATCGTATCGTGTATCGTATCGATAACGTTACGTAATGATATATCACCTTATTGCGGGCAAAGATCTCTTCTCAAGAATTGCGGTATAGAGAAGGTATCAATAATATAAGCAAAACTTATAAAAACAAGTCCCGGAAGCTGTAGTTGATGTGAGTATATGGGATAAGCAAGGATTTAAAGGCTTTACTTTGAAGCATCTAAAACAAATACTTAAGATATTTTATTAAACTTAAATAATATTAACTGTTTTATTTAGATATACGTGTTTAGGGTATCTAAAGGGATTTTGTGATTTTTAAATCCCGTCGAGAAAGATTAATGAATACACTATTAATAATGATATAATATACTTATGTATTTTTAGGTAAAATGGACTACATTCTCTATTTTAGAATGAATGACCTACCCTAGACAGAAACGGAAGCTTAATAAAATATTATAAATAAACTAATAGACAGATAGATAACATAACATTGTTTACATTCCGAAAAAGGGATTTATATTGCTAAAACCTTTCAAATGATATAATGCTGGTGGGTTCAGATCCACTTTAAACTGTTGTCATGCCCTGAAAATTCATTAAACCCCATCGCAGTAGCACCTACAGTTTAATTGTCAATCTAAACCCTCCTAAGGTCTCCTTAAAATACAAAGCCATCTTGGCCAAAACGACCAAAACGTTTAAGAGGGGTTGAGTAACAAATACACATATATAAGTATTTCGTAAGATGTTTAAATCTCCGCATATCTTTATTGGCAGTGACGGAAATCCAATTTAATAAAGAAATTCTTACCGTTAACGTTATTTACGCACCATTAAAATTCTAAGGGCTAAGCAATCTGAAGGCAAATTGTATGTTTTTCGTTCCATTTTATTTTAATGTGAATTGTGCTTTCCAAGTTTATTATATTTTGTGAATTGATACATAAAATGCTGGTTTATTCTTCATTAACTCTTATTTACGTTAAATTTTTAAATATAAAAGTGTGCATTATGTGAAGTAATAGCTCCGTCAATTAAATTTACCAGCAAGATATATACAAATATTGTCATACACAGACATATTATGAGTATCAATTACGAGTGCTAACTGCTGCCAACGACTTCATCACTCCCACTCCTCCCCCTGACCAAGTAATATACCGTCTATAAACAGTTATTATTTACACAAGGACCGACTAGTTCTCTTTACATTGTAGCCTAATCTAGTGTTTGGGTTTTAGGTAGGGATCACTCTTATGTTGATTTAGTTAATAACTTGACATCCCATGAACTTATTCTGTACTAGCTGTGCCTGCGATTTCGTACGTGTAGATTTCGATTTTTATAAAACGTACCCTTTGTACGTATAAACTATATATATATAATGTAATGTATAAACTATAAACTTTCAAAGTTTACATCAAACACCGTCAAGTAATTTTTGCGTGTAGGAGTTTTTCTAGTTTATTAACCCCCCACTTAAAAAGAGGGGTGTTATAAGTTTGACCTGTCGATCTGTGTATCTGTGTTTCCGTCTGTGGCAATGTAGCAGCCAAACGCGTGGACGGATTTGATTCAGCTTTTTTTAATCGAAAGCCTGGTTTGTCGAGATGGTTCTTAACTATGTTTGGTCGAAATAAAAACAGTCGTCTCCAAGATATTGAGGTTTTATTGATGCAGATGAAAGGTTCTTATGCAATTTTGATAAAAATACTAAAGCAAGTAACATTTTGTGTGCGTAGATTCATTTAGTACAATAATGAAATCAGTTACGTAACTTTAAAAAGCAGAAAAAAAAATTGAAAACCCCGATATAAAAAAAATAATAAAATGTATAAAACCCCTATACAAAAAGACCTCTAAAAAAATAAATAAAATGTTATATGTACTTATTGAAGTAGTTGAATTGGGGGACCGCTAAATAAAGGTAGAAAATGAAATGCAAGTAAGTTACCAAGCAAATAAAGAAATTACGCTATCGAATCATATAGTCTAAGCCCTCATAACTTCGTAAAACAGACACTATCGTTAAAGTACGTACAACGGTCCTCCGACGCAACGACTTCCATAAGTACATAATAATATTGTTTTTATTATTTTTTAGAGGTCTTTTTGTACAGGGGTTTTATAATTTTTTAATATTTCTTTATAAATATGTTTTTACTTTTGAGAGGGTATTATTATTTCCTGATGGGAGGATAATTACAATGACCTATTTCAATTTAGAAAAAAGGTCTTACAAACATACAGACGAACAGACAATATGAAAAACCATAGCTTTGGGTTCTCTTGTTTATATATAGGTCCTCCATTATGATTTCTTGTAAATATTTTCCATGTACAGACAGCGATCACTAATAGCTTTATTTTATGTATATATATAGATACATTTCTTGAACACTTTAAATACATTTATCTTTTGATAGAGTGAATGGTGTGCAATGAAAGTGAAAAAATAAATGTTATTCACTCTGTACGCTCAATTTTTATGTATAAAAGTTATTAACATTGGCCATATACTTTTTTCGTGTTGCGTGCACAACTAAAAGAGAAACAGATAAACAGACAAAGATTTTAAAAATGCTGAAAATGGATTCTGTTAGTTATCGCTTAACATCCTGGTATATTTTTTTAAATATGTTCAATGTAGAAATACTATTCCTCTACAGATTTATTACATGTATAGAAGAATAAGATTTTCATGGTACCTATTACATGATTGACATAAATTGACATAACTTTTTTATTTTTAAACCGATTTATATGAAATAAACACTAAATGTTAAGTGAAGATCGTGATAATATATTCCTGAAAACCGCATTTGGTTAAGCCGTCTCTGAGATTAGCGTGCACAAACATAAAGATATACAGACAAACTGAAAAACCATTGTTTTGGATTCTCTTGCTCTTATAAAGGTCCCCTATTATGTTTTTTTTTATTTTCCATGTACAGAAATCGATCAGTGACAATTTTATTATATGCATAGATTTAGTCCAAATATTTTATTATGGTTTAACTAATATGTTAAAGTGAGACATTTTCAGTCAGTTCAGTTTGAAAAATAAACTGATACGGGCAGGGAAACCAATGGAGCTATCGTATCGCTGGTCATCTCGTTTAAAAAGCATTCTATATGTGATCGTCTATATCGAAACGGTGGTGACTAAATTATTCATTGTGATGTGATTAGACAATAGGTTATAACCAAATTTGAAGATTTGATCAAATTCCGTTCTATACTTTTTGTTTTAAGGCCAAAAGATTGCTTATATATCTAAGCCATAAAGTAGAAAATTCTTTTGAAACTATATATTTAATGTATATTTAGCCTTATTTTTTTTTATAAATATAGAATGATCAAACCAGGGATTCGAACCTTCAGCCTTTTGACCGTCCCAATTAGATATAGATTCTAATTTCTAACCATTTTTTCAAATTCTGCAGTACAGATTTTGCCTTATTATTACTTTATTATATATATAGAAAAAACACCAGGTAATTGTCCGGTATCTAGACACCAGTTATTTCAAGGCAGATTTTTTTTTACAGGTGATAATTGTGTAACATTACAAATATTATGTCGTGTTGGCATGACCTTTCTGAACGTAAAAAATGATAAACCTTTGATCACTCCGTATTGCTTTTATAAAACTGATATAGATTAGTTAGTTTTTTTTAAGCTAAGAAATAATTTGTCTTCACTTCACTTCACTAATTAACTAACCTAACCTAACTCCATTTCACTAGAACAATGCGGAATGACCCCAAGGCCTTTTTTTAAAGCAAAAAAATCATCATAATAACACTAGTTATGATATTTATATGACTCAGCACTAAAAAAAAAACAGCCACGAAATCGCTGGTGGCACGATAACGAACAATTATAAAAAAACTTATTATTATTTATGTTATTTTTGTGCTCTTTTATTAAAATACACTTTTATCTATCGGAACATTAACACAAACCGCTGAGTAATGCAATATATTACCTCACCCTTACATATTAGTGCGCTTTTTGTAACAAATTGAACATCAATATTCGATAAATGTATCGAGTAACATAACAAACAATATTAACAAAGAATCAATATAATGTTTTGTGTCATGTTAATATGAAATAAACATTCGGATATGGCTACCCATTTTGTATCCGAAATAGCCGTGAGCGGAATGTCTCACTTAACAAAAAAGATTTTTTCCATGAATCCAGACAAGATATTTAAGTGCTGTATTTGTGTCTGTCAAATTATACATCAGTAAAAATCAATTGAGTTTTTAGTTCCACAAAAAATTGAGTTCCAAGTGAGATTAGTACTGTCAAGTCATACATTTGTATAAATTTAATGATTTGTACAAAATTGAGTTTTTAGTTGAGTTACTAGTTTGTTAACAATATAAAGATTCTAATTATATGAGAATTCCAAGTGAAATGAGTATTATCATGTCATACATTTGTAAAAATTAACTGAGTTGTACAAAAATTAATAGTTTGTTAATAATTCCAAACGAAATGGATTCTGTCTGGTAATATAATTGTAAAAATCTCTGAGTTGTACAAAATATAGTTTCTAGTTCAGTTATTAGTTAGTTAATAATTCAATATACAAATTCTAATTATATTAGTGTTCCAAGTGTATTGGGTACTGTCAAGTGCTAATTATATGAGGATATTAACTATATTGGTATTCCAAATAAGATGGGTTGAGAGATATATTCTTAAAAATCCTTTTAGTTGTTCCAAAAAAGAGTTTTCAGTTGAATTAACATTAGTTGATAATTTAAGATAAAGATTAAGCTAAGATTCTATTAGTGTTCCAAATGAAATTAACGCTGAGTTGTGAAGGTCGTTTAGTTACATATTGTTGATCGAATGAATGTTATGTTAATTTTTATTGCGACATATATACATATATAAATATATACATATATACATATATACACAGTATATCGAGAGCACGAGTTCTTTAAGTGTTCTCATTGTTGTCAATGTCATTGTCTGTTCCTCCTACATGACCCACATATGTAAATGTTTCTGTATATCAAACCAATGTATCTAAGTCGAACGAAGTATTATTTATATCATTTATACATATATTTTTTTTCATGTTCTTTTACATTTGTCATAAAGTTCTTCTCAATTCGCATTTGCGATGGAATGATGTATATTGTCGTTATATTGCAGAGAGATATATTTATTTTCAATGTCTATAAATCAATAAATTGATTTTCGATTTAGCTAGTCTAGTCTAGTCTAAAATATTCCAAGTCCAAAAGTAGACTGGTAAGAAAATAGAATCACATGGATTGCAGGTCATTTGTTATTTTTATCAAAATCAATATTCCATTTCCTTCCTAATACATTTTTGATTGAAAAATTAATTGCTTAAGCATTATTGATTTCATTTTATTATTGAAATGTCGAAATGAGTTGGACAGTCAATATATAGAAGAGTACGGTTTTAAGTGTAAAAGATCAATAGTATGAATTAAAAGGAGTTGCTCATAAAGTATTCTAACTTTCAAGAACAATTTTGTACCGTTTTAATCATTTTCCCCAAAACTCGCAATGAATGTCACCTTGATCTGTCTTATACTGTAGGAACGATCTGAGAATTTTCAATAAAGCCAATCAGAATAAAAACCTTTTACAACATCGTTTGCAGTAGGTATCTGTAAGTAATTTATATTATGAAAATCACGTTTCAATAATTATTACAACACAGGATCATCAGAATTTTAATTGACTTGCTCCAATTGGTGGTAAAATTTTCACTGTCTAACTTCTTAGAAGGTTTTCGTGAAATTAATTTCTAACTTTCTTACCGCAAAATTGAAAACGCTGACTAAGTTTTAAGAGTTAGGGAAACAAGTTCTGCTCATTATTATGGGTTTGGATTAAAACCTCATTGCACCCTTTTGAGTGACACATACTATGGTCGCCTTGTTTTTTTTTTTATAATTCATCCCTCTTGAGCGGGAATATGGTCGCCTTGTTATGGTTGCAATGCTCATTACAAACGAGGTATTAAATCCAAATAATTAGAAAAAATTAAAATTTTTTAATAATATTATATTTGAAAAAATTTTGACATCATTCGCAAAACTGTTTTTAATGTTTTATCTTTAAAAATTACACTTCTAAATGGAGACTCTTTTGAAACGACAGAATAATAATAGAAATGGGGCAATATATTCTTATTTCTTTTTAATCCTTAATAATCCTGTAAATGTCCCACAGCCGGGAAAAGGCTCCTCACCAATTATGCCAAGATTACCTAGCTTATCCCGGGTGATTAATATTATAAAATGTCTTCATTAGGTCTTTGTGACTGTAAATATATTTGCAAGTATAGTCTGTGGTATATTTATTTTATTGTAAATAATGTTGGCGGGAAATATATTTGCAAGTATAGTCTGTGGTATTTTAATTTTATCGTAGATAATGTTGGCGCGGCAATAATTAAGACTGAGCCTCGCCACCGCTGCTAATGAGAGTGTCGTGTTTGGGCCGGGCTTCGGATGAATTTACGAGGTTTATAAAACTGGCATTTTCTCGCTTCCAATACTGTATTAAATAAAGCATTATTTCCGGAGTACAATTAAAATAATACAAAAGCCTAATTTTTATATCATTATGTTGGTTATCATTATGAACCATCTAAAGAAACTATAATTATATGTTAGACGATTTGATGACAGTTTTTGAAGCATATGACGTTTGGGAATGCTTTTTGGCACGTGGGCCAAATAGTAATAACTTGATTGTAACATAAGTACATCTATAAAAATCGAAGTCAATACTGTATGTATTATTAGTAGGTTGAATAAATAATAGATATTGATTGTTTCATAAGTTTGAAATAGTAAAAATTATAGGGTAAGAAAGAATTTGTAACTAGATGTTTGTATTGTATGAATAAAATGATGGTTTCATTCTATTAAAAAAGTTAATTTAATGAAATTAATGAATATTTTATTCTAATTAAAAGTAGAACGTACTGCACATGTAAATGTATTTTTTTTTAATCTTTTTGCTGTGGTTCTTATCCATGGTTGGTAGTTCCTTAATATTTTTTATTGTGATTAAAATAGCTATGCTAAAGTTGTTGATCACGCGCTTACTATTATTTATAAATAGAGTTTTCGTTTGGCAGATGTGTAGCGAATATCGTCGCCATCCTACCTATCCGGGTTGCGAATGCCGCTTGCATCAATACTTCGCTTATATCCAGTTTATTTTTATCTTTAAACCTGCTACAGTCAATCATTATCTACTTTTGTTTACTAACATTTGTTCAAACAGCTTTGAACTGAAATGATCACATAAAATTGAAAAAACAAACGCACAAAGAACACCTTTATTCCAATTGTTTGAGCTTTTTAATTAGTTGAGCGTCTATTTTCTGTTTTGTAGCCCACTTCATGATCGCAGACGTGTCTTTATAGATATATATTTCTTATTTGTACAAATACTTCTTGTGAAGTTTTCTATGCATCTAGGTAAATACTACTTCTTGTGAAGTTTCCTACCTAGAAAGATATGTTTCTAGTTCTGTTTACTATTTAAACATGTATATTTTGTAAAACATGACTGTACTTATATTTTACTAAGCTAAAGAGATACACACTGAATAATTACTTTAAATGCTAAATCTATCAACCTATATTCTTGAG
Source organism: Napeogenes sylphis (assembly GCA_959347405.1). NCBI lineage: Eukaryota > Metazoa > Arthropoda > Insecta > Lepidoptera > Nymphalidae > Napeogenes > Napeogenes sylphis. The sequence continues at coordinate 33,723,270 of OY365779.1, read as the reverse complement.
CTATTTTATAGAAACCTAATTCTTATATAAATATATAAACTATGTGTTAAATACAAAAATACTAAATATATAAACTATGTAGGTACTTATATTAAACGTTTAAAATCCCATGAATGTATTTAACAAAATGTAATTACATAATAATGTTAAAATATCGAAATGAGAGGTCATTGTTTTCAGGATATGGGCTTTTATAATTACCTTACATGCTTTTATGTTATTATATTGATACAATTAAATTTACGTAATGAGATTGTCTATAAAATATTTATCCACAATATTTGTAATGACAATACATATTTTACAGTTAAAATATCAGGATTGTTTTTGATAAGAATTTTAATATAGCATCGAATAAAATAAATTAAGTTATTCAAAGTAGGAGCTGATTTCAATTATATTTGTAGACAAACAAGGCTTTTGAATCCAAGCATTATTTATTTAAATTTATCTATTTATTGGGCCGTAACGAAATTATTTCTTGGTAAAATCGTATAATAAGGCAATAAACAAAAGACAAAACATTCAGACGTTTTACAGAGGGTTTCGAAATAAAAACTTTTCGAAAATATAATTATTATTATGTTTTTACTGTGATAGCTTGGAGTAATTTTATGGTATTAAGTGGTATAGAGATGGTAAAGAGATTAGGACACAAGGAGAGAAAAGAAGAGAGAAGGGATTTTGAACCTCCAACTCTCTTTCTCCTCTCACGATTCGCTCACCTTGGAAAACGTATTTATGATAGTTTATTCGCATCTTCTCTGAGAGGTTATTGGTTTATCGTTAAAGCCTAAACGACTTAGAATATCAATGTATATTTTAAAACACTTTTAGAGTAGAAAAATATACTAAGTAAGTAAACCAACCGAATAAAGCTTTTTTAATATAAAATCAATAATTACCATTTCTATTATTTTTTGATTTGCTTATTTGTTGCCTCAACTGAATTTAGATAGATCACTTTTAATATTATAGCGGTATATGTTAAATAAAAAATATATATATATTTCATGTACCACTATTAACTATAAGAAATACAAAATTAACAAAATTAAAAAAAAATAATAAGAAAATCTCCGATACAAAAAGAACTCTAAACAGAATAAAAATAATATTATTATGTACTTATGAAGTCGTTGCGTCGGGGGACCGTTGTACGTACGTTGACGATGATGTCTATTTTATTTTTTTGAACTATATACGATTCGATTTACTAATTTCTTTATTTGCCTTGGTAACTTACGCCTCAATAAGAACATAATAATATTATTTTTCTATATAGAGGTCTTTTTGTATAGGGAGTTTTTAAAATGTTTATTTTTTCCGCTTTTTAAAGTTATGTTACTGGTTTCATTATTGTACTAAATGAACCTACGGACACACAAATTTCACTTGTTTAAGTAATTCTATCAATATTGCATAAGAACATTTCACCGCTCCAACAAAACCTCAATATCTTGGATACGACTGTTTCTGTTTCGACCAAACATATCAAACCGTAATCAAATCCGTTAAAGCGTTTGGCTGCTAAAATGCCACAGACAGACACACAGATACACAGATCGGCATTTCAAACTTATAACACCCCTGTTTTTTAGTCGAGAGTTGAAAAGAAGACCAGTAAAAGAAATTCGGAAAGGTTACGTTACAGAATGAATTAATACTGGTAAACTGTTTATCATTCTCGTTTTCTGAAGATTTATAGTAATACTTTAAAGTGGACATAATTAAAATATATTTATTAATAAAATTTACCGAATAAATTTCTACAATAAATTTTATCTACAAAGATACAATTAAAAAGGGCCAGTCAGTTTACTATTAAAAATGTATATGATATTTGTAATTAGATAAATACCTTTTATAACTAAACCTATTAATACTAAATAAATTAGGAGGGTTAATTCATATTTCTTTATATAATTATAGAAAAATCAATACAATGTCGAAAAAGAGACAGATGTTTTCGTTCCAATAAATATCATTATATGTAGAATGCAAAATTTCTTGGATTAAATAGTGGCGCCGTAGCTCAAATGGCCAAGTGGCGAGACATTTTCCAAGAGGTCTTAGGTTTGAGTACTGCTCGTGTTTATACATTCATTCTATAAATATTTTGAAGCTTGACATGGCTCAAGATGTTTTATTAAAAATACACAAGATAATTAAGGCTTCACAATAACAATGACTAAAGTAAAATAATTAATATAATTAGTAAACTAATTAAACAATCTATATTATATTAACTAAACTACATTCAAAACGATTAAAGAATATTAAATTATGGATTAAATGAAGAATTTAAAATAAAAAGAATAGTAGAAATCTATTTCTTAATATCACATAATAAAACTGCAATATACCAAAAAAAGGCCAGGAAAAACAGTATTTTTTTTTAATTTAAGACATGAATGAATAGAAAAATTTTCCATCGCTGCAAATCTGATATGATCTATGTCACAACAATTTTTCAGATAACAGTATTGGAAAAGTTCAATCCAATATAATATATTACATAGATTTTTCATCAATCGTAATGAAAAAGTAAAAAAGGAAAAAGATAATTCTTTCTTTTGTGCGAGTTTAAAAAGACTTTAGACAGTTCAAGGTCATGAAAATGTTCTCAGAATTCTATGTATCTGGGTTCATTGACACCAGCATTATGCTTTGTATTATTTTGTATTATTAAAATGTCAGACTAAACTTTTCGGTTGAGTAATTACATAATTTATCACCTTAAAAGATGTTTATTTTTTCTAATTATAATAAATTATTAACACTTTAATGTTTTATCTTAAAATAATTTCTTATATTTATTCAAAGGCAATTTTAATGTGTTGTTTTTAAACAAACGTAATTTTATAAGCACTTAAACACACGTTAAGCCCGGTTATAAATAAATAATGAAATAGAGTATTAATATATATTTAGAAGTACATTCTGTCGTTCCTCGCCTTGTCACTGGTGAATAAATTAGCGAGTAGGAGCTGTAGAAAAGATGTCTATCGTCACGACAAATGTGGGTCCAAACAGATGACAGTGTATGAAGTGTTTCTATTTCGGCGCGCACGCTGGCGACGCGAGACGGAACACAAAGCGGCGCGCGCGCAGCGTTGTAGACCCCCTTTAGTTTAGACTAAAGCGATTAGTCCATACGCTTGTTCCCCCAACTACACACGTCCCGGGGACTATTAAACGGTGTCGCGAAGTGTGTTAGGTGAAGTTTTAAGTGATAATAAAAATAATAATATATGTGATGCCATATTGTGTAATAAATTAAAAATTGACGTTTGATTTATCAATACAACGCTTATTACAGACAGTCTTAATAACAGGAAAACAATATAAATAATAGGCAAACAAAAGTGTTGACTTCACGGTTCTGAAAATAAATACTTACACTGTAGAGTATAAAGTGTTAAAACATTCTATATAAATACATTCCAGAGTGAAGGTCACGCATGTCTCCAATGTCAATTCGATTTACTAGAAGCTCGTCTTAATCTTCCAAATCCTCTTAAAAAGGAGAACCGATCGACAAAAACCGGAACAGACGGTTTTAAGCCTCCAATCGAGACTAAAGCACGGATTAATTCATATCTTATCTTTCTTGGAGCCTCGGTGGGTGTTAATTGATAAAATTGGCTGTCAAGGTGAACGAGTTTTGAATTTTTTAGGAATCTTGAAATGAGTGCATATTTTCCATACAGTTTTTGTGTATGATCGATTAATATTATGATAACAAAAACAAAGTGCTCCAGTCAATAGTTTTATTTATATTATATGTGATAGTAGGTGATATCACCTTATAATAGACGCAATTCACAAGCGGCTGGGTGCTTGGTACGTTTTAATGTGCGCTAGATACCACAATGTTTGTTCTATGATAATGACACACAGACCGCATACTAAAGTACCGGCCACGTGCTTTTGTGGTAATTCGTTATTAAATAGACTCCAGTGCGACAAAGTGCTGACGTCATTCGAGTGTATTACGTTACTTCAGCGTGAATAAAAGTGATTACTGTGCGTGACTATCATACCAGAGGATTCATCGGTGTTCTGCGCCGATATGTTGTTGCATGACTGCTGCAAAACGAGAGGGCCTGTACAACGGAGGCATTCAGGTCTTTTAGGTGTTCTATGCTCTCCTGGGGTGCAGGGTTGGGAGGCGCAAGTCCGGGGAGCTCCCGGTGCGCGCCTGCTGCCCTGCCCGTGCCGCTTGAAGGTTACTCCAGTGATGAGACCAGCAATGATGCTCAAGGAGCACTCCTCACGGGTAACGCAGCTCGGAATCGAAGACGAATGGCCATAAAAATCAAAAGGAAGTCTAAGATAGCCTTCAGAGCATTAAGGTCGGTTGATTTATGTGATCTGTTTTCAGATAACTTTTAGTACAGCTAACTTTAAAATGTTAATCTCCATTGTCAGTGAATCTTGAACGCACGTTATTGTTAGTAAAATTGGGGTCAATCAATGAATATAATAATGAAGGTATAAATGAGGCCACTGAAAACATTGAACTGAAGTTGAGTTTTAATATATTTTTAATTACTGTAATGATGGTTCACATAATTCCATTGATGACAGGTATAGTTAATGCTAATTACCATATGTAAAAAATATATATAATTTATTATCGTGCAGAACCACTTAACGCGTATTAAATATAGATAAAATTGTAACTGTTCTGTTTCCGAACACTGGAAATGTTTGTCAAAACAGAATAATGAAGTGCATTTTATTTTATGCTGAATAATGGATTTCATTGATACATTATTCAATGCATTCATGGCGTCTCCAAGATATTTTTTGTCTCTTTGATTATGATAAAAGAAAATAAAGTTTTAAAAACAATGTGGAAATAAATAAAAAATGGTAAATTTATTTAAGTTTTCAATATTATGCATTTAAAGTATATTTTTAATGTAAAAATATAGAATTACAATTGGTTCCACGATAGCCAGAAGCCTTAACGATAGCCGTTCAATACATTTCAAATTACATTCGTTATATCGGCTTCGTTAAATATTTTTCATTACTAAAGTGTATGTATGAATATATAAATAAAACAGTATATTTTTCCATTTTTTTAATATAAAACTACTTATTGGGCTGTTTTCAAAAACAGCAATCAGAAATGAAATTGTACATGTATTTTTAATGCGTCGGGGAACTTGTTGCAAGCAGTAGGAAGAAACAAATTTATACTAATGTTCATTTCATTGGATTCTTTGTTTCCGTTAAATAATAAATATTTTACAGAGAAAATAGCAATTTCTGCTTCGTTTATGATCTAAGAACAGTTGTGATAGACTATTTTTAAAATTGAATTTTCCCTCATTCATCCTCAGTTACTTGAGAGATGAGACAATTATAGTATAATAATATTTCATTTCTAAAATGTAGGTCAAATAACGATAATCAGATAATCAATATAAAGAACTGAAATAAATTGCCTTATACTTATCAAGACCGTCCTCAAAATTAATTTAACACCGAATAAACTTCATTATTGATCAGATTTTAATTTAAGCGGACATGCTTTTGTGTAATTCATTACAGGCAACTGCCACTCGATGCCCAAAATTCGATGACTCTCTTGAACACATACGAGCTTGATTGGCGGCACAATTAAATTTTCAATCCGGCGAATGACATTTTGAGAACCACCGCTACTCACTTAGATTAAGGTTTAGTCCATGCCTATAACATCAATAGCGTTCTATTGTTGCTATATATCAGATTTTCAGATATATCCTCTGAAAAATCTAAATCTTTATTGATAGTAAGTTATATATAAAACATTTTTCCGTTGTCAAAACCACCAGCTCGGAAAAAATACGTCAGAGGGATTGTCTTGTAGATTTTTAAGGGTAAAGTTATTTAAAATAATAAATCTTAAATAAGCTATAAAATATCATAATTAAGGAAATGACAATAATTTCCTAAAAATAAATTTCAATATTTTTATTGTAAATTATATATATAGGTCAAATTTAATTAATTAATTAATTAACTCAGCTCGTTAGTTGTCTACTTTCGAAAATTGGAGTATAGTATAAGAGCTTTTATGTTTTAAAATGCTTTCAGGTTACAGTTAAGCTTTATGTTAGTATATAGTCATCGTTTTTTCTAAAAGATTGTGTATTAGATTTTATGAACCCTTTTAAATTATTTTGTTTAAATACTTTCTTTGGTATTTAAGTTTATAGACATTTTTTATCTTATCTTTTGTTTTTTTTATTTCAAACGCACTATATTATTATTTTTGTCTTCCCCTCTATAACTTTACCTTATCATTCATATAACCTAAGTTTTAATTTACTGAATATATAAATCTATAAATAAATGTTTATTAAAAAAATATTATTCTACATCGTTCAGAAACTTGAAAACGAGCAGTCCATTTTACATCAATTCATTCCGACTTCGTTGTATTAAATAAATGGGATTTCTATTTAATAATTCTCTGTTTGATGATTTAATGAAGCGTACTCTTTATATTTGTACTCTCAATGTTTGTACTCTCAATGTTTGTACTCTCAATGTTTGTACTCTCAATGCTTGTACTCTTTTCTGTCATTGACGTATAACATCCAATATTGAGCTGGATATCACAAAATAATTTAACGACAATTTATGTTTGTGTAACATATTATAATATTATAACTTTAATTATCAACATATATTTTAAAAATGCAATAACCGTTAATCGATAATAATTAAAATCGATTAATCATAACGTATGAATATTAGTAAGTAAAATAAATAGTTATTGGTAAGTGTTACTGGAATTAATGGTACTGTTACTGTTAATGGAATTCGACGTAGTTGTAATTTGTTATATGAAATATTTAAGTTACTTCTTACCGCAAAAAATCTGTCATTTCCATTTATTTACATGAAAATTAGCTTAAATTAAACCTTTTGTTTAAATAAATAAAGAACATATTTTTAATTACGCTAAAATTTTAATCACAAGAAACACAGAATGTGTTTTAGGTTAATATTATATTAAAACACAAAAAATATACGATATATATAGTAACATTATAGCAAGGGTGCACTCTAGTCTTATTATAATTTAGTCAAATTTTCAAAATATACATGTATTTTGATAATTTGTTTTTAATTACAAAATTAAAAACAAATTATCAATTTTATTAAATAAACAGATAAAATTCATTAGATATCACAAGTAGTTGTTCGGTAATTTCAATATAACAACTATTTATAGTTATACCGGTACCTATTTATGATGCGGTTTTTATGTAAGTATAAAATAGAGTCGCTCTGATAGGGTATTAGGTCAATCTAAATAGCAAAACTTTTAGAAACCATTACTGAACTTGTACTCGCGGTTTGTGGAAACAGTGCTCAAGTTTATATCATTCAATACTTTTATTAGTTTACAATTGTATTGATTTTCAAACAAATGTCTCTGCTATTTATTTTAATGTTCTTAAAAGTATAATGAAACAGAAATCATTTAAATTAACTAAAAAAAATCCTTAAATTAATAAACTTCGTTATAATAAAATTGCAGAGAGTAACAGGATGTAGGTCTGTGAATCGCCTCGGCTACCTGTTGCGGATACGTGCCAGGAATGCTAAATGGCCTATTGGATGCCATTCTTCTGTTACCGCCCGTTGTTTGAACATGCCTTTAAAAATTAACACAACCTCGATAGTATTTTACATATTTTTAGTTTATACCTGGATCAACAGTTCAAAATTCGTTTAAATATGTTTTAACATAACATGTAGATAGTGTTTGTTACAATTTTATTACCTTTATGCATGTAATAATAATAATAGTATAGACGTGCCCATACTCCATTCCAAATGGTGATTTATTCCATTGCCAAGATGGCGTTAGTTACCTTGAATTATGTCACTTGCACGTTGCAAGTCAATTATGTCAGACACGTCAACTGTCACTCGATGTAACAGTTGATTCTCTCGATCTTATGGAATCGAACTGTCAATTTAAATCGAATGCAGTATTTCGTTTCTCACTATATATTTTGATGTAAAACGATATAATTGACTACAGTAGAGTAATCGTAAAACACATTTCGAATTGATCTATGAATATTCAACATTTTTGTTTTATGCCTTCAAGTTAATTCAAAAGTAATTATAATTTCATATGAGATGTTAAATTTGTAGGAGTCAGAATGCCGCATTATAATTTCAAGAAAACGGCATATCTTGGAATAAATTGTATGATATGTTACCCAAAGTCGTATCAGTGAGTTAAACTCTGAAGTCTTTAACCAAATTTAAGGCATATAGTAACCTAAAATATTAAGTAATAAGTAATAAGTCTTTAATTTGAAGAAAAGAGTGAAAATATTATTTTATGCTATTTTTAATTCGTGAATTGAAAAATATTTTTTACAAAGAAATCATTAAAGCTTTATCGTTATTTAAAGATTAAATGTAAATAACGACAAAATAAGATGCAAAAGCAAAACTTCTTAATAGCTCATATTTTACAAGCAAAAGTTTGGATGTTTATAGCTTAATCACGACACGAGAACGTAACGGACTCCGTTGAAGTTGAAGTTGAAGGACACGTTGTTACCGTGATTTTTAGCAATGACTTGGTTTTATTAAGAATTGTATTTTGATATTTGTTTTTCGAGTTATTCATTTTAATTCCGTCTTCAAAACAGCTAAACGAGGTTATAAAATACTTTGTCCAAACCAATTATTTTAAATCAAATCAAAAAGTCTTAACTAATTTTTATTATTAGTAATAAGCAGCGCTGGATATATGAAAAAAGTGACAAAAATACTTCGATTTACATTTCAATATTTAAATGAACATATCATATTCGTTGATTTTGTAAAAATATTTTCTTTTTCAGATAATTAAGTTTGCATAAATATTCCAATTCTCTCGTTCTCGTTGTAAAAATAAAACATAGACAAAATCAAACAATCTCTGGACCACATAAAATTATCTTGAAATCAAACTCAGATTTGAATCAGCGATTAGAATTACTAACAACATAACACACGCATAAATAAACATCCTACACTATAATTATATAATTAAGTCACAAATTAGAATACGATACTGAAATTATGGTTATTATATCTAATATTGTGAATATTTTATGATCCATGATATTTTATGATAGTTCAGAGCCGTTTATTGAATAGGTCTTTTATGATTTACGTCCAGCCCACTTGACAGATCTTAGATAGTCGTTTGACCTGATTTGTCGGTACGATTTTTACGATCTATAAAGTTTTTATTTAACTCCAAATGTGCTTTGGGACGAACAAAAGTGTGATTAGTTTTTTGACCTTTTGGATATAACATTTTAATTGCCATTTAAAGTTACTAAGAATCTCTTTTTATCTACTTTTTTATTAACAAATAGTTACATAACTAACGCTCTAACTATATATGTTCATGATGTATGTTTGGTTATGTTATGTTACTATATATATGTTTAAATATGTTTCTTATTGAGTTTATTTTATGATGAGAGATCAGCACAGAGTAAAGGTTGTTTACACATGATACATGTTATAAATTATATTTTTATTGATTATATTATGGTGTGTACATAGCCTTCGATTATAAACATGTCTAGATGGATTACAGTAATTAAGGTTTTACGGGATCTATTACAATCATTGAGAAAACATCTGTAATCGCGGGTCTTGTGTTCGTAATAAAATAGAAGAAAATAAGTAATAAAGATATAGATGGTAAATATCTCGTAAAAATTATTAATAACTGTTATTTGAATGACCATGTTACTTTACTAAAATAAATTGTCTAAATATAGTATCTAAGGTCAACAAACTTTAAAATAATAGCACGTAAAATAGTCGTATAGTGCTATCAAATGTGATGTCTGAATTTACCCCAATTATTCAATGTGTTACATGTTACAAGCTTGAAATACACTTAAATTACTGCTTATGATGAATGAGATTATGAATGTTCATATATATCAAATAATAAATATTAAGTTTATAATAGATAGTTTACAAATACCCGTGTATATAATGAAATTAGTTTAAATAGGATCTTTTTAAAAAGAATAGAGACGACAATTATAAAAATACGTAAAAATGTATAATGTTTATGTACCTACTAGATGGGCCTGCGACTTCGTACGCGCAGGTTTCGATTTTGATAAAACGTACCTACCCTTTGAAGGTACAAAGTTTTCACATAAAAACTATAACATGACAATATCTTCCCCAAAAATGCATTTAAATCGGTTAATCCGTTTCTGAGATTAGCGTGCACAAACATATAGACATACAAACAAAACTGAAAAACCATTGTTTAGGGTTATCTTGCCTTATAAAGGCTCTAAAATGTCTTTGTTTAATATTTTCCATGTACAGAAATGGATCAGTGACAATTTTATTGTATGTATAGATATTATAAATACTATTAGTTTTTTTCACGGATACTATTTTATATTTCAGAAACAATTTCTGGAAATAATATTAAAATAAGAAAAATAGTTGGTCATTTAATTTTTCAACTATCAATTATTTATTGAGTAAAATGTTTAGGTATGACATGTCTTTATACTCACACTGAGAAAATGTTTGACGCAATATCATTTGTAGGCATATATTTGTAACATATTTACAGGGTGACGGTATCTAGCGTGTTTTTATAACAACCGAGCTGAAAAATTCGCAAAAGACTACAAAAATATACCGTATTTTAGTTACCAATTATCTAAACAATATTCCGTTTATTTTTGTAGACGTATGAAGTGTAAAGAAGTTTTTATTTTTAGAAATGGCAGCCGAATCTCATTTTATGAAACCTTTTATTTTAGCTAAATAATATTATAATCTGTAATAGATTAAATTATTCCAATGAGATATATTTACTGAGAATAAATTACAAAATTTATAAATAAATCTTAAGTTTAAAAGCCAATGTAAAGTTTTCTGTTTCTGAATGAAGTTTGATTTGGTATTCTCTTTTCCAGGGCTTTGATTGGTTAGTGGTATATTGATTCAAATCCGACCATCACAGATGAAACATTTAAATAGATGCACTAGAAATGATTACTTGTTAAAATTATTTTACTGATATATAACTACTATATATACTATATCCTAATAATATATACTAAAACGTAAATTATTCCAAGTAAGTTAGGTTAATTATATGTGTGAAATAGATACCGGGTAATTTTTGAATTATGTTATATTTGAAGAACATTATAACAGGTATAGCTTGTTTTAATTAGTATATTATATTTTTGGTCTGGATATATATGGTTATAATATTCATTTTTAAATCGATTTTGGCATTTCAGCAATATATAATATTATGGGTATAGCTGTCAAAATAATGGCCACTTTAAAAAATAACAAATAGTTAGGACTTTGAGAAATCGATAAAGGTAAAATCGATTAAGTTAAAAGCGTAAGTGATTCTTGTGTTTAACGATTACATGTTTGTATTATGAAAAGTGATGCGTAATAATCTGAAATAGATGATAAATATATTATGACCCATAGGGAATATGTATAATATATTGTACATTGCAAAAATAAACAAAACATTCATGATTTATGTAAATATTTTTACTTTATGTATTATCTTAAACTATATATTTTGTTTTAATAATAGTGTATTAAATTAGCGTAAATGTAGCAACTGGTTTTTCACAACACGGAGGAAACCGGTAATTGTTAAATCCATTATATTCTCAATAATTGAATCGATAATAACAATGTTCTATAACTTACTACAGTCACTAGTCCATATGTCAAGAACCGATTAACGTAATGAGCAAACTAGAAGCAATTTTAATTAAAAATATAATTTTTAAACGGAAATGAAGCTAACATTGCAATACTTTTTACTAATAGCAAGACATTAAAATATTAAAGCATTTTTAATTCGATTTGAAATTGTACGTCGATTGATAAAATGTTTTCAAATCCAACAAGATGAATGTCCTATGTGAACTAAGCTATTCCATGAAATATATTTTTTTGTTTAAGCAAACCCTACCCTAGGATTAAAATAACAGCGTGGTATTGGTTTTTCAGGAAATTAAACGCTTAAATCTGACATACTTAAATTTCAATATGGCGTCATTATTTGACAACAGCCGATATTTTAAATATGATTGACATTTGATACAAACTTCGCGGCAAAACTCATTTTGAAATATAGACATTGTTTGACATTAGCGGTTACAGTTTAACTTTTTGACATAAAACCCTACTCAAATTAACAACATATATATACATTGAAGATGTAACATGACATAAGGCAAAAGACTTTAGCAATTTTATGAATTCGATATTTTTTTCATTAAAATTGATCTAGACCTAAATGTATTTTATTGGATACAAATAAACTAAATTCAAAAAAATAATTGTAAGTTAAGCAATACTTAACTTTCATTGTCTAGTATATATTAATTCGTTATAATATATTAATAAAGAAGTAGTGAACATTTATTATTAACTCAGTCAACCACAACTGGATCAAATATAATTAATACATTTATATTAATGATAACTTAATAATATTTCATATTATTTTATTTTATAACAATTCATATAATATTATTTGATACACTGTAGTGTGAAGACATTCTGCCAAGAACAAAGGGACCTCTTTGAATATCTTGAAGTGGGGCTATTCTCTGTTGGAGTATAGGAATGCATTGTGTTAAAAACGAGGAGTACTTCAAGTAATGTCTGTAATATTATTGTTATCTCTGTCTCACTCTTCAATAAAGTAAGTCGTATTTTATCTCTCAATTCCTAATAATATATTGGAATTATGAATAAAAAAAATTTAGGGTGTATTTTATGTGAAGGACAACAACCTCTGATTTATCTCGGGCCCTCTGGAAGGCTTCCAATCTATCCTGACTTTGCATTTTCCCGATACCTTGTCTTTCTGTCGCATAAATACTCCCAGCTTATGACGACACCGGTTAAGATGGAGTAATTGAGATAATTTCCAGAAATTTTATACAGCTTCAAAGTCTTTTCAGACTTCACTTGCAAGTTCTTAGAGAATGATATTCTGCTACTACTACTGAGGTATATAATTATATAGCAATTCAAGAAGTTAATAAATCTTTTGACTTGAATAAGGAATTAATTTTGCATTTGAAACAGATGTCTGTAAGAAAACCTTAAGTATAAAATATAATTAAATTTTGTAGTATTTTTTTAATATTGTCTTTTAGATTATATAGAGATTAAAAGTTGACTAGACTTAAAAAATATATCTATATACATACTATCTTTTATATTTGTTTTTAATATTGGTAACTAATACTTCTGTAGGTTGGTCATTATTACTAAAAGCGTAACTATATAATATTTTCTATTGTTTTCCGGAATTGACTTCACATAAATTAATAACAAATTAAAAATGCTTATTTTAAAATAAGTATTTGTTTATTTTAATTTTCGTTAAATCTTGATTTTATTTCATTTACAAATATTTACATGAAAAAAAATATAATAACTTTTCAAAACATTTTCATCTACATTCAAGAGAATTACATACAAAATATTTATTTTACATTAATGTACTACATATTCATATACTCATATTCATACATGAAAGATGCAATTTCTTTTATGTTACGATCGACAGAGATCAGACTGTAATCAAATATTGAATATTACTTTATTATCATAAATTATTTGTCATAGTTATGTTAATATTAACTATAAATAACGCCACAAAGCTGCACCGTCGCGTCGCTAAGAAAGACATCAATTATTTGTTCTCAGTAAATATTCATCAGAATGAAAGATAGTAAAAATATTCAGAAATAACTAAGGTTTTTGAATTTTATATAACTTTAAAACGATACCATTTGAAACGAATTTATATGAAAACAAATTATAAATATTTTTCAATACATTTTCTTCTACATTCATACAACAGATTTATTTTACATTAATATACTAAATACTATAAATTCACCAACGATGCAATTTCTTTTATGTTATAATCGACAGAATTCAGACTGTCATCAAATATTAAAAATAACTTTATTATCATAAATCATATAATATGATAGTTATGTTAATATTAACTATAAATAATATTGTGTATGAACATTTGTCAACGCCACAAAGCTGCACTTTCGCTAAAAAAGACATCAATTATTCGTTCTCAGTAAATATTCATCAGGGTGAAAGATAGTAAAAATATTCAGAAGTAACTAAGGTTCTTGAATTTTATATAACTTTAAAACGATACCATTTGAAACGAATTGCGAAGACTTTATCGAGATATTGATTCAAATGTGTAATAAAAAACTTTACATTATACTCATTTTGTTAATTATGTTATATAAGTCTCCAAACTAGTTTCATTATCATCTAATTAAAATAGAAAGACGCTCCCAGTATGTAACAACTGTTTATCAATTTCCCCGAGTTTATTCGCTTTCCAATTAATTCTACATATTTTGAAAGTGGAAATAACAAAAGGTATATTTTGAAAAGCAACAAGCTCTTAGTGAATTGGCTTGTATTCTACATTTATGAAGGCAGTTGAGTTTTGTAACTTCAGGCAATATTGAATATGATGACTAGCTAAAAAATGTATACGAAAATACAATTTTTATGAAGTCTTTAGATTGTTGTATTTTTACTGAAAGTTTATTGTAAAATATGAAAAGATGTTTGTAAAACAACTTTTCAGTTTTTTTATAGTAAAAAAACTGTTTAGAAAATATCAATGAGTTTTATATCATGTTATTTTTTATTATAATATACGACACATTAATTACCTTTCTAATATCGTTGTTGCAAGTATTATTAAATTATTTTTGTTATTGTGTTTGTGAATCGTAAAATAAAGCTATATTTCTATATTTGGAGGTTAAATTCTGAGGAATCCTTTATATTAATGGTGGATAAAGCTTCTTTTTGCTCAAACAAAATAAAACTTGAAAGTCGGAAATAAATTAGGAGTTAAACGAATCTGTTCTCAAACATTTCATTTTTGTGATGGTGCTTTTTAATTGAGACAATTCAGACAATTTTGTGTAACAAACTGGTTTCATTTCTACCTGAATATATCTATATATATAGATGCTATAAATAATTTAAAATAACTATTTACCTTACCAACAAAACAAGTAACTTAACAAGTAAATATTTCATTTCGTATATTTTACCATTTAATTAAGTGCCTGGTAATTTCCTAAATTAGATTGTACCTTTATATCATTGTTATCTAACCGACAATAAATTTACTGAACCTTAAATCCCGGAAGATAAGATCTTTAAAAGTTATGGATAATGAGGAATGCTTCGGAAGTATTTTGGCCAAAACTGACGAAACCTCATTTTTTTTCCTTATAAATCAATAATAAATTTACCATCATTTTATTTATGAAATATTTATATTTTTTGTCTCCTTTTATCCCTAGTTGATTTTGACCTCATTTATTTACGTTTGTTATTAATAATAAACTTGTACATGAAGAGGCCGAGGGTAACTAGATTTCTTTATTTACGGTTTACTCTTTAGAAATTGATATAAAAAAACTATTTTAATTGGCAATCGTAGCATAAAAATTAACTGTATCATAAAAATATCAAAATGGTTTTATTTCCTTCATCATGTTTTAAAACAAAGGTAATATCGACATCATGACAATAAAAGTTTGTAGACAATATTTACTTTGTTAATAAAACAAGTATGTTAATAACACATGTTCTAAATATAAGACATATTATTATAGGTACATAAAGTAGGGAAGCCAGCCTAAAATGTCACCATCGAAATAAAAAGAGAAAGTAAATGAGGCTACCTATCTGTCAAAGTCAAAGAAAAGTATCGGTCTGTCTTCTTGTGTTATTATTGTCTCTTACATTATTTGTCAGACACTGACAATCACAGGCCTGCCTATGACTCCTTCATTCTATGTATAATAATTCTATGTATATTATATGCCTTTGAGGTTTTAACATTTAACCGCCCGTTGGTGGAGTGGTTTACGCTAACGGCTAAAGTGTAGCGGCGCAAAGAGGCGCGCTCGGGTTCGATACCCGACAGGAACAGATATGTGTGTGATGAGCATAAATGTCTGTATTTCTGGGTTAAGTCGTTCATTAAATATATTCGAAGTACTAACAATGTGTATTTATATGTATTAGTATCATTGTCAGACACTCTTAATACAAGCAAATAATTTGCTTAACTAGGGTTTTAATCAATTTGTGTTATTTGTCCTATAAATTTATTGTCATCGGGAAAGCTCTAGATGCCAATCAGCTGTTAAGTAACTGCTAATTTATTCCATTGTATAATCGACAGGATCGTCTCGCACATTGTCGATAAGTCAGTTACCTCTAGTTGGTAACATAAATCTACTTCCAAAGTTGGTGCCAATGTGTTTCAATAACTATTCTGAAGATATCAATAACTATTCTAAATGGTGTCTATTTTTAATTAGTTTTTCAAAAGATGCAAATTGTAATAAAATTGAATTCACCTATTTTTACATCACTACACTTGTATTTTTACATCACTACACTTGTATTTTTACATCACTACACTTGTATTTTTACATCACTACAATTGTATTAAATTGATGAATAAGCAATCAATATATCAACGAGACGTAATATTACAAAAGGCCAAAGTCGAAACAATCAGAGTTGATAAAACAAGTGAAGCTCTGTAATATAAAATTAGCAACACGTGATCAATTTGATAAATTATATTCATTATCTCACAATATACTTAATAATTCATCTAAGAAACTGTGAATGAGGTTACAAGTGTTATTTATTTTGTTGGCATTGTGTGACGCCTCTTGTACTGTGAAGATAAATGTTACACGGTAAAAGGGAACTCGGTTTTCATTCGTTTTATTTCGTGTGCCATGAAATTACTTTCAGCTTATGTTACGATGATTGATGGCTGAATAAAGTTTTAATGTTCCTCATACGTAAAATTGAAAATTACAGTATACGTACATCATAAATTACGTAGAGGTGTTTGTTATTTTACTTTCACAAAAGATAAACTGTAAGTTTGAGCGCGAATACAACATTCAAATTGTTAAAACATTAAACTTCTTTAGTCACGTGACACATTTCAAAAACAAGTGACAAATTTTCATGTCACTTGTTTGTAAAATATTATTCAGCCATTTTGTTTCTCTAACATACAATAACTATGACGGGTGATGTGAATAATAAGAGGAATAGAATCCTCTTTGAAATATTTAATCTGTTGCTTGGTTTGAATTACATATACTCGTATAGAGACATGTGTTGTATACAGTATTAGCTTTGCTAACTAATATATATTTATATACCTACTATATTATACTAATATTGTACTTATTAAAATAATAAAGTTGCGGGTACTTCAACTGTTAAGCAAACATCGGATAAATTAAGTTTGTTTTGTATTCGTTACTTTTAAATCTACTTAATTTAATTAAATTCTATTATTGCTACTAGGCACTTGTTTTTCTACTATTGATACTAGGTTCTTGTTTTTAAGGCTTACTCAATAGATATAATAGTCATGTCATCTTAAGTGAGGAGGTGGTACCACCCCGATCAGTCAGACAGTACTGATATAGAATTAAAATAATAACATAAACCTCGAACGATTGTTTTATTATTATCATGATTATAGAATTATGAAATTGTAATTACATAATTTTATTATTATATTTTGTACATTGATATAATACTATACATTATTTACGGTCTGTTAATGAAGTTTAGTATTATTTTGTATGAGTTCTTATTAGTTATAAATAACTATTAAACAATTTGTATGTAACTTATTGTATTTATAGGTATGTATTGATTTTTCTCCGCAACATTGTGCTTAGGTACAGATAAAAAAACAATTTTATGTCATACTCAGAGGAGTCTATTGAAACTGCTACAATTTTTTGATAGTCATACAATAGTGTTTGATAAAAAAAGTACAAATAATTTTATAATATCACAACTTCCCCTCCTTGAAATATCACTTAGTTTTTTCCAAAAAAAACTTTATTATTGTAAAATTGTTTTTCATTACGAAATATGTAAATAATTCATTGCGTTAATGTTCCAAATATATTCACTAAGGAGTAAATATTTACCAATACTCTTTTCAGGATTAAATTAAATAAAAAACCTTCATAGCATATTTGAGTACAAATTCTTTTATTTTACAAACAAATCATAATATATAATATATATACTAAACAAAATATTGAATATAAAACGCGTTATCAGAACAGAGGAACACAAACAGATTTTTATGAGGATGATGGAAAAGCCTGTAAGCCGTATTTTCTTATTTATATCAAACCTTATTTCCGAATAAGATAAATGTTTAATGTTTGGTGATTCTGTATTTAGCTCCTATAGGTTCCAGTTTAGGTTAAATTTGAAAATATCTATAAACATGTATAGCCGTGTGAAGCCCAGGGGTCGCGGGTTCGAATTATTGCTTGTATCAATGTATTTTTCATTCTATATTTATTAAAAATATTTTGATATATATTATTGTAATTAAATTTCAAGTATTTTCAAATATATAAAAAATCTTAAAAACCACTACATATCTAAAGAATTAAAAAACAGCGATAAATTGGAATGTAGAACGGTTTATTTCGACTTATCAGATTATCTGAAATCTAACACGTTAAGGAGATATTAGCTAACAGCTTAACATTAATTCTGAATATTTACTCGAAGACTTACCTTTTGGCAACAAATAAATCTCAAGGTCGAAAAGAGAATTTTTAATATAATAGAAACTAGCTTTTGCTAACGACTTTGCTTGCGCTCTTAATAAAAAAACTCTACTTATAGACTGTAAAAAATATTTCTCTATCTATCATATGTACTACTGTTTATCCCGATATTTGAAATTAATAGACAGGATTTCATGATGATATGTATAAACAAACAAACAAACTTACATTCACATGTAAAATATTATTTAGGATATATAATAATAATATTTAGAATTAGACGAAGCCTTGATATTGATACTGAACATCAAAATGTTGATGGTTGGTTAGTAATTTTAAGAGATTCGTGTATTTAATTTTAATATAACTTCAGTTATCTTGTAATACTTTACTACAATAGGGGAAAGGAAGGCAAAACGGACCCTGTAGGTAAAACGGACCTCGATTATCATTTGGAAACTTATAACGATATCTATGATCCCGTTTCGTAAAAATGTTGGCCTCCGTGTTCCCGGTCTCGGTCAGTGTACTCGACTCCACCGGCCGCACGAGCACAGTTTATGCAAGGTAAGTTTATTTTTTAAGGTTTTGATGTAAAATTAATGAATTTCAATTAGCCTACAGTTAGGTTTGGTTTGTCAATTATGGCTTCTAGTGTTATCTATATGCAAACTGATATTTGATTGATCATTTAACGAAGTATCTCGGTGATATCTCAATTCATACCTTTACAATTTATAGTTTTTGTTATTTATGCCTAAAAGGCAAAACGGACTGGTGTACCGTTTTGCCTCTGGGGTACCATTTTGCCTTCATTTGGATCACGTGGGTACAAATACAAATGAAATGAAAGTAACTTAGAGTGCCTGCGATAAATGTAATTATTATTATATATTTTTGTATTTGTTTTAGATGGTTAATAATTATAAAATAAAATTCAGTCGTAATTCCTGGGATGAATCTAGCATGTAAAATGCCATTGAGAAAGTGTTTGCCGGCGAAATGGGGCTCAATAAGGCTTCTGTTCAATTCCAAAAAGCAGCAACGATGACAACAGCTTTTAATGGTTTTCGTGGCACCGGAATTTGGCCTTTGAATCGTGATATATACACAGAGGCTGACTTTTTAGCAGCAGCAGCTACTGATATCGAATTAGCGTGTCCAAGTCCAAATCCATGTTCATCGAGGGATCTAACTTTAAACCGCCAAGATACTCAGTCTTCAATATCAAGAGCCAACGAGGTGTCAAATATTGATAAAAATACATCAACATCTACTACACCCACAATAATGGACATTGACGAGCCTCAGTCAAGAGTTTCTTCGCCGTCTATTTTAGATGCTTATCAAATTAATACTGAACCTACTACAATCGCAGCAACAACAATCGATGGCGATTTCAATATCTTTCGTTGTGGACCAAAAGATATAATGCCTTTCCCGATAACTACGCAGACCAAAAGATGTGTCAGACGAGGAAAAACAGCAATTATCACCTCTTTTCCATATCGTCTGGAACTTGAATCTTCTCAAAATAAACAGGCTCAAAATATTAAATAAGCCGTTAGTTTCGACAGTAATACGGAATTTGAAAAGAAAGGAAATGCAAAGAATAATAAAGAAATGAAGAGAATCAAGACAGAGAAAACTGACAAGGGTCAATCGATTTCAAAAAAAGGGAAAGCTAGAAAGAAAAGTGATGTAAAAATATCAAAACCTAAGAAAGATGACAATTCATCTGACGATGATGACGCAGAGTGTCTGTACTGCTCTCATCCGTTCTCAGAATTAAGTGGAGGTTGGGTGCAGTATCCAAATTGCCGTTTATGGACACATTGCACTTGCGCAGGATTAGAGGACGAAGATGAAAATATAGTATTTTTATGTGAAAAATGTGTTAATTGATTAATTTTATATAAGTCCGTTTTGCTTTCATGCGTGTTCCGTTCTGCCTCACTCATGAAGGTAAAACGGCACAAATTAGGGTATTAGAAATCATCTAATATCTTTATAATCTGTGACATTATCCAAGTCTGATTCGTACTTAACTTAGAGTTTACATTGTTGATTAGTTTTACGTTTGAAGAACTTTAATAAAACGTTTAGTTTTTTTTAATCATTTGCTTTTTCTTAAGTGGTCCGTTTTGCCTTCCTTTCCCCTACATAGGTTCACTGAGACTTCACTTCCTTATTCAACTTCTTTGTCTAGACTTAGTCTCATCTCGTTAAAGTCGAAAGTGCCACAAACTATCTTTGACTTAACTTAAGTGTCTTGTAGTAGGTACTTTAAAGTGAATATTTTAATATTATTTTTATATGTGAATTTACTTTTTCCATTATTAATTAGTTTTTATAATTGAATATTCGTGAACCAAATTGTTTATTAAATATATATTTACCCGGCTATACTCACGTAAATTAATCGGAATTTTGTCTGATTAAATGACGCCACGACTCCGTCACGCATCGAGGTCATAAATAACACCTGTAAAGTAGCCAGTAATTTGAACTATAATTCTAATACAACATTGCATTTTATACGAGAGTGTTTTTGTAGCTTTATTCAAAATTTGTATCAATTATATACTATTATAATATTATATTATAATAATTCTAAACTATTATATTTCGTGATCTTTTCCGGAACTATACTTAATAAAATTAACCATATTCTTTTAAGGAATCTGTTTATTTTCGTAACGAATACCTATTTCACCTCATATTATGTGGATCGTTATTTCTCGGTTTATATCATTTTTTTTATGAGTATATTTTCTTTAAACATATTTTCTTCTCGACTAAATACAATACATTTATTTTACACTAGCTGTGCCTGCGACTTCGTACGCGTAATTTTCGATTTCGATAAAACGTACCCGCTCAAAGTTTCATCAAACTCCGGCTAGTAGTTTTTGTTTGTTGCAGTATTTCAAATTTATATCTTTTTATAATTTTTAATCATAGATATTTTTTTATTCTAAGGGAATTATTATTCCCTGAGGTGAGAACCACTATTTCAATTTTGGAAAATGTCTCATCGCAATGGTACGAAAATAAGAAATTATTAGCTTCTTTATTTGTTAACCGATTTAAATTCAATTTCAAATTCAAATTCAAAATATCTTTATTCAAGTAGGCATTTACACGCACTTTTGAATAGTCAATTCAGTAAATTGGTCAGTATAGTCAGTCTGTGAGTAAGCTACCACCAGCTCGGAATGCTGTTCTGCTGAGAAGAGCTGGCCAGAAACTCAACAGTTGCTCTTTTTAAATGAAATTAAACAATGTTTGACTTATACATTATAACATCAACCCTACAAATGAGTCAATGACCCAAGTTCCATACATTTCGACCATCCAAAAATTCTTGAATTTTATAATGAGATTTATTTAATAATATACTTTTAATTTTAGATTTAAAACCAAGCTCAGTGACAATTTTATTATATGTAGAGATTTATTTTGATTACAATGTATACTAAATACTATAAATTCATCAACGATGCAATTTCTAATAAAAAAGAAATGCAATTTCTTATAAACGACAGAATTCAGACTGTCATCAAATATTTTATAATATAATAATAAATAACTTTATTATCATAAATCATATATGATAGTTATGTTAATATTAACTATAAATAATATTGTGTATGAACCTTTGTCAACGCCACAAAGCTGCACTTTTGCTAAAAAAGACATCAATTATTCGTTCTCAGTAAGAGAGTAGAGTTTATTCGCTTTCCAATTAATTCTACATATTTTGAAAGTGGAAATAACAAAAGGTATATTTTGAAAAGCAACAAGCTCTTAGTGAATTGGCTTGTATTCTACATTTATGAAGGCAGTTGAGTTTTGTAAATATTGAATTTGAATTTGATGACTAGTTAAAAAATGTATACGAAAATACAATTTTTATGAAGTCTTTAGATTGTTGTATTTTTACTGAAAGTTTATTGTAAAATATGAAAAGATGTTTGTAAAACAACTTTTCAGTTTTTTTATAGTAAAAAAACTGTTTGGAAAAAATCAACGAGTTTTATATCATGTTATATTTTATTATATTATAGGACACATTACACCTTTCTAATATCGTTGTTGCAAGTCTTATTAAATTATTTTTGTTATTGTGTTTGTGAATCGTAAAATAAAGCTATATTTGGAGGTTAAATTCTGAGGAATTCTTCATATTAATAAAGCTTCTTTTTGCTCAAACAAAATAAAACTTGAAAGTCGTAAATAAATTAGGAGTTAAACGAATCTCTCCTCAAGCATTTCATTTTTGTGATGGTACTTTTATTACGTGTTTTTATTTCATAATTTCATACTATTTAGACAAATTTGGGTAACAAACTGGTTTCATTTCTACCTGAACTAAAGTGAGTTATATATATATGTTTATAGACGCTATAAATAATTTTCGAGAACTATTTACCTTACAAACAAAAACAAGTAAATTATCAAGTAAATAGGTATCCCATTTCGTATATTTTAGCATTTAAGTGCCTGGTAATTCCCTAAATTAGATTGTACCTTTCTGTCATTGTTATCTAACCGGCAATTAATTTACTTAACCTTAAATCTCGGAAGATAAGAACTTTAAAGGTTATGGGTAATGAGGAGTGCTTCGGAAGTATCTTGGAAAAACTCTTTTTTCTTTTCTTATTTGTGTTATTTATTTATATTTATAAATTATAGATTTCATATTTATTGTATCTTTTTACCTCTCAAATTAATGCTGACCTTATTTATTTACGTTTTTTATTAATAATAAACTCGTATATCTCTTCAAAGGCTAACTAAATTTATTTATTTACGGTTTCCTCTTTAAAAATGGATACAAAAAAAACGCATTTTAATTGGCTATCTTGGTATAATTATGAACTGTATAAGAAAAGTATCAAAATGTGTTTATTTCCTACAATACCTTTTAAAACAATGGTAATATCAACATCATCACAATAAAAGTTTTTAGATGATATATATTTTGATGATGAAAAAAATATTGATAAGATTTTTGCCATTTCAATGAAATTTATAAGACATGTTTTAATTTCTAATTATACGATATATTATTTGTCTTTGAGGTTGTATTATTATTATTTATTGCTACACATATCTTGTGGAAGTCTCTCGATGTCAGTCAGCTGTTAAGTAATTGTCTAATTTACTCTATCGCTTCGACAGGAGCAAAGCATCTCGCACATTGTTGATAAGCCAGTTACGTCTAGTAACATAAATCAAAGCCCGGAGTTAATGCCAATGTGTTCCATCAATTAATCTGAATATAACAAAATCGTCTACTTTTACATTGTTTTTCGAAAGGTTATTTTTTTATTAATCCTCATGAATCCTATATTTAAATATATGTTAATTTTTAAATAATTTACAATAATTTGATAAAACAAGTGAAGCTCTGTAATATAAAATTAGCAACACGTGATCAATTTGATAAATTATATACATTATCTCACAATATACTTAATAATTCATCTAAAAAACTGTGAATGAGGTTACAAGTGTTATTTATTTTGTTGGCATTGTGTGACGCCTCTTGTACTGTGAAGATAAATGTTACACGGTAAAAGGGAACTCGGTTTTCATTCGTTTTATTTCGTGTGCCATGAAATTACTTTCAGCTTATGTTACGATGATTGATGGCTGAATAAAGTTTTAATGTTCCTCACACGTAAAATTGAAAATTACAGCATACGTACATCATAAATTACGTAGAGAAGGTGTTTATTATTTTACTTTCACAAAAGATAAACTGTAAGTTTGAGCGCGAATACAAAAGATTCAAACGATGTAGTCATGTGAAAAATTGCCACTTGTTTGTAAAATAATATTCAGCCATTTTGTTTCGCTAACTTTTTTTCTCTAACATATAAGAAGTGTGACGTATGATATGAATAATAAGTGGAATGGAATCCTCTATGAAATAATTAATCTGTTACTTGGTTTGAGTTACACATACTCGTAACTGAACAGGCATGTGTGGTATAATAAGCTATGCCATACTATAAGTTTTTCTAACTGATATATATTTAAATACTATTTTATACTGGTACTGTAATTATTAATATAATAAATTAACGGGTACTTAAATTTTTAGCAAACATTGAATTTTCTTTGTTTATTTGCTTATAATAGTTGTAAAATTATTTTGTTGTTCTTCTACTACTACTACTAAGTTCTTGTTTTACTATCATCATGATTATATAATTATGAAATTGTAATTAGGTACATATATATAATAATTATAATTAATAATTATTGCATTGATATAATAGCAGTAAACTTAATTAACGGTCTATTAATGAAGTTTGGTATTATTTTGAATAATTTGTTATTATTTAGAAATAAGTATTAAAGTATTCTTATATAATTATATGTATGTATTGTAAGTTTTTTACCGCGACATTGTGTTAAGTACATATAAAAAAAATAATTTTGTGTAAACAAAGTATATCCCTTTGAGTATGTTAAATCTATTAAAACTGCTAACTTTTTCAATAGTGATAGAATATATAATTATTATATATAATATTTGATAAGAAAATATATAATTAATATGTTTTAGATTCTTAACATCTCCTTCTTGAAAATTCAATTTAATTCTTAGAATCATATATTTCAGCTAATTTCTTTTTTGTACCAAAAACCTTAATAAATATAAATTTAAAATTTTATTAATTTAATTATATTCATTACAAAACATATAAATAATTCGTTGTTTTAATATTACAAATATTTTCACTACGGAATATATATTCACCAAATACTCTATTCAATACTCTTTTCAGGATTAATTTAAATTAAAAAACATACTCAAAATAATCTTTTGTTTTCACATTACCTACAGCATATGTGAATACAAATTCTTTTATTTCACAAACAAATCATGATATATAATATACTAAACAAAATATTGAATATAAAACACGTTATCAAAACAGCAAAAAAAACATGATTTTATGAGGCTGATGGGGAAGCCTGTAAGCCGTGTTTTCTTATTTATATCAAACCTTATTTCCGAAAAAGATAAATGTTTAAACTTGATAATTCTGTATTCACCTCCTACAGTTTCCAGTTTAGGTTTAATAACTTCAAAACCTTAATATATTTAAAATATTTTAAAATACCAATAAACATGTATATGAACCCAGAGGTTACGGGTTTGAATTACTGCTTCTATTGGTTTATTGATCATTCTATATTTATTTAAAAAATTCTATATATTTTTTTTTGTACTTAAACTACAAGTACTAATATAAAAAAAACTTTAAAACTGATAAATATCTAAAGAATTAAAAAACGCTAATAAATTGGAATTTAAGATGTTTTATCTCAACTCATCATATTATCTGAAATCAAACACATTAAGGAGATATTATCTAACAGCTTAACATTGATTCTGAATATTTACTCGAAGACTTAACTTTTGGCAACAAATAAATCTCAAGGTCGAAAAGAGAATTTTTAATATAATAGAAACTAGCTTTTGCTGACGGTTTTGCTTGGGCTTTAAAGTTAGAAAAAAGTCTTCTTATAGATTGTAAAAAAAAATATGCGTAATAACACTATTTTTCGGGATGAAATTAATACTGTCTATTTAATAATTTTTGAGTAGGTAATAGTAGTATTTTGAGAAGGCGTGTAGGTGTGACAAACAAACAAACTTACATTCGCTTTTATAATATTATTTAAGATATATAAATAAATAATACATGAATTTCAACATTTTTATCTTGACTTAGTCTGATCTCGAAATTTCAACTAAAAGTAAAACGTTCAAGAAACTAACTTTGACTTTACTTTAATATCTTGTAGTAACTACGTTAAGGTGTATATTTTCATCTTTTTGTTATATATGATTTTTTTTAAGCATTAATTATTAATTAGTTCTTTTGTGACTATCTTTCGTGAAACATGATGATTATTACATATACAGGGTTACTTGTACTTAGTTGACTACCTCTTGCAGGCAGCCTCTCTACATCAATCCCAACAACATTTGTTCTACGACTTTTTAAAATTGATAGTTTTTAAAATTTTAATTTTCCCATACAAAATTTATTTGTTGTCTCTGAACTGGCATTAACTCTGAGCGTCGGTATGGCGCCCGGGCGTTGACCTTTTAAGCAGTTCTTACAAAATACAGAGTCATAAGTAAAAGAGGGAGCAAACATTTCTTTTTTTCGTTTTTTTTTGTGTTGTTTTTCAAGATTTGTAAAAAGTTGTAGAACAAACTGTTGTCAACTAATTAAAAATAACCTTGTATATTTACTCGGCTTTGTTCACGTAAATTAATCGGACTTTGGACTTACTAGTTCACGTTGCGACTCCGCCATGCATCGAGGTCATGAATAGAAATATATATACATATATAGTTTTATGTTTGTTTTGCCCAACTTAAAAAGTAGCCATAAATTCATTGTAAATTTAACACAATATTGCATTTTTATTCGAGAGTATTTTTATATTATTATTCAAAACTTCCCGCGGGAATTGATAATTCCAACGGACGAAGTCACGTGCAACAGCAAGTAATAAAAATAATAACAAAGGAATAAAAATTGCAAAATGAAACATAAAAGTTCTAAAATTAACTCCATTTTAAAAAGAAAATACTAACTTCATAGTCGTGTTACTTATAAAGGTAAAATTATGTGCTGTTTAATCAAATTTTTAATATAAGATTAGTTTATCTCTTTAATAAAGTAAAAGTGTATTTTTCTTGTATTTATCTACCCTTGATTATAAAGATTTTCTATATTGATATTTGCCAATAACAATGTCTCGTAAAGTACGCTTGTAAAGATTGGTCTAACAAGGAAATTTATTTAGTGTGTCATAAAATCATAAGTGGTGAATGATGTTCACGCTGTGATCAAGAATACTGTACTCTTTTCACTAACTTTGATAGCCAATTGATTTATAAAACAATGTTAAAGCAATTAAAAAAACTACGTAATTATTAAATATATATTTATATATGCTCCCGTAAATTAATCGGAATTTTGTCCGCTTAATTTGTTAGTTATATTTACGACTATACAATTATAATTATCTTTTTATGTGATTAATTTTTAATTTAGCACTTTTTATTCCCTTGTTATTAATTTTATTACCTCCTATTGCACGTGACTTCGTCTGGAATACTTGGAATGATCAGTTCCCGTTGGAAGATTTGAATAAAAAGATAAAAATACTCTCGTATATAAATGCAATGTTGTGTTAAAATTAAAATTCATATTATTATATTAGCTACATTTTGAAACAAACATTACCTAGAACTAAACTTAAGTCATTACTAATAGGTACCTACAATTGAAGTGGCTATTAAAAAAATCGATAAACATCGATTAAGCACTGTTATTAGCTACACCTATTACAAACATACCTTACTTAATTGCCCTATATAAGTACCATTTTGTATTCAATATTTAACAATTACGAGGTCAATTAGAATTGCTATATTCCCCATTGAATGCCACCTCCATTTTATTTCTGGTTCGACTTATGTTGTGTTTTAGTTTTTCACCTAAACCAGCAACCGAAAATGTTAACGTAAATTGATTGGAATTTAGCCCGACTAATTCTGAACCCATTCGAACTGCAAATTCGAGGGGAACTAAGTCACATGAATAGGATCCCCGAATAGGTTCGAAATATTATATAGATTGTCGGAAAAAAGAACTCCTTTGTGTTTTTTAAAAGAGTGAATCAGCATTGCTGACAGTGACGTTAGCAATCTTGACAGTGACGTTAGCAATCTTGACAGTGACGTTAGCAATCTTGACAGTGACTTAAACATTGCTGTCGTATTCGTGATGGCATTTCATTATTGAGCCTTCAAAAATAAAACTTCACAACTAATTATCTAACTTTTCGAAAAGATTCGTACAGTTCGTGTACTCCAGCAAGAACTTTTTATACTCCTAATATTACCTCATTATATTCGCTAGATCACCTCCCACCATAACAACCACTTAATAACATGAAGTTATCTTAGCATTACAGTTGCGTTAGTCCTAGTGTGAGATTTGAAGTTACGAGAACTATGACAGTTTACCAAATCATTCTATAAATCGTCCTAAATAACTAAAGTTAAATAATGTTTTTAAGAGAAGTATGTCAATAAGTTTTGAGTGAACTTAATAATAAATAGGTTTTCCGATTTCAATCATTGTTAGACTATGATTAATTAATTATTAATTGATCATTAATTATTAAAACCTATAATTTGGTTTGTAAACATGACAATAATATTAAGTAATACTAAAACAAATAGATTAGCAAAAAAAAGTCAACACAACTTCTTAAAAAAAGTACAAAAACTGTAAGGAAATAGTAAATACCAGTAATCATTTTAAATAAAAGTATTCGTAAATTGATTATCTATTGATTGATTGCAATCAATCAATGGCGTCAATACGCCGATATATACCTATAATAGTTTCATATTGAATAGTCATCATGCTTCACGAAAATTTAAATAAAATTATTCACTATTCTATTTTGATTGAATATATAGTGTATGTAAATAATTAAATTTATGATCATTTATGCAATTGTTTTAACATTCGTTTGTGTTGGCGAATAAAGTGGGTGTCATTGACCTGACTCATTCCCAATACAGACACAGATTCGGTTTTATATGTGCTATGAAATACCTACTTGCCTTCATATCCTTTTCAAGTTAACAAGGTTATTAGGATGCAGTGTAATAACATACACACATACATATTTTATTAAAACCTATGACCACGACCTCGGTGTAAAATAACCAGTGTAAGTTGAACTCAATTTATAGATATACCTCATGAAAAGATGGTTCATTCATATTAAGTTGTATTCTTATTAAATATAATATCTTAATCGTTCTACTATTAATACTAAAAAAGATTATTTTTTATATTACAAAAACACAGACACAAAAAAATATGATATTCGTTTTTGACCTCTAGCATTTTTTATAGATTTTTTCGATGTATTAAATGTAGTTATATGAAACAGGTATAAACGTGTTTTGAACATGTTATAAATAATTATAATAGTTATAATGCAGTATGTATAAATAATATAGTTCGCTTTAATATGGATACTTCATTATTAATATGTTATCAATATATAATGAACTAAAATTTATCCTTATTTATAAACCAAACAATTAACATAATAATTAATATTTCTCAACGAACATTGTAATCACCAAAGCGTTTAGACCGTAATTCTCATAAATTAAACGATATTATATTGATACGAAAAGAATCTTCGCTTTGCAAGAACAGTTAATACGACTCACTAATTGAACAATACTCAGTGTTTCTTAATTGCTTGATATACACTGAGGGTTTTGATTGAAACCGGGAAACCGTTCAGATGTTAGTTGGTTATGAACCGAGCACGCGGTGACGCGATCTCGTCGTGCTTCGCAGACTCCGTGCGCGACGCGCTAGCTGCTTAGTCACGACGTACACTTCTACCGCACCTGTCTTGTTATTGTGATATATAAATGTGATATTATTGTGATAATGGGCTTCCTTGGTGTATCGTTTTCTGTGTTCAAAAAGTGTCCCAATCTTAAGTTACGGAGAAAACGACGCAGGTATGTTTTAGGTAAATATCTTCCACCGGTGGTGTTTTTATCATGTTATCAGTTTAAACCACGTGTTATCAGATAAGAATGAGAAGATTATTGCTAAATATTTAGACCTAAATATTGATATATTTGTTCTAGTTTTGATAATAATTTTCTTGATATTTTTCTTTATAGAAGTATTCTTCAGTGTTGCACGAGAAGTTAATAACACTAGTTATTATTTTTGGGGTTAATTATAAATATTTAGTAAGAAAAAATCAAACACATTTCCTATTTCAGTCAAGGTCATAAAGTAAATTTATTTAATATATAATATGTATTTTAGTTACAATTGCTTATGTGAACAAACAACACTGTTTTGTAAATATTGATTTAAATATTCAATGGGAACTTGATGTTTATACAAATACATTTATTACAAATCTATATAAAATACTTACCTATAAGTTCTGAGGTTATAAATACCGAGAAATCCTTTCCAGAATCAAGATGTTTAACCGATTGAAAAAAGGAGAGTTTTTCATAATACTTGTATTGTTTTATTTAAAAAAAACCGAACAATAACGTACTTGAGTAACATCAATAGTATAATGTTTTATTAATAATAATTATATCAAAGATAAATCTTAAAGTTTCACTATCTTTTTTTAAATATTTTTTTTTTAGAATCCGGAAGAAATATCAAATGTAAATGTATAACATATAAATAATAATGACTTTATTTTTTATAAAACGTGCCAAAAGTCACTAATTTGGTGACATCACTATATTGGATGTAAAATATTATATGGATCAAAGAAGTCACTTTTCAGAGTATTACGTGACATTTCTTGTAAATATACAGTTAATTAAGAAGCGACATGAAATTATAAAATTATTATGCATCGGTGAATATAACATCAAACGCAGAATTTATTTTATATTTATATTATACATTATGAGGTTTTAAATAATTGTAATACGCCAATCATTCTGTAAAACCGGAACGTAATTACCATAGTTGAAGGCCTAAGTGACCCTTGCTGTACCTAGCCCTTCGTGATACATGAGCCGTATTGTGTTCTCTGTTTTATTGCAAAAAAGATAAAATATGTTTTTTATTACAGAAAAAAAAACAAATGATTTAACGTGTTTATCACATTTTATTGCAAAAAACGATAAATTGAGTTTTTTTATTAAAGAAAACATCCTCCCATTCACAAATAAATTTAAAGTAAATATTACCGTATTAACTTCCTGACACGTAAGACTATTGTCTTGTTTGTTTTATTCCAAAAAAGATAAAAAAAGATAAAAAATATTTGTTTATTGTAGAATATATCAACAATTTCACAATTAAATTAACGTCTTATTAACTCGAAACTCAAACACGTGTCTCACTAAGTATAATTTAATTAAATATTTTAACTGTAGGTATATAAATTATATACCATACAAAGTCAGTACATTTTTTTGAAATGTAGGTATGTTATCAGCGTTATAATGGCGGTACAGCCGAGTCTGCTGCAAATTTATTAACACTTTATTATTTTAATAAAATGTTGTATTTAAATATATATTTGAAATCCAATATAAAAAAGACCTAAAGACACCATCACAATGAATACAAAAAGATAGCGGTAAAAGAGATGGCTTTATTGTTGACTTATTTGTATGGAAATTAAAAATATATTATTAAGCGTCATGCCATAAAAATCGCTCTCAATAGCATTGCTTATTGTAAGCAGAGGTACCAACCGTAACGCATCGCTTGTGACAATGGTACGGGTCAGTGATTTCTTTACAAATACAATTATAGACCCTAACACAGTAATTATATGGTTTATATTTGTAATATCGTAGTTATGACCTTGATTTACGATTCTTTTGAACCATGTATTTGCCTTTTGTGGCGTGAAATTTGATTGGATTTAGTTTCCATATTTATAAGGACACAACTATATCACTAGCTAATAGTTGTTTTTACCCGTGGCCATATATAAAAGAAGTGGCAAGATATAGATATAGGAATATATATATTTGAAATTGTTCATTAGTATATCTGTCGTGTTACGCTTAAAATAATGTTGGAAAATATGAATAAAAGTAAAGTCTAACAAAAAACATTAAAATTAGTTCTTATATTTGTTTAAAATTACTAATAAAGCGATACGGTAGGTCAATAAGTAGAGCAATTGGACCGTTTCCCAGAGGTCGCGGGTTCAAATTCCTGCCCGTAATGGCATATTTTTCATTATAAATTGAAATAAGCTTAACATGGCTATAATGTTCATAGATATTCAAGAATTAAAAAAAGGATTTCGTAAGAAATGCAACTATATCAGCTACATCAAGCTGATTTTCTGTTATATGATACTAATCTGGTCAAGTCAGTCCGTGTAAGAGTTCCAGTCAGTCAAATAATTGATAATAAGTCTGTTCTATATTACACATTTTATAAAAATAGTGATGACCCTTTATATTACGCATAGTCAAAAATATGCATAGTGTACTAATAAGTATTTTTAACTTATGACTAGAATGAGATAGAATCAATGATTAATGATAATCCATTTGATTTAGTTTTTTACTCTTTTAAGTAAACACTTTAATAATAAAAGCTAATTTCGACCCTCGATTGTATTGTTTCTGAATAAAATATATGCTTTGTTAACATTAAAATTGATGATAAATTTACTTTGTTTTTATTTATTTGAGTTTTGAAGCTTTTATTGTTAAGTTATTTATAGTTTCTGCCATTTAAGTTAGACTTCACTTTTTATACGATTCGAATTCAAAATGGCAGACGTTAAAACCTACACAATTCATGTGGTGAGCACTGTCACCACGATTTAAGGGATCGATACATTCCTAGAAGTCACACAATCGAAGATCTATTGAATGACATCATTTATTTTCTATCGACGATAAAACGGAAAAAACGTTATTGATAAAACATGGCATTTTTTATCAAGGAAATTGTGGTTTGTTACGTCCAAACATCATCGGATGTCTGGTGAATTAAAGGTTCGATGTCTGACAAGGCCGATTATAGAATGTTCCAGTCAATCCAAAGTGAGAATAATTGACGATTTGACGAATGGGCTTTTGATTATAGGGGAAGGACAGTACACGCTATATTGTAGATTGACTAAATAAAATATATCTGTTCTTAATGTACGAGTATATATAGGAACAAATATGTATAAATAGTTTTTATCTCCCATTACATGTAGCCGATACCATCTCATTGTCTGTCCACCGCAAGCAAACCACATTCGATAGATAATTGCAAATACCGGAGGCTGTGACATATCTTCTGAACATTTGCTACAATTCTATTCATTTTGCATTTAGTTACATTAAATATATACATTATTTTGTTTATATTATTTTGTTTGCACAGTCGTTATTAAAATGCTTACCGAACTATAAGTTTATTCAAATCAAATATAAAAGTTTGCTTCTTTATTGTCGATTTTTGTATATTTATTATGTAATTCATACTGCATAATGTAATTATACTTACATAGACAATAGCGACACAATTGGTAATTAAATTCATTTGTAATTTGAATATAAATAAATATAGTTTTATTTCATTATCTAGGAACAGATTGAAATATACCAATAATTAACTGACAAATGAACAGATTAAGATAATTCTTAATTTGTCGACATGCATTGTCCACCTCTTGGTCTAGTTGTTATTGGTCCTACTGAACCCAATGTCGGGGTTTCGATTTCCAATCGAGACAGTTGTTAGTGTCATTCAGAAATAGTTTTTTCGAGTTTGGCTGTTCTTTATGTTCGTTATTTATATTTATTTGTATATGTATAAAATAAAAGAAAAAGAAAATTGCACAATTTTCTATCTTTAATTGAAATAAAAGTATTATGTATAAAGATTCCAATACACATATATAATTCCAAGAATTAATACTTCATAATAACAGTAATAGTAATAATAAATATATTTCTACCTTTTATATAAGCGGAAATATATTGTTAGACACTAATTATTCCGCATATTAGCACTTATATATAAGGAATTCCTAGTGTATCTGAAACTGTTCTGCATTCCCTGGCCTTGTCCTAATATGAATGCTAAACGGTCTTATCAGACGATGAAGCGGGTCCACTCTCAAGCCGGATCTATACAAGTTTTAATATCTTTAGAATTCACAAAAAATATAGTATATTATTATGTCTCAAAGCAATAAAATCATGTATACGTAAATAAAATAATATTATGTTACTGAAACACGCAATTTATTGTGATATTTCTATAAATACTTGTATAATTTTTAAATAAATGTAGAATAAAAACAAACCGATATGAAAAACTCAATTGATAGAGTGGGGTTTCCCAAAGGTTAATTAATATTTAAATAAGCTTAACGTATATATGTTTATAGATATTTAAAAACCTTGTGATACAATTTTTTTCACTATTCTTTTTTTTTTATATTTTATTCAAATTAAAACAACTACTTTCGATGGTAACTAATGTGCACACAGCCTTACCAGCAGTGCTCAAAGTCAACTTATTATTATATACACCATGTATATGAAATACACAATAACTCATTCAATTCTTGGCAAATAAATTCTGTATACACAAATAATTTTGGCCAGGAGATTCCGTGTTTAATCGCTATCGAACTTCTGCAGTTGACAGGGAATAGCAAGACAAAGCTACTTGTGATAGTAACTAATGTGCCCTCAGCCTTAGCTGTCAATGCCCAAAGTCTCCTTGATATTATATACATCATGTATATAAAATACATTCAAACTTGTATACAAGAATTATACAAAGAAATCCATTATACTCAGTAATTTTGGTGATGCGATTCCATCTTTCATCGGCATCCACCTTTTGTAATTGACAGGTAATAGCAAGACAAAGCTACTTGTGATAGTAACTTATGTGCACTGAGCCTTAGCTGTCAGAGTTCGAAGTCTACTTGTTATTGGAACAAAAACCGATTCGTGCTATTTTCTTGACTGTTTTATACACAATAAAGTTATGTAACGACCGTTAATTATAAATTAATGATAATGTTCTTGTAAATGAATACTATTCATAAATCACACCATAATTACTTATTATTGTTAAATAATATAATAATGTTACTAATGGAGTTTGTTATAAGTATTTAATAGACGTAAAAATATGTTTACAAAATCAATAAAAACGTAAAGAATGTTTGAGAAAACTCGTTATTATGAAAAATGGACAAGGTAACTCAATTTTTCGTTTTCAATTGTAAATCTACGAAGCTTATAATACAATTATTCCATTGAATGTGGAAAAAGACTTCAGAAGTTGGTCGCCCATTATATCTTTTCCCCAACATTTTTAGAAAATCGTATTGGAATAACTTTTTTTACCTTAAGTCTTATTACGTACGACTATTGCAATCCTATAAAAATGTTATCTTTCTTTTCCTTAAAATTAATTTAGGAATTACCTTTTCCTTAAATTAATCTTTTCCTTAAAATTAAGGAAAAGGCAATATTTATAATAATTGTAATTTTTACAAGGATATAAAAATTGTTGCAATTTGAGTTTGACGTTTCATAAGTGCAATGTATAATCAAATCATGACTTTGACTTGACTTTAACATCGTTGCTTTATTATATTATTGGAATATTGAACCTCGTTACATATTAATTAATGCTCAACTGTATTTCAGCTATTATAATGAACTATTTATACGGTTTTGTATATCAAATAAATTTCATTCAAAAATTTTTATTTATTTACATTTACACAGATAGGGTATACATTTACATAAATACAAGTTTCTGTATTTGATTATAATTATTGTAAATATTACATTATTTTCCCAAAGCGAATTCGTACCAGAATTATTCTAAATTTGTAATTTGTATTCGGTATTATTTTAGATTGTTCTCTTTTCATGAAAAAACATTGTACGTTTTGAAACATGTGTTTAAATGCTTATACATATTATATATATATATATATATATATATATATATATATATATATAATATAAAAAATATAATATATATAAAAGTATTAGTAAAACTATTCGAACAGTAAGTCAGTCAGACAAAATAATATATATTGGTAAGCAGTACAATAGCTATTTTATATTACAGACACTTCAATATTATTTATACATATGTAAATATGTAAACTAATAAATAGTTTATAAGGATCAAATAGGTATAGGTACGATCTGTTTTATGATAACCGGAATATTTACAGGTCATCATTACCGAAATGTAGGTTTTAAACGAATCAATTAACGATATATTTTGTAAAAACCCAAACAATTTTCAATCTGATATTCGTATTAAGAATCGTAACAAAATAGTATATTTTAAAATATTTTTATAAAAATAAAAAATAAATAAAATCTCAAAGAAATATTCATAAGAATAAGTTTATCCTCCACAATTAAATTTTATTTTAGAAATAAAGATTTTATCATAATTTTATTTTTATATGTCCGAGAGTATTCAAATTTGCATAAGATATTTATTTCCTTATGTAAATAATGATAGTTGGCTGGTTTTTACATTTTTAGTTTTTGTTAATTTACCTAAATTATACCGGTTAAGCCCTCCAAAATTATATAGTTATCTGGATAAATTAAGTAAAGCTATATCTATATATCAAATTTAAATAACAAATTAACTGTTTAAATTGAGATAAAATGGGGATTAGCATAAACCTATATTAATTAAACTTTTGCAGTTTCCATGTATTAAAAAAAAAATATCCTTAGAATACCTACATCAGATACAGGTTTACTTTGACTATTAAGTCTTGACTTTTTCAGTTCTTTCCATCTACTTCGCCTGCTCTGAATAAGTTTTACATATATTCTATATATAACCTTTCATTTGCACTATCACATGTTTTTGCTATATACTAAGATATTTACTCATTATAAATTGCTATATACTCAGATCATATGTCCTGAGATAACGATGAAAGAAATATTAAATACAAAGAAAATCTACGACATCATTATTTAAAAACAGCACATACAGATATGATAATATAGATCTAGTTCTAGATATGGTTCAACCATTCAAATCACATCTAGATAAAGTTCAAAGATTCAAATTAGATCTAGATATAGCTCCATTTTTATATGGTTATTGATAAGTTTATCCTCCGAAAACGTTTTTATCTGGTTATTGAGAAGTTTGTCCTTAGATAAAAGTTCTTAAATGTCAATGTCTAGTCAGCACTCGTTTTATGAGGTGAATGAGAAGTTTGTCCTCAGATATCGTTTCTTAAAATGTCCTAGTAGGTAGGTATAATTAGTCATAATTTCCTTCGACGAGTTGTTGTGTAATTCTTGCGAATTATTATATGCAAAATGTAATTATATAACAAGAATAAAAATGTTAAACCGTTGTTAATTTATATTAGACAAGCGTGCTAACACCAGCCACGAGGCCAAGGCGATAAGCGATAAAATATTATACTTCTATCGACCGTGAGAAATTAAACGATTTATGGTATTTTTCTTCCTTATCACTATGTTACCTTTAAAGTATTTATTTATATTATCCTGCTTTTAAAATACAAATAGAATCTGTAGCTTATATATTGAATATATCAAAAGTACGAGGACATCTATAATTATAAATAATGTACTAATTACGAATAATATCTAGTAATTTAGGCTTATTTAATTTATATTACCGTCTAACATAAATTTAATAAGCCTACATTATTTAATTTACTCAGTGTATTTTGTTTGTGATTTTATAGTCCCAAAAATAACAAGTGAAACAACCGAAACAAATCCAACTCTATTATATTGATTAAAGCTTTATCTATCTTTTTGTAAAATACATATATATGTAATATACATGAAAAATGGTTATTATAATTATGCCTAATCATTTTTATTTTGTATAAATTGGCATGTCATCGGCTTAAATTTTCGTGAATTTTATTATGTGATTTGTCAGATAATTTTATGTATAATATATTCGATTGAAATTATTGTATTAAAATAATAAAAAAAAACCTCAAATCATCACAACTAGACAAAACATGTTCTTTCGTAGCAGGTAAATAATATATTAAATAATCTTATTAATTAAAATATATACGAAGTAAAGAATTAATATATTGATTTGATTGATTAATTGTATTTTCAATAACGTATATGTCATAGCCAGACATATATACATATCTTCATTAAAGCTTTTAACAGATGTTCCGTGATGAAGCCACGGTTCAGAGCTTTCAAGTACCCTTTGTTTGGTTATCGAATTTAAATCGAAAATTTATAACCTACAAAAACACAATGCGTTAATTAGATTTAACTAGGTTGACAGCCATTCTGACTGATTGTCAAGCGAGTGAGGTCAGAAATTAAATGTTCTAATTTCAAACTGTTAAATAAAAAAAAAAAATAAAAAAAAAAAAAATAAAAAAAAAAAAAAGATTTTCACTCCCAAATCGAGCTTACTTCTCGGCTAATGTAAGCAAAAACCCAGCCAGCTTAACTCTACGCAAATCATTAAAATCATTCTTGGTGGATTATTCCTCAAGGACATGACCCTTCACCGATTTTTTTGCTTAAAAACCATCACCAGAACTACAGCAATCGATTAAAAAAAATAATCAAATCGGTTCAATAATTACAGAGAAGTTTGATGACATAGAATACATTAAACCCAACAACACAGAGCTTCGCTCTTACTGAATATACAATTGGGTAAAGAAAGGTTCAGTAAAATAATGAAACTGCCGGTAAACTCATGATATGTTAAGGGCACTTTCTTTTTTGTTATAAATATCGAAAATAGACAAACCGGTTTTGAAGTAATAATTTAAATTATCTACTAATTCATAAATAGAATGATTGTAGCCTGTTTCATTTCATAAATGGTTTTTTATGACTTTATTTCATTTATTTAATGAATATATTTAACAGAAATTACATATATAAAGTATTTGTATGTATGTAAGAAAGGGGTATAAACCAATTTTCGAATGCGTTTCAAAAATGTTAACGTGTGTAGATTTTAAAATAGAAAAATCCCAATTACCATCCATCATACAGGAAAAGGTTTTTATAAAATATCGTGTTTATTTAATATATTTATATCGTTATTTAAGAATATAATAACCTGACGATGTTATGTTATTAATTCAGTACCAATATGTACATTCTAGCAAATTGATATTGAATTCAAATATTGTTATTTGTATCTAAAATTATAAAGAATATCTATTAAATACGTATAAAATGAAAAAAATATCCATACATGAAGATTAATATCCGTAACCTCCTCGAAATCATCTCGTCGCTATAACAACTGAGCTATCGTATCGTCATATAATTGGATTAATTAATTATAATTTAATCGGAACAGAAACGATGTCCTTTAGGCTTGTTTCGATACTTCGAACCAATGTTTTTACCTATTCTACCTAATGTATAGAAAGTTGTCTTTAGAAACATATTTTTGAAGTTAGCTATATTTTATCTAACAGTATTCTTTTTATTTTACGTTAATACATTAATATTATTTTTTTTATTAATAGTTAAGTGGTACTTACAAGATCGTTTGAGTAATGAAACCTTTCCAAAAAATGTCTCAAAAATTGTTATTTGTGGATGAAGTAAACAAAACGTTAAAATGATTGAACAAACTGTGTAACAGTGTTGAACCTACACTTATAAAAATCTATATCAATAAAAGATGTCAAAGTTATCTCAAGTGTGTAAAATAAACAATTTTAGTTTAATTTTAACACTTAATGTGTTAGACGTTTTGGGTAACTTATAAAATAAAAAACCAAAAAAGACTGAACGGAATCCCAGAGGTGCCTGGTTCGAGTCTTGCCCTTGATGATGAACTTTTAATTCTAAATTTGTTTTTCCTTTTTAATAGTACATTCCGTTTTCGATAATTTGTATTCATATGGATGGAGCTAGTTGCTAAAAAAACACACAAAGGATAAAAGCAAATAAATAAAATAAAAATGATTGACAAAATTGAAAGACAATAATAACATTTTGTCAGGCGTTTGATATACAACACCCTTTACGATATTAAATGTCATATGAACAAGGGTATTCGATGTTTGTTTAATATTTGTTATACAAAGAAAATTATCGATATAAGCAATCCTGGAGACATGGTGTCTATTGAAATAATATATTTGAATAAATCTTGGAAAAATAATAAAGTCTGAAGTTATGTACCAGGTGGCAACGACAAGGGTTAAAGATAGAAATCTTGTCGCAAAGACGTCTTTCCACGTATTTTTTATGTAAGCAAAAATATTTTTGTGTAATTATAACAATGACGTATTTAAGTATTAAATGATTGTTATTTATGGGATTATTATTACTAAAATAAATGATATAAAATATTAAAATACACAAGATATTGAGAAAATTAGTGGTAGATTTTTTAATGAGTTTTATCTGGATCGTTCCTTGTATTGTATTTGAAGACTCGATGTCCGTTATAGTGAAACATAACTATTTTATACTACACGAGTATTAGAAATACTTTTATAACAAAGTTAAATCCAGACTTTTATAACAAAGTACACTGTTCCAAGGTCGTGTGTAGAGCTCAAATTTTATTAAGTATTTTATAAAGTCATTTATTATTTATTCACGTGTGAAGAGTATTACTAAAGGTCAGACCAGGTTTAGTATCTTTAGGGATAATGTTCAAATTTAGATGAAATATTAAACATGTTAAAAAATTTAAAGGGTCTCAAAAGCTCTTTTTTGGCACGGATTAAATAACATTGTATAATAAAAAAAATGGATAGACCTTTGTAAATAATTTACTTACGTCAAGTTAAATTATTAAATTAAAGCCTAGTTTAATTTTAAACTCCATGATAACTTTATATAAATAAATAATGTAGAACTTTTTGCTTGAACCCTTTCATAAGATCATCGAGAGACTGTCTGCGGTTTACGACAGATCTTCAAAGATAACTTTACCAGTATATTGAAGCCGGAATGAGATTATTACTATGTAAATCAGAGTTCTAAAACTACCCCCGTGTTTGAAATATCAAGAGGCTATAAGGTGGTTTAAAACTTTTGGACTCCCAGGATTAATAGCAGTTGAGACGAATAAGTAAACTTATTTATACACAATGTATATGTACACAAGAATACTATTGAGAGTGTAGGGATGCGCGTCTTCAGTTCATAGTCATACTATTCTAAAATACTGTTAGCTGTAGACCCAGATTTTAGACCGAACCAGACCAAACTCTCCCGTGACCAGACTAACAAAATTTATTAAATTTATTTCGTGACCAATTCCTGTTTGTGGATATTATCTAACATATATGTTAAAACCAATGATACTAAAGTAATAAATACAAATCATGTTTTAAAATGTCAACTCTTTGAAGTCAATAGCAAAATAATAAAAAAAATAACTTAAGTTGTTAGTAATTTATCCATCAACCCCTACTTTAGCACCAAGCAGCTAGTCTGAAGTTTAATAAGTGCAATGTATAACGAATTCAAAAAGATTTGATTTTGACCATTGTAGCGCAATTTAGCTCAATTATAGATTTCTATTAAAATTTGAAAGGGTATTTAAAAGTTCTTTTTTGGCAGGATCCAAATAAAATAATTTGTAAATAGTTTCCTCATATCTTTAAATTTAAACCCATTTCAATATTAAACTCCAAATAATTTATATAAATGATGTATAAAGTTTTTACTTGGAACTCTTTCATAAAGATCATCGAGAGAGTTTCTGGGGTTTATGACACATCTTCAACTATAAGTTTTAAGTAAATTATAAATTCATAGGTCTAAAACTTTTATCTTGAACACGAAGTGTTGACATATCAATATAAAAGTTGACATATCAAGAGGTTTTGACTTTTCACGGGCTCTTCAACTAAAACCCGGTGATGAATTCTTACTTATATCACCAGTACCGCAACCCGACTAAACGAAATACGGAATCATAACGTACTACTACAGAACACATGATGCCAAAGAGTATAATGCTACAAGCGTGTATTCAGCCCCAGGTATTTTACTATTACATGGAAGTCATAAGAGACGAAGTTTGGAGAGGTCTTGTCATTTATATTGTAGTTTATTTACAGAACAGTCGACACCTCTTCGACTCACCACTTTTATATATGGAGAACTTCTTATTCACATTTTATACACAAATAATTTCATGTTACGAGCTTTCATGAAAAAAACATTTTAAAGAAAATGTTTAAAAAGAGGTTTATAGAATTTTGTTTCCACTTTAAAATTCGTAACGAAAATAGTTTCGTTGTAATTTACACCCGGAACATCTTTAGTTAATGCGCGACTTAACGATAGAAAGGATTGCCCGCTTGCCAACTCCTTTGTAAAGTGGTCGATGTCTAGAAGCTAGCGTGGATATTTATGAGACTAAGGTTATCTAGTATATCTAAAGTTCCTTTCTTCATTTAAAAATGCTTGATACCTTATTTTGCTTGCTTACCTTTGAAATTGTACTTAAATCCCCGAGTACTTGTATGATTTATTTGGTTAATGTGTTTAATACATTACGGAAATCAAGGCTTGTACGTAACAAGACATAAAAAATCTAGACACGTTCGAGGCAAAATAAATCATTTCATACTAAAAGCAATTTTGCAAGCAATACCGTTTTCAATATAAAATTTTGAATTAGTTTCTCAGGAGTAAGTTTATTGATTTAGTATAACAAATAGATTTAGTTCTCAATTTGTTTAAACTACACGTAAAGCTTTGGAGATAACTATACAATAAAAACTAGTTTCTATAATAAAAAAATATGTACATTCTAAAGACGTCTATTAAAATTTTAAGGTCACATTACATTTATATATTGTATTATTAGGCTCGAACCGCAGCGTCTAACACCTGGTTCGGCAAGGCGGGAGGGTAGCACATTTCACATTTACAGCACCTCCAGCTGTTCGTACTGGGAAATAGTTGTTCGCTGCTCACGCACTCCAGGTGAAATTGAGAAGCGCAATGGCTGCATTTTATTGATGCACACCCCTCCATAGTTCTTTTACAATGTGCACAGTCCATTTTCGTTTATATGTTTATAAGATCTCTTCCCGAAATATTTAAAAATAAGATTGTAGAATTTTCCTTTCTTGATATTTAAGCTTTAAAAATACTTTTAATTTTTTTATACAATTTTCTAGTGAGCAGCTTTGATCGTGCCAAATAAGAGAATGAAGGCAGAAGTAACGAAAAGAATACAAATTTTAAATATTAGAACTCGGTTTAAAAATATTCTATTTATTTATTTTTTACGGCAAAGAGTTTTTTACAAAAATATTTTTGAAAAGAACTGCTTTCAAAAAAAATAATAAAATAATATACAATACAATTTTATACAAAATGAAAAACTTATTATTATTTTAATATTAATATAAATAATATGCATAACCATTTACAGAATAAAAATAATATAAACATTAAAGTCACTAGGAATCCGCCTGCAACTTCGTTCGTGTTATCTCTAGACTTCTCTCTTTGTAGTTTGTTTACGTTATCACTAAAAACATTTCTTTGGACCGCAGTTAAAAAGAAAAACGTGATTGTTTGTTGATTATGTTTTCTTAGTCTTTACAAAATAATGGTTTAGGAGGTGCGTCAAATAATAATTTTGGGTCAGTCGGTAGTTGGACTAGTTGTACAACTTGTCACGGTGAGTGCGAAAGCGATCCCGTGGCGACCCACTAAGGCGATGAGGTCAACCGTTGGTTTATATGTATACTGTCGTGCCAAATATATATAAAACTAATAAGTAACAATTCTGATATAAATATATTCTGAACCGTTAGTTTTCACGTAAATTAATCGAAATTTTGCCCTACTAGTTTCGAACCCATTCGCGGTTCCCATTCATGAGGTCGAAGCATGGCGGATTCGCGGCGTGAATTGAACTAATCAGGCAAATTCTGATTATTTACGTGAACATGGGTGAATATATATTCAAAAATCGTCATTGTTTACTAATGTTTAATTACAAAAAAGATCATATTTTCAGTATAGGTATTGCTTATTTAAAACTTTGAAATGAGGTTGGATATAGTGTAAATTGTATTTGTGAACATTTGCCGTCAGAGCTGGATAACTTACCCTTAATTGTAACTGGCACATGTAGTCGGTGAATCAAATTGTATATTTCTATAATTAGTTTAGTTTGGATAAAATAAAATAAGGAACACGAATCCATTACTGATTACAATTATAAACTGTCTTTCTCTCTCTACAATTAATTGAAATACACAAACATGTTACGAAAAGTTAGAATACCATAGGCTTAAAATTTTTGAATTGGTTGGAATTTGACCTAAAAGTTGAAAACGAATATTTTACTATAACTTACCGGTATTCATTACTAAA
Source organism: Napeogenes sylphis (assembly GCA_959347405.1). Classification (NCBI taxonomy): domain Eukaryota; kingdom Metazoa; phylum Arthropoda; class Insecta; order Lepidoptera; family Nymphalidae; genus Napeogenes; species Napeogenes sylphis. The sequence goes on along the minus strand of OY365779.1, from coordinate 33,678,555 downwards.
ATACTTGCTGTATTTAAAATAATTAAAAACTCCCTCGTTAAACATTGGAATGATATTTTAGAAAAAAATATATACAAAATGGTTGACATTTTATGACCAAAAGGCGGCAACGTCATGCTTGAAATGCTGTCAAATATGACTGACACTTATGTTTATTCTAACATAAAAAGGTAAAAGTTACAATCATTTTGTTATTACAAGGAATAAAGAAATATAACTACTATTTTATACTTTATTTATTGATACACTTCCTATATTATTATAAAAATAGTATCGCCTTTAATACTAGTATATCCACAGATACCATTCTCATTAATAAGCTATATTAAAAGAACACTTAAATGTTGCATAAATATTGGTTAAATGCCCTTTAATGTGTATATTGGCTTCTATATTAATTGTTAATAGTAGCTATAACAAAAGGTTATTTGTATTTAATCTTAAGACCCCTTGAAGTTATCTTAAGTGATGTACACCGGTGTTTATTCATATCAACTATGCGTAAGATTCTGTTAATTATTCCGTTACAAAATGATTACGGCTTGATGAATGTTAAGACAATCTAAATACAACTAAAATGGATGATTATAACACATACCCTGTTGAAGATATTTCTGTGTAATAAATAGTATTAATTGTCAACAGACGTTCCAGTGAACCCAGTGGAGCCCGGGTGATCAGATCGACACCAGACTGGAGCGACGCAGCCATCAGTGGGGAACATCTCTGGGCACCGACTTCGGTTTCAGGAGACTGTTGCTATGTTGGTGACACCGAATGCCAGGTATGATAGTTTCACGTTAAAAATAGTTTACAAACATGTTTAAACCTGTCGAAAGGAATCAAAGACGAAGATAATATATGGAACGCTATTAAGCATTGTATTGTCTTTGATAAATTATTATCAAAGACAATAAAGCAGCTCAATCAGTAGAAGACGGAACGATTTCCAGAGATCGTGGATTCGAATCCTGTCCGTATCGATTTATTGTAATATAAAAGATTTTGTTATAAAAAATATGGTTATATTCTAAATTCATATATGTTTGTATATATCACCCATTTATATATTGCTGCTATTCCATGAGTATGACTTAATTAATAATGAATAAATTAAGAGGACGCATGCGCAATCAGTGAATTAATTATATGAAGATATACACTACGCCGTAGACACGCTTAGAATTAACTGTTTATCTCTGATTGAAATAATAAACAGTGTTAGTTTACCACTAACTTTGATCTGCCCAATGCTTTTTTAAGCTTGGTTGGTTAAGAAACAAAATAGGTAACGTTGTGTAAAATTCCTGTTTGAAATTGTATATAAACATGTGTAGCCATTTGAAACAAACAGAGAATGAAATGAATGTATTAAGTTTTCATTCTGTATTTATTTCAAATTTAAATAAGCTTAACATGTCAAAGGAAAATTTCAATCATCCATAGCCATGGTCTCGTATTTTCAATGTTTCAATTTTTTGAAATAATTCTAACAAATGTCACCTTTGTCCCGACCAAAAAAATTATATACGAAAGTTAAAATTCATCAAAGCGCTTAGCGATCCGGTAGCTCTAAATGTTTTTTTTTTATTTCTTGTCTAAATGTATATTTTTTTATGTGGTATACAATAAAGAATATAAATAAATAGCTCAATTGGTAAAGCCACGGGACCGTTGCTCAGAATTCGTAGGTTCGAATTCTAACAGAATCAATAAATATTACAAGATAGAAGTTGTACCCATTTATAATGATAAGATAAATATATAGACTATTAGATTAAAATGTACAATTCATCGCTAATAATTTAAATCAATAAACCCAATACGGAAAAAGCATAAAATTTAAAGTGGTCTTAAATATTTTTTTCTCAAATACTTATTATCATCTTATTACAATAAAAATATTTTTTATTCATTTACCAATTATTTAAGGCCCTAACATAATTTGTGAAAAGTTTAAATTAAGAGAGTGCAACTCAAATTCCAAAACGCGCCACCATTTGTCGAAAGGAAATGTGACGTCATTTGACACGCCATTCATTATCATCAGTATTAGTGTTTCTGAGAAAAATAAGTAATTTAAACCTATATTTCGTGCTTAAAAGTTTGATTAAATGTTAAGTTAGTATGCTACTCATTACATTTTTAAAATGTTTCTTCCTCTGAATCATTTTACACTTCACTTGACTCAGATAAATAACTTGGTTAATAATCAGCAGATATAGAAGATATAAGATGCTATATAGAAGTACTATCAGCTGTATTTTCAGCAAAAATTTTTTTTAAAACAGACAGTTTTAATTGTAAAGTTTCAATATGGTGTATTGAATGAGGAAATGGTGATAATGCTACATTTTGCTTTTCATCAGGTATATTTATATTGACACCTTTACTTCTGTACTTCGGTTTAATATTAACTTGCACAGCTTAGTCACTTGGTAATTTATCTTTCATATGCGAAAAGCAAGGCTCTGCCTTGTGATCACATTTAATATTGTCTTGGCTGATTAATATCACAGACATTTGTATGGGCAGTACTAGGACTCACTTAGTATATCACTTCTTTGTAAAGGTCACCAACTTTTTTAAACACTACTTTTGATAGCTAACTCTGAAAAAGCTTTATTAACCGATATCAATCTTTGCCTTTTGTCTATGCACATTTTAATTCTATCAGCTGGTGTTTTTGCCACAAAAATATTTGAGGAACAACTCCTTTCTTCAAACTTAGATTACATTTTTCTCCTTGTTGTTTCGTTATACATATTATATTCAATATTATTAGTTATATCTTCCTTAACCTGAAATAAATCGACAACCATAAAATTTTTGTAAAACAAAAAAAAGAATACGGTTTTTATAGCAAGTTATACTGAAATTTTGTAAACTAGGTTAGGTTAATTTTAAACTCAAATTTTCTTATGTTCAATAGCTAATGCAAAACTTACTTCTTACTAATTAATACTAAGCTGTATGCAAATAAAGTATACTTACGTTAAATTGATCTTCATAAAAATATAAACACCGCTAAGGACATATATTATCCATTTTAATTACCATACACCAATGTTTTTGTATTTTCGCATCTCTTGGAATACAAAAAAGCACTTTGTCGGGTGTTTATCTATTTTTGCACTCCGGAACTATACACTATTTGTAAGATGGTTTTACTCTTCTTCCATGACTTGTATTGCAATTAAAACTTAAAAAATGTATGAAGTACCTAAAAAGTTTAGAGTAAACAATCACTGGACGTGTCATATGACGTCACTCAAAATGACGGCGTTAGAACGGCTCAAATTTACTCAATGTTTTCATTTTCACTTTGTAAAATAACTAGAATATTTTCAAATCCATTTATATTTTTTTCATTGATATAAAGAAGTGAATGATTAGTTTAAATAAAAAAAAACATGAATATACCCTATTCAATCTAACTAATATTATATAAGTGCCATTGTTTGGATGTTTGGATGGATGGATGTTTAGATGGATGGATGTTTGTTACTCAATCACGCCAAAACTACTAACCGGATTTAAATGAAACTAAGCAAAATTGTAGCTTATGTACCATAATAATACATAGGCTATAGAAATACTAAGTTTTGCGCATCTTTTTGTCTGTGATGTTTGTTACTCAATCACGCCGACACTACTTAACGGACTTTAATAAAACTTAGCAATACTGTAGTTGATGTATCAAAATAATACATAGGCTATAGAAATACTAAGTTTTGCACGTGATTTTGTCTGTGATGTTTGTTACTCTAATCACGTCAAAACTACTGAACGGATTTTAATGAAACTTAGCAATACTGTAGATGATGTACCAAAATAACTCGGGCTATAGAAATACTAAGTTTTGCGCTTGGTTTTGTCTGTGATGTTTGTTACTCAATGACGCCAAAACTCCAGAACGGATTTTTATGAAACTTAACAATATTGTTGCTCAAGTATCAAAAAAAACACATAGGCTATATAAATACTAACTTTTGCATAGGGTTTTGCTTGCGACATAACATAGTTGTAGCGCAATAACTTATCACCACGGGAGATCCTGTTTTTAATCGTTTGGTTCACCGAATTTTACATAATTATTTGAGAAAATCCTTCTTTTTACCCGACGACTTTAGGAGGAGTGTTATGTTATTCAAATATACTTATGTTAATGGAAATAAAAAATAAATATATGAGGTATCGGTAGATACTTGAAAAATAACCGATATTATATTGAATAATATTTTTATGGCTTATGTTCCTAGCCATAAGAATATTATTTTGACAGTCTACGTGGACGACGTCACAGGCAACATATAGTATGATATAAATAACAAGAATAACTATTATATGTAAATTCTAAATACATGTCTAATAAGTCGACAGCGTATATTACATCGACTAATATAATTCATGGGTTATTTTGTGAGACTCTTTGAATGTTACTTTACATATTACTTGTCACTGAGTCGTAACTCAAAGCATTTTTGTCCCTCCAATAAATCGATTTTTATATATTTTTTTACCTTGTAAGAGTGTGAATTCATCATTTGGTTTTTTTGCTATGTTTTCAAAGCTACCAATTTTCATTTTTATTGTGGTTTTAAACTCAACTAAGCACAATGTTTTGAATTAATCGAGCAAGAAGTTTTTAAGTTTCAACTCTTCTTGTCATTAATTATCTTTGCCTTTCAAAAACTGTTAAAAGTATTTGCACCAAGTTTTCAAGTATTTGTGCCAAGTTTGCATTGTCCTGAATTAAATTTAGCAGCTCTTCATTTATTCCCTTGAATAAGCATATTGTTAGTAATACTTGTTCAATGACTGTCCTTTTTTAAAAAGGCCTATAAAGTAATGGTTGTTAAAAATGCTGTTGCTCAGATATTGTATAATTATCTTTATGTACTTACACACTAATGTACCTAAATCGTTGTATATTATATTTTATGTATACAACAAAAAAAATGTGCATGTTATTTATTGCTGTTCAGTATTAAATTCAAAATTTTTAGTTCTAACTCTAATGTTTGTAAGTTTTAGAAATAAGTTTACCAGTCAGTTACATGTTCTCTAACTTTGTATACAATTTCCTTTGTTTGTTGATTCAAAGTTAATCATACAGTCTGTCTATTAACATACGTTAATTAAAATGTTTTAAAAGCAATAATTACACTCTTTACTCTCATTTCTTTACATTTTGATCTAAATGTATGAGTATTCCGAATCCATTTAATAACGAAATCCATTGAAATCCTTACATGCTTTCTTATTTTTCCGTCTCGTATTTCAATCAAATTCATTGAAATCAAGACATTAAGTACGCAGTAATCTTTAAGATGTAAAAATATATTTTAATAAATTTAGAAGCAACAGGGCCAGTATTTACAATGCCTCTGGCAGCCATTACAAAGTTTCCTATCTGTTGTGAGTTTGTTGTTAGTTGAATGTAAGATTAATGAGCTACTTCTCCATCTACCCGCAATGACCTGTCACTGTCGATACAACAAAAGCCTGTTGGGTGTAAGGCTATAATCATTTACTCTTTGCGGTTTAGCTATTACTTAATGGATAAATATTTTCATACTAGTATTCAATTTTTAATATTATTTTCTGCTTGAAATATGAACATAATTTACTTTGGTTTAATATCCGTAGTGGAAACTGTAGAATATCTTTACACAATAGCAATAAAACACCGGAAGAAGCTAAAACTTGCATCAGGTGTTCCTGCGGCTTAACACTACAGCCAGCAAGTATCAAGATTGTGTTTTCAGAATTTTCATACATACATTTGTTCTTCTTAGACAAATGTATGTAAAATTCTGACGTTATTGCGGTGATAGTTGTATGAATTGTCAATAATGACGCAGCTACGTATCCAAAGAAAATAGAATTAAACATTAATGTATTTCGTTGTATTATTATTGTGTGCCAGTTAATTAATTGTATTAAAAACGTGAGAATATAACAAAGTAAACTAACTTGTTCCTAAAACGTAATGTCCATCCTTTTCTAACTACTAATACGCCGTTATCAGCCTTTAATTAGTTTTTGCTTGTCCCAAAAGTTTCTCCTAGTCAGGGATCTATTTAGATCATGTACTTTGTTTCCTTTTGTTATATTAAATGTGAATAATGAAACATTTCCTTGCTTATACGTTAAAATCTGATTTAAGAACGTAAAACAAATTATCTTATAATTTGGTTTATATAGATTTATAATTTTGAACTTATTTGTATAATCTCACAATCTTAGCGAAAGTAGCACTACAATGATATAAAAAACTAGATTAAAAACACTAATTAAAAATATGTATTATCAAACTTAAAGTGTTTTCCTTTTAACCATACTCTTGACTTAACCAACAAAAACAAAATATAAAAATAATAAAAAACTTGTGTGATTTTATGAAACCACCGTAAAAGTGAAACTTTTTTTCACATTATAGACATTTAACTAAAAATTTTCGGAATAATATTCCATTAAGGGTATCAAAATTGCTTCATCAATCTTAATTTTATACTTAGAAAATGGGAATGATAATGGGAAATGATAAAAGTAGACTAGGTCTCCAACTAATATTTTTATTGAACTCTGTGTCTTAGAGTACGACATACATAATACTTAACAATTATTTAGATGATATACACATATTAAAACACTGAAAACAATATTTTATAATCGTTGAGTCATTTTGATCCGTTTTTCAATTATTTTCAATCATTCTATTATCAATTCCATCTTCATCATGAATTTCACAGTTTATAAATGTAACCAATATTTTATGGTAACTAAAATACGTGAACAGTGACTTACATTAGATTTTTTCAATGTATCTAGTAAAAACCGCATCGATACGAGCGCCTTTCACTTTATCCCTACTCCGCGGCCGACCGTCACGCGACATGCAACACACAGACGAAAAAGTTTGAGACGATGTAACAAAAGTTTCACTTTAATAACATTGTATTGAAGGTAGTGTAAAAACATTCTAATAACAAATATCTAGGCGGGTGCCTAAAATTGCCTAAAATTGTCTAATCTCATTCTGACGTATCTCTCAAAAGATGGCGCTAGCAATGCACCGTCATACATGAAACCGTCAAATAAACTTCATAATTAAACTGAAAATACCTCGTAGGCCTTGGCAAATTGAGGGTTGATTGGAGTCGCCAAGTTATCTATTAGTTAGTTTGTGTAAGATAAGGAAAGTCACATCGTTTGTTAATTAATATTAGATTTCTTTGTCATTTGGACGCCACTAAAATATTTGTACACACTATTGTTGTTTTATAAATAGGTAGAATGTCTTCCAACACACACCGGCGGTGTAATTAATTTCCCGCCTTGTTTATCTAAAGTATATTACAATATGCTTTTTAAATACAAATTAAATAGACCTAAGATTAAATATTTTGTAATAAAAGAGATGTTATATGTAATGTATCTTTTTGTAAATTAAATATAATTTAAAAATAATTAAAAAGAAATATTTGTATATCCATTTAAATATTAAGGAGAGAAGCAGTATGTGTAGGAAGGTACTATGGTATTGTTCAAAAAAACAACCGATACTTTTAGGGATAAACATTTTCACACTATAAGCTACTTGTAAGGGTTTTTATATATATTTTTTTTTTGTATGTCTATACTGTTAGCCCTGTTGGCTATTACAGTGTCACCGGGGGAGCGGGTGGTTCAGGAGACCCGCCCTTAAAAGGGGGGGCCAGATGGGCCCCCATGGGGAACGACGTCCCGAGGGCGTCTCAGATTGAGACACGGACCTCGACTCGGGGCGTCATTAGTCAGGAGGGAAGCTAAGGAAATTTGGACACTAGCGTCCTCCGACGGCAGAACGCCGGAGCAATGGTTTTTATAAATAGTTTTTTTTTAATGGTTGAAATATGAACATAATTTACTTTGTTTTAATATCCGTAAAAGAAGCTGTGGGATATCTTTACACAATAGCAATAAATCACCGGAAGAAACTAAAGCTTGCACCAGGTGTTCCTGCGGCTTAACACTACAGCCAGCAAGTTTCAATATTGTGCTTTTCAGAATTTTCATACATACATTTCTTTTGTACTTATGTTATTGCGGTGGCGATTGTATGAACAATCAGTAATGACTATTCACGATATAGTGGTTCAGTGAACACAGCATTGATTCATTCTAAATTTATATAAAAAATGGTGGTTATAGTTTGTATACAAAATACATATATGCTCGTGTACATATATATTAAATTAACCATTTGTATATAGCTGTTATTCCGTGGCCAAATGTTAATTAATGACGCATGCACTATCAATGAATTAATCGTATTAATATACTCTACGCTGTAGACACGCCTAGAAATAACTGTTTTTCTCTGATTTTAATATTAATAATAAGGAGTGTAATAATAAGCTTTGGTAGTTAAACAAAACAGAATAGGTAACATTGTGTACAATTTTGAGCAGCAGGTTTATCTGCTTCTTTTGAACAAAAAATATAATTTCTTAAAAGATCTGAATATAATAAAATGGATTAATGAGGTTTTCATTGTATGATTATTTGAAATCTGAATGACCTTGACATTTCTTCTATTTTTAAAAATAATTATAAAAAAATATTTTTGTTGCCTCGTATTTTCAATGTTATTATATACTTTAGAATTTTTGAAATAATTATAACAAATGTCTCCTTTGTCCCGACAAACATTATTATATACGAATGCTGAAATTCAGCAAACGGCGTAGCGATATGGTAGTTTAATTGGTAGAGCCACAGGACCGTTGGTAAAATATTGCAGATTCGAATCCTATCAGTAAAACAAAAATTACAAAATAGAACGTGAACCCATTTATAATCATAAGATAAATATACGGACCGTCCCGATAAAGACGATCACATATAGAATGCTTAATTCACTGAGGCGGACAGCGATACGGTAGCTCAGTTGGTAGAGCGACGGGACGGTTTCCCAGTAGTCGCGGGTTCGAATCCCTGCCCATATTGGTTTATTTTTCATTCTATATTTATATAAATTTAAATATACGGACGTTTAAATTCAATTCTACAATTTATTGCTAACTACTTAAATCAATTAATCCTCAATATGATTTAAACTATAAGCATAGTTAGGTAATTATAATAGGTATTATATATACTAAATACTTATCTAATATGTTAAATGCCTTCCGATCGTAAAAAACATCGATTTAGTGGAATTCTTTGAATGTTACTTTACATATTAGTTTTCATTTTGTCGTAATTCCAAGCATTTTTGTCTCTTTAATAAATCGATTTATATATATATATTTTTGCTTTGTAATGGTATGAATTTATTTGTTTTTTTTTTTGCTGTCATATCAACATTACCTATTTTCATTTTTATTGTGGTTTTAAATTCAACTAAGTCCAATGTTTTGAATTAATCGATTAAGTAATTTTCAATTTTTAAATCTTCTTACCATTATTTGTTTTTCTTTTCAAAAATGGCAGAAGTATTTGTCTCATGTTAGCATTGTCCTGAATGATTCTTAGAAGTCTTTCAATTTTTCGCATGAATAGCGATATTGTAAGTAATAAAGTCTGTCTGACTGTCCTTTTTTATAAAATATCAATAAAGTAATGGTTGTTATAAATGTTATTGCTGAGATATTGTTTGTATAAGATAAACAAACACTCGTATGCGCACCATGTATGTGAATAAGTCATTGTATTATTATCTATGTGTATTTGTACACTAATAAACCTATTACGTCATATGTTATTATTTTTGTAAATAATATAAAATGTTCAATATTTTCGATGCAAATTCAAAATATATGGTTCTGAAGCTAAAGTTTGTAAGTTTTAGAAATAAATTCCCCCGTCAGTTGCATGTTTTCTGAAATTGTATACAATTTCCTTTGTTTGTTGATTCAAAGTTAATTATTCAGTCTGTCTATTAACATACGTTAAGTAAAATGTTTTAAAAGCAATAATTACACTCCTTACTCTCATTCCTTTACATTTTCATGTAAATGAATGAGTATTCCGAATCCATTTATTAAAGAGGTCCATTGAAATCCTTACACTTTCTTCATTTTTTCTTCTCGTATTTCAATTAAATTTGTAATTAAATTTCATTAAAATCAAGACATTAAGTACGCAATAATCTTTAAGTTGTAAAAAAATATTTTTATAAATTTAGAAGCAACATCTCCAGTATTTATAATTCCTCTGGCAGCCATTACAAAGTTTACTATCTGTTGTGAGTTTGTTGTTAGTTGAATGTAAGATTAATGAGCTACTTCGCCATCTACCCGCAATGACCTGTCACTGTCGATACAACAAAAGATTGTTGGCTATATGGCTATAATCATTTACTAATTGCGGTTTGGCTATTACTTAATGGATAAATATTTTCATACTATAAGCTAAATTTATAAAGGTTTTTATGAACTATACAATTTTTAATATTATTTTCTGCTTGAAATATGAAAATAATTTACTTTGGTTTAATATCCGTAGTGAAAACTGTGGAATATCTTTACACAATAGCAATAAATCACCGGAAGAAGCTAAAGCTTGCATCAGGTGCTCCTGCGGCTTAACACTACAGCCAGCAAGTTTCAAAATTGTGTTATTCAAAATTTTCATACAAACATTTGAAAGGCAAATTTAATGTATGTATGAAATTTCTGACGTTATTGCGGTGATAGTTGTATGAATTATCAATAATGACGCAGCTACGTATCCAAAGAAAATAAAATTAAACATAAATGTATTTCGTTGTATTATTATTGTGTGCTAGTTAATAAATTGTATTAAAAACGTGAGAATATAACAAAGTAAACTAACTTGTTTCCTAAAACGTACTGTTCATCTTTTCTAACTACTAATACGCCGTTATCAGCCTTTAATTACTTTTTGCTTGTCCCAAAAGTTTCTCCTAGTCAGGGATCTATTTAGATCATGTACTTTGTTTCCTTTTGTTGTGTTAAATGTAAATAAAGAAACATTTTCCTTGCTTATACGTTAAACTCTGATTAAACAACGTAAAATAAATTATATTATAATTTGGTTTATATAGATTTATAATTTAAACTTATTTGTATAATCTTACAATCTTAGCAACAAATAGTTCTACTATAATATAATAAACTAGATAAACTAGATTAAAAACACTAATTAAAAATATGTATATTAAACTTAAAGTTTTTTCTGTTAACTAAAAAAATAAATATTTGTAAGGAGAGAGCAGTATGTGTAGGAAGGTACTATGGTATTATTTCATAAAAAAACAACATACTTTTAGGGATAAACATTTTCACACTATAAGTTATTTGTAAGGGTTTTTATAAATAGTTATCTTTAATGGTTGAAATATGAACATTATTTACTTTGGCTTAATATCCGTAGTGTAAACTGTGGAACATCTTTACATAATAGCAATAAATCTTCGGAAGAAACTAAAGCTTGCATCAGGTGTTCCTGCGGCTTAACACTACAGCCAGCAAGTATCAAGATTGTGTTTTTCAGAATTTTAATACATACATTTGACTTCTACATTGCGGTATTGGTTTCATAAATTATCAATATATTAATAAATATCAGCTCAGTTTATACACTATTGAATAATTCGATATTTATGTATAAAATTATTGTTACAATTCGTATACCAAATTTGTATATGTTTTTGTACATATATATTAAATTAGCCATTTGTATATTGCTGTTATTCTGTGAGTATGTGTTTATTAATAATGTATAAATTAAGGGTCCGCAGGCGCTATCAGAGAATTATTTATTTGAAGATAAACTATGGTGTAGACAAGCTTAGAATTAACTGCTTATCTCTGATTGAAATAATAAACAGTGTTAGTTTACCAGCGACTTTGATCAGCTCAATGACTTTTTTAAGCTTTGTTCGTTACCAAATCATATTAACAACATTGTGTACAATTTTGGGTAGTACATGCTATGTTTGTTTGAAACATATGGACTGAAATTAATGAATGAAGTATTCATTTTATGTTTGTTTCAAATTTTAGTAAGCTTAACATGTCAAAGGACAATTCAAACATTAATTTCAATTGTCTCGTATTTTCAATGTTATTATATACTGGCAAACACTGAAATAATATTTAGGATTTAGGAAAAGAGTAGGAATAGCAAATGTCGCCTTTGTCCCTACAAAGACTGTATACGATTTCTAAAATTCATTTATGCGGTTAGCGATACGGTAGCTCAGTTAGTAGAGCCAAGGTACCGTTACTCGAAGGTTGCAGGTTCGAATTCTGCCATTATTAATAAATATTACAAGGTGGAACTTAATCCCATTTATAATGGATAATATAAATGCCAATTACCTATTATATAAACTAAATACATGTCAAGAGCCTTCTGATCGTATATTACATCGACTTATATAATTCATGGGTTATTTTGTGAGACTCTTTGAATTTTACTTTAAATATTACTTTTCATTTAGTTGTAATTCAAAGCATTTTTGTCCCTTCAATAAATCGATTTTGTATAATTTCATTTACTTGGTTTTTTTGTTATGTATTCAACATTACCTATTTTCACTTCTATTGTGATTTTAAAAAAGCTGAGCACAATGTTTTGAATAAATCGATTAAGTACTTTTCAAGATTCTAATTTTCTTACCATTAATTATATTTTGCCTTTCCAAAACTGTTACTGTCTTAGTTTGAATTATCCTGAATGATACTTAGCAGCTCTTCAGTTATTCCATTGATGCACAATGTTTGTCCTTTTTTATAAAGTATTAAAAATATACAGTAACGCTGTTATAAATGCTGTTGCTAAGATATTGTTTGTATAAGTTAAACACTCACCCGTGTTTGCACTATGTATGTAAAAAAGTGTTTGTGTAATTATCTATGTGTACTTATACACTAAAGTAAGTTCGTTATATGTTATATTTTATATATACAACAACAAAAAAAAAAAACAAAAAAAATGTTATTTATCTCTGTTCAGCATTAAATAAAAAAAACATTTCTAACTCTAATGTTTGTAAGTTTTAGAAATAAGTTCCCCCGTCAGTTACATGTTCTCTGACTTTGTATACAATTTCCTTTGTTTGTTGATTCAAAGTTATAATAATAATAATATCACAGGACAAATTAAACAAATTGATCTAACCCCTATGTAAACAAATTATTTGCTTGAGTTAAGGGTGTTAGACAATGATACGAATACATAGAAATACACAAAAAAATACTGAGAATATATTTAATAAACGACCAAATCCAGGAATACAGACATCTATGTTCATCACATATATGCCTGTTCCTGTCGGGGATCGAACCGAAGGCCCATTGTGTCGCTATACGTTAGGCATCTGCGCTAACCACTCGACCAACGGGGCGGTAAAAAAAATTATTATACAGTCTGTTTTTTTATTAACATACGTTAAGTAAAATGTTTTAAAAGTAATAATTACAGTCTTTACTCTCATCCCTTAACATTTTGATCTAAATGTATGAGTATTCCAAATCCATTTAATAACGAGATCCATTGAAATCCTTATATGCTTTTTTCATTTTTCCCTCCCGTATTTCAATCAAATTCATTTAAAATCAAGACATTAAGTACGCAGTAATCTTTAAGGTCTAAAAATATATTTTAATACATTTAGAAGCAACAGGGCCAGTATATATAATTCCTCTGGCAGCCATTAAAAAGTTTCCTATCTGTTGTGAGTTTGTTGTTAGTTGAATGTAAGATCAATGAGCTACTTCTCCATCTACCCGCAATGACCTGTCACTGTCGATACAACAAAAGACTGTAGGGTGGGTGTATGGCTATAATCATTTACTAATTGCGGTTTAGCTATTACTTAATGGATAAATATTTTCATACTATAAGCTAAATTTATAAAGGTTTTTATGAACAATTTTTAATATTATTTTCTGCTTGAAATATGAACATAATTTACTTTGGTTTAATATCCGTAGTGGAAACTGTAGAATATCTTTACACAATAGCAATAAATCACCGGAAGAAGCTAAAGCTTGCATCAGGTGTTCCTGCGGCTTAACACTACAGCCAGCAAGTTTCAATATTGTGTTGTTCAAAATTTTCATACATACATTTGTCCTTCTTAGACAAATGTATGTAAAATTCTGACGTTATTGCGGTGATGTTGTATGAATTATCAATAAAGACGCATCTACGTATTACCCAAAGAAAACAGAATTAAACATTAATGTGTTTCCTTGTATTATGTTACGATATTATTATTGTGTGCTAGTTAATTAATTGTATTAAAAACGTGAGAATATAACAAAGTAAACTAACTTGTTCCTAAAACGTAATGTCCATCCTTTTCTAACTACTAATACGCCGTTATCAGCCTTTAATTAGTTTTTGCTTGTCCCAAAAGTTTCTCCTAGTCAGGGATCTATTTAGATCATGTACTTTGTTTCCTTTTGTTATATTAAATGTGAATAATGAAACATTTCCTTGCTTATACGTTAAAATCTGATTTAAGAACGTAAAACAAATTATCTTATAATTTGGTTTATATAGATTTATAATTTAAACTTATTTGTATAATCTTTTAATCTTAGCAACAAGTAGTACTACTATAATATAATAAACTAGATAAACTAGATTAAAAACACTAATTAAAAATATGTATTATTAAACTTAAAGTTTTTTCTGTTAACTAAAAAAATAAATATTTGTAAGGAGAGAGCAGTATGTGTAGGAAGGTACTATGGTATTATTTCATAAAAAAACAACATACTTTTAGGGATAAACATTTTCACACTATAAGTTATTTGTAAGGGTTTTTATAAATAGTTATCTTTAATGGTTGAAATATGAACATTATTTACTTTGGCTTAATATCCGTAGTGTAAACTGTGGAACATCTTTACACAATAGCAATAAATCTTCGGAATAAACTAAAGCTTGCATCAGGTATTCCAGCGGCTTAACACTACAGCCAGCAAGTATCAATATTGTGCTTTTCAGAATTTTAATACATACATTTGACTTCTACATTGCGGTATTGGTTTCATAAATTATCAATATATTAATAAATATCAGCTCAGTTTATACACTATTGAATAATTCGATATTTATGTATTTGTATTGTAATTATTGTTACAATTCGTATACCAAATTGATATATGTTCGTGTACATATATACTAAATTAGCCATTTGTATATTGCTGTTATGCCGTGAGTATGTGTTAATAATAAATAAATAATGTATAAATTAAGGTTCCGCACGCGCTATCAGAGAATTAATTATTTGAAGATAAACTAGGGTGTAGACAAGCTTAAAATTAACTGCTTATCTCTGATTGAAATAATAAACAGTGTTAGTTTACCATCAGATAGATGGACTTTGATCAGCTCAATGACTTTTTTAAGCTTTGTTCGTTACTAAATCATATTAACAACATTGTGTACAATTTTGAGCAGTACATGCGATGTTTGTTTGAAACATATGGACTGAAATTAATGAATGAAGTATTCATTTTATGTTTGTTTCAAATTTTAGTAAGCTTAACATGTCAAAGGACAATTCAAACATTAATTTCAATTGTCTCGTATTTTCAATGTTATTATATACTGGCAAACACTGAAATAATATTTAGGATTTTGGAAAAGAGTAGGAATAGCAGATGCCGCCTTTGTCCGGACAAAGACTGTATACAATTTCTAAAATTCATTTATGCGGTTAGCGATACGGTAGCTCACTTAGTAGAGCCAAGGTACCGTTACTCGGAGGTTGCAGGTTCGAATTCTGCCATTTTCAATAAATATTACAAGATGGAAGTTAATCCCATTTATAATGTATAATATAAATGCCAATTACCTATTATATCTACTAAATATATATCAAGAGCCTTCTGATCGTATATTACATCGACTAATATAATTCATGGGTTATTTTGGAGACTCTTTGAATTTTGCTTTAAATATTAATTTTCATTCAGTTGTATTCAAAGCATTTTTGTCCCTTCAATAAATTGATTTTGTATAATTTCATTTACTTGGTTTTTTTGTTATGTATTCAACATTACCTAATTTCACTTCTATTGTGGTTTTAAAAAAGCTGAGCACAATGTTTTGAATAATAATAATATAAATATCGGGACAAATTATACACATTCATCTAACCCCTAAGTAAGCAAATTATTTGCTTGTGTTAAGGATGTTAGACAACGATACAGATACATAGAAATACACATATAAATACTGAGAATATATTTAATAAACGACCAAACCCAGAAGCACAGACTTCTATGCTCATCACATAAATGCCTGCCGGAATCGAACCCGAGCCCCATTGCGCCGTGACACGTTAGGCGTCTGCGCTAACCACTCGACCAACGGGGGGTAGAATTAATCGATTAGGTAATTTTCAAGTTTTTAATTTTCTTACCATTAATTATATTTTGCTTTTCCAAAACTGTTACTGTCTTAGTTTGAATTATCCTGAATGATACTTAGTAGCTCTTCAGTTATTCTATTGATGCACAATGATTGTCCTTTTTTATAAAGTAATAAAAATATAAAGTAACGCTGTTATAAATGCTGTTAATAAGATATTGTTTGTATAAGTTAAACACTCACCCGTGTTTGCACTATGTATGTAAAAAAGTCATTGTGTAATTATCTATGTGTACCTTTACACTAAAGTACCTATATCGTTATATGTTATATTCTATATATACAACAACAACAAAAAACAAAACAAAAAAAAATGTTATTTATTTCTGTTCAGCATTAAATAAAAAAAATATATTTCTAACTCTAATGTTTGTAAGTTTTAGAAATAAGTTTACCAGTCAGTAACATGTTCTCTGACTTTGTATACAATTTCCTTTGTTTGTTGATTTAAAGTTATAATAATAATAATAATAATATCACAGGACAAATTACACAAATTGATCTAACCCCTAAGTAAGCAAATTATTTGCTTCAGTTAAGGGTGTTAGACAACAATACGAATACATAGAAATACACAAATAAATACTGAGAATATATTTAATAAACGACCAAACCCAGAAATACAGACATCTATGTTCATCACATATATGCCTGTCCCTGTCGGCGATCGAACCCAAGCCCCATTGTGTCGCTATACGTTAGGCGTCTGCGCTAACCACTCGACCAACGAGGCGGTAAAAAAAATAATTATACAGTCTGTCTATTATTAACATACGTTAAGTAAAATGTTTTAAAAGTAATAATTACACTCTTTACTCTCATCCCTTAACATTTTGATCTAAATGTATGAGTATTCCAAATCCATTTAATAACGAGATCCATTGAAATCCTTACATGCTTTCTTCATTTTTCCCTCCCGTATTTCAATCAAATTCATAAAAATCAAGACATTAAGTACACAGTAATCTTTAAGGTCTAAAAATATATTTTAATATATTTAGAAGCAACATGGCCAGTATTTATAATTCCTCTGGCAGCCATTAAAAAGTTTCCTATCTGTTGTGAGTTTGTTGTTAGTTGAATGTAAGATTAATGAGCTACTTCTCCATCTACCCGCAATGACCTGTCACTGTCGATACAACAAAAGACTGTAGGGTGGGTTTATGGCTATAATCATTTACTAATTGCGGTTTAGCTATTACTTAATGGATAAATATTTTCATACTATAAGCTAAATTTATAAAGGTTTTTATGAACAATTTTTAATATTATTTTCTGCTTGAAATATGAACATAATTTACTTTGGTTTAATATCCGTAGTGGAAACTGTAGAATATCTTTACACAATAGCAATAAATCACCGGAAGAAGCTAAAGCTTGCATCAGGTGCTGCTGCGGCTTAAAACTACAGCCAGCAAGTTTCAATATTGTGTTGTTCAAAATTTTCATACATACATTTGTCCTTCTTAGACAAATGTATGTAAAATTCTGACGTTATTGCGGTGATGTTGTATGAATTATCAATAAAGACGCATCTACGTATTACCCAAAGAAAACAGAATTAAACATTAATGTGTTTCCTTGTATTATGTTACGATATTATTATTGTGTGCTAGTTAATTAATTGTATTAAACACGTGAGAATATAACAAAGTAAACTAACTTGTTCCTAAAACGTAATGTCCATCCTTTTCTAACTACTAATACGCCGTTATCAGCCTTTAATTAGTTTTTGCTTGTCCCAAAAGTTTCTCCTAGTCAGGGATCTATTTAAATAATGTACTTTGTTTTCTTTTGTTATATTAAATGTGAATAATGAAACATTTTCCTTGCTTATACGTTAAAATCTGATTTAAGAACGTAAAACAAATTATCTTATAATTTGGTTTATATAGATTTATAATTTAAACTTATTTGTATAATCTTTTAATCTTAGCAACAAGTAGTACTACTATAATATAATAAACTAGATGAACTAGATTAAAAACACTAATTAAAAATATGTATTATTAAACTTAAAGTTTTTTCTGTTAACTAAAAAAAAAATATTTGTAAGAAGAGAAGCAGTATGTGTAGGAAGGTACTATGGTATTATTTCATAAAAAAACAACATACTTTTAGGGATAAACATTTTCACACTATAAGTTAATTGTAAGGGTTTTTTATAAATAGTTATTTTTAATGGTTGAAATATGAACATTATTTACTTTGGCTTAATATCCGTAGTGTAAACTGTGGAACATCTTTACACAATAGCAATAAATCTTCGGAAGAAACTAAAGTTTGCACCAGGTATTCCAGCGGCTTAACACTACAGCCAGCAAGTTTCAATATTGTGCTTTTCAGAATTTTAATACATACATTTGACTTCTACATTGCGGTATTGGTTTCATAAATTATCAATATATTAATAAATATCAGCTCAGTTTATACACTATTGAATAATTCGATATTTATTTATAAAATTATTGATACAATACCAAATTGATATATGTTCGTGTACATATATATTAAATTCGCCATTTGTATATTGCTGTTATTCCGTGAGTATGTGTTAATAATAAATAAATAATGTACAAATTAAGGTTATCAGAGGCGCACGCGCTATCAGAGAATTAATTATTTGAAGATAAACTAGGGTGTAAACAAACTTAGAATTAACTCAGCTCAATGACTTTTTTAAGCTTTTTTTGTTACCAAATCATATTAACAACATTGTGTACAATTTTGGGCAGTACATGCGATGTTTGTTTGAAACATATGGACTGAAATTAATGAATGAAGTATTCATTTTATGTTTGTTTCAAATTTTAGTAAGCTTAACATGTCAAAGGACAATTCAAACATTAATTTCAATTGTCTCGTATTTTCAATGTTATTATATACTGGCAAACACTGAAATAATATTTAGGATTTTGGAAAAGAGTAGGAATAGCAGATGTCGCCTTTGTCCTGACGAAAACTGTATACGATTTCTAAAATTCATTTATGCGGTTAGCGATACGGTAGCTCACTTAGTAGAGCCAGAGTACCGTTACTCGGAGGTTGCAGGTTCGAATTCTGCCATTATCAATAAATATTACAAGATGGAAGTTAATCCCATTTGTAATGAATAATATAAATGCCAATTACCTATTATATGTACTAAATATATGTAAAGGGCCCTCTGAGCGTATATTACATCGACTAATATAATTCATGGGTTATTGTGTGAGACTCTTTGAATTTTACTTTAAATATTACTTTTCATTCAATCTTTATTCAAAGCATTTTTGTCCCTTCAATAAATCGATTTTGTATAATTTCATTACTTGGTTATGTTTTCAACATTACCTATTTTCACTTCTATTGTGGTTTTAAAAATGCTGAGCACAATGTTTTGAATTAATCGATTAAGTACTTTTCAAGATTCTAATTTTCTTACCAATAATTATATTTTGCCTTTCCAAAACTGTTACTGTCTTAGTTTGCATTGTCCTGAATGATTCTTATCAGCTCTTCATTTATTCCATTGAATAGCGATATAGTTAGTAATGAAGTATTTATGCACAATGACTGTTTTTATAAAGTAATAAAAATATAAAGTAACGTTGTTATAAATGCTGTTGCTAAGATATTGTTTGTATAAGTTAAACACTCACCCGTGAGTGCACTATGTATGTAAAAAAGTCTTTGTGTAATTATCTTTGTGTACTTATACACTAAAGTACCTATATCGTTATATGTTATATTTTATATATACAACAAAAAAAAACAAAACAAAAAAAA
Source organism: Napeogenes sylphis (assembly GCA_959347405.1). Classification (NCBI taxonomy): domain Eukaryota; kingdom Metazoa; phylum Arthropoda; class Insecta; order Lepidoptera; family Nymphalidae; genus Napeogenes; species Napeogenes sylphis. The sequence goes on along the minus strand of OY365779.1, from coordinate 33,658,377 downwards.
ATGTTATTTATTTCTGTTCAGCATTAAATTAAAAAAAATATTTCTAACTCTAATGTTTGTAAGTTTTAGAAATAAGTTTACCAGTCAGTTACATGTTCTCTGACTTTGTATACAATTTCCTTTGTTTATTAATTCAAAGTTATAATAATAATAATAATAATAATAATATCACAGGACAAATTACACAAATTGATCTAACCCCTAAGTAAGCAAATTATTTGCTTGAGTTAAGGGTATTAGACAACGATATGAATACATAGAAATACACATACAAAATACTGAGAATATATTTAATAAACGACCAAACCCAGAAATACAGACATCTATGTTCATCACATATATGCCTGTCCCTGTCGGGGATCGAACCCAAGCCCCATTGTGTCGCTATACGTTAGGCGTCTGCGCTAACCACTCGACCAACGCGACGGGGCGGTAAAAAAATTAATCATACAGTCTGTCTATTATTAACATACGTTAAGTAAAATGTTTTAAAAGTAATAATTACACTCTTTACTCTCATCCCTTAACATTTTGATCTAAATGTATGAGTATTCCGAATCCATTTAATAACGAGATCCATTAAAATCCTTACATGCTTTCTTCATTTTTCCCTTCCGTATTTCAATCAAATTCATTAAAATCAAGACATTAAGTACGCAGTAATCTTTAAGGTCTAAAAATATATTTTAATAAATTTAGAAGCAACAGGGCCAGTATATATAATTCCTCTGGCAGCCATTAAAAAGTTTCCTATCTATTGTGAGTTTGTTGTTAGTTGAATGTAAGATTAATGAGCTACTTCTCCATCTACCCGCAATGACCTGTCACTGTCGATACAACAAAAGATTGTTGGGTGTAAGGCTATAATCATTTACTCTTTGCGGTTTAGCTATTACTTAATAGATAAATATTTTCATACTATAAGCTAAATTTATAAAGGTTTTTATGAACAATTTTTAATATTATTTTCTGCTTGAAATATGAACATAATTTACTTTGGTTTAATATCCGTAGTAAAAACTGTAGAATATCTTTACACAATAGCAATAAAACACCGGAAGAAGCTAAAGCTTGCATCAGGTGTTCCAGCAGCTTAACACTACAGCCAGCAAGTATCAATATTGTGTTGTTCAAAAATTTCATACATACATTTGTCCTTCTTAGACAAATGTATGTTAAATTCTGACGTTATTGCGGTGATGTTGTATGAATTATCAATAAAGACGCATCTACGTATTACCCAAAGAAAACAGAATGAAACATTAATGTGTTTCCTTGTATTATGTTACGATATTATTATTGTGTGCTAGTTAATTAATTGTATTAAAAACGTGAGAATATAACAAAGTAAACTAACTTGTTTCCTAAAACGTAATGTTCATCCTTTTCTAACTACTAATACGCCGTTATCAGCCTTTAATTAGTTTTTGCTTGTCCCAAAAGTTTCTCCTAGTCAGGAATCTATTTAGATCATGTACTTTGTTTCCTTTTGTTATATTAAATGTGAATAATGATACATTTTCCTTGTTTCCATTTCATGTATTTTTAATAATCTTTTGGTTTATTTAAATTTATATTTTGAACTCATTTGTTTAATTTTATAGTCGTAGTAATAAATAGCATTACAATTAATTAATCAAATTAAAAGCGTTTTCTGTTAACCATACTCATGGCATATTCACCAAAAAACAACATATTATAACATTGTAGCCAAGTAAGTATACAAACATTCTAATAACATAGTTGAAACCGCCAAGTAAACTTCAAAGTTAAACTGAAATTACCTCACCCGTAGGCCTTGGCAAATTGAGGGTTGATTCGAGTCGCCAAGTTGTCTATTTGTTACTTGATGTAAGATAACGTAAGTAGGTTTATTAATTAATATTAGGTTTCTTTGTCATTTGGACGCCATTGAAAATTATATACACCATTGTTGTTTCATAAATAGGTAGGATGTTTTCCAACACACGACGGTGGTGTAATTAATTTCCCGCCTTGTTTATCTAATGTATATTACATTACGATTTTTAAATACACATTAAATAGAACGTTAAATATTCTGTTAAAAATAATAAAAATTTAAAAAGATATATAGTATTTTTTAATGTAAAGTAAAAATAATTAGAAATTGGCTATAATATATACCTTTTAAAGGTTAAGGAGATAAAACAGTATGTGTAGGAAGATACTAATCAATTTTTCACAAAAAAGCGCTTGGTATTTTTATCGTAAAAAGGTTTTAGACCTTTTTGGTGCCTGAAACACATCCACAGCTGATTAATGAAATTATTCTCCCCGAGATGCTTTCAATTTACATGGTGATTCAGTTACCCCTACAGGTCATTGACCTTCTGAATATCATTATTTCATTTATCTCAACTATTTACGGTTAACAGAATTTATTAGATCTATTACAAGATTCATCTATAGATTGTATTCTATAATACTACGTTTAATGTATTTTCTGTTAAATTAGTTTTTTTGAAAATAACATAATTATTCTAAATACACTTAAACATAAATTGTTCTTTGTCTACAGAAACATGGATCACGGATGAAGTGTTCAGCCTGTAAGATCGTAGCCCACCAAGCATGTATAGACATTTTGATAGACCGCGTGCAGTTTGCGTGTAAGCCTACTTTCCGAGATGTCGGCATTCGTCAGTACCGGGAACAGACACACACACATCATCACTGGGTCCATAGACGCTCAGAGAAGGGCAAGTGCAAAGCGTGCGGGAAGGTAAGAAAATACCAATTGTATTCTAACACTTTCATCTTTCATGTCAGCCATGTTGGTTTTTTCATTGTAAATACTTTGGTTGAACTTTTGTGTTGTGTTTAATATTTATTCACCATGCACTTTGTTATATAATAAACTGCAATCAGATTGGACAAATAGAAAAGCTACTTGTGTTAATGTCTTATTTTTATATTTATTATTTAATATATTCTTTATACAATAAATTCAAAAGCTTGCTTTATTTTTAATATTTTTTTGTTATATTACGTTTTAAAAAACACACGCACACCATATTCAAATCTCACCTAAAATGGAAAATATAAAAGGAATTCCTTTTACGTGGTACGTTCACTTTAATATTCAGTCTTTAATTACAAAAAACGAGAACTCTCTAGTTGGTTATTTTCTGAATTTTAAATCTAAAACTAAAAATTACCAACATCATAGTGAAAAACTTTCCAAGCTACCAACATACCTGAACATATTTTGAAATTCATGAAAGTGCAGTTTTGTTAGCATTTTAATTTGTCTTCAAGTAACTATTACGTTTTCATTTGTAAAATAACTGAATTTGTATAATAACTAATATACTTAATTTGTAAAATAACTTTAGTATTCGTATACCAGTTTTGTGTCTGACATCGTACGAACAAACACAGACGTAGTAATTTATCAAACAATGTTGATATTTACGACATTTCAACATCTAGAATTATAATTAGTCTTCACAAATGCTATTATTATTAAATATTTTATTTGAGAATTGTAATTTAAAATAAGCTATTAAAAATACTGTCCAAAAACTTTATAAAAATGCTATTGGAAATTTATATCTTTAAATCAGAGATTCCATTTCTCAATTTTTTAAGTATAATTTTCAGTAGTTAATAAAAAAAAACCTTACACAAGACCTTAATAATTTGCGTCTTTTAATATAAAACAGTAAAATATTATTCCTCTCTTGTTATAACAGTATGTTGTTATTATTGTATTATTTGGATATACACAATAATAAAAATATCCGTAAAATTTATTTTCTTTTGTAAGACTTTATTAAAATTATGAAGGAATTTACGAGGTACGAAGTGACATACAACTTTGTCCTTCGTTAAAATCATTAAAAATGTATATTGTCTACACCAATGTTGACTGTTGGGCCACGAAATTTATATTGTAATGTAAAGTAAATATTATTTTATGAAGGAAAATTCAAAATTATAAAAGATAATAAAAGCTTAACTTTTACGTAGCTTTGACTCTGGCTTGAGATAAAGCGGGTCATTGAACAGCTTATCTTGCGGCTAACTTTAATGTTCGGATCGACTTTCTATTTGTTCGCGATCCATTTGTTACAGACATAGTTTGCAAAGAATTTTAGAAACTTGGAAATAACCTTTTACAATACCATTATACTCTTTTCTTTTCATAAAAATCCCTAAAGCTCTAAATAAAAAATAAATCTGTATTCAAATTCTATCCAGTAACTCATTTTTAAAAAGGTGTTATTGTATTAAAATTTTATTTTCTTCTGTAACTCATTTAAAAAGGTGTTATCTATTAATTCCAACCTTTTGTATTTTATGTCGTGTTTCGTGCTATTAAGTTTCCCGCCCTCGTTGGATTTACATTTACCTCGCATGAGACACGAAAAACGCCGTGTTCAGTTCCCCGACGCGAAATTAAAACTTCATTTTTAATGACGTGTTACCATATCGTCCACAACGCGTTTTCATTACAAACTGTGAGATTTCAATTCTCATTCCAAATTCCATACTGGTGATATACACGTAGAGTTTATTTTAGTTTAACACAATTATTTAGTTCATGTATGTTGCACGGCTTTATAATTATTATTTTTATTAAGGACAATCACTTCAGCATTAACTAGAAATTTTTACCGACTTTTCTTGTTATATTTATTGGATATCACAATTGTATTAAAATAATTACAGTTATTGTTCTTATATCATTATTTTATTTATTGTTTATTTGTTTTTAACATCATTAATTTGTTTGCATGTGTGTTGCATGGTTGTTTGTCACAGTCACTCCGGCGCAGTTGCTGTGGCTGGTGCATTACGTCACCGACTGTAGAGAAGGCTATTGAACTTAGAGATGATATAGGCGACCGTGTGCGTATCCTCGCTAATATATAGGGTCTAGTTTACATTTTCATATTTCGGGTTTATTAGATTAAATTATATATAAATAATTTACTGTAACTTTTGTTCGCAGTCTCTTCAGGCTAAATTATCGTTTAGTTCCAAAGAAATTGTGGCGCTGAGCTGCTCTTGGTGTAAAGATGCTTATCACAATAAAGACAGCTGTTTCAATATACAAAGGATAGGAGAAGAATGCTCATTAGGTAAGTAAATTAAATAAGAAATAAGTAAAAGCTTTTTATCGTACCAATTCTCTTCAAAGCTATTAGTTTTTTACTAAAAAGCAATTTATCATTAGGTATCCAATCTAACATAATTGTCCCTCCATCTTGGATTGTGAAACTACCGCGACGAGGGAGCTTTAAGTCTTCGTTAAGAAAATCTCCTAAAAAGAAAAATACTGCAAAGAAAAAAGGAAAAGACTCGAAGAGTGAACAAAGAACGTTCGTAATAAAGCCAATTCCGACAGCCAACGTTAAACCAGTTCTGGTTTTTATTAATCCGAAGAGCGGGGGCAATCAAGGTGCTAAACTTCTGCAGAAATTTCAGTGGCTGCTAAATCCTCGACAGGTCTTCGATCTTACTCAAGGCGGCCCTGGCCCCGGGTAATTATTTTGACCTTATAGCTTACAACCCTTTGTTATTTTATTGCACCTCACATAAAAACACCATGATAAAAAATTTACACATCTAAAATTATGAGAACGTTATTATTATGTACTTTTATATATTACTTATTATATACTTTCACTAAGTTTAATAAAATAAGTAACATTTAATTTTAAAGTTTTAACGTTGCTTTTAGCTTAATATATTTTACCTACTTATACCTGTATACATATATTTGCACTAACATATGTACATAATTTTAATTAACTAAACGGCTCTCCAAAAGATAGTATATTTGTTAAATTTTAACCGCCATGCTGAATAGTAAAACGCAAAAAGTCAAAATTTAGTTTTTAAACAATTTTGTTGAATTCACAGTTTTTATTTCCACTATAAATTCCGAACTTCAGAAAACATCATGGCTGGATGAATTATTAATCTCACTTTTGCTGCTTATGATTTTAATAAAATTTTATCCCCGACTGATATAGGTTAATAAATCATAATAAGAAGACTAATTCTAAGCAAATATAATGCCATATTGGGCTGAACAGACAAGAATCTCTAGAAAAATAACAACTATATATGTAATTGCCTGTTTAACAGAACATGCCAAATTCTACAGAAAATATTTTATAACTAGCTTTGACAACGGCTTCTCCCGCACTGCATAAGTTATAATAACTGTATAAGTCGGAATGCGTCGAAATATATTTTTTATTTCTTGAAAACAATGCTTTTTCGAGATAAAGTGTATCCAGCGTCCTATTCTGTACCTGCGTTTGATATTTGATGATAATCGGTTGAGTAGTTAAAAAATAAAACCGTTGCAAACAAACAAACTCTCCTTCATAATATTAGTTAGGACATACACGTTAAGCCTCCAACGGAACAACATATCCCTTATGAAATAAATAAATACAACGTAAATAAAAATAATGTACAGTATCAATTACTTACTGTATATAAAAATCTTATATTTTAGCGACAGGCTAAAAGAAATTGTATATTGTAAGAGGATTTTTTATACTTCACGTCACTTGATATACTCTTTGATCTTTAACAAAGACCTTTTTGATATGCAGCATTGAATTTTGTCGTTACCAACTGCTGATAATAATAAAACCCTGTTAAGAATATTGACCGAAAATTCCTTATAATTATAGTATATTTGCAAATTTTATAAACACTTTAAAACTACATTAACCTCTGTACGTGACCTATTTTCAACACGCCAGGATCTAGCAAGTAAATTATGCAAAATTAGTGTTTATCCTTGCTTCGTAGTTTCCTTGTAGGTTTGTAGTTAATATATTCCTTTTATATAGCTTGCAGGCTAGGTAGGCTTCACTCCCAGCAGGCTAGCCTGACCTGAAAACACGTGCATAACATAATTATGTGATAGTTACAGCTTTTGTTTTATAATTGTTAACTTATTATAGACATGCTCCAAACGATTGTATTTTTAAAACTACAAATAAATCTAAAACAAAATGCATAATACTTGGTTTAAATTTACAAATCAGGAGGTACCTATTCAGAATATTTTTGTCCAAAATATTAAAGATATTCTAGGAATAAATTGTGAAAACATTAAATTTATTCCATAGTGGAAAATTAACTCTAAGATTAGAACCTGATACAAACTAGGATTAAGGAATAAGGTCTAAGAATAAGAATATATTTACCTTAGCAGAATATACATATTAGCATCTCATATCATCATATTATTATTATTATCAAAGAAATAAGCGTGAATTATTACACCAACTATTAGTTTCATCATTTATAACCTAAGGGATTGGTGGCAATGGCCTGCGATAAAATAGGGTTTGTACTTATGCTAAGATAATTGTTTAAAACATGTTACTAGAGAGAGAAATAGCACTGAAGTTCACAAGTTAAGTCACAAAGTTATATAAGTTTTGTAAACTTCGTGCTCTAACGAGTACAGTCAAACTACACACAAACTCATTATAGGACTCGGTAAACACATTGAATTTATTATTAAAGAGGAAAACCAGCTGTTTTTAAAATTACTTATTCTTTTACCTTAAAGAAAATAAAAAGTTTATAAAGCAAAACAGACAATAGGTTGAATGCTGCTCGGGGAAGCCAATCAGAGCGTTTGAGAATAAATTCTAAATTACTAACCAGCAGGAAATAATGTATACGGAAAACGATTTTAATTTACGAACAGTGTGCCATCAAGTTGTTTGCAGTCAGTCATCGAGTTGTTTGTATTTCAGGTTAGAAATGTTTCGCAAAGTTCCTAACTTGCGTGTTCTGGCGTGCGGGGGTGATGGTACTGTGGGGTGGGTTCTGAGTGTGCTGGATCGGATTGGTTCGCGGCCAGCGGTTGGCGTTCTACCACTCGGTACTGGCAATGATCTAGCCAGAGCACTTGGTTGGGGAGGGGTAATTTTTAACTTAATTATTCTTAGTTTTTTACAATTTAGTCTAGGAGTTATCTAGAACTGATTTTTTAAGTTTTAATTTTAGTCTAGGAGTTATTTGGATTTTTTTAATATTAGAATGTAGTAAAACCGGAAATAGTTAAGATAGCAAGATAAATGGATTTTGAGTTTGAGAGGGTGTTAAATATTAATATAATACAAATGATAAATAATAAAAATACATATTCCCTTTGTCGAATTGTTGAATTTGTATTTTTAATATATTTAAATTAAAAAAGCTCTATTGTTGGTTCTGGGTATTAGTTTAAAAATGCCATGGTTATTTAAGCTACATTTTTTAAGCTATGCCAATGCAATATAAATTATAGATTTTCTTTCGAGTTCGAGACAAAAGATTAAAAAGATTTTTCGAGACCTTTAATCAGTTTTATAAATTAAATTATTTCATAATTTTGAGTAGCTATTTTAAGTAAAATCAATTAAATAAACCTTTGATCATAAAATCGCCGAATTGAGAGTTGAAACATTTCTACTTTTACAACCCAAAATCATATTTTTTTTTTATAAATATAAAATGTGTAAGTTATTTTTCAAAAGATAAAAATGGACATACTAAAAAGCTTATTTTTTATTAGAATTTTTCTTGAATGTTATTTGTTGTCACTGTATTATTTTAGTATATAAAGCGATCAGTGTAATATCAAAACAGATACCAAAGTAAACATGAACATAAAATATTATAATATATTCATGATCTTAGAAATTTCGTGTTTGAGTTAGTTAACGAAAATATAATACAGAGAGAGAGAACTCAACTAGGTTCAGGGTATTAAAGATATTTTACTATGAAAAGTGATATTTTACATCAAAACTTTAAACCGTAATTTCGTTTTTTTTTATTTAGATTTTTCCTTGAAGACATTTTTTTCTGTAATTTTTTGTTTCAATTCTTTGTTTCTTTTTATATTATGCAGTCCAAATAAAGTTGTTTGATTTGATAATTAAGGAATAAAATATATATACGCGTATTAAAAAAAATATACGTATACAGGGTTACGAAGATGAGCCGATATCTAAGATCCTCGCACATATCGGTGAGAGCGACACGGTACTATTAGATCGTTGGGAGCTGAAAGTAGAACCGAACGGAGCAGCATCAGGTGAAGATACTAGCAATGCAAAGCCTGAACTTCCTCTCAATGTGGTCAACAACTACTTCTCCTTCGGAGTGGATGCGCATATAGCTCTTGAGTTTCATGAAGCAAGAGGTAAAACTACTAAATATTTATGGTATTTGTTTGAAAATATCTTTAAACATGTATAGCCATGTTAAGCTTATTTAAATTTATATAAATATACAATGAAAAATAAACCGACACGGGCAGGGATTCAAACCCCCTTTTTAAAGATATTTTCAAACATAATTTCGGTAGTGGCATCTTTTCAATGTTTATCTATACTGCAAAGTTAGAAACATTGGTTAGGATTTTCTAAAGAAACCTAATAGATGTCACCACCGTCCCGATAAAGACGATCACATATAGAATGCTTAATTCACCGAGGCGGACAGCGATACGGTAGCTCAGTTGGTAGAGCGACGGGACGGTTTCCCAGTAGTCGCGGGTTCGAATCCCTGCCCGTATCGGTTTATTTTTCATTCCATAATTATATAAATTTATGGTTTTTTGTTACAAGCGCCTTATAAAACTACTAGTTCTAAAATATGTAGTAAAACGTAATAACTTTCTATGAAGCGTCTTAAAGAACAAGTTAGTTATGATTTATAAGTGTATTATAGTCTTTCCAACTTTGTTGTATCATATATATGTTGATACAAGTTTCATATTTTCTCATCTAGAATAAAAGCGATCTGAACTATATCGTTTAATGTTGTGTTTGTTTCAGAGGCTCATCCAGAGAAGTTTAATTCTCGTATTAGAAACAAATTGTTCTATGGCACTGCTGGTGGTAAGGATTTGATGCAGAGGAAGTGGAAGGGTCTTGCTGAGTTCGTAACCATGGAGTGTGATGGCAAAGACTACACGCCTGTGCTCAAGGAACATAAAGTTCACGCCATTGTATTTTTAAACATTCCAAGGTATATTTTTTAATCACCATTATACATTTATTTTAACAATTTTATTCAAACAATTTTATTTTGTATTAATATTCGTATACAGTCATTTTAGTACATAAATATAGGTTTTAAATATTATATATATAATTGAATTTTCATACTCTATTTGACCTTATCCAGTTTATTATGAGACAAACAATTTTATTCTGTATTAATATTCATATATAGTCATTTTAGTACATAAATATAGGTTTTAAATATTATATACATAACTGGATTTCTATCCTCTATCTGACGTTATCCAGTTTCTTAGGAAACAAAAATTTGTAACATCCAAGATACCTTTAGATATATGAAAAATAATGTTATGAAAATTTTTCTAATATTTGTCATTAAATAGACGTAACAAAACAATTGATGAGATTTTCTTATTAACAATATTATAACAGATAACTTTGATTAAAAACCTTTAGAACTTTTATTTTAGCTACGGGGGCGGGACTCATCCCTGGAATAAGTCAGGTGGGAGCTCTGAGCCGTCCACTGAGGATGGACTCATAGAAGTTGTAGGATTAACAACTTATCAATTAGTAAGTAAAGCACTTTTAAGCACTAAGAGCGCTTGAAATCCCAAGAGGTAATTTCATTGTCCAAAGTGCCCGGATATAGAAGTGATACGCCATGTTGCATTCCATTATATTCTATAACGCGATTGCAAACCCTTTGTCGATATAAATTCGCTTACCAGTGCGGCCATTTGTAAATTATATCACAGTTGAATATAAACTCTTTTCCTCCATTTAGGTGTAACTAACCCGGCACTTTTTACAAACGCTTTTTTTTGTATACTCATTGAAGTTTAAATATTTTGTTCATTGAATTGCAAGTACAAAGGGATTTTATAGGAATATATAAAACAAAGGCATCAATCTATTTTTTATTTAATAACTATGTTGAAAGTAGGTTGTATAGTTTATTTAAATTAATTGTTTTAGCCATTGCTACAAGCCGGCGGCCATGGTACGTGTATTACTCAATGCAAAACAGCAAAAATTGTTACTACGAAGGTTATACCCATGCAAGTGGATGGAGAAGCTTGCAGACTCGCACCCTCTGTGATAACACTCTGTAGACTGAACCAAGCAACAATGCTGGCTAAGAAAAAACCCGGAAGGGTTCTGGCACCGTGAGTATACAAAACACTACTTATTTATGACTCTGTAAACAAACAAAGCGTTCGTAAGAATATTATTCACTCGATTTTTTAGTAATTTACTTTGGAAAGTTGGTCTTATAAAAGCTCTTTTTAAAGCTATTTTAACTTCATAATATGCCTACAGGCTATATCTTCCAGGAAGCTCCATTCTATGTTGTGAGTGAATAATTATTATCGGATGAGTAGTTTTGAAGATTACTTCCGACAAACAACCCTCACTCTATATAACATGCCATATATTATTATTTTAAATATTGTTTGATTATATTTCAAATAAATAATTATATAACTTGTAACAGAATCAAACAAACTTTTCAGCTTATTTTATAATATTGTAGAAACGTGTTTATTTTATTTTAGACAAACAACGCTAGACAAACTCGCACTTACAGTGAATCTCATAACAATGGCGGACTACGAGCGTCATCACTACGACAAAGAGTTGTTAGCAAAAACAGGTAATATTGTTTTGTTTATTAATAATGAAGCTATTTGTTATCCTTAGTAACGAAGCGTGACGTGTAGCAGTTTATATCGATTCTATTGGCATCTTCCATGTACTTAAAGCTTTAATAATATACATTGTTTTTCTTCGAACTCGGTACAAGACGGAATAAAATTGTTATTACAGTTGTAGAAAAAAGATTCCATTTTCTTTCATGAGACACGTTTCATACAATTTTGAATTATCCAGAAATAAAGATGCAATAAAAAATTCGTCTTTTGTAAAGAGGCAATACAAGGCACGTACAGTATCTCTTGAGAGGTGCTTCTGGTTTCATTGATGTCGATTGGGTACAAAATTGTCTTCCATTCCAGCGGAACGGATCGGTACTTTAGAAGTAAATCCGGCCGCCGACCTGGAGCAAATGCGGACCGTTATACAAAACATGATCAAAGAATCTCATATATACTCGAATCTCGTCGATTGGTGGTTCGTCGACTGTAAGTCTATCTTCACTATCTTGACAATCGATTTATTATATATTCATATTTTTTGGCGAATTCAATAGAAATTTTATAGATTTGAAAGGAAACTAATAAATTATATTTTCAGCTGTGACCGCGGAACGTTTCTTTAGAATCGATAAGGCGCAGGAGAATCTCCACTATCCGACGGACATCGGACATGAGAATATTTACATCCTGGATGCGGCGCCGCTGACCCCAGATACAGAGTCCACGGCGCACCCAGACACCACCGCCTCGCTCGACCGCACCGGGCCCTCTGTGTCGCTCGACACCACCACAGGGCTGTCCGTGTCGCTCGACATATCACAGAGTGTCGACACCCCCAGCGCCGGTGTCTCCTTGGATGTTCCGGAATCACACGCTAGGTTAGTATTTTTATCTAACACCACTAACACACTCGAGCGTACCAGGAGCGGCCTTCCGTGTCGCTATACACCACCTCGTAACTCTCGATATGTCTTTATATATCTCAAAATGGCTATATAACCGGATGATATGCGTGAGCTAGGTTACTTTTATTTAGTTATGTACATACTAAAATCGATTACCCGTTTCTGTAATTACACGAAGGACAATATTACGCTGCAGTGAATTTTATCCGTTTAGCGAGTTGATCCGCATTACATGGTAAGCTCGCGTGGTGCATAATTACATTTTATCCACTTACGTTTTACCAAGCAGAACACAGCCGCCATTAGAGAAGGATAGGATTACGGCTACGTTAGGTTACGTTACGTGGTTAGATATTTTTTACGTTACGTGGTTATATTTTTTTATATAACTTATTTAAATTAATATTTTCCCGCCGTTGATTACATACTTTGGTTGAAGTGTTTTCATTTGAGTGTGATTTTAATTTCGCGTGGTGAGCTTACACAAATTATTTTATTTCACTCGCAATTTATATCGTACTTTTGAACAATTATGGTAATTTTGGTTGTGCGAAATTAAAATAAGGTAATATTATTGTTGCCGTGTGTGGTGAAGTGTTATTAAATAAAACATTGCTATTTAACTGTAAATGTAATTAAATTTTATTTGTTCTTGCAGTGAATCTGGTTTTGGAAGCCCAGCGAGGACTTCAGAAGAACTGCTGTCACCTCAAACACCTCCCGCCGTTATTGGCTCATCGTCTACTAAAATGTCAATACCCCCTTCAAAAGCTCTTCAACCACCCAAAATTCCTTCCAGACAAGACTCGAACTCACCCCCCCTTTGTACAAGCCCCCCAGTTAATATGCAACCCAGTAGTGATTCTTTGTCACGATTTAAAACGTAAGTACCAATGAGACTTAGTTTTTCATTTTAACATCTATTCATAACAAACTCTGACAGTATCTTTCCTATCTTCTAGACACGAACGCAACAGAAGGACTGTATATTTGATAAATTTATGAATAATAGAACGCTAGTATAGACACTGTTTGTAGTTTTTAATATCAAATCGGCTACACACTATAGTCTAGAGTCTAGATATAGTCTTGATCGTGGAGTGGAAACTTAGATATAAATTAATATTTTTTTTAAACTATTCGATTTATTACAATATCGATATTATGTTACTTGAACTTAGATGGATAAATTTTCTAGATAGATCTAGTCTTAGAGCTGATAAACATGGCTTTTTTAATAAACATTTTAGCTATTACAAACTTTTGTAGAGATAAAGTAAATATATTGTCAACAAAATTACTCAATAGATTAGAACGCACGTGTTTCTATTAAAGCTCACGGCACATTCTCTAATTCTAATCTGCACTCTATTTCTTCTTTCTTCTATTGCATGCAGCGTTCACGAAAAACTGTTTGGATTTGATCAAGAAGTGTTTGGCTGTAGGTGAGATGTAATTCTGTAGTCTAAAAAAAAAAAAAAAAAAAAAAAAGAAGGAACCTTTAGTAAATAGTTATAATTTATCCGTGCAATATACTCAGAGTTATATTATATCTTAAATCTTAACAAAATAACATACAAAATTTAAGTTACGTAATAGTTTTACCGATTATCAAGGGGCGTATATTCAAGCGTCAACGTTGTTCCAGAAATTTATTAGAGAAAACGTCGGACACTCTTCTAAAGGCGGCGAAAGTCGGCGACTTAAAAATGGTAGGTCAATAATCTTATATACACATTACACTAAGATCAATCCTAATAAAATTAACGATCTCGATTAGATGAAGGAGTTACACTCGGCGGGGTACTCGCTGCTATCGATAGACTCGACCGGACAGACGGCTCTGCACATAGCTACCAGATACGGCAACAAGGAGATAGTGAAGTACCTGATCGCGAGTGCACCGACCGCGATTCTGAACATGAAGGACAATGAGCGCGGTCAGACAGCGCTGCACAAGGCGGCAGCACATCGGCGGCGTGCTGTGTGCTGCATGCTGGTGGCGGCCGGCGCAGCGCTGGCGCCGCAAGACCGCGCCGGACTCACTCCGAGGCATCTTGCGCTGCGAGCCGATGATCACGACCTCGCAGCCTACCTGGAGAGTGAGTCCAGCTACCATTATAGCTAAAGTTTCGGCTTTTGATTTAGTATACCCCTTTAAAATCATCCCACTAAAGCATACACCTATACTCTTAGACATACGCTAAAGACACTAACTTCATCAGCGACCCAGATGAACTATGGTCCCAAGTTTGAGTCCAACTGTTGAAAATGAAACTGTTTTTTTATTTATGAATTATTAAAAAAATACACACAAATTTCACAGATTGCTTTTCGCAAAATATGTTTATAGCCATGCTTTTGGTGGAATGAATACAATTCTTTATATTATTATGGGACAAGGTTTTATTAACAATAATCCCGGAGAGAATCAGAGTAAATAATAAAATATTTTTAACGAGGTTATTAAACCAAGTCACAAGCGGAGAATGAGGGACAGACAATTTAATAAAGGTGAAATTTAGAAATTATGCTAATGTCTTTGACAAAGTCATGGCTATATTTATAAATGCAAATCTTATTATATTAAAAAACTTAAGGTTGTTCCATTTTTAAATTTATGTGACATTTTTTTTTGCAGGTCAAGAGCATTTTCAAATAGTATCTGAAGATCTGGAAACAGCCGTCTGAAATATTTATATATTATATCTCTATTAAGAAGAGGATAATTTGAATTAGCAAAATAAAGCTGATTTATTAAAATAATTCACTCAAACACCAAGTTGATATTAAAATTAAGTAGATACAAATTTGGAAATTTCACTTAGAAATAATTTTAAATCGCAAGGAAATTTTAAACTCATTAGTTATAAGAAATATCGAAATTACGCAAATAATATTTTTTAGATTATAAAAAATACACTTGCTCATAGAAATATATCTGAATCTTCCATCAATAGAAACTTATATATATTTTTATAAATCCGAAATAGTTTAAGATTATTTCTTTTAGTCTATCCTTATTATAATGCAATAAAAAATCTAATTCGCATTCATATTAATAATTATTCCCAAAAATAAAACAATATAAATTTAATCAAGCCTTTGTCAATTTTATATAATCTTGCAGCACATTAGATAATTGAAAATAAAACAATATACAAAATAAATCTAAAATAATTCGATACGCTAGTCCATTGATCATTTGATTGGACTATTGGTATCTCGTAATTCATTTATCCAAAATTTGTCAGCGGATGAAAATTTGATTAAGTAGTTCATAAACCACTGCATCAATATGATTACTCGAACAGTTGGTAATTGTTAATTTAAATATTTAAACTATAAATTTGTATCATTTAATCTTGATTTTCAAAAATATTAATAAATTGTCAAAAACAGCATTCCGTAAATATTGTAAATTCTGTGTAAATAATTGAAAATGACGAAAATAATAAATAATATATTTTCTCTAAATTATAATTATATGAATGCTTTGTACTTAATTATAAGCAGGCCTTATTACTTAACTCTATTTATTGTATTGTGTTGTAAGATTCATCTCGAAGCACTCACAGAATGTAGCCCATTAAGCGTCTTCATCTACTTCTTAATAATGTAAATGCTATTATAATTATAAATAAATTAAGTGACGTCTCTTGATCTCAAACTTCTTTGTCCTTATTGTAAATTATTCACAGAAAGAACTAGAGAAGTTGGTTTTAATTATCTATTGACGAAATATTGGTTGAATTATTTTTGAAGCTGGTCTAGGTTCTTTTCCGATAATCTGATGGATGGTTTTATATCATTCTTTTATAATAAGAGTAAAGCATTACGGTAAGTATATAAAATAAAAATTTATTGACATGGCCTTGGAAAGGCTGAAATAATTTTGATCAGATAGACGCTCGATTAAATAAATTTTCACACGAAACAGCCACCGACCGTAAGAGGTCAAAGTATGTGACTTATAAAAAAAAATGTAAATCAAATAATAAACTAATTACTAATAAGAGCTCCAGATTCTATGACTTCATGGGACTGACTTGATGGTGTGTTTATTTGCATAAATCTTTTTTTTTTCTTTTTTATTCAATATCTTTAGATAAGTATCCTTATGACGCTCTTCCTCACTCTGACTAATGCAACTAATGTTACATGTTTTACACTTCGTGTTTATATTGTTATTATGATTTAAAAAAATAAAAATAATATAAAAGTTTTAATAATCAATCCTAATTTAAAGTTAATGGCGATTGCTTGCAAGATTTTGTGCATTCCTTTTAGACTAACTGTATGTAACATGTAAATTAAAACATCGTTTCCTTTCTTGATAAAATTGTGGTCGAATCATTATTAAAAAAAACTGTTTTTTTTATGTATAGTATAATGATGCGTTCATAATCTTTGTAATAATTTGTACGACATATTATGAGTAGTGTCATTAAAGTTTTATTCTTATGACTGTTACAAATACCTCTACATATGTAATAGATGTACCTAATAGTTTTAGTATTTAACGAATTTACTCGTTCTACTCGCTATCAAGCGAACAATGAAAGACAAAGCTGTGAGAATTTTGATCTTAATGTAATAAGTAAGTTCATTTTATAGTAAGTGCGAATGTACTTCGTAATTTACTATATGAGTGTACTGTGTTGTAGATAGTTTCGCAGTTCATACTGTCCAGATCTTATGTACATTTCGTTTAACATGCTTATTTATTACAAATTATAAGTGTTAATATATTAAGCACTAATTTGAGTCATCATACGGAAACAAATGAATGAATAAGTAGTTTAGTCAAACATTTCTTTACAAACATTTAGTTTTTTGTCAATCTTTTAAATAAAAGAACATCACTATCTATATATTTTCATATAGTTATATTTCTTACTATAAAGTTTTAGACATGTATTAAATATATAAATCTTCTTATAGATACGATTACATATTTTCCTATTAGATATTACGGTTAATTTTTTGAAGTGCTCGTCACTTATGCTAGAGTGTGTATTGGTAAGAATTTTCACGCGTTTTTCTAGAGTGCACGTTTATTGGTTCACAAAAAGACAAACGCTCGTTAACTTTACGAGACAGTCTTTGTAAATACTATGTTGGAGGCCTTCATCGTGTATCATAAGTCTACTTAGCATGTATAGAATACTTCTCGACCAAATTTTAACTTACGTAAACTATAAAGTGAGCTGATATCAGTAGTTAATGGACAGTCTAGTACTGATATACGATTCTCGTATTATTAATAACTTTACTATTATTCTTAAAGTAATTTGACATATTATAATAACGAAACGAAGATCTTTTTACTATTAATGTGAGCTTCAATTGCTATTAACAATAATTGTTTGAGTGGTCTTCTGATTATTTTTAGTTCGGGTAACGTTTTAGTATAAATTTTTCATAATATAATTGTTAATTTATTTTCTGAGCTGATATAGCATTCCGTTTATTTATTTGTAATATCGTTTGTGGCATGTTGTTTTGGAAATAATAGGTATATATAATTTGTTGAATAACTTAAGTACTATTTCGGTAAATATATTCTGTCTCATAAACAGTATAAAATGGGAACGACAGGATATTAGAGGTTCCTGTTTCTATCGATTATTTAAAGCCCAAGGTATTTGTTAAATCCTATCTGAATGAATGCTTAATTGAATTAACTTGACACCCGGATAGTAATTGATTAGACATCTTAGAATCTATTTTAAACTGATTTATGAGAGGAGATGTATTTACCTTAAAGACAATATAATCCACATTAAGTACAATTAGAAAATATTAATATATAAATGCAATTGCTGTCTGTATGAGTTAATAATGTGATCGGTTCTAATCTTCGAACTATTGTAATATTTAAATATTATTGTATAATTGTTGATTATTTTATAATAACCAAGTTTATAGTTAAAATTATTTATTTATTATATAATATCGTTCAGGTTAGTTTGTTTTTGCTTGTTTAATTACATAAAGATGTTATGTACATGGTTGTAGAAAAAAAATGTACTACTTTATTTGAATTTATATGGAAGAGGCAGAAAATGTTCACTTTGTGTTTGACGTATATCTACGTCTTACTGGTGTTATATATTTATTATATAAACAATATTATAATAACAATAATATTAATAATATATGAACAATCATTGTGCGATGTTAAAATTATTTATGTTTGTTAAAATATAATTATGACTAAAAATATAAAAATGACTTATTCACACTAACTAACCCATTTATCTTAAAAATATTATGTAAAGG
This sequence comes from Napeogenes sylphis, assembly GCA_959347405.1. Classification (NCBI taxonomy): domain Eukaryota; kingdom Metazoa; phylum Arthropoda; class Insecta; order Lepidoptera; family Nymphalidae; genus Napeogenes; species Napeogenes sylphis. The sequence goes on along the minus strand of OY365779.1, from coordinate 33,639,504 downwards.
ATTCTAAAATATTGAAAATGTAATAAGACGTAGAGATACTTATCTTGAACAGAATCTGTTAAGTACATAAAGGCATCTCCTTCACATATAAGATAATTATTAAATTTTATAAAATATTGTAGATTGTCTTGTAAACGTAATTTAAATAGTTTATTGAGAGCACTCATTTCTTTGTAACATACTTATTTTTGCACTCAATAAAGTCACTATTTTAAATAAACTTATTTGATGAAGTACACTGAACAATAAATGATATAAAATTTACTAATTGACTATTATTTATTCAGCTACCTTTAATATTAATTTTTAACACAAAACCAATTAACAAAGAAAATAAATTTATTCAAACTTTTATAAATGATTATGAATCAGTAATGCTATCCAACAACAGGCCAGTGGATTAGTTTTCAAACAAAACTATAGATTAGTGCAAGTACAGAGTATGACGTCATAATCGTATTCTGTCCTAGTTTGATTCACAAACAAATCCCTCAAATAACTAATTTGGTTTCAAATCCCGTTGACGATCCTAAACTTATCAAGTATAGTTAATATTAATATCACATAGAGAACAATATAGATTTGGTTGGTTTTTGCTGCTATTTCACAAAGATTAGAAAATTTCTTTTCTTTATTGTATTGGTTACTTATATCTACTTAATGGTGCAAGCGTGGATATGGTCTAAGGTATTCTTTAATTCCGCTCTTAATAATAATATTTTGTTTTATTTCATATATTATAGAGACGATTTTTTTTATAGTGACGGAATGTCTATTTGATATACAAGGTAAGAATGCAAAATAATAATGGACCATTATTTGAAGGCGTAACTAGTATTAAATAGTACACAATAATTGTTTTTTTGATTTGTAAAATCACCTCGCAAATATTTCACATTTAAATCGTTCTGGAGTTGGAGCAACTCAAAAACGAGAGGAGCACCTGGAACCACTCTTGTTTCCATGGTATCGGTTCATTCACGGAAGCTTCATTCACGGAAGAAACGTTATGGGTCCCCGTTCAAAGAGCACTGCATTCTTTTTCTCTCTCTTAACTCTGAATTTGCGGAACCAGCTCCCAAGAGAGTCGGCAGCGGATTGGAGGCGATTATATACATCATAACTGTCCTTAGAAGAAGAGTGTAGTATGGTATCGTCCGCGAAAATGGCTACATGTAAAATGGCTACTATAGTAATATCGTTAGCGTATATGGAATAGAGGATTGGTGGGAGAACTAAACCCTGGAAACCCATCCCTTCTTTTGAAGCTTCTTTCCTATGGGATTCCCGAGAGCTTACGCAGATATATCACCAGCTTTCTTACTGAGCGGAACATACAGGTAATTATTGGCAGATTTTCTTCGAACCTGTCAAAACAGTTCTGCCCTGGGACAAACATGCTAACTCAACAAACAACAAACTAACTCAACAAATCTCCAAAACTTTTCCGGGTGAATTATTGCGGATATCATTAACGGAGATGCCATATTTTCCGGCTGGGCAAGACTCTTTCGGCAAAACGTCGACGATTGTCTTCTGTTCAGACTTCCTTAAAGAAAGTTTTACAATGGGGTAAACTGAACAAGGTTCAGAATCGGAATATGATTTTGCCTCCGATTTTTACTATTGCACTGTACGCCAATTCCATCTCTACTACCTTAATGCATGGCGTTCTTCAACTTTGCGATTATCCAAGTACTTTTTACACCAAGATATGGCATAAACTTCCTTCTGCGTTGTTAAAAGATTGATACGACATGGGTGTCTTTAAAAAGAGTGGATATTCCTTCCTCAAAGACCGGCAACGTTCTTGGCCATCCTCTGACATTGCAAGAGATTCTAGAAGGCAGTGATAAATCAACACCAGGTGACCTGCAGGTTCGTTGGCCTTCCTACTAATATATATATTTATTTATATATATATATATATTTATTTATATATATATATATATATATTTATATATATATATATATATTTATATATATATATTGCACTTATTCTTATTCTATGCTCTATTCCGTGGAGGTTCTGGTTAAATTTCATAAAAACTTCATTTTCATGGCTAATAGTCCTCATACTTATTGAATTCTTAAAATCAATAGAGCCTATGAGAAAATGTAGCTAAACTACGGATACTACGGATACGGATACGGAAATACCACACACCGAATAAGAAACTTTTTGTTTTAATTATTTAATTTTTAATAAGGATAAAGTTAAAAAATAAGTGTCTAACCATACATATCTGATTTATAAAATATGTGTTAGCAGAATTATTTCTGTCAATGGAAGGAAGAGATTTTTTTTATTCATTTATTTCAGATTTTTTTAGGTTTAAAGTATACGTGAGGTTTTTACAAAGTAAATTTGTAAATAATCTAATATACGAAAAAACGAAGAGTTTTATTTCTGATTAGATATTAATGTACTCGAAATCGTCACCTTTTTATAGATAAATAATTAAAACAATAATATTAAAGAAGACAGTTTTCAGATATTCAAAAACCTAATTTTTGAAAATGCTTTAGACCTGTAACAAAAAAAAACATTTTCATATAATAAAAAACATTTGCATAAAAAAAATTGCTATGTCTTTTCCACAAAGACATTAGCATATTTTCAAATGTCACCTTCATTAAGTTGTCATTCCCTCATTCTCCGCTTGTGACTTAGTTTGAAAACCTCGTTAAGTCATTCTTATTTAATTATTTATTCTAATCCTTTTATAAATTCATATTCATATATTTTTAAACAGCACCGCTGGTTGTAAGGTTTACATGATGGATTTGGTTGGGTATTGTTATACGTACATTAAATAGAATATATCCCTCCTAAATAAATATATTGTTAACTGTATATTTTTTTATTAAATCCGACTGGTACATTAAAGCAAACGTTTTATAAATATTACGTATGCCAAATTGTAACGTTCTAAAGTTGTATTAATAAAAGATAAGTATCCCGAAATATCATCAAATAATTTAACCCTGAAAGTTCGACTTTGACGCACTGAAAATAATAAGATTGGATTTGCCTTCCTTGTAAAAGTAGCTAAAGATTCTTAAAAATAAAATGTTTTAGTCGAATAATTCCAAATTCTTTAATAGGGAAACGTATCATCAAGGTGGCTATAAATAACACTCTAACTTTTACGACTTCTTCACACGTCTTTGTAATGAAATGAATTTTATTTGACAGAGTAATGAAATGAATGTTATATAACAGTTAGGTAAAGTTGTTAATAAATTTCTATAAAAAGAATATATTATTAATGATAATAACTAGCGTGATTAATAATTCATAAACGATACTTAGTTTAGGTATGAATGTTTTGTAACATACTATTTATGTATAATAAGAAAAGTTATTATTATTTATGACGCCGATTTGTTCATCAGCGAAATTATTATTTATATAAAACTATATATCGTCTATTTATCTTCTGCCTTTTTTTTCCGAGACGCTTACTTATGTAGTGAGTAGGTATAAATGTAACCAATGTAATGTAATGTAATGTAGTAATAATGTGAGTAGGTATAAAGGTATAAATGTAATTCAGTAAAGAAACGTGTAGGAAGCAAATAAAAACTTACTTTTTGTCTTGCTTTACTTGATTCTTCTGACTATATTTAAAACCGACGAAAGCTAATGAATACAAGATAATAACTAATTTGGTTTTAAATATAGTATTAAAATATATATAGTAGTAGTAGTAGTAAATATATAGACGAAGCTTCTTAGCAATCCATGGATTCACCGTGCGGGTGCCGGGCCCATCGCGTTGCAAGGAGAGGAGTGCAAGCAGTGCCTGGGACTTGCGACCCAGGAGTAGGTTTAAGGGGCCCCTTTATTATGCGCAAAAACGCTCACCTTCACCCTCCACACTCCTCTCCCTACCTAACCAAATTTGGAAAGAACCTACTAATGCCGCCTTTGAAGTACGTTCTAGAAATGAACCGATGCTTGTTCTAGAAAGGCCAAGATCTTTAAGTAGGCTATAGAGAGATTTTGCTGTTATACCTCTCGCTCCCACTTCTACCGCGTACAAACTAACTATAAATTTATTCCTGATCAGTTCGTTGGTTAGTTCGTAATACTTATTGAGCTTGAATGTGTGATCCCTTGGGATGTTTGTTTCCCAAGGAACAGTAAGCTCCACAAGTATCACGCGCCTCAGATGTTTCGAATACAGGAATAAGTCCGGTCTGGATGACGAAACACCAACATCCCCAGGGATTTTGTAATGCTTTTCATACGTGTCCATCATGAGAATCCAATCAGGAGCCGCGCCTAATATTGAATAAGGCTTCGCTTTTGATTTTTTGGAGGAGCCTTCTTTTACGAATTCTATAGATCGTTCGGTGGTTGTTATACCCTTCCGCGCTCTTGCTACTGAAAGACTAACCGCTTCCCGTATAATTTCTAATACCTTGTCGTGGCGACGCGAGTATTGACCTAGAAGTACCCTACACCCTACTAATAGGTGTTTCGCGGTTCCTATTGCCTCCCCACAGATGTTGCAAGACTTTTCGGTGGCTTTGCCCCATCTTACTAAATTACTTTGATCTGGGAGAGTCATTTGGAATGCATTAAGATAGAATTTTAATAATGCTGGGGACCAATCATAAATTAAGGTGCGCCACTTCAAAGCTAGTGGAATACAAAAATCTCCTATGGTCACCCATTCGTTTTGAATTTCTAGGCTCATCGCGTGGAGTCGGTAATTATCGTTTTCGTCTTGTCGAATAAAAGATTTTGTTATGTCTTTGTCTTGAACTTTCCTACTTGATCCTAGCCCTACTTTATTTGTTTGAGCACCTATCATAAACTTTTTATGGAATTGAAGTCGTGACTCGAGCTCTGAGGCAACTTTGTCTTTTGGGAGAGAAGTTACAGTATCATCTTTAGATTTTCCGATGATATGTCTTTTGGTAACTCTTAGATGTTTGTAGAGCTCCGATGGTTTCTTTAATTTTAATCCAAAGTTGTTACGGTCTCTAAATAAGGTTGAAGAGTCCGCTGAGTGCGCTAACCCGAGCCATAACTTCAATGTCTTTATGACGCTTGCATCTAACTTTGACAAAAGGGTTTTATTTATATCATACACGAGGAAAGGCCAATGTAGACGTGATGTTAAATAATTATCGTAAATCCAAGCTTTTTTGACGTTACTTATTGGTTGGTTGTCTACCTTTTTGAGATCGTTTAAAAAGCTATCGACTATTACATCCAACGATGGAGTACGGCCTTGGTAATCGATTTTTTTACCTAAAAATTTAAACGGAGCTGCTTCCGTAACCGTACTAACGCACTGACCGCCTATTATAAGACCCGGATCGTAAGAGGTATATTTGGTATTCCGTCTACCCAGACACAGACTAAAACATTTACTTGGTTTTGTCCTCAATCCGCCCGTCCACGTACAGAAATCCTCAACTACATTTAAAAGTACCTGACATTGTTTCGGATTACGTGTCAGTATCGCGAGATCATCTGCAAAAGCTAGTATGGATTCTGTGTATTTGTTGTTGAACTTAAACCGATAGCCCCACTTTTTTTCATTTCTAATTAATTTGTCTATTAAAATATTAATAACTATATTAAATATAATAGGAGAAATACAACAGCCCTGAAATAAACCAACGTTATAATTAAGTGGTTTTGAATGGTTTTCATTAAAAATTATTGAGAATTTTAATTTTGAATAATATGATGCAATAATGTCGCGAACTACCATAGGAAAGTTATACCATTTAAGCGCGAACATCATTAGTTCATGTCGTACCGACCCAAAGGCGTTTTCTAAGTCTATCCAACAAACCGTAATTTGTCTCTCGCTAGTTCTAGCATCTTTAAGGCTTTCCGATATTAACGTATTATGTTCCAGGCATCCAGAAATTCCGGGCAAAAACCCTTTCTGGTGATTAGGCCTGAAATATCTATTGTTAATCATGAATTGCGTCATTTTAGTTTGTAAAAAAGAGAAAAATATTTTGGAAATTGTATTTGTTAGGGCTATCGGTCTAGTATCCTTGGGATTATTGACATTGTCGTTTTTCGGAATGAGGACAAAAAGGGCTTTTCCGAACGATACCGGTATTTGCTTTCTTGACCAGATTTTACCGAATATATTTAAAAGATGTTTATGGAGCCACGGACATTTTTTGTAAACTATATAAGGGATACCATCCGGACCTGGTGCTGACTTAGATGGTTTCATTTTAATTATTTTATTGATTTCCTCCAAAGTTGGTGGGTTGGCTTGAAAATCTTCAGTAGGAGTCTCAGGTTTGTGTTCGTTTGGATCCCCATATAGTCTTTGGTTTTCTGGCACTTCGTATGTGCTTTTATAATGGTCGAAAATTTGCTCGTTGGTCAAGAGAAGCTTACCTTTTTGATCTTTGAAAATGTTTTTTGAGTATTTAAAAGGATTTTTATCAAAGTCTACTTCATGTTTTGCCCGATCAAAGCTATCACGATTTTTCGTTATTTGATTTGTTATACCTTGGATAAGTTTAAGAATTGATCGCAATGCCCTAGACAGTTGGTGACTAAGTTGATTATCGCCTAAGGCTTTGGCTATACGAAGTTTCTTTATAAGGTCTCTTTTTTTCCTCCTCATTTTCAATTTAAAACCGTTTTCTTTATTTTTGTGAGCATAACGATTCGTAGGTGGATAGTGCTCATTAAAGTAGTCGTAAATAGTATTTTGGAAAGTCTCTACTTGCGCATCGAGTACCTGATTAGAGCCCGGGTGCTCTAACAGGGCCGCTATATTTTGGTCATGTACTTTCCAGGTCGATTGTTTAGTATTTGGAATGCTAAGACGCGTCCGGATGGTCATGGACTCCTGGTAGTTTTCATTCAATGGCTCACCATGAGATATATGAGGGTAAACTCTATCCGCAGTGAAAACTGAAGATCTTACCGACGGTTGCCGCACTTCAGCACCATTGTGTGTTTTAAGATGTTTAATAAACCAGGCTCGTCTTTTGTAATTTTTCCCGCACGTAGGGCATTTCAGTTCCGTTATCGCGCCGTTTTCGCCGTAATTGTCAACCGGTGGACAGTTCTTCCGCCCCCCCTCTCGGACTGTCCTAGGGGTATTTTTCTTATTTGGACTTTTAGCGTTTATCGACGTTCCCGGGCTTGGCTTGCTAGGCCATCGCCCTCGGCTGTCTTTCCAGCAGTCTGCTGTCTTCCCAGCTGCCAGCTGTCTTTCCAGCGTCAACTGTCTTTCCAGCGTCATCCCGTCTCTCCGGGCTGTCAATTTAGATAAGACGAAGCTTCTTAGCAATCCATGGATTCACCGTGCGGGTGCCGGGCCCATCGCGTTGCAAGGAGAGGAGTGCAAGCAGTGCCTGGGACTTGCGACCCAGGAGTAGGTTTAAGGGGCCCCTTTATTATGCGCAAAAACGCTCACCTTCACCCTCCACACTCCTCTCCCTACCTAACCAAATTTGGAAAGAACCTACTAATGCCGCCTTTGAAGTACGTTCTAGAAATGAACCGATGCTTGTTCTAGAAAGGCCAAGATCTTTAAGTAGGCTATAGAGAGATTTTGCTGTTATACCTCTCGCTCCCACTTCTACCGCGTACAAACTAACTATAAATTTATTCCTGATCAGTTCGTTGGTTAGTTCGTAATACTTATTGAGCTTGAATGTGTGATCCCTTGGGATGTTTGTTTCCCAAGGAACAGTAAGCTCCACAAGTATCACGCGCCTCAGATGTTTCGAATACAGGAATAAGTCCGGTCTGGATGACGAAACACCAACATCCCCAGGGATTTTGTAATGCTTTTCATACGTGTCCATCATGAGAATCCAATCAGGAGCCGCGCCTAATATTGAATAAGGCTTCGCTTTTGATTTTTTGGAGGAGCCTTCTTTTACGAATTCTATAGATCGTTCGGTGGTTGTTATACCCTTCCGCGCTCTTGCTACTGAAAGACTAACCGCTTCCCGTATAATTTCTAATACCTTGTCGTGGCGACGCGAGTATAGTAGTAAAATAAATGACGTAAAATTTACAACTTGACTATTATTCAAAAACTTTTAATAATACTTTATTGTTATTAAAACAAAATTATTTCCCAAAGAATATAAATTCCCCTCAACTTGTATAAGTTATTATGAATAAATAATGTTTACCAACCACACAGATTAATCCACACAAACGAAACGTTAGGTTAGTATAAGGATATGGAATGTGACGTCATAATCGTATTCTGTCCTAGTTTGATATGCAAACAAATCCCTCAAAGGCATTCTAGTTCACGAATTCTCGAAAGCTAATGAATACAAAATAATAACTAATTTGGTTTTAAATATAGTATTAAAATATATATAGTAGTAGTAGTAGTAAATATATATATATATATAGTAGTAAAATAAATGACGTAAAATTTTACGTAATTTATTTTTCAATGTACTTCAATAAATAAATTTATTTATAATATTGACTTCATGGTACTTAAGGTAAAAAAAATCTCTGATTAAAATTCATCTCATAAATGAGTTGGAAGTAGACTCTTTCTATGACGTCAAATCAACTAACAATTATCCGGTTTCAAGTTAATTCAATTAAACAATAAATTAGATCGGATTTAACAAATACCTCGGGCTTTAAATAATCTATTGACATCAGAATTCTCCAGTGTCTTGTGGCTTCCATTTAATACTGTTTTGTGAGACAGAATATTGTCACCGAAATAGCCTTTACGTTGATCGTTGATATATTATTAAATATTATTAAATGAGCATCAATATGTTTTTAATAATAATTTCGAATAATAACACTATTTGACGACCAACGATTAATAATAATTTTGAATAGATCGTTTGTAAATTAGATGTAAAAAAAATCTCTACAGGGCCGGAAGGTAATTTAAATGAATTATTAATATTTGCAAGACATAGGTGTAAAAGATGCCTGAATCTTCAATCTTACAAAAGTATTGTACAAATATTTATATGAATACCAACTTTTTGAGTGATCATATTGATGAAGTGGTCTTTGAACCACTTAATCAAATTCAGCCTACAAAATTTGAATTGATAATTGAATTCCGAGATACCAATAGTCCAATCAAATGATCAATGGGCTATGTATTGAATGATATTTAAGGTTTCGTATTTTTTATCTGAAGTATGTTGAAAGAATATACTGAGTGCGGTTCGACTAAATCTATACGAGTATTGTTATGTCTTGTTTCGATTAATAAGCATATGAATAAGTTAACAACTGTGAAAGATATATATTTTTAATTTGAAGTCCCAGAAGTCACGGGTTTTTTTTGACGAAATCAGTGTTTAGGGAATTAATTACCTCAGTATGCTAGCTTTATTTATGTATGTTGTGAATCATGAAACGTTCGTGTAGTGGGATATTTGCATATAGCAGCTGTTTTTGTGTTAACAAGTTGTTTACTTTCAGTTTCATTAAGTTTTAGGTTTATGGTGATTTGTACTAGTTTTATATATATATATATATATATATGTATCTTATATTTGCTATCTGTTTCCGTTTATAAATAAAAAGAGCTGTCACATGTTCTTTTATGTGCTTAAAATAAAAACTGTATAAATAGATATACAGTTTTTATTTTTTTTAGATACTTGGTTGCTAGATAGAGTTGATAGAGTTTAATCAACATTATTTACATTTTGCACGGATTTGTGCTTTTTTACTTCTAAATAATACCAACTATTTCTTATTACATACTTATTTTAAAATAATACCAACTTAGAGCTATTTACAGTGGAATGAGCTTTTTAGTTAATATTTTATTTAAGTTTCAAAGGTTTACATTGTGGTTTTAATAAATTATTTACATTTAAGTTAGTTGAAGATGGAGGTGACAGAGATATAATTGTAATTTGTAGGTACCGTTCTATTTTACATTTAACGTTAAGGTTTTTTAGAAAGTTAAGTGACTCTCACAGTAAGAGAGAAGTCACGGGTTGGAATCCCTGCCCGTATCAGATTATTTTTCATCCTATATTTATCTAAATTTAAATAAGCTTAACATATATTACTATACATATTTAAGGATATTTTGAATTTAATTATTTTAAATTATTTTTGATTTATAAATATAAATACAAGTATGCAAATATATTTCAAATTTGCAAACAGTTTGTTTAACAGTTTATGTAATTAATTTGAGCGTTTCTTAAATTTCTTTTATATTAAGCTTTTATTAGTGTAAAAACTGAAATATCAATGTTAACATTAATTCATGGAAGGACCGGAGTATAATAAAATGAAAATGGCTTAACGAGGTCAACTTTACAAAGATAAAGTTTAAAAATTATGCTTATGTCTTTGTGGCAATGTCATAGCTATAATTTTAAAATCCAACGTTTTTTATTCTATTCAAAAAAGAGTTTGGATTGATCTTCCATGACAACAAATGTACTTAATATTTTTTTCTTGAAACGAACCGCCCGTGCAGTGTTTAAGCGCTTTCTCTCTTGAGGTTGCCATACGCCTTTTTTAATACTGTCTTTCGATTTACACACACACATTCACATATTTTATTTATTACACATATTTAGCTTAACTTTTCCTTTTTTTTATCGTATCGTACCGCGCCAACGCAGCACTGGAACTAGTTCAGAAATGGGGGAAAACCAACAAGCTTCGATTCGCACCACATAAGACGAAATCAATGGTGATCACCAGGACATTGAAATACGACAACCCGATCTTGCGCATGGGAAGAGAATATATTGAAACAACAGACGAAATCAAAATCCTGGGGTCACCATCGACTCTAAACTTACGTTCGCGTGAATCTACCGGCAGATGTCAAGAGCAGCTAAGGCAACTTGTGGTCTCAACCCCACCATCATTAGGACCATGCATAAGCGCTAATAGTGCCAATAATTGCGTATGAAGCGAGCGTTTGGGCGTCAGAACTAGAAAAAAAATACGTCCAGAAACAATTAGCTACGGTACAGAGAGGGTTCGCCCAAAAAATCGGCCGTACGCACCGCACGGTTTCTAAACATGCGGCAACCATCTTAGCAGGCATTTTCCTCCTGGATCTGCAGATCAGGGAACACGCCAGGGTCTATGAGATCCGGAGGGGAAGGCCTCTGGAATACATCACAGACGACAACCACTTGGAACGCCGTGTGGACCAACTTGAATTGCCCCACCCGGCACACCGCAAACTGTTAAGGTACACCTGCTTGGAGGAGCTAACTTCCATAACAGAACAGGCCCACAACATAACGGGGAAGCAGCTCTTCACGGATAGGAGGAAAATCGATGGCCAACTGGGGGCAGCTTTAACTGTGAGGAAAGATGGCAGGGAAGTGTTTCTTCGCAAAATCCGCCTGGCCAAACCCTGCACGGTGTTTCAAGTTGAACTGTTGGCAATAAAGATTGCCACTGACACCATAGCCAGAAAAAACTGGAAGGCAGTATATATATTTACGGATTTACGGAATCATCCCTGGAGGCTTTGAATGCTGAACCACTGCTGCACGCGCAAAAGATCAACAGGAATATCCAGAAACTAACCAGAAAAGGAAGCACCATTCGATTTTTCTGGATCAAAGCGCATGTGGGTGTACGCGGCAACGAGAGGGCAGATGAGCTGGCGAAGGACGTGGAAAGGAACACGAAGAAGGCGGCCTGCTAAGAGTTTCCCATATCGTACGCAAAAAGGACGATAAGGAACCAGACAATAAAAATCTGGAAAGAAAGATACACATCAGGAGAGACAGCTGCAGTGACTAGAGCATTTTTGCCTGACGTTAGACTCGCCAAGAAGATAATGACCAAATTGGACATAAACTCACTTACCTCGCAGATTCTAACCGGACACGGTGGGTTTGCGGGGTATTTACACAGATTTAAACTGACTGACAGCTCGACGTGCAGGTGCGACGACACTACCGAAGAAGAAATCATCCACGTACTTACCGAGTGCCCCAGGTTCATTACAAAAGACACGATACTGAAACAGAAATATACATCGTCATGTCATGTAAATAGACAAAACTTACCGGAAATCATGAATAACCCTGGAGCACTCGAAATCTTCATGCGGTACTGCAGACACGTTGGAGGAAAAATCGTTAATGAAAACAAAAACTGACTGACCTTAACTGACCGATGTGGCGGGACGGGACATAACTCTAACGATAATGACGATACCTGGAACACAGGTCAAGTAAACGATACGGAACAACTGGATGGCATACAGAGACAAATCATCGGAACAGAACTCAACCCAACCAATCCGAGGACAAGTAATAAGGCCCTGGCTCCCTGTGGCAACACACGGCAGCTCCAGGACAATACGATTGCAGAGGGCATTCTGTAATGCCAACTCGGCAATCGATGATGAGACAGATGGAGAGATCACCACGAAAATCATCAAATCATATCGATAGTACAGATTGATAGTACATATTGTCGGTATATATTGATAGTATGTATCGATAGTATATATATTGATAATTTTTATTGATAGTATAAACTGATAGTACGAATTGGTAGCACATATTGATAGTACATATTGTCAGTATATATTGATAGTACATATCGATAGTACATAACGATAGTACATAACGATAGTACATAACGATAGTACATATTGAAAGTAAATATTGATAGTACATATTTTCAGTATATATTGATGGTATAAATTGATAGTACATATCAATTTTAAGTAAATATCGATAGTAAATATCAATAGTACATATCGATATAGGAAATATCGATAGTACATAGCAATGGTACAATTTGATAGCATGAATTGATGGTATATATTGATAGTAAATATTGATAGTATATAATGATAGTACATATCGATAGTAAATATCGATAGTATATTAATAGTACATATCGATAGTAAATATAAATCGGTAAAAAAATATCGTTCTTTGTATAATACTCATTAAATAAAATATTTAGAGGAACCCTTAAATATTTTATTTTATTTTATTTTAAATGAATTATTTATTTTTAAAGAGAAAATATGTTAAAATATTCGATGGATATTGAAACTGGCTACCTGTTGCTCTTATTAAAATCGACCTAGAAAATAACGTTTGATATATGGGAGCACCCTTAAATATTATTATTTTTTTTTTTTTTTGTGTTGTTGTTAAAGCGATGTATCATCTGTGTACATTTCAGCTGGCTGGCTTATCACGGTTCTTGAGGTACAGCTTGGTCGCAGACAAACGGACAGAGAAGTCTTAGTGATAGGATTCCACCTCCTTTGGGTATGGAACCCTAAATACAATGAATTATTTATGGATTCTAATTGATTTCATGTCTTGATGTGAATTATATTTTAAGAAATACATATATATAACTACTATACTATAACGAACAATTAATACAAATCAATATGTAATAATAAAAGGTATTTCGAAAGGAGAAATAAGAATTCTTAGCTATAATTTCAAATGCAAATGCCTGATTAAGGATAAAAGTGACTTCCATATGCCTTATTTAGTTGCCCCAGTATTTGAGCTTAATGTACCTACATGTTTTATGTCGAGTGAGCTGTTCTTGTACTTGTTACTTGTAGGCAGACATGTCATCAAACTGGCGATAAACAACGTTCTAACTTTTACGACTATTTTACACGTGTACTTAATGTCTATGGAAGATTATTGGAATTAATACTACAGAACCTTATAGCAATATATATTAAGCTTTCATAGTTCATCTGAGGGATAACATATATTATATTTCAATGTAATAAAATCTTCAAAGCTAGCTGCAGCTTTTTTTGTTTTCTGATCTCAGGATGGTAAAATCTTTTAAAAAAATGATACTATAAGGCGTGTGTTAATATAATGTATGGACTTGTAAATACTATTTGAAATATAAATAAAATTCTGTAAGGTTTATTTATAAGCTAAGTGACTGTGATTTGCTGTATCAAATTATACGTCACTTTGATTTAATATGCAAATGTTCTTCGGAGATGCCTTCTAAATATGGTAATTTATTTATCTACGAAAAGTCAAAATATTTCGCAGGATATATTTTTATAAACAACCTGCTAAACTTTGGAAAAAATAATATAAACTTATTTTGTATCTGAAATAATATTTTCCATCTTTATAAATCTCGCTAAAAATCTAAAATGTTTTATCTTATAAGCTTTTACTTAAAATGTTTTCTATAAAAATTGGTTATTAATATACCTCATATAATTAGTAAAATAAAAAAAAATTACTTTATGAATGTTGCTTTATGAAATATGTATAAAAAAATCTCTTATAAATATGAGTGAAATCTATGTGTTTTGAATGTATAAGTTGAACTCAACGAATATTTTTTCATATATTGCTAAGTTTTTAATTAGAGTAATATTACCAAAGGGGTTGATTAGAGTAATATTACCAAAGGGGTTGATATTAATTATTTTACTATTTGTTAAACTTTTCAAACAAGTTGATTTACAATATTAACTTTATTGAGTAAAAAATTATGTCGTTATAAAAATAGTTTACGTTTTTAAAAGACAATTTCTATAAGGTTTGTTACAGTCTTAAGCCATTTCATGAGGTATTAATAAAACCAAGTAGGAAATGCTTGCATAAACGTAGCTTGAATCTGAAATTAAAATTACCGTCAATATAAAGCTTGCAATACAATTCAGAAAAGTTTTATCTATACAAAAGAATGACCTACATATTCTTAACTAGATTTTCTTGAAAGGGTGTTCTTTAATATCATTATAAGAATATTACGTTATTATAGAACACCTATTACAGCTTTTCCTTTTACTTTCTGTACACAAACTGTAAACAAGAAAAAGCTGTAACTAAAGTGCTTAAAGAGCAACTGTAATAAAAAGAGACTTTTTACCAAATATAAAATGGAATAAAAAAAACCAATATAGTCAGTTTATTTTTTGTTATAAATTAATGTTTATGAGATTAGGTAAATAAAATAGTTGTTTTTCTTTCTGTTATAATGAAAGAGGACTTTGTTTTTGAAAGAAAGGAAACAGTTTATTTAAGGACTCATTCAAAGATATTTTACAAAATATTTGTACTATTTCTATGCAGTAGGTATTATGAAATGTGCGAACAAAAATATTAAAGAAAGTATATTATATTTATAAGAGAGTATATTATTCAAATTATCCTTCAACCTTTTGTCAGAACTATATTTCTTTTTTATTTCAATATTTACTTAAATTTACTATGAAAAATATGCTCTTTAAAAATATTTTTTTGGGTAGCCTACGGTTACAAATCCTACATTCTTTCAAAACCCATAATATCTAAGCGTAGAAATTAGATACTAAGTTTTATACGTCAAAGTGTGTGTGTGTGTGTGTGTGTGCTTGATTTAATCACTAAATAGTATCTATAAATTTGTGATCAACTTGAATGTCTACGTTCGACAGAGCCGGATCTGCATCTGGTTTAATGGAACGATGGAACACAAAATTTTGTGTATATTCTATTCCATTAATTAATTAATTATCTATCGTATGTCCAAATAAGTTTTATTATGACAGCGTCCAATAATATATAATTATTGCAATATATGTAACTTTATAATTAATAAATATGAACTATTTAACATGAATTACATATTACAATGTTATAAAATCTACTGAGTTAGGTGCAATGATTATAATTTTCTACTAATGTCAAGGATGTACAAATCTGGAAACATTATAAAATTTAAAATAAATTTTTAGTACAAATAAAATAAAATTAAATGTTAAACTTAATACATTTATTTCAAACTGTACTTGATTTTAGCTGAAACTCATTTCCCGAAAAATGAATTGGAGTAATACAGTATTGGGCGTTTATTAATATAAATTATGGAGAATACGACTTCAAATATGAAAAAGTAAACTCACGTTCAAATCACATTTATTCAAAGTTAAGTGACTTGGATTTTCTGTGCGAAGTTATTTATTATGCAAATGCCCTCAGAAATTCCTTCTAAATGTGGTAATGTATTTCTTAACTAAGAATTTTGACAAGTTTTTTTATATTATTTTGAACAACATTAGCTGGTTGTATAAAATAATATAAGCATCTTGTATCTGATTTTAAATTAAGAAATGTCTACGATATAATGTGACTAATGTTTTGGAATCATCAAATAAAGAATCACTTACTTGCAAATAGCAAGTGATCGGTGAGTACCACACACAGGGCAGAAGAGAATGGACTTTCTGTTGGAATTTTTACAAAATGTTCTCCATATAGATGATGGATATTGTAATAAAACTAAGTATCTTTAACAGTTATTACTGTACCTTATACCTAATTCTCTTACAAAAATATTTTTGTCGGTTGATGGTGGTTCGTATACATCAATATTTGATGTTAACATAACATTTTTTTATATTGAGTAAGCCACACTAACTTGTAAGTAAACATATCATGAAGCCGGCGATAAACAACGTTCTAACTTTTATGACTATTTCCCACGTGTTCTTAATGTCTCTGGAAGATAATTGAGATGAATGTTACAGAACATTTTTGCAGCATTTATCCGGACATAGTATCATGTAACTTAACATAGTATCATGCGACAGATAAAATATGTACTATATATACACACATAATAAAATCTGCGAAAAAGTTGCAGCGCTTTGTTGTTATTTACTTACTTTAATTATGTAAATACTTATAGAGTATAAAAGTGTAACATTTTTATGTATTAAAAGTTTAATATAAATAGAATACTGTTAAATGTTTTGCTTATTTACAGTATGTAGGCGTATGTTAATGGCTGGACTGGTGAATACCAACTGAAATATAACATGCTTCGTAAAATCTTCTGATTTATTCATAAGCTAAGTGACTGATTTTGCTTTGTAAAGTTAAACAGCAAAAATTTTTATTTATGATGCAAATATTCGCCGAAATTGTCGCCTAAATATGGAAAAATTATGAAAATATATACAATTTCTCATATATATATTTTTATGAATACTCCTTTTAAAGTTGTAGAAAATTATATAAACGTTTAATTGACATTTTAGGTTTAATAATTTTACTTGTATCTATTGCTCTGATAACCTCTAAGGTTGTCACTGAAAATTAGTGTTGGACCTCGATGGACCTTAAGCGTTCTTCGGTTTCATCATAGGCTGAGTGATCTTATTTTTTTTTTCAGTACATTGCTGTATAAAATTGTATTGTTATTGTTTTGATATTTTATTAAATATGCTTTAATTTTTACGTTTGGTATATATACTATTTTCTTGTCATATATGTACTTTAGCAATGTCTGGCATAAGCAATGTTTTTGAATTTGAAAAACCCTAACAAAAGCGGAACAGGTCGGACTTATAAATATTGAACCGGAAACGAGCAAAAAGGCCAACATGTCGAATTAAAGCCGGAAAGATGGCAAAACTAATCTTAATACCTTAAAAATCGTTTTATTTATTTTTGTGATTCATGGTACATTCTTCAAATATAATTCTTACTATTTAATGTGGATATCCCATTCAGTGTTGATCTGTTTATAATTTCTTATCACAGTACCTACTAAACTGAAACAAAACTGAAAAAAATCGGTATACATTTCGAGACATGGGGTTTATTTATATATCAAGGGACTGAAGAGAATTCCAGCAACAGATAATGTAATACAATAACTTTGTTATGTAATTTTGTGATTGTTATTGTTTCGAAGTGTTGTTTTGACGTAAAAAATAAGATATTCCTCTATTGTATACTCGTACTCTGTAATATCTTGGTAAATATTATATAACTAGCTCATCTCATATTCTGTATATTTATTTAACATTTATGTGGAAAACGGAACACTTGTAAGCTAAACATATTTTAACTTAGATTTATACAAACGCACTTCTTGTTTCCAAATGAAATCTCTTCCAGCAGACCTGTATTGTATATGTATATATAAAAATCTGAAGCTGAAACCAAAAAAAAAATATTTATGCTCCGATAAATATTTATTGCAATGTAGAGTTTGAATAATATCACTTCCTTGTAAAAAAAATAACATTTAAATCAGGACCGAATCTTTCGTTACCATATCCTTCCAATAGACATTTTTAATTTAAAATCTGATAATCATGAATAAAAAAAATTGTAAATTGGCCACCCTATTTTCTAGTTTTTAACGTAATAAAAGATATGATACGGATTTTATAAAAATATCCAAATCTATTTTCAGAAAATAAAAAAATATCATCATACCGTAAGTCCACACGTAAAAGTAAACAAGAACCCAATTTTAGGTATATCAAATTATAATTACATTTTCAGTGGTTATGAGATAGGTCGAGAAAAGTTTTAATAATTTTTGGGTATCGCCTTTGGGTTTCATTAAAGAGTTTCCTTGACAAGAATTGTTCTTTACATTAGACTCAGCCCATCACAACATGAAACATAACCGACTGATGAGGGTGCATCATTGGTAATTATTACTTATGTCATTAATTAACCGTCACCTATTAATTTAAATGTTAAATAAATTTAGAATAATAATTAACTTAACCGCACCGTTGGTCGAGTGGTCAGCGCAGACGCCTAACGTGTCATGGCGCAATGGGGCTCGGGTTCGATCCCGGCGAAGACAGGCATTTATGTGATGAGCATAGATGTCTGTGTTTCTGGGTTTGGTCGTTTATTAAATATATTCTCACTATTTATATGTGTATTTCTATGTATTTGTATCGTTGTCTAACACCCTTAACACAAGCAAATAATTTGCTTACTTAGGGGTTAGATCAATGTTTGTAATTTGTCCTGATATTATTATTATTATTATAATTATTATTAAATTTAAATAAACATACAATAAAAAATGAAACCATACGATTCGATTTTTTAACCAACTTCAAAAAAGAGGAGGTTCTCAATTCGCCTGTGTGTAGCTTGTGTGTATGTTACGCGATTACTCCAGCGTTTGTGGACCGATTTACAAATATATTGTTTTATTCATTCTATATTTATTTAAATATAAATAAGCTCAACATGGCTATACATGTTTAAAGATATTTTCAAACATTTATTTTGGTTGTGGCATCTTTTCAATGTTTATCTACCTAATAGCTGTCACCACGGTCTTGATAAAGACGAACATATATAGAATGCGTAATTCACGGGTAGCGATACTGTAGCTCAATTGGTAGAGCAACAGGATGGTTTCCCAGAGGTTGAATCCCTGTCTGTATCAATTTTTTTTTCTTTCTTTATTTATTTAAATTTAAGTTTAAATCAGATGTTCTGAGATTTTCTTTTGTTACATTGGTGTTCAATTGCAAGCTATTCAAGTTACTAAATCCAATACGAGTCGTCGAGGGAAAATACTCGCTTGTGTAAGATGACGGTAATCTCAAATGGCTCAATACAATAGATACCATAAATTCATTTGATTTGTGGTTCATGGTACTCGTCTCTCCCTACTTTAATTGCTTGGGGACCTTGGTCGGAGTGGATATTGTATTCAGCCGAAAATGATATACCCTGCTCTGTCATGAATAGTCTGACATTTTAGTGAAATAATGTATATAAAAGAATACCTCAAATTTTAGCACGAGTTGTTTGAGACTTATGTGGAAGTAAGATATGCCAGAATAATTATTTTCGCTGACGTTACAAGTGAATGTCCAAGATTTGCGCTCCCACATATATGCCATGGCAGGACACGAATTCCGCGGCGGGCACTCCTTGTCAGCCAGACATTGTTTATAAATTTGATTTAATGACAATAGCAAGACCATTGTCATTAAATCCAATTTATTCATTAATTGAAAAAGAGATGAAAATGAAGTAATTATGTTATTTTTAGTCTATTGTTCTATAGCGTAGTTCACCGTGACTGAAAACATTATAACTGATATCAAGTATATAATTATTGTAATTAGTATTATATTTATATTATGACTCACTTATAATAACTGACAAAATATTGAAAATAAAAAACCTCATAAACATAATGCTCGATTATGTTAGATTTATATTAGTTTTATTATCGCAGTGTCAAGTTATATTTGCGATATTTTTATCAAATGAAGACATGAATCAACCTAAAAGCCAAAGAAAATAGGTTTTCACGATTAAGAAACTGTTTGTTATAAAAACAATGTACCGGCTTAAATATGTTAGAGTATCTGAAAACATGAACGAATATTAAAAATCATTGAAGGTAGATAAAAAATAACTGACAAACATATACCTTCATATATATATATCTGATCTTTCTTTGTTTCTGGTTATTTCCAAATAATCTAAATGTGGGGTAAAATTTTAAAAGTCAGACGTAAGCCAGTACCCTTAAAAATGTAATATGTATGACTTACACGTTTTGGTACGGGACTACTAGATTTGGTAATTGGAGTTTAACATTTTTATTGAAGTATTCATGAATATCTTTTAAAACCCTTATTTGATTAAACCTTGGGAGAAGGGTGGCTTTAACTGATTGAATGTAATAGAATTGAATAATATTCACAATCATTGAATATTATTCAATTCTATTACATTCAATCATTTGAAACTTTAATTGTTTTTGTCAAATCAGTCCCATTTCTTTAATAGGCGAACTATTCTATATCTATCCGCTATAGACAACGTTATAGCTCTTATGACTTCTTCAGACGTCTTTGTAATGGAATAAAATTTTGTTTAGTGTTTTCTAAGGTTTTCACGAGTACTACACATTTTCAAAATTTTGTTTGGAAATTGGTTTCAAAATTTTGTTTGGAATTTAAAATTAAAATTTTTAAGAGAATTTTATAACATTAATAAAATTCTCTTAAAAATTAATTGATAGTAGTATATAATGGTTTTAATTACTTTTTATTATTATAATTTATTATTAATGACTATTAACACTCATAATAAAAAATTCATAAACTCAAACGATATTTAGTTTAGCTATAGATGAATTATGCAAATGAATCCGAGTACGACGGGTTAGTTGTATTATGAGCTGAAACATTGATTTTAAATAAGAAAATGTTAATTTACCTGATTTATTCATTAGAAGTGATTTTTGATAGAAAACTATATTTCCTGCAAAAAAAGAACAATGTTTTTCAGAGAATGCCTGCCTTTTTATAATGCCTTTTTTTTAAATATAATACCTTTTTATAATGCCTTTTTATAATATGTAATACATATTTTTTTAATCTCTAAATTCAATAATGAAGTTGTTAATGACTTGCTATTAAAATAATGTATTATAAATGAATATTAACAATTGTTATTGATAACTCAATAACTAAAAAGACACTCAGTTTAGCTATGGATGTTTTATAACATAATATTGATTTAAAATATAAAAGTTATTAAAATTAATGTCACCCAATTACTACTAGTTTAGTTAAGAAATACGAACTACGAACTACGAATTACGAAATACGAACTAGTAAGGTCAAGTACGTAACACTAATTCTATTACACATTGGACATCTTAAGACTACAAGGAACGACCTAGAGTGCTAGAATTTTTGGATTTATTGTCCCTTTTGTGCTCCCGTATTAAGATCTATAATAGGACAATCGCTCTGGAAGCGAATTATTTCATCTGACGCCATTTTGTTTTATTTTAATATCAATAATAACAGTTTTTCATTCATAACTTTTCCAAATTAATACCTAAGACTTTCCAACCTTTGGAAATAATCTGAAACTTAAGGAGACGCATCGAACGACAACCCTCGCGTCCATAACAGATCATCCCTTGGTGGAAAGTTAAGGGTAGTTTCTTTAATTTTCTATTTTTTTTTAAGAAAAAAAAATCATTTTTCAAAATTTACATTTTATTTGGATACCATTAATTAGATCTCGTTTTTACCGTTCTTTTGACACCTATAATACGCCCCTCGGATTCAACCCTCGGGAAGATATTGTAGGTTTTGTGTCCAAATTTTCAGTTTTCCTTTCGGAAAATCTAAACGGTTAATTTTCATTCTTCAAATTCTATCTCGTCAGATAGAACTAATCGAGACGCGTAATTAGACACCTCGTGCGCCCCCGTAGGTGCTCCAGCAGCGGAGTTACTCGCGAAGAACGGGATTTAAATTGACCTAATAGAAGAGAAACTTAACAAGGACCCTCTCATAATCCTGAAAAATGTGCTGGCAATATATAAAAATGACGAAATAATTACTGCAATAAAAAAGCAAAATGAACACGTGATTGGAGGGATACCGAAAGAAGAATTAAGAATGAGAGTTAAGTACAGGAGGAAAGCAAGGAACCCGCTGGAGAACAATGTAGTCTTGGAGGAGCCCTGGTATGGCGGTTCACCACCGAAGCGGGGAAGTTCCGCGTTGACCTGCAGAGGGTGAGTGTATTCGACCAATCACTGCTTATACAGTGTTCCAGATGCTTAGCGTTTGGTCACGGATGGAAACTCTGCAGCGAGGCGATAGACCTGTACGGACACTGTTCGGGACCGCATCTGCGTAAGGATTGCCCATCCAGGAAGGTCGGGGAGCAACCCGACTGCCGGAACTGCAAGAGCGCGAAACTAGAGTCAACCGAGCATAATGCTTTCGACAACTGCTGCCCAGTAAAGAGGAAGTGGGACTCCATAGCGAGGTCGAGTGTAGCATACTGCTAAAGTCCCACTAACGCCCAAAGTAAGCTACAAAGCCTGTCAGATAAATCTTCAGAGGAAGAGGCTTGCGTACCAGGAACTACTGGAGGAAGCTACAAAAGGCAAGCTTAGTTTCGCGCTCGTGCAGTAGCCATATGTTGGGGGGAAGGAGGAAGTTACGGTTCCCGGAGGTGTCAGGGTCATTCAGCGAACTAATAACAGAACAAAGTCCGTAAAGGCCGCAGATTAATAATCTTTGACGACGGAATCGAGGTCGCTGGATGTCCCGTGACTACCACCGAAAACATGGCAGTGGCAATACTCAAACTATACTACGAAGACACCTTACCGCTACAAACATATCTTCTCCAATAGACGACAGCAGTCAAAAAATTAAAACTAAATATAATACTCATAGACGGTGACGTCAATTCATGGAGCCAATGGTGGGGAAGTCGACACGAAGACCATAGAGGACGAAAGGTTATGGGGGCCCTTATGGACTTGGGCATTAACATTATAAACGAAGGCACGACTCCGACCTTCTTCACTGTTAGAAACGGAAGAACTTTCTCAAGTAATGTCGACGTGACAGCGTGCAGCGACGACCTCGTGGGAGCTGTAGAAGACTGGAGGGTTGATGAGGCCCTCAAACACTCAGACCACAACGCCATTAGGTTTAAGATAAACTCAGAAACACCCAAACAACCAAGAATCAACAAAACTACAAGGAAATACAACACAAGAAAGGCGAAATGGATGGAGTTTAGAGAAGAGTTAGCAATGAAATTAGAAAATGAGAACATGACAGTAACAAGAATAAATAACATAAACAATAACGAAGAACTGGAAGAAATAATTGGAGGATATCTAAATGTAGTAGAAGAAACACGTAATGAAAAGATCCCTTTGAGGAAAGAAAGAAAACCTAACAGGACACCATGGTGGACTGAAAAATTGACGAGACTGAAAAAAGATCTGCTGACAAAAAAAAGGAAAATCAGGTGTGCCGCTCCAAAAAGAAAAGACATAGTAATAAGAAGCTATCTGGAAGCAAAGGAAAAGTACGAAACAGAAGCAAAGGAAAGTCAGATTGAAAGCTGGAAGGGATTCTGCAAGAGCCAAGACAGAGAAAGCATGTGGGACGGGATATATAGGGTTATGCAAGCCGCTACAAGGAAACAGGAAGACGAGCTTCTGGTGAGCGAGGGTAGGGTTCTGAACTCGAGGGAATCGGTCGAACTGCTAGCAACCACCTTCTTTCCAATCGATTCTGAAGAGCATGACACCCAATATCATCGCGAAATTAGAAAGAAGGCAGAAGTAACAGACCTCCCGATACCTGGAGAGGGTGCAATGGACCCCCCGTTTACCAAAGTGGAACTAAGTCAAGTCGCACAGAGCTTTATTCCCAAAAAAGCCCCGTGACCCGACGGCTTCTCAGCTGACATTTGTGGGGAAGCCATAAACGCCAATTCGGAGGTCTTCTTGGCCATCATGAACAGGTGCCTCGCGCTGACTTATTTTCCAAAGATCTGGAAGGAGGCAGCAATAATAGTGCTGAGAAAGCCGGGAAAGACTACTTACTCCCACGTGAATTCCTATAGGCCGATAGACCTATTGTCCATTTTCAGTAAAATTTTGGAAAAGTTAATGGTGAGAAGAGTCCGTATCCATCCCTACGATGTGGACACTTCACCTGTCTGAACGAAGCACTATGCTTCGTCTTTTTTAGTGCGTACAGCGAAGGACTGGAACAATTTGCCTGCGTCGGTATTTCCGACCAAATATAATGTGGGTGACTTCAAGAGGAGAGTGAATAGGTTGCTAGGTTAATGCGCGTTATCACCTAAGACTACATTTCACTTAGCATCAGGTGGAATGTAGTCAAGCATTAACCTAGTTTGTAAAAAAAAAAATAAAGAGTGGCGCTCGATTTTGATGTATAAAAGTTAACATTAGTTATATTTTTTTTTCCTGTGGCGCGTGCACAACTAAAAGACAAATAGATAAACAGACATTAATTTTAAAAATGTTGAAAATGGGTTCTGTTAATTATCACTGTACTTCCTGGTATATATTTTTTTATATTATCAATGTACAAAGTCCTGTACAGATACAAAGTCCTGTCCTCTACAGATTTATTACATGTATAGAATAAGATTTGCTTGGTACCTATTATGTGATTGACATAAATTTACATAACTTTTTTATTTCTTAACCGATTTAGACTATATGTTAAACATTAAATGTTAAGTAAAGAATATTACAATATATCTGAAAATTGCATTCAAGTTGGTTAAGCTGTTTCTGAGATTAGCGTGCACAAACATACAGACAAACAGATAAAATGAAAAACCATTGTTTCAGGTTCTCTTGCTCTTATAAAGGCCCCCATCATGATTTTCTTTAAATACTTTCCATGTACTGTTTTCGATCAGTAACAGTTTCATATATAATGAAACACATTTTATACATTTGTTTATCTATACATTTGTATATATCAAAGGTTCCCAAACTTCTTTCGTCCAACGCCCACTTTGAAAGTCAGTTATTTTGTAACGCCCCCCAATTTTTTTCATCTGAAAAACTTGAATAACAAATTAGATTCGTTTCCTTTAGTTTTCTTAAACCTATATTCTAATTGAGACTTATCAACCTCACAATAATAAAAGTAGTTTTGATTAAAAAATTACTTTTAATATTGAGCAATAGTAATACAACTTTTCATAATAAAAAGCATCTTTTGTAAAAAAAATAACAACAGTTAAGATTGATCAATAGTAATACCACTTTTCACAATTAAAAGTTTTCTTCTTCATCTTCCTGGTTTTCATCCTGACGTATAACAAGGTCTGTCTTCTCGATTAACCTACTCCACTTTGCATGGTCTTCGACATCCATCCAGCACTTCCTTGTACGTCCGGGATATCTCACTCCAGGAACAGATATATCAAGGCTTTTCCATCCGACATATTTCATAGACGGACGCGCAACGTGGCCATACCATCTCAGGCGTCGATTTTGGACTACTTCGAATGAATGTTTTACGTATGTGGTCAGTAACGTAACGCCACACATCTAATCCAGCATAATTTCCTCCCTCGTCATTCAGTCAGTCATTTCCGTGACTTGAATTTCCTGTGTGTGCCGAGATAGTACTGGCAAACATTCGCTGCCGTATATAAGAAGCGGTCGGATGACGCTCCTTTTTATTATTATTCTGCGACTACAGACTACACCAGTCCAGACAGCGCTTATCCGGCCTTGGGAATCGTAATCGATGCCTCCAGGCTCGTGCATAACAGATCCAGGTTACCTGAACTTTTCCAACTTAACGGCTGGCTCAGGACCTATATGGATAGTATTCGAGTCTGGGCTCCTGCAAGCCATGTACTCGGTCTTCGATATATTAACTTTAAGACCACCGTTCTCAAGCGTACCCTTCCATAGGTTTAATTTACGCTCCAGCTCCGTTCGGTCCGTTCTTTCTGCAACCCTTTATCTGTTGTACATTAACGATCAGCTGAAGCCCGGTATCTATGGGTATGGGTATCAGGTGAGAGCACAGTTGTAGAAAGATATCTGCCAAGTTCTCGAACTAGTAGAGATTAAGTACAGTCTGAAAGAGAAGCCATGGTGCAACGTTTAAATGACAAACTCCAGGCAGTTTCCGCATTGGTCAATGCTAATCTTGTCAATTTCAATGCCACCAACACGCAAACGTGTCTGTTCACCGTTATAAGGAGCCCTTTCATCTTGGCTCCTACTTTTCAGAATGTATTTTTGGTATATAGTGACCGGCTTCAGTTGTTAGGCTTGGAGAACTTCATCTTTGGTCGGTTCATTGAGTCCAGAGCAAAAGCAGCAGCAGGAAAGCTTACCGGTCTTGCGAAGGTCCGACAGTACTTTACACCGGGACAGCTACTTGTACTATACAAAGTACAAATTCGGTCGTGTGTGTAGAGTCCTGTGGTCACATATATACTGGTGCCGCAAAGTTTCATCTTGCGGTTCTGAACTCAATTGAGAGGCGAGCAAAGACGCTCATAGGCGACCCTGAATAAGTTAAAGCCAACCCCCACAGCCTTGAACACTGGCTTAGAATGACTATCCTCTTAATATTCTATAGGATACATTTTGGTGAGTGTGCGCAGGAATTACACGACTTAAATTCCCCATCCCCCTTCCTTCCTTCATCACCGGACGTTCCAAAACACGGTGGGAATCCATCCCTACTGTCTGGACAATCCTTCTGCCCGAACGAAGCGCTTTACTTCGTCTTTTTTAGTTCGTACAGCGAAGGAATGGAACAACTTGCCTGCGTCGGTATTTCCGTCCGAATATAATGTGGGTGTCTACTAGAGTAGAGTGAATAGGTTGCTAAGTTAATGCGCCTTACCATATTTGACTACATTTCCACTTTCTATCAGGTGGAATGTAGTCAAGCAATAACTAAGTTTGTATAAAAAATAGGCCATTAGTGGATTCTCATCAATGTGTGCTATTTCATCGGCATACATCATCAACCATGGAGACTGGTCTTGGATGTTAGCCGTGTGTGAATAAGAACGGACCAAGGGCTAAGCCCTGGTGAACCACTACTGTTGTCTGGAAGGGTTTGTGTCGCCAACGGAGATCCTAACCATAGGAGTCGTGGTACATGTCTCTGATAGTCGCAATATAAGGATGGATGGATTTCTTTAAATCACAATGTCCACCAGATACACTGACGAGACACACAGCCAAAGGCCTACTGCAAATTTAAAAAGGTTACGCACAGAGCTCTTTCTTTTCTGTATACTTCCATCAGAGTTCTGAAGAGAATAATAGCGTCTATAGTACTCGATCTTGGCTGAAATCTACATTGACACTCAGAGACAGTGCACTTTTGGCGAAGCCTGAGGTCGCTCATGTAGATCTTCATGGCTCATGATTCATAAGCTTAATGCCCCTATAATTACCACAGTCTTGAACACTGCCTTTTCCCTTGTAAATAGGTTTAATAAAACTATGTTGCCACTGTTTAGGCATCTTTCCAGTGTTCAACATATGGTTAAAAAGGTCAATAAGCACGAGCACACCAACAGAGCTAAACGATATTTAAGCTTTTATCCGAAGATCGTCGGATCCTACCATTTTTCCGTTCTTCATACGTCAAAGGCAATCACGAGTTTCGTCAAAGGTTACTAGGGTAAGTCCGAGTTTAGATCTATATATCTCGCGTCGCTTCATCTCGAGCTCGTGCCATTTTGTTTAATTATTATAAGTTTAATTTAATATATTGTCAAGTTTTATTTATACAATAAACTAGAATATTAATGGTTTAAAAATAATTTTATACTTGTATAACTATTGAAATCGTATTCTTTGTATTAAATATAGATGAAAAATAAATCGATACGGGCAAAAATACGAATTTGCGACTTGTGGGAAACTGTACCTAGAAGGGATATGTTTCGATAACCATGTATTTTTCATTTTATATTTATTTAAAATTTTAAAACATTAATGAATGGATATTATGTAGTAGAGGGATATTATTTTTAGTGAATTTTCAAATATGAATAAGATAAAGTTAGAAATCATCTATCGCCCCCCTAAATGACACCAGCGCCCCCCAAATCTTTTTCGGTCTCTTACCGCCCCCCTCTAGGGTTCCAGCGCCCACAAGGGGGCGTTATCGCCCACTTTGGGAAAGACTGGTATAGATAAACAAATGTTAACTAGAAAGCGTATGGCTAATTAACTTAATTAGTACAAAAAAATAACTAATTACACTAAGACCCTTTTCTTGCTACTGTGCGGTTTAAATAAAATCCTTTTAAAATATTTAAAGTACCTTTTTTTAGTTAAATATAAAAGGACACAATTTCTTTTTTTAGTTTGTTATCCGTTAGCGAATTCGCGGTTAACGGATGTAATGGAATCTGAAAGCTGTGTATAATTCCATGGATTTAACGTGTATAGAGTTAATAAGAGATATTATATTATTTACAGCTCAAAATCACTAATGTTCTTTGTATGAGATTTTAATGTTTTCCGGATACACGGACATAAATTTCGAGTGTCAGCAACACGAACAACGATTCTGCCGTCCTACAAATAAATCAATATTTTTTTCAACATTAAATAATATTGAGACTGTTTTAAACTACATATAATAAGGTGATACACAATTTTATTGTATACTAACTCTTGGTAGTGACTTTACCCGCTACTTTATACGTTAATTTCGACTTCTACTTTTTATCATTAGTACAAATATTATGTAGTGCTTTAAATTTTATATGAATATAGAAGAATGTTTTGCTTTAGTT
The DNA here is from genome assembly GCA_959347405.1 of Napeogenes sylphis. Taxonomy (NCBI): domain Eukaryota; kingdom Metazoa; phylum Arthropoda; class Insecta; order Lepidoptera; family Nymphalidae; genus Napeogenes; species Napeogenes sylphis. The sequence continues at coordinate 33,610,635 of OY365779.1, read as the reverse complement.
ATACTTATTAATTAATATGTACAAGTAAAACCTTTTTCTGAAAAGTAACTTTAAATCAAAATTAAAATATTATTGTTTAATTTACTTAAATATTTTTTCACCACATATTTTTATACCTTGTAACCTTTAACGAGATATAATATTAACACAGAAAATGTTCGTCTTGCTGTCTTTTCTTTTTGTTCTTTTTACTTAGTCCTCTCACGAGAGTGTTATTGAATTAAGGAAAACGTGTGTCAGGAAAACACACACACTCAATGATGTTTCAAGTAAATGTAGCAGCATACGTAGTATTTAATAACAATTAAATATCACCTGTCATAATACTCTACCTTACAACTATATTATAACAATATGTACACAGAAAATATAACAGAAAATATATACACAGGAAGACATTCAATGAAATGATATTCCGAGGTTTATACAGGCTTTCAATTTTATTTCAAATAAAAACTATTTTTTATTCAAATTTATTTAACGGGTTTTCCTTAATAAAAAAAGGTCAAATGGAAATTCTTTGAACCATTTTTTTACCATTTTAAGGCATTGTTAAAATACATTTGCATACTAATTAAATATTGACTCACCATTTCAATTAGAAAATAGAAATAACATTCCTTGTACAATGAAAGACCACAAATGATTCGGACGAGTTTATTTTTCATATATAAAATTATTTACTCACGCCCTACCGAGTCACCCCGAATCATTTGGATAAAAGAAATCTCAGTAAAATTAATTATTTAACTTGAGTTTATACATTTTTAATAATCCTGTAAATAGACGTATGACTTAATTAAAATATTTGTCTTTTGTTGTTGTTATTAAATGTTGCTAAATTATAATACGAACAATATTGTTTGTTATACAATTTTTTTTATTTATAATTCGGCAATTGTAAAGCTCCTTCTCTAAGTATTTAAATACATAAATAATAAAAAGATATTCCTTTTACCACCGTCTGTTTATCCGCATAGTTCTTCTAAACTATAATACAATATACTTTGACAAAGTTTTCACAATATTTTAGAGAATATCTTCAGAGAGATTATATGTAAATCATTACAATAAGTTTAAAAATAGTAGTGAAGTAGGTATATATGGTTCGTATTTGAGTTACAATTCTTATATTTTGATACAGACTCTCTTAAATTATGTCACAATTACAAATACTAACGAGAAGGACACTTTTTAAATGTTAATAAATAAATTTAAAATAATATTAGAATATCAAAAGTCTATACATATTTGTATTAAAAGTTGGTCTAAGTACAGATATTAGAAAACAGGGCAGTACTCTGGATTTAATCAATAAATACCTACAGCTAATAAATATATATATACTAAAAAATATATCGGTTTGATATTGCCAACGATTTAGGATTCTTTCAGGTTTACCGTTTAAAGTCTAGCTAATTCAACTAGTACGAGTAGATATTCAATAAATTTTCTTTCGGCTAAGCAATTCTGGCCCACTTTCCAGGTAGGTACTCTCTCCTGTATTGAACACTATAATTGAAACAAATATTAAGTTGGTTAATGTGTTTTTGATTAAATATCAAAACAACATTTCGAGAATAAGAGGATTTCCTCTCATGAAAAAACTAATAGAACATATTTTTTGTTGTTTCTTTATTTGCTACGATTTTTTATATACGAATATTAAAAACCGCACAAAAAAGTAATGTAATACTTAGTATAACAATGATAATTGTACTTTTTATAATGAAACAAAAATAAAAAAGCAACTAGAGTTAAAAGCGTATTTGGGAAAATGATTGGTATACAATTACAGTCCTCAATTTTCCGGTTTGCAGCAGAAAAAACAAACATTCGCTGATTTGTTTCAGTGATTGATACAATTAAAAAGTTATTAAATTTGGTATCAGTGGTAATGTTTTGAGTCACGCTAACTGACGCTATAGAACAATGGACTAAAGAATAGATATTGTAATTGCTTCAATTTAATGTTTTATACTCAATTAGTGAACTGCATGACCATTAAATCAAACTAAATAATAATCTAAATAATAGTCATATAATATCATTGGAATAACAAATGGATCTACAACACACATATAAGGAATAAATATTGTAAATACTTCGAATATATTTAATAGACCATCAGGAATACAGACCCTGTCTCTGTCTGATAGGATTTACTGTGATTTGTGTTTGTCTCTAATTAAAATCTTACTGTACTTTGTTATTTAGTTATTGATACACTGAAGCCTTCGCTTTTCTGAAAGAAGTAATTATAATTTCATACACCTGATAGGGGATATTCTTGTCTTGTCAAACTTAAATGTCTCCTAACATGAAGAGGATTTGGTAAATCCCGGTTTTAGGTAAAAGGTTCTAACGTGGGCGAATAATGAGCCACTTCAGTTGCTGACGCAAATGAGAAACGTGTTCGTAGATACGCAAAGAATATAATTCTTACAGCAATATTTTAATTTTGAGGTTCTTAAGTTTATCTAGCTGGTATTGTCATAATCAAGAAGTAATAACACAGTTTGGATACGATTTGCAGGAGAATATCTCTATGGTTGTAAACGGTTCAATGCTATTTTTTTCTGCTGACCTCTTTTTAATATGAACAGACGAAGACAATTTTTGATAAAGGTTTATATATACAAATTTATCAAACAATAAAGATTAGATTTACCGTTCTAAAATATGAGGGTCAGGTTCCGTTATCAATCCTTCAAATAATACCAGCGCTGCTAATAATAAATAGCCTGACACTTAGAAAGATTTACATTAAAACGATACAGATGACAAGATAAGATCTTAAACAGCAGCCAAGTCTTTATTGATGGTAGTTGTGAAAGAGAAAATATAAACAATATTTTTATGGCGGTATAAATGAATAACATTTTCAAACATGTGACTAGAATTTTAGAGATTTAGTGGAATAACGTCAACAATTATCTAGATTGATTTTCCTGATCGATCGATATTAATTGATTGAATCTTAAATTAGATATACTTATTTTATAATCATCCCAGATTTATATCTAATGCGCTCGATGGAAAAATATAAAACAATTAATTTGTTGAATTTCTATAAAGTGTCGTTTATGTTTTTTATTTTAATTTATTTCAAATTTAATCTGTCTCTTTTTTTTTAAATGTTCTAATTTGATATATTTTTATGTTTCCCTTAAAAATTAAGGGATTTTTCCGAATAAAAACCACAAAATGTTATGAAAATCGTTGCGTAGTTTTATTAAATTAAGTTTTATCAAATTTTGAGTTATGATTTATAAGCCAAAAAAGTATTGACAGGTAATTTAAAATGTTCAAGACTTGCTATAGCAGACTATACGAACACATATACCCTGGCGTAAGGTATAAATTGTTGTTCCATTTTTACCCGGACTATACAGTAGACATGCTGTATCGTTCGGCCTTGATATTTGAGTTTCGATTAGGATTGACAAGACAGACTGCGCTTTCTTAAGATAATACAGTGGACAGCGATGAGATTAAAAGTCAACATTTAATGTAGATCGTAATGCCTAAATTCATCTTTGGCCTTTGTCAATGAGCGTCTCTTTGCTTTATTCGGAGAGGGGTTATCTGGCTACAATGTAGCCAGTACCCATTGGCCATTCATTTCGGCCCGGGTCTGAACTGTACTGCAAAGAAGTGCAGAGGTATGCGTGTTGTACATAGGCGGTTAAATCTTCCCATTCGTGCAACTGTCATATAGCAGCAAGACTTTTTTTTACCCTAAATATCCTCTTACAAAGCTATGTAGATAACAGGACTGGTTTTTACCTGGCATACGGGAAAAATAACGAAAAATTATATCCTCTTACGTTAAATAAATATTTATTGAATACGTTTACAGAAAGAAATACAATTATTAATTATTGAATAAAAATAATAAAAGGAACGAAGAAATAATGATATTAAAAGTTATGTGAGGATAATCGGTTTTGGGAACCCTGGGCCAACACTCAGGGACTTGCCAATCTAAACGAATAATGTATTATCTTCTTAAATAATATATTAAGTTTTATTGAGTAATATATTACATATTTTAGTTGTCTCTTCATGTTTCTTTAGACTCTGGTCTGACTGGTTTCACATGTAGCTCACGTAATCTTTTTGTGATTTACCTCATTTAATTTATTGCTGCCTTCATAAATATCAAAACCTCTGAAATTTTGTTAAAAAATCAATCTCCTTTAAATTACTTTCCAAAAATAATGTTATACGTTGTTACAAATTTTTGTCATTTTATATAAATAAGTAAGAGGTTTTGTAAAATGAATGAAGTTTTCCTTCACCATAAATCAATATTTCTAACGTAAACCTTAGTTTGATTTAAAAATGAAAAATGTGTGCTTAGCAAACATTAAGAATTATGTTTATGCCAAGAATATCTTACTAGCAGTGGTTAGGGCAGTGCGTCGTCTGTCAATCAGTCAATTCGTTGGCATGAAATTCATCTTCTTATAGAATGCCTCTATCCCACCCTATTCTATTTTCCATCCTATTCTATTCTATACATATTTTATATTCAGGTCCCAGCTCAGTACAGAGTATTTTAAGTTTAACTATTCTAGTACCTTCAAGTTAGCTTGCTATAATCTAATCGCTGAAACATAATCTTTCTATCTATCTAGATCTATCATCTATTTTAATCTTTAAAAGATTTGTTGGAAAGAGCTTCATCATTCGTCTGGAGTAGATAGCGAAAAGTTGAAATATTGTGGGGATCTTTTTATGTTTTCTGAAATGATATTTGAAAAGAATAAAGATTTTACTAAAGACTTAAAGAAATGAATATTTATCAATTGTTTAAACAGAAAATGCTGAGAAGATAGACGTGAATGAAATTATGAGAACGGACGCCACGGGATCCCTTTCGCACTCACCGTGAAGCCCTATCCGTCACTGACACCTAACACGTCATACAGCACGTCAACATACTAATACACTCCAATAAAAAAAGCGTAGTCCCGCCTGACTATTATAGGCCGCCAGCTCGTGACTTACCTTGAGAATCACCTTTTAATGAATGACCAGCAATATGGGTTCGCTTAATACAGCGATGTGTAGCGGCCATTGAAAGTAAGGGCATGGCAATTAGTTTAGATATGACAAAAGTCTTCCATGTTATATGGAACAAAGCGCTTCTTTCGAAGCTTCCTTCCTACAGTCTTCCTGAGAGCTTATGCAAGTGGATCACCAGCTTTTTAAATTTGTGGAACATGCAGGTCAACGAATTTTGCTCTGACTCCAAACCCATGAGGGCTGGAGTTCAGCCCAGGACAGCGTGCCATTCCCAACACCCATAAAACAAAGCCTAAACTGTTTAATATTATCTATCAGAATATACAAGGCGGCGAGGAATTGGAAGTGTTTGACAAAAAATATAACATTAGTTTATTGTTCATTACACATCATTGGTTATCAAAGAGCAGTAAGTATACAAAATTATAGATTGAAAAATCCGTTCTGTAGAGAGAAAGCTATTCGCGGTGGTTCATATTTAACTCGTAATGATGTAGTTATAAAGCCTCGATTAGACATAGTGACGCTTTCTGTCGTGTGAATTATTTAATAAATACAAATATAAATATTGCGGCTATTTTTTAGATTTGGAAAAAAGATATAAATATTTGATATTCATGTTCTTTTTCAAGTAACTTAACAGCAACATGAAGATCTAAAATAAATATTAATGTAATACACCCCCTAGAAAGTTTATTTATTAACCATTGTGCATACCACAAAGAAAAGAATAATTATGGTGCCAATTCCCTAATTTTATAAAGTTTTAAATTATATTATTCTCTCTTTCAGAAACACATTTTTTTTCTGATGGATTTGAAAATATGTATATATATATTCCAATATTTGAGTTTCAGTTTACATTTAAGTATCTTTAATTTTTTTGTATTTTTTTATAGTTATAGTTTATTTTATTTTTAGTCAATATTCATGTCAATTGTATTTGTTGTAAATTAAATTTACTATACTTCTCTTTTGTGTTATTATATAGATTTAGTTAAAATATATAGATAGAATTATATAGATTTAGTTAAAGAAATAAATAATTAAATACAGAATGACACAAATTAACATTTCGAACTACTACCAATTAATTACATACAAATACTAAACAAAATTGTAGGTGCAATTATAACACTATCTATTATATATTAATGCAATCTGATATATAAATAACTACATTTCCATCAGTCAATTTTTGTATTTCGTTTATTAACAAATTCCTATCTGCTATCCCGACTCAAATCATAAACCATCTATCTTCACTAAATACTTTGGAACGCAAATCGTGTTGTCGAAAATGCAATAAATACTCTATGTTAAAAGCTAGGAGGCGGACATCGATTGCTAAACTTTATTTTTCAACTCTACCAGTCTCTCTTAAGGATTTATATGTTGTATTAGATATCGCTATCATTCCGAGGTGTTTATAAAAGTGTGACATCAGTATTACTGCTGCAAGAAATAATTTCGTTGGGGTCGCCTCAGTCGTTTCTATTTCGTTGGAGAGTGCCTTTAACTGTATGCTCTGACTTTAACTTCCTTGGTTTGTCATTATGTGTGGATGTCAGTGCTGGGCGTTGAAGACGATGGATGAAAAGCATATTGCTGAGATGCGAATGTTGAGATGGATGTAGGGGGGTTACAGAGTAAGATGGTGATTAGAGAATGACGTCTGTCATGATATGAGGAGGGATGGAAGGCATGTTAATAAAATACTGTTAGTATAAAAATAATAGATATTTAAGGGGAAAGGAAGGATGCAAAGGAAGAGGACGGACGTAAAAGAAATGGATGGATTTTCTGAAAGACAATATTATTTTATTACATTAATTTCAGTTATGAGGTCTTTTAATGTTGTTCTTATTAATATGTGAGAATTTATTAATATAAGTTATTATATTGCTTAGGATTTTTGAAAGTAGCTTTTAATGTGTAGCCTGTCTCCGTAGTGTATCAATCAATCAATCGTTGTGTGTAGCTACACGGTAGCTCAATCCTCGGAGTGATGGGACGGTGACCCCGAAGTAGCAGGTCCGAGTCCAGCTCATATTAATAGATTTCTCATTCTATAATTATTTTAAAATAATTTGTATGTTCTTTATTTTTTATAGATTGGTTTCAAATATATATAAAAAATAATTGCGAAGTATTAGTGGTACAAAAATTCATGATTAACAATAGATATTTCAGGCCTAATCACCAGAAAGGGTTTTTGCCCGAAATTTCTGGATGCCTAGAACATAATACGTTAATATCGGAAAGCCTTAAAGATGCTAGAACTAGCGAGAGACAAATTACGGTTTGTTGGATAGACTTAGAGAACGCTTTTGGGTCGGTACGACATGAACTAATGATGTTCGCGCTTAAATGGTATAACCTTCCTACGGTAGTTCGCGACATTATTGCATCATATTATTCAAAATTAAAATTCTCCATAATTTTCAATAAAAACCATTCAAAACCACTTAATTATAACGTTGGTTTATTTCAGGGCTGTTGTATTTATCCTGTTATATTTAATATAGTTATGGATATTTTAATAGACAAATTAATTAGAAATGAAAAAAAGTGGGGTTATCGGTTTAAGTTTAACAACAAATACCCAGAATCCATACTAGCTTTTGCGGATGATCTCGCGATACTCACACGTAATCCTAAACAATGTCAGGTACTTTTAAATGTAGTTGAGGATTTCTGTACGTGGACGGGCGAATTGAGGACAAAACCAAGTAAATGCTTTAGTCTGTGTCTGGGTAGACGGAATACCAAATATACCTCTTACGATCCGGGTCTTATAATTGGCGGTCAGTACTAACGTACGGCAACGAAAAATAGCTCCGTTTAAAGTTTTAGATAAACAGATTGATTACAAAGGCCGTACTCCATCGTTTTATGTAATAGTCGATAGCTTTTTAAATGGTCTCAAAAAGGTAGACGACAAACCAATAAGTAACGTCAAAAAAGCTTGGATTTACGAAAATTTTATACGGATTATACGGATATACCAAACGATCTGTAGAATTCGTAAAAGAAGGCTCCTCCAAAAAATCAATACCGAAGCCTTATTTAATTTTAGGCGCGGCTCCTGATTGGACTTTCATGATGGACACTTATGAAAAACATTACAAAATCCCTGGGGATGTTGGTGTTTCGTCATCCAGACCAGATTTATTCCTGTATTCTAAACATCTGAGGCGCGTGATACTTGTGGAGCTTACTGTTCCTTGGGAAACAAAGATCCCCGAGAATCACACATTCAAGCTTAATAAGTATTATGGACTGAACACAAAACATTTTGGACCCAAATGAAAAAGACTGGGTGTACAGAAAAAGCTCGATATTTGGGTTCTATAAAAGCTCACTGAATGGTACCTAATGAACTGTGTATTCAATTGCGATTCTTCACTGAGAGGTAATGAGACCGATCCATTTTTGAAGAGATTGATAATTGCTAAAGAAAAGTGGACCACTTACTAGAAGAACGTGCAAAATAGGTCGTGATCAGTCAGGTAAAACCATCGATTTGGATTACTACCAACAGCTGATGAGATTAAACAAAGAACTTGAAAGGGTGTGGTCTTTAATCACGAAAACGCTAGACCTTACACATCTTTAGCCACTCGGCAAAAATAAAGATAGTTTGACTGGGAGGTATACATCCGCCCTATATCCTTGACCTTCAGATTTCTACCCGTTTCGGTCTCTACAGAATTCGTTAGGCTCTGTCAGGTTAACATCAAGAGAGGACTGACAAAACTACTGGTCTCGTATTTTTGATCAAAGGTCTTAAAAAAAATGTACTGCAACAGGATCATCACAGGATTACTGCCATAATAACTTTTCGACATTTGGTGAACACAAAAAGTTATTGGATAAAATGGTACATATATATTATAAATAAACGTAATATAAGCTTTGAAAAAAGTGTTGACTTTTAATATAAAATTCCAAAAAACCTTTATGTAGCCTCCTTTACATGATTCTTTTACCATATTGTTATTAGATCTACCCTTTTGAAAAAATCCAAAAAAACGTTTAATTTTCAAATTTAATATTAAAAATTCTTGTAAGTTTTAAAAAATATTACATGAAGTACCTAAGTTACTTCATGATATATTTTTTAACAGATTAAATTATTAAATATCTTTTATAAAAATATTTTATCAATATAGTCATTAAAACGCAATGATTTTTATCTATAGCAGAATTTTATTTTTAATTAAGAGATTCCCAACAATTTTAAATTGTTAAATATTCTCATGTGTATTTGTATTTGTGGACAGAGCATAGTGCGGTGAAAATTGCACACAGTTACTGTACACACAATATAAATACTGTATACACAATTTAAAAGTGCACACACTTTTTGATTTTATTGCATTATCTGTCATTGAAAGTTTTCATATTTGTTCACATTAATAATAGTGCTCGCACTTTTAACATATGTTTATAGAATATAGACCCTTTTTATCAATTGTAATTTGTAATTCACATATACTATAAATGCTAATGTTATTGCATATTAGGTTTACTAATAGTGATAAATACTTAAATAATTGTTGCTTTATCTCTTTTTAATTACCTCATCAATTTATTAAGATAAGATTAATTAAAATAATCATCATTTAATATTATTTTTATTTGAGGAAAAATAAAAAATCCAATGGTCTAAACTTCCTTGTATTATAAATCAAATATTCCTCAACCATGAATTGATTAATTTAGTATTTTTATACCATTAGTTACGATTGCTAAATAAATGATAAAAAATATTGTCACCATATTGTTGCGTCAAAGTCATAGGGCATTAAAACTTTTTCATTTTATTTCACGTCACAGACTTTTATTCAGAAGTAAAACTTTTGATATGCTTATTACGCGAGTTAGATATCGGACTCGAATATGGAATTTTATACGTGAAATACCTTGTTTTGATATAGAAACCTTAAAGTAATATTAACAGTTATATATTGAGTAACTTGCGTCATTATTTTTTTTTAATCAGTTATTTTTATCTAATAGGAAGTATATGTATTAACTATTAGGGAAGAAAAATAATTACTATGACGACTGCTTTCTCTCGGTATTAGAACACAAGTGCCAATTATATTTAAAAATGTTATATAAAGAAATAACACTTATATAAATTTTGTTTCAGCTTTTCTATAGTTATAATTTTTGAATTTTGATACAATTCAATACATGACACATTTTGCATTCAATACGTGAACCTATTACTCAATGCTTGAAACAGTTCATCAGTTATATATAGATCGCTGCCCTTAACACAATGCCATCAATTAGATAGGCTGGAGGACTAGGATAATCTAGGAGTCAGTTTCTGCTGAAAAATCCTTGACTTGAAAAATCAGATAGGCAACATTCTAATCTTTGATGTTTCTAATGTTTTTCTAACATAAACTAAACGAATGTATCAATAACGACTTACAGTCAATATTGGTTATAATATAATAATGATTACCTTTTATAGTTTTCTTTGGTTAATCGAAATTCAGTGAACCATCACATTAAATAGATAAGAAACATTGTCTGAACGAAACCAATTCAGGAATAAAGAACTCTATCTCGTGTTCTAATATTATTTGATTTCTTTCATAATAAAATAAATCATTAAACGACAATTTAAATACGTATATAACTTATAACAGATATTAAATTTAAAAATAAATCTAAGAAAAACTTGATTACATTCTGAGACTTAAGAGATACAAGATCTAGAATGTAAGAAATCAGTTTAAACCAGTAGTTACATCTTTACCAGTACCCTTTATTTATCTCATGATAACATCAAATGCGATGCCGCAGTATCTTATATAACACCAAGGAGATGAAATAAGATAAAACGTTTAATAAATACAACAATATAACTATAATAATATACTACTCTTATTACTTTAATCTTAAAATAATGTGACTTATATTTCAACACTATAATGTAGTGAAGATATCGTAACACATTAGTGAAGACTTGCATACACAGCATCTTCTACAAGACATGGAGGCCAAAACACAAACACAAAGAGCAGTCGATATAGAAGAATGATCTGCTAAAGCTAAGTATCCACTTTGGACGTTATAACGTTAGAAGTAATAACAATTAATATACATATTCTGTTCCTGTTACTTTTCTAAAAAGACGTTTCTTTTAAACCTTATCTAACGCTTCCCTTAAAACAATATGACTATTCAATTTTCTACTTGAAAGTGGTGAATGTTGTTTTTAGAATGTTGTATATGTTATCGTAATCCAAGATAATTTTGCACATTTGATTTAATCTTTATATTAATCTTAGCCCAAAACCTATTTCTTACACTTGGACATGATACGAGTTCTGTATAAATATCGTAAAATATATCGCAATCACCGACTTAGTTCCATAGACGTTGGTCGATTGACCGCGAAAAGACTAAATATTGTTTTTTGAAAAACATTGCTATATACAATGTTCCGTTATATAGTAGCACTATCAGCAGTGATGCTAGCTGTCACAACTTATCCCACCAGGATGCCAGAACCCTCCGACCTGGCTCTGGTCCTAGGAGAGGAGGAATTTGAGGACTATTTAGATAAATGGCTTGCAGTTGAGCAAGGAAAGCGAATCAATGGAACGGCTACACCTCGTAGTGGCAAGTAGCGTTTTTTGTTCCATTTTGTATAAATATGAGTTTTACACTAGTTTGTCTAAAGGTACTTTTTAAAGGTTGCACTTTGAGTGTGGGTAGTGATTTTGGACAACCCCAGCCAGTGTACATTAATAGGAGGACTAATAAGTTCTTGGAAGCCAGTAACAATAATGGTCAGATTCGGCTTAATGGTGGTGAAGAAATTATCATCTCTTGTCCAACCAACCAAAATATCCGCCATCCAAACATTCGGAGTACAGTTCACACTGCTGTAATTATATTATTTTTTCTTAATTAAAATTTCAACAAGTATCATATATCTTAACAAAATATTTGTATGCTCTAGACTGCCCGCTGTGTAAGTAACAACCAAGTATCTGGATCTGGATGGTTAAACGGGAACGGTAAATTTGGTGAACTAACTTGTCCAAAACATGCCGTTTTTCATGCTGAAGAAACAAGTAACAGATGCTTCAACAACGGCGTAGTTATTCGGTAATTATATCTGGTAACTTAAATTGGGCTTGTAAAGTTTCAATAACTATAAATATTTACTATAACTTAAATTGTTTTAGTGTTGGTTTTAAAGTCAACAGTAATTTTTATACTCTCTACCACTCTTGTTATCTTCGGAACCGTATGGAAGTATTGTACGTATGGTACGACCAAAACTTTAGCAATGCAGTGCACCAGACCAATATTGCTCGACCAAGCTGGTTAGGTAATATGTGGATTTATAAAAACAATTTCAAAAGATATATTATAAAAAAAAGTAGAAATTTTTTATTAAAAAATATATTTTTTTCAGCTGGTAGTTTTTACCCAGGAGTAAATATTAACACCGTATACACTCAAGCTAGTCAAAAAAAAGCTATCGCCAAGCTAGTAGGAAATGCAATGGCTGACAAATACGTGACAAAAAGCCAGTTCTTGGCTCGTGGACATCTTGCTGCTAAAAGTGACTTCGTTTTTGAAACTGGACAACGTTCGACCTTCTACTTTATTAACGCTGCTCCTCAATGGCAACCTTTCAATGCTGGAAATTGGAACAGGCTCGAACAGGTAAAATAATATTTTCAGTATTTTCAATAATGTCAGTTATGTACAAAATTATCCTTTATATAAAAGTTTTTTTTTACTTTGTAGAATCTACGAACTCGTATCGGGAGAGCCAATTATAAAACCGTGGTCTACACTGGAGCTTTTGGTGTCACACAGCTGCGAGATGGAAACGGTCGTTTCGTCAATGTCTATTTAGAGAATAATAAAGTACCTGTACCTCAATATTTCTACAAGGTATGTACTATATATCAGCGTTTCTCTGTGACAAAGAGGAGATGAAAAAAACTAAATAACTATTCCTTTTAGGTAGTATACGACCAATCGAAACGTCGTGGTACAGCATTCATTGGTATCAACAACCCTCACTACACGCTAGAAGAAGCGCGCAAACTGCAATTCTGCACAGACCGCTGTCGCAACAACAATGCATTCAGCTGGATTAATTGGCAGTACGATCGCGTGGACGTTGGATACAGCTTCTGCTGCACAATCCCTGACTTTAGAAAAAAGATCGGTCATATTCCAAACTTTGATGTTTCTAATGGTCTTCTTTCATAATATATTTGCAAAAAAATATATATAAAAATTTATTCTTAGTAAATTATATGATGAATATAATAGAAAAGAATATATTTTATACGAATATATATATGTCATAAATTATAAATGTAAATAAAGTAAACATTTTGTGTACGTTAATAGTTTTATTATATTTTTTAAATAATAGAGGTTGTCCACCTGCAGCTGGAGCTACTGGACCTATTTTAATGAGATTTGATAAGATCCAAACTATAGTTCCGAAAGTGGTATAACAAAATACAACAGTGCTAACATTACAAATTCTGCCGTGCAGCGGAATATAAGATTAAGAACCTGCAGGGAATATATCAAACAAATTCGCAACATTTTAAGTGCAACCTGAAAGTCACCGTTTACCCATATTCAGTTTTCTTAAAAGATGTCTTAAATGGTTGCTGAACATGGCTGCACACCGGTCTCTCTAGTCAAATTAAGAATTTTAGGTCACTCTTTTGTATTTCTGCTTCTTCGGGCATAATTTTCTGAATATGGAATATTGAACCTGCTTCTTATTTATTTGTGTATGTAACTTTGCCAGTATTTTTTGGAAAATATTTTTAAAATCTATGTGTTAGTGGTTCTATTTTCTATAATTATACCCTTTTAAATAAGTGTAGCATAGCAGTGGTTCGAATCTTTTATAAAAAAATTACAAGTTCCATAAAAAAAAACCTCATTCGAACTCTTTTAAAGAATAGTGAATATTTTTATTGCAACAAGCTACTAATATCCTTGGATTCGCTCTTCATTTCCAAGTGACCATCTCTCAAATTTAGAGAAAAATAGCGCGCTAATTATTTAGGTACTAAACAATTACATTTGGGAAGATCGTCATACAAGACAGGTTTCAACTCCGATGAAGTTTGAAACGTTCTTTACAAACCTTTTGGTGGATCAATCTTTATGACCCCGTGCTCAGTCTTGGCGAAAATACCCTTCTTGGTTTTGCAAAATGTTGTTTTAAGTAAAAATCTTCTCGAGAATTGTATCTATTTGTATCTATATACTATACTTGTTCCAATATTTTAGAACCCTGATTGCTAAGATTGCTAAAACCCCACCAAAATATTACTGAAATCGCAAAATGGCCACATTGCAATTTCTCTGTTCACTAATTGGAAAGCTGTCATAGAGCTATGAACATAAACTCGTCTATCAGTAGATATTTGCATTGCAAATATTACACAGAGTAAAAGTTGTAGACTTTTAGTAACTAATAATAATAAACAGTGCGTCACCTCTAGATTGCACTTCCTTATTCATCTTTTAATATATGCGTCATGGCTCTAAGTTTGCTAAATTCATTTCCCGAGATAAAATAATTTGGTAACGGACAGAATTTCTTTACATTCTTTCGTTTACTGCTTTGATCGTCTTTTTCTTATGAATACCAGGCGAATAGGGTTGCTAGATCTTATTGTATAGCAAACAGAGGAAGTTTGATTGTATCTTTTTGAACCGTAACACAAAAAATCTTTTAGACAGATACATAGTGCTACTACTGATATTAATCATATTCTGTTTCTAATATCTATTATTATAATTTTTTCCTCATGTTGGCATTACTGACCTTCTCTGGTAGTTTTAGATCCTGCATGCTTCTAGCATTTCACGTTGTCAAATAGTAGTTCTTTTTTCAACGACTTCATATTTCATTATGAGAGTATGAAATGACTTCATACTCTCCAACCTCAATTCATTGACTTCGTCACCATATGTATCAAAACGCAAGTGGTTAAGTAGTCTTTCGTCTATACGTATTTCTTTCATTTCCCAGTTCATACATCTGAAAATAATTACAACATAACTACGAGAGAAACACACAAGCTTGCAAATTATTTTTCAGATTACTACAGTATTTTCATACACACAGAGAATCATGCAGCGTAGGTATGAGCGATCCAAGCGACAGATATGAGCGATCGCTGCCAAGCTTAATTTTATTTAGTGTATTTACACATTATGTATTTTAAGGATAGGTAAAACCAGCCTGATGAGCTATACTCGCTAGATTTTTTAAGGTAATATATATAGGTATAGCTTTAAGCTTTGGCAAAAAATTTCATGCTGATAGTAGCTTAGTAGTAGTAAGTAGGTGGTAGTAGTTTGTAGTGAAAATGTGTTTTGTATATCCTTCATAATTATTTTGATTTTAATATTAAAATTATTATGGAAGGTAAACTGGCACATTTACTTAACCAACAACCTGATTTGGACTGAAAATTAGAGAGGGTGTAACGTCAAGGTGATTTTTAACTATTTAAATATTATCTATAGTCGAGTATGCTAATAAAACTGTGAATACTAATGAATCCTTTTCTTTCTTATCTAATTTGATTTCTTATCTAATTTGATTGAATACTTCTAACAAGCATAGGTATTGAAATCTAAACCTGGGCTGTAGAGAAATAAGCTTGATATGTAAATATAGTAGAGTATGTGTGTGTGAATCGTAAAGTAGGTGTGTTAAATTAAATGTATAGAATTAGATAAGCACGAATAAAAGAAAACAGAGAAAATAATACAATTATATCTTAAATATTTACTTTACAAAAATACTAAGTTTACAAAAGACGGAAAAATATTCATACTAGTTTAAAACATATAATATTGTCTAGTATAGGTAATTCGTTTTAGTAACAGTTTTAAAAAAATAGTTAGTCATTTATATTCATTTAGAAAGTTAAATCACTCTCTTTACTTATTCTTATAAATGACCCGCCATCTAACTTGGGCAGAAACAGTTACAGATTTTCTTTCTGGATCCTTTTAATAAGCTTTGAAAGAGTCTTTGATTTTATTATTACTGTATCCATAAGGAAAGAAGATTTATTTTTAGATTGCGGAGTTAATAGATTTCTGATTAGAAGACAAGTGGATCTGGCTTCATGCTCAAATCCTTCTACTTTTTCTTCTAAGCAACAGTAGTGAGCATAAGTCTTTATTTTCTCTTGTTTATTTACTTGGATTTGGAATGCATCTAGAGATGTTGTGGATCCTTCTCCTGTCACGAGAGACGAAAGGCTAGTCCTGCAGGGCTATTGCGTATCTTTTTTGACAGTTAAAATGAAAATCACTATCAGTAAGTGCGGACATAATGGTTGTCAAACAACTAATTTCCTATAATGTAACTATAGTAACAAACTGCCATGACGTCACAGCTGATGGCCATTAGAAAAGTCAAAGTTAGCGAATAGCCCTGCTGAGCTTTTGGGAAGTCTGAGTGTGGAGGTAAGTGTCAACTGGGTGGTGACCGAAAACCTTGACTCATTTGCTCCATTTAAGTCATTTGTCAGATATCTTCATCAATTGGCGTTCTGGGAGAAGTGGCGTCCGAGTCGAATGGTTTACTGATTTAAACGTAGGTATAATAAAATGCTATATAATGTACAAAAAGTACGAGTTCACTGACCGGTTTTCCATCGACCATTCAGTAATCTTTATAAAGATTGTAATTTATGACTTTATCGAGTCAACCAATTGTATAGTTTTGTTAAAATTAATATAAATAATATAATAAATTGTGAAATAAATTACTACAATCAAAAAGTATTTGATTTGGAATATTAGTAAAAATATATTCTGCGTTTGGGGTACTAAAAATATTGTTGATTTATCATGAACATCATTTTATAATGAATATTCTCATTATGCTGTATAATATGTCCAGTACAATACAGTACAGTCAGCCTACAAAACTGCACAGTACAAAAGATCTGAAGTCCCCACACTTAAGTTTAACAAACAAAGTTTTTGACATTATCTCTTGTGGATAGTTTTTATATTGCTGAATTTTTATGTTAATAATCTGGGTGGATCTTGGAATTCCGCCGAATTGGAATTTAGAATTCACATGTACGGCTGCCGGCTATCACGACCACAGTGCTACTTCACTGATATTATCTCATCACTTTGTTAATATGTGATTGTTACGTACATAATTAGCAATACCTGTTCAATTAGATATATATCAATAAGATAAGATAAGTTAAAATATCATAATTAAAAATAGTTTTGTTTGATAATAGTTCATTAGTACACACCTTCTTCACGACTTCTATTCAACATTCTTGTAGTAAACTACCTTAATCACTGAACGTAATTAATTTCATAATTACTGCATTAATTATTATCGCGAATAAAGGATAGAACGTATTGTCACTGTTTTGTAGTCTGTCAAAGTCTCTATTTTGGGTTTTCAAACTTACTTTGTTTCATTATACGTCATAAACTTTTAGACGGGGTAAACTTGTAACATGGCCATTCTGCGAATTTTCGGGTCGTATCAGTAACACTTTGGGGTCAGAGGTCAGCTTCTATTATGTATTCTAATGCAGGGATTAACTTATTTTGTTATAAAAAAAAACTAAAAATAATATTACCGTAATTATTTGTTTCGTACAATCTGCGTCCTAATTATAAAAAAATACTCAATCAATATATGATGAGTTTTTAGTTGTATATTTATCATTTATCCAAAAAGTTACATCGTCACATCGATATACATATATACCTATATATAATTTATGTTTATAGGTTATGTTTGCAGTTATTTATAAATCAAACTTTAAGTGGTTCATTCTCTTACTATACGTTTTGCATATTTAATATCTGGTTATTTTTTTATTGTTTATGTTTGTTTGTTGTTTAAACGGTCTAAACGCTGGAACGGTTAGTTGAATAACTATTGAACTTTTCATATCAACATTTCTGCATTTGCGAGGCTATTTATTAAGAAAGATTAAAGGGTAGGATATAACAATCCACTAAGTGTAGAATATATAAAAATAATTTATATAAAGATCTGGTTTTCTTTCTTTAGGGGTCGAACAGTATTACTGCATTTTTTCATTGTATGTAAGAAATTGTGAATAATAATTGTACCAAACGCTGGTAACTTGCCAAAATTGCATACATTTGGTTGACCAAGCAAAATATTAAATCTGACAAAGTTGATAAAAACTAGCCGAATCAGACCTTAGGTTTCAATATATTATCCTAAATTATAAGATAACATGATATTTTAGGTTGTTATGAAATATTTTAGATCGTTAAATTATATATAATTTAATTTCAGGATTGGCAATTGAACTTGGCACCCATTTAGATCTTACTTCTTTTGTCTTTGAAGTCAACAACCATGGCATATACTATAAAATTAAACTCGCCTCTCATTTCACATTTTGTTTTTATTACTTTATTTATTAGTAGGTACTTATTCATAATAAAACTAATATCATATAGTATTTGTTACGCCGCTGTATATTTCTACGTTTATGGGGTATAATTGTCTTTTTGTGTGCCGAGCACATAATTATCACGCAAGTCTTTATATATGTGTTAAATTTGATATATTTATGGGAAATAGTTCTTGAGTTATGAGTAGCTCCAAATGGTTAGTGTAATATAACACACGGTGTACCAGTTCTGAACTTGGCTTACACGCTACCAAGTGTATAGATAGCACAATTTTTACATCTTAATTAAAATGTGACCGAAACAAAATAAGATGAAAGTGTTTTCATTAAACAAACTAAAATTTGTTCGGCTCATGATTCGAACAAGTAGAATAAAAAATTGATATTATTATACAATGTCATCTTAACTTTAAGCTACATATTTCCCCCTTGTCAAATAAGGAACAACTAAAAAACGTAATATACACGTCATTTTTATAGCAAATATAAATATCTTGCCCAGTGCCAATCACTTGTTTCACTAGAATAGAAATCTATATTTTATCCGACTCTCCGACTCCGACTTTTTATCACACGTAGAGGGTAACTTTAAGACATCTCTTAAAGAAACAAGTGCATCCTTAGTACCCGATTTATTTCTTTGTATACTTTTATTTTCCTTTTATATAAGTTTTGATGGTACATAAATATGTATATTAAATAATCTTAACAATAGAAAAATGAAAATCATATCTCGTATCTATCTTATATTAGCATATCAGGTGGGAGGTTATAAAAATCCTTTCATACCCAAAAACTTTTATCATAATCCATGAAATGTTTCGCACACATGTTATAATCTTTCTTTGATCTTATATAAAATTAATAAGATATAAAAAGATATGAGTTGCACTTAAATATAATATAAAATGGCGCTATAGCTAACTTCGTTCCACAAAGGAATTCCATTTGGCTCTGGAAAGACTGTTTGTTTTAGTCTGTTGGTAAGCAAATAATGTTCCGTTACTTCGTAGTTTTAGCAGCTATGACGCTAGCCGTCACTGCTTCTCCTACCAGGATGCGAAAGCCAGAAGAAATGGCTCTGATCCTGGGAGAAGAGGAATTTGAGGACTACCTTGATAAATGGCTCGCAGTTGAACAAGGAATGATGATCAATGCTACAGGAGCACAACGTAGTGGTAAATACCAGTTACTGTCCAATTATGAAAGGGTTTTCAATGAGTTGATCTCAATGTAATTTTAAAGGATGCACTTTCCGTGTAAACGGTGACCTTGGACAACCCCAGCCAGTGTACATTAACAGGAGGACTAATAACTTCTTGGAAGCCAGTAACAATAAGGGTCAGATTCGGCTTAATGGTGGTGAAGAAGTTATTATATCTTGTCCGAACAATCAAGCTATCCGTCATCCAAACATCAGAAGTACAGTTCACACAGCTGTAAGTTTATTTATATATACAATGAATTTTATCGAACATTCAATATTGAATCCCAATATTTGTATGATCTAGACTGCCCGCTGCGTTAGTAATAACCAAGTGTCTGGATCTGGATGGTTAAATGGAAACGGTAATTTTGGCCAATTGACATGTGCGAATCATGCTGTCTACGAAGCTCAACAAACAAATACGAAATGTTTCAACAACGGCGTAGTTATTCGGTATGTAAATAATACATTTTTATTTAATATAGTTATTGTGAATTCTATTTTTTAATTATACTTCTTTTTTTTTAGGGTCGGCTTCAGAGTCAACAATAACTTTTACACACTTTACCAATCTTGCTACCTCCAAAACCGGATGGAAGTATTGTACGTATGGTACAACCAAAAAGCTAACAATGCCGTGCATCAGACTGGTGTTGGCCGACCAAATTGGTTAGGTAACAATACATATTTTATAGGTTTTTCA
The DNA here is from genome assembly GCA_959347405.1 of Napeogenes sylphis. Lineage (NCBI taxonomy): Eukaryota > Metazoa > Arthropoda > Insecta > Lepidoptera > Nymphalidae > Napeogenes > Napeogenes sylphis. The sequence continues at coordinate 33,590,204 of OY365779.1, read as the reverse complement.
AATATATATTTTGTGTACTACAATCAGTACAATATTATACATTTCTTTTAAGCCGGCAGTTTCTTCCCTGGCGTAAATATTAACAACATATATACTCAAGTTAGTCAAAAAAAAGCTATCGCCAGGCTGGTAGGAAATGCCATGGCAGATAGATATGTGACAAGCACCCAGTTCTTAGCTCGTGGACATCTTGCTGCTAAAAGTGACTACACCTTTGCGACTGGACAGCGTTCAACTTTCTTCTTCATAAACGCTGCTCCTCAATGGCAACCATTCAATGCTGGAAATTGGAACAATCTCGAATTGGTCAGTTAGCTAACACTTATAAATTAAAGATAAGTACGTTTTATTTATAGTAATCTAGATAAAATAGCTAACTCGCTAACTCAACTTTGCAGAATCTGCGGGATCGTATCGGAAAAGCTGGATATAACACAGTGATCTATTCTGGAACTTTCGGTGTCACCCAATTGCGTGACGGAAATGGTCGTTTAGTTAACATCTTTCTAGACAATAATAGAGTGCCAGTACCTCAATATTTTTATAAGGTAATTGTAGGGTTTATTATTCTTTTTATCAATTTAAATTAATTGTAAAAATAAATAAATTATTTTAATTATTATCAGGTGGTGTACGACCAATCGAGACGTCGTGGTACCGCATTTATCAGTATCAACAATCCCCACTACACGTTGGCAGAAGCCCGCAATCTACAGTTCTGTACCGACCGCTGCCGTAACAATAATGCCTTTAATTGGATTGGCTGGAGGCCCGACCGTCTGGATCTAGGATTCAGTTTCTGCTGCACAATCCCTGACTTCAGAAAACGTATCGGACACATTCCAAACTTTGATGTTTCTAATGGTCTTCTATCATAAGCTAAACAAAAGTATCAAGGACGATAGTAATACATTATCAATGAAGTAAAACCTATTGTTTCGTTAAAAATGTAAATATTTTTGCTGATTAGAAATATACCACACTAATTAACCATGTTTATTTACTAAGAAATTGCATAAAATCAATATTGATTTGGTTATAATGAGTTGAGTTTTATTTATCTGAACTTTAATTAACTCAAATTCAGTAGACAAACTGTCTACATTGTTCGAAGAAAATCTTGTGATCACCATACACAGACGAAGCGTCTTAGCATTCTATGGATTCACCGAGCGGGGGCCGGGCCCATCGCGTTGCATGGACAGGAGTGCAAACCGTGCCTGGGACTTGCGACCCAGGCGTAAGTTTAAGGGACCCCTTTATTATGAGCATACACGCTTGTTTCCACTATCCACACTCCTCTCCCTACCTAACCAAATTTGGAAAGAACTTACTAATGCCGCCTTCGAAATACTTTCTGATTCTGAAATGAACCGGGGCTTGTTCTAGAAAGGCCAAGGTCTTTAAGTAGATTATGGAAAGATTTTGTTATACCTCCCGCCCCCACTTCTACAGCGTACAAAATAACTAAAAATTGATTCCTGGACAGTTCGTTGGTCAGTTCGTAATACTTATTAGGCTTAATTTGTGATCCCTGGCGATATTTGTTTCCCAGGGAACAGTAAGCTTCACAAGTATCACGCGTCTCAGATATTTAGAATACAGGAATAATTCCGGTCTGGATGACGAAACACTAACATCCCCAGGGATTTTGTAATGCTTTTCATACGTATCCATCATGAGAATCCAATCAGGAGCCGCGCCTCATATTGAATAAGGCTTCGGTTTTGATTTTTTGGAGGAGGAAGGATTTTTTCGGTCTCTAAATAAGGTTGAAGAGTCGCTAACCCGAGCCATAACTTCAATGGCTTTATGACGCTTGCAGATGCAAGCTTTGATTTTTGCAAATTTGATACAAGGGTTTTTTTAATATCATAAACGAGGAAAGGCCAATTTACGTGATGTTAAAAAATTATCGTATATCCAAGCTTTTTTGACGTTACTTATTAGTTGGTTGTCTACCTTTTTGAGATCATTTAAAAGCTATCGACTATAACATCCAACGATGGAGTGCGGCCTTTTTAATCAATTTGTTTATCTAAAAATTTAAACGGAGCTAACCGTACGTTAGTACTGACCGCCTATTATAAGACCCGGATCGTAAGAGGTATACTTGGTATTCTATCTACCCAGACACAGACTAAAACATTTACTTGGTTTTGTCCTCAATCCTCCCGTCCACGTACAGAAATCCTCAACTACATTTAAAAGTACCTGACATTGTTTTGGATTACGTATCAGTATCGCGAGATCATCTGCAAAACATAGTAAGGATTCCGTGTATTTATTGTTAAACGTAAACCGATAACCCCATTTTTTTCGTGTTTAATTAATTTGTCTATTAAAATATTAATAACTATATTAAATATAATTGGAGAAATACAACAACCTCGAAATAAACCTACGTTATAATTGAATGGTTTTGAATGGTTTCTTTACTAATTAGGGAGAATGTTAATTTTGAATAGTATGATGCAATAATGTCGCTATCTACGGTTTGAAATTTATACCATCTAAGCGCGAACATCATCAGTTCTTGTCGTACCAACCCAAAGGCGTTCTCTAAGTCTAACCAACGAACCGTAATCTGTCTCTCGCTAGTTCTAGCATCTTTAAGGCTTTCCAGTATTAACGTATTATGTTCCAGACATCCATAAATTCTGGGCAAAAACCCTTTCTGGCGATTAGACCTGAAATATCTATTATTAATTATGAATCGCGTCATTTTTGTTTGTAAAAAAAAATACTTTAGGAATTGTATTTGTTAGGGCTATCGGTCTAGTATCCTCAGGATTATTGACGTTGTCGTTTTTCGGAATGAGGGCAAAAAGGGCTTTTCCGAATGATACCGGTATTTGCTTTCTTGACCAGATTTTACCGAATATATTTAAAAGATGTTTATGGAGCGACGGACATTTTTTATAAACGATATAAGGGATACCATCCGGACCTGGTGCTGACTTAGATGGTTTAATTTTTATTATTTTATTGATTTCCTCCAAAGTTAGTGAGTTCTCATAAAAATCTTCAGTAGGAGTCTCAGGTTTGTGTTCCTATGGATCCCCATATAGTCTTTGGTTTTCTGGCACTGCGTATGTGCTTTTATAATAATCTAAAATTTGCTTTTTAGTTAAGAGAAGCTTATTTTTTTCATCTTTGAAAATGTTTTTTGAGTATTCGAAAAGTTAAGTAAGATTTTCGTAACAAAAACATTTCATTACTATATTATAAATTGAATTAATCAATAATATTATAAATACAAACATGAATTTTATTTTTATTGACTTTAGTTCTATGTAATGACAAGATAATTATAAACTAAACCGGTGGACATATTTAGCGGAACGCAAAAAACAGACTGCAAGATCATATGAAAACACATTTTTGTTGTACAATACATTTGATTACTATTCTGAATTAATTAAATTAACATTTTTGAACATAAAAAATCACAAAATTAAAGCGAAAGAAACGAAATTAAAGACAATAAGGTCAGTGACTTAATTCTGAAGAGTTTTGACCTAACACAATGAAAACTAAAGAAAAGTTAATATTGTGCAAATGACTGGTTTTTTCGCGATGGGTGATACAATCAGTATTTAGTGTTGCCGCCTCTTGCTGTTAAAACTGCCTGCATGCGTCTGGGCATGCTCACTATTAAATTGTCAATAAAACTTTGCGGCATTGAGTTCCATTCTTCAGCGGTTGCGGCATTGAGTTCCATTCTTCAGCGGTTGCGGTTTTGAGGTCTCTTACGTTGACCGGTGATGGATTTCTTTGTTTAATTTGTCTTCCCAGTTTGTCCCAAACGTGTTCTATTGGATTTAGGTCTGGCGAGCGTGCCGGCCACCCCAAAACCTGGATTCCGACCTCAATAAGATATTCCGAAACTAATGCTGCAATGTGAGGTCGAGCGTTGTCATGCATTAGAAGAAAATGGTCTCCAATGAAAGGGGCAAAAGGCATCACAATCTGCTCTAAAATGTCGGTTACGTATCTTGCCGCAGTCAGAGAGCCGTTTTCTACGATGTGTAGCTCCGTGCGTGCTCCTAAGCAAATACCGCCCCATACCATTACTGACCCTCCACCATACGGCTCTCTCCCAATAATGTTACACTGAGCGTATCTTTCTCCAGGTCGTCGCCATACTTTGGTCCTTCCATCATCTGGTTTGAGACAAAATCTGGACTCATCACTAATAAGAACTTTTCCCCAAGCGTCATTATTCCAATTTAGGTGGTAACGAGCAAAGCTGGCCCGAGCCACTCGATGACCTGCGGTGAGCTGTGGACCTCTGGCAGGCAAGTACGCCCCTATACCAGCTGCCTTCAGTCTTCTTCTGACGGTTTTGGTACTAGTTATCACTTGTCGAACTTCCTGCAGCTGGTTTCGCACCTCAGAAGAAATCAAGGTACGGTTTCTGAGAACACTGCTGACAATAAATCTATCGTCTCTCTCTCCTGTTACTCGTTTGCGACCTTGTCCTTTACGCCTGGTATACTCTCCAGTCTGCCGGTATCGTTTAACATTGCGGAAAATCACAGACTTGGAAACATGTAATGTTTGAGCCACTTCATTGTAAGTGTAACCATTTTCAATTAAAGTTACAGCTTTAGAAACCAGAGCAACGCTGAGATCCAGCATTATCGCCTAAATTTATCGAATTAAGTTCACTTCACTCAATAATGTCAATTTTTCGTCAAAAAAACAACAGAAATAAAGTTTTTGTTAAAAACAACAAAAGCCGACGAAAATTCCATACACTACGTGTCTCAGAAATTAGCAGATAAACAAAAAAAACAAATGAAATTTAAAATAAAATTATTTTTAAAATCATCATTTTTTTTAAATACATAATATTGGTATAGTGGCCAGTACGAAAATATGAAAATATTTTCCGTTATTCGACCCTTTTTTTGCGTTCCCCTAAATATGTCCATGAGTGTATATGTTATCAATCTATATTTAATATTCATCATCATCCTGAAAATAAATCTGGTTTAAACTGGATTGCTGTTACATTTTGTAATATTCTTGAGAACTACATGAATGATATCATATCTTATGGCAATAGTGGCCAAAATAAATAAGAACTCAACGGGAGTCAGTGTGATTTAAGTGATGCATGATCTCATTCCTCCTAAAAACTAAATGTTAAAATTAACAACTATGATTTTGAAAAAGTAGTTAAATATTATAAATCCTAATTTATATAGGATAACAGGTACCATGTCGCGGCTTAAATAAGTCCGCTGTATTTTTCCGAAGATACCGTAAAAGCCAGTTAAGAAATAAAAAATAGTAGTGGTTACCATTTTCCACAACTTATTCAAATTGTATAAAACTCTGGAAACCATGTGTAGGAAAACCTACACATACATTCCCGAGGCGGGTTACTGTCAGGGCGGTTGTCGGATCTAAAGACATTTGCCAAATCTTTTGTTCAGTTTTAAGGATAAGGGCCAGCGGATGATACTCGTATAAGATAACGAACATTCTAACGTATCAAGAATTTGACGTCATAATTGCTATTAATCAGCGTTATGCTTATAAATAGGTATTATAGGTAGGATAGTATTTTTGATATCTATCAGAGGTCGTGAAAGATGAATGGTTAGAGCCTGATATTATGTAGTATTATCAGAAATAAAATCAGAAATAATATAAATAATTACTTTAGCATTGTTTTTCTTATCTTCCTATAAATTAGATTGTAAAAGTTAGGTACTTGAAGCAAATATTATGAATATCGACAATATTTGTTTAAATAATTGTAATATTGTAAATTATAATCTTAAACTAATATAAAATTCGTTAATAGACTAACTAAATGTTATTGCGTTTGAACAACATGGATCCCTAAATACTTTTTATAAAATCCCAGCATACCTACCCAGCCCGTTTCGTCGAATCTTATATATCTTAATAAACAAATTATTACAAAGAATATTAATACTTAATAATCAAATCATTAAATGTATGAATGGAACCACCGCTCAATAATTATGATTCATCCGGAAATTCTTAATCTTTTACTCGTTTCTCTAGTGGGTAGGTACACGGATCGATCGATGGCGTTATAACTCACCTTAAATATCGGTAGCAAAAAAACTGTTACTGACAGTTTAATGAAAAATGCTTCATTGGCCAACAAACTTACACGCACTTGCCACAAATTACCCTACTGGTCAAAACTATTCTACACTAGATAATTTAGGATGATTTAACTGTTATTGTAATCCGACATAATCTAGCGTATTTAATGTTATCGCTTTATTAATCTTGAACAAAAAATCTTTTTGTGGACTTAAAAATGATAAGACTTTTATATAAATTTAGCATAAAATGTCGCAAACACCGACTTTGTTCCATATACGTTGGTCAATTGACCGCGGAAATACTAAATATTGTTTTTTGAAAAACAGTGCTATATACAATGTTCCGTTATATAGTAGCACTATCAGCAGTGATGCTAGCTGTCATAGCTTTTCCCACCAAAATGCCAGAACCCTCCGACCTGGCTCTGGTCCTAGGAGAGGAGGAATTTGAGGACTACCTTGATAAATGGCTCGCAGTTGAACAAGGAATGATGATCAATGCTACAAGAGAACCCCGTAGTGGTAAATACCAATTACTGTCCAATTATGAAAGGGTTTTCAATGAGTTGATCTAAATGTAATTTTTAAAGGATGCACTTTCCGTGTGAACGGAGACCTTGGACAACCCCAGCCAGTATACATTAACAAGAGGACTAATAAATTCTTAGAAGCCAGTAACAATAATGGTCAGATTCGGCTTAATGGTGGTGAAGAAATTATTATATCTTGTCCGACCAATAAAGCTATCCTTCATCCAAACATTAAAAGTACAGTTCACACAGCTGTAAGTTTTTTTTATATATACAATGAATTTTATCGAACATTCAATATCAAATCCCAATATTTGTATGATCTAGACTGCCCGCTGTGTAAGTAATAACCAAGTGTCTGGGTCTGGATGGTTAAACGGTAACGGTAATTTTGGCCAATTAACATGTTCAAACAATGCCTTCTTCCATGCTGAAGAAACAAGTAACAGATGCTTCAATAATGGCGTAGTTATTCGGTAATTATATATGCCCATGCGTATTATATTTAAATGGTTATGTATTTTTACAATGACTTAAATTGTTTTAGTGTTGGTTTTATAGTCAACAATAATTTTTATACTGTCTACCACTCTTGTTATCTCCGGAACCGTATGGAAGTTTTGTACGTATGGTACGACCAAAACTTTAGCAATGCAGTGCATCAGACCGGTGTTAAACGACCAAGCTGGTTAGGTAATATATATTATAGTCAACATTTCAATTTATACGTAAAATATTTTTCTAAAAATAAATTACTTTTAGCGGGTACTTTCTTCCCTGGAGTAAATATTAACACCTTATACACTCAAGCTAGTCAAAAAAAAGCCATCGCCAGGCTAGTAGGAAATGCTATGGCTGACAAATACGTGACAAAAAGCCAGTTCTTGGCTCGTGGACATCTTGCTGCTAAAAGTGACTTCGTCTTTGCAACTGGACAGCGTTCGTCGTTCTTCTTCATTAACGCTGCTCCTCAGTGGCAACCTTTCAATGCTGGCAATTGGAACAGAATCGAACAGGTAAAATAATATTTTCAGTATTTTCAATAATGTCAGTTATGTACAAAATTATTCTTTATATAAAAGTTTTTTTTTTTACTTTGTAGAATCTACGAACTCGTATCGGGAGAGCCAATTATAAAACCGTGGTCTACACTGGAACTTTTGGTGTCACACAGCTGCGAGATGGAAACGGTCGTTTCGTCAATATCTATTTAGAGAATAATAAATTACCTGTACCTCAATATTTCTACAAGGTATGTACTATATATTAGCGATTATATATTCTGTGATATAAAAGAGTTTAAAAAACTATATATCTATGCTTCATTAGGTGGTGTACGACCAATCGAGACGTCGTGGTACCGCATTTATTAGTATCAACAACCCTTACTACACGCTAGAAGAAGCGCGCAAACTGCAATTCTGCACAGACCGCTGTCGCAACAACAATGCATTCAGCTGGATTAATTGGCAGCCCGACCGTGTGGACGTTGGATACAGCTTCTGCTGCACAATCCCTGACTTTAGAAATCGAATCGGTCATATTCCAAACTTTGACGTTTCTAATGGTCTTCTTTCATAACTTAAGTAACTGTACGGCAATAACACTAAATTTGTAAATAAAGTAAAAACATTGTAAGCATTAATAGTTTATATTTTTTTATTTAACGTAGTCCGTTACACGCAAAACTCTTGAAGTGGCAAAAGCTATTGAGAAAAACTGCACCACATGAATTGATTCTAAGTGACGGTCAATATCCGAATATTTAAAGTGTGCTAATCTTTTATTGGCACATAGTGGTCATATATTTATTATAGCACATATTGGTAATGAGACTACCCATAGTCTACCACAGGTAACCCATTACCTGTATACAAAATTTGGAGTTTTAGCTCTTAAGCCTTCAGAAGCTATAGAGAGTATAGACGGACGGATTTATCACGCTGACTATTCTATGAAGTAGCTTTAGCTACTTAATAAACTAATAGGGGAAAAATAGATTAACATGTCTATAATAATAGACTAGCTTTGTATATAAGCTACGGATACCTCGTCAGTTTATCGTTTTTTGATTATTTGATCTTATGTTAGTAAATATTTTTTTAAGATTTTCCTTGTTGGTGTTACTAAAAGTATTATTTTATGTGGTGATTTCCTCCAACTTCCTATTAGATTGAAATCATTATTAACATCATATAACCATTTTAAATTATTTATAGAACCAGCTAGAATAACTGAGTCTAGTTCTACCCGCTGAGATAATAAAATATACCAAAGATTAAGAAAATAATAGAAATGTTAAACATTATGCGCAATAATGATAATTTAACTAGCTGACCAAGCAAAACGTTGTTTTGTCGTATAGATTATTACAAAGATTATTTTAAATAAGATTGCTAATTTGTTATGAGTGTGTAAAGATGTGATATATTATATGAGTTCAAGAGTAGAGTGCTGTAAACGATGATGGAATTAAAAATAAAACAATAATAAACATATTTATTATTAATTCATTGTAATATTTTGTTAATAATATATATTATTAATAAAACAATAGCAATTCCTTAACGCAATAGAGTACAATATTTAGAGTTATTCTATTTTTGCTAACTCTAACATACTTTACGGTTTACCTAATCCAGAACATGCCTCATATAATTTTCCGCGTGAAAAACATGGTGTGTTCTAATTTACGCCACAAGCAGACAAAAAAAATGTATCAACGACACTAAAAAAAAATATTGATCCTATATCTGTAAGCCACTTAGAAAAGTTTGGAAACATTCTTTAGCTAGTGTGCCCATATTGGAAACATAAAAACATACTTCGCCACAGTTTGATAACCTCAAGTTCATAAATTATGAATCAATAGTGCAACAATGAGATCGATTTCAATTAAAGTTAGGCCTTTTACTAAAATATATAAATAATTCAAAATTATTACACATAAAAATATAAACAACTAAATTAATACCCATTAAACAACATTAAAAAAATCTGTTACTAGATCATTTTCTACAAACTTTCCTATAAACAGGTCGGTTTTACAAGAGATCGCTCCAATACCGGAAGCTGGCTCTCATAAAACATATATTGAGGGTCTGGTAGAAATGATGCTCTATTCTATATTCTGTCTGCATAAAACTCGATTTTGCTTTGGTTAATCAGTGAAGTCAGGAAATTGTATAACTGTGGCGTTCAGAAGTGATAAGAACAATGATCTAAGACTCTTGATTTCTCACTTTTCTAATAGAATTCAAAAAGTTGAGCTGAATAGAAAGAGAACCATTGAGATTCCGATTGATTCTCTGAAAAATCGATGTTTGGCCTATTTCTCTTTCTTATTTTTATTAAAGAATACTTCAAGAGCTTTATCTTCAATCTATACATTTCTTATATCATCCCTCAGGAATAAATCAAACATATTTTCTGTATCTAAGTCTAATTTCACCCAAAAATTTCTAACATTACATTATTATCTACAAAAATTACTGGATTATATATTTGTATGTATTTAATCCATATTCAGAGAATAGTGACGTTCTCTTCCCTAACAAAACAATCTGTTCGAATTCTAGACTCGCAACAATAGACGTAATCGATCGTAAGCTTTACATCATGGCAGTCATTAGATCATTTGACGCTACAAAGTCATCATATTTACATTTTTTTTAATACAACTTCTACATTAGATAATTAATCTTTAAATCGCGAAAAGTTTCATAAAAATATAATGGACACAAAGAAGTCTAGGTGAGACTCAGAAATCTAGAAACAACAATCTGTATGTTACGAAAGCATCTGCTCCGTGTGGGAATCGAACCTACGGCCACTAACTACTAGCCATTAATTAATCACAAGACAACTCTACTATCATTAAGCCGACGCGGAATCTTCTAGACGAATTCTTATGTAATATAGTATAACTCCTTTCTTAACATTAAGGACTATTTATACTTAAAAATGTAGTTTAGTTTGGGGGCCTGCTTTTCAAAAGTAAAATAAATAAACTAAAAAATTATAATCACAAATCTAAAATATACATAATCGGTATTAATAATCTAAAGCGGAATAATCTGTTTTATTACTTATTACTTGAAAGAGCTAACCTTTGATTTAATTTCTCAAATTTGGGAAGTTATTTTCATATACTTAGATGACCATAAATACTGTTACAATTAAAAATAAAAAATATTATATTTAAATCTGTAATTTTTATATGTTTGTATGGATTGTTTATCTCTGTAACATCAACAACATTTGTTCTACAACTTTTTAAAATTAATAGTTTTTTAAATATAAATTTTCCCATGCAAAATTTATTTGTTGTCTCTGAACTGACATTAATTCTGAGCGTCGGTATGGAGCCCGAGCGTTGTTCTTTTAAGTACGTATCAAGATTTGTAAAGAGGGATTGATATAGAGAGGCTACCTAGTTAGGTAGGCTAGGCTAGGTAGGTTAGGCTAGCTAGCCTAACCTACCTAGCCTACCTGGCCTACCTGGTCAACTAATTACCAATAACCCTGTATGTGTAACCTTCGTTAATATAGCTAATCTAGCCATAAATAATGTAACAAATATATATAATAAACATATTAACAAAGTACAAACAATAAGTACATTCGGGATGCTCACTGTGAGGCGAGGTCAAAATATCTAGCATGGTTACACCACAATAGTCCTAAATCAGGTAAAATTTGGAATGATATGTGTGAAAGTAAGAAAATTTTTAAGAGTCGTTTAAAGTGGTGTCAAAATCACCAAGAACAAATAAAAATGGATATAATTGCTTCCCATAGAAAAAATAACAATTTTCCGAAATTTTGGAAAGCAACAAACCAAGTAAATCCTCGACCCGGACTACCAGTGAGTGTCGCGAACTGTACTACTCATAAAGAAGTAGCCAACATGTTTAGGGAACATTTTAAGGTCTCTTCACCTCTGGGGTCATCTACTTGGGTGGCCGATGCTGGGGTTCGTAGTGTTGAGGAGCCATTGAGATTTTCCACTGACCAGGTTTTGGATGCTGTTAATAAAATGACACGAGGAAAATCACCCGGACATGACAACCTCAGCATCGAGCATCTAAGGTACGCGGGCACTCATCTACCCAGAATTTTATTATCATTTTATAATTTATGTATCGGGCATTCTTATCTTCCCATGGAAATGATGAGGACCATAGTGATCCCTATTGCAAAAAATAGACAATTTCAGACAGCGCTAATTATAGACCTATATCGCTGGCTACCATAATCGCAAAAGTGTTAGATAGTCGCAGTCTGTTAGATAGAAATCTTAGCGAAGTAATTAAATTAAACGACTTGCAGTTTGGTTTTCAATCTGGACTCTCTACAGAAACCGCAATATTTACTCTAAAACAGACTGTCCAATACTACACTTACAGAAAAACCCCGGTGTACGCTTGCTTCCTCGATCTTACCAAAGCTTTTGATCTAGTTTCATATGATATGCTTTGGAATAAGATGGAGGAGGCGGGAGTGCAGCCGGGGTTGCTTTGTCTTATGCGCTTTTGGTATGCGAATCAGTTAAACCATGTCAAATGGGGCCAGGAGCTCTCTGACTCGTACAGGCTAGAGTGCGGAGTGAGGCAGGGGGGATTGACCTCACCGAGACTTTTCAACCTGTATGTGAATGGCCTCATTGAGGAACTCAGCGCGTCATCAGTTGGGTGCTGGATAGACGGCACGTGTATTAATAATTTGAGTTATGCCGACGATATGGTGTTGCTGGGTCCTACGGCGGGTTCAATCAGAAACTTGCTCAAAATATGTGAGAATTACGCTGCTAGACACGGTCTCCTGTATAACATCTCTAAATGTGAGTACCTGATCTTTAAGGCCCTTCGTAAGCAAGTGCGGTACGATCCCGTTATAGAACTTAATGGGACATTGCTTAAACGGGTTACACATTTTAAATATCTAGGTCACTATGTAGCGGAGGACCTTAAGGATCAGATGGACATAGAGCGTGAACGTAGAGCACTAGCTATAAAGTGTAATATGTTGGCCCGAAGGTTTGCCCGATGTAGTAAGGACACTAAAATAACGTTGTTTAAAGCTTACTGTCAAAACTTCTATATGGGGGCTTTGTGGGTTAACTATACACAAAGAGCGATTGACACACTGAGGGTCCAGTATAATAATGGCTTCAGAATGCTGTTGGGCTTACCACGTTTTTGTTCAGCTTCAGGCATGTTTGCCTCCGAAAGGACAAACGACTTTTATGCCATAATAAGGAATAAAACATTTTCACTGCTGAAAGGAATGCGGTTCAGTTCTAACAGTGTTCTGAGAATGTTAGCATCTAAAACCGATTCACATTTGTTAAAGCATTTTATTAGTATATTAGTAACTTAGTTTAAAGTGTAAATGACATTCGAAATGCTTCCAATATTTATTTTATTACAATTGGATTAATTGTATATAAGGATAATTTTTAAATTTAAATTTGTGACATCATTAATTTTATTTTTATTGTGATTAATTTTTATTTATATTAATATTTGATATAACTAGTCAAGTTCCCTACGCAGCGAATGGCTTTTTAAAAAAAGATTTTATTTTAATTAAGATGGTATTTAATTAACAAGTTACCACTTAGACTACCTTAAACAGACTAAACTTAATATTAATATTATAAGCTAATACGGGTGGGAGCAGACCACCCAGTAGAGTTATTCGCATTGTCCAGTTACTTAGAATATTGGCTTCCCATGGGTGGTAGACGCTAACTCAGCGGAGCCACCTGGCTGGCGACTAATGGAATGTGTCAGCTCAGCGCTTTGGGGCGACGTAACTCCTCCCTCCTTAAGATCGAAGTTATCCGGTAAAACAGGAGAACTTCGGAGACACACTTTTAATATAAATTTACGTTTTTTGAAAATTAGAATACACATAATCACTGAAACTATAATATACAGTCCAATTGTCCATACACTGATATTTTTCACTATTCGGTTATTTTCAGCACTTTCACTTATTTCAGGTTTCTTCAAAGTGTAGGCCAGAAGTTTCAGGTCCGTAAGGTCAATACCTTTTATATTTATTGCTTTCAAACTTGAAGTTTCAGGAACGTATATTGAAGGCAAATTAACTATTGGTAGCATAGAATAAGTTTCGTTTTCTAAAATGGTCTGATGCTTTTTCAGGGTTATAGATCCAATCTTTACCTGGCAGGGGTCATCTAGGGTGACTATGTAAGTTCCTTTAATCTTCTGTCGGTAAATTTCATCAAAACATATTCTAGTAAGTATTTCTTCTTTTCTTGCAAATAGGGTCCATGTATTAGATTGCAGCGGTTGCAGCACGATGTCCTCCGTGATAACAGGAACAGGGTTGCAATTTGATGTATTTTCAGCATAGCTCATTAATTCAGTAATACAGGGATCAGTATTGAATTGAATAACTTCACTCTCGTAGCACAGGAAACTCGCCTTTTCAATCTCCTTGCAGGGTTTATCTAAAGACCTAGTTTTCAACCCTTTTGCTATTAGGTAAGGATATTTAGGAACAATAATGAAAGTGGAGTCATGGGACAACACAGGTATAGGAAGTAATTTATAATAGATATAAGTGTCATTTTCAATTATAGGTATTTCTAAAAGGTAGTTAATGTAGTTTCCTTTGAGGTATGCTTTTATTGAAATAGTTTGTTCAATTTTCATTAAATTATTCAATACAGGACTATATGCTAGCTTTTCTAACTTACTTATATTTTCTAATGTATTTAAAAGCATGTTAGAGTTAATAATTGATTGGTGTAATACTCCTAATCTACTTAATGCAAAACTGGTTTCTATTTCATTTAATTTTATATAAATAGTTTGAAAATTATGTATTAACAAATTGTATGTACTAATAATTTGGGTTTCTATATGATTAAGGGCATCTTTCTTAATTATTTCTGATAAATTGTGTCTTAATTCTTGAATTTCTAAATTAATTGATATAATATTGTCATTTAACTGGAATGTAGAATTCGTAATTGTCTGTATCATTTCAGTGATCAACGTCATTTTATTTTTATATTTACTTTGTTCTAATTTAATTTCATTAATTAGTTTTTCATATTTAATAGCGTCATTATTATCTAGATTTCCTGTAATTATTTTAATAATAGATCCTAAGGGGTTAATAAGTCCACGTTTAACTCTAACAGTTGGATAAATCTGTTCTAATTTCGTCATGGTTAAATTTTTAACATAGTTAGCTTGTATCTTAACATCTATAAAGTTTTCAATAAAATCATTTTCAAAATTATTAACTAACTTATCTAACTGGGCACATTTATAAAAATTGTCTTTTAAATCATCTATAATAGGTTTTAAATCTAACGTTTTGACAATAGTCCATTTATCGTTACTTACTATAGCTAGACCATTTCTTAATGGCAGCACTCCAGGGTTTTTATTTAACTCCTGAAGTTGAAGGGCCTGGGACCACGTCACCAGCATCATGACCAGCAGGTGGTACCTGTAGAGGTCGTTTAACATTCCTTATTGGAATTTTGGTACTGTGATCGTTATTTCTTAAAACAGGGACTGTGCTCCTATATATTTCATTAGTTACTTGAGCTTTTACATAGCGAGGTTTATCTTTACTTTTTCTTTTATTAGTGCCTTTTACAAATATTGTATCTCCTGGCTTTATTCTAAATTCCGTTTCACCACCTCTCTTTTCAATATATTTTTCTTTAGATTTAATAGTTTTATCAATTATATATTTATACAAGAATTTAGTTCGTTTGACATTTTCTTTAACGAGTTGTTGAAAATACTGTTTTTCAAAATCTATATCAAATGTATTTCTAGATTCCGTCTGTCCAAATAAGACTTCAAAGGGGGTAAAACCAGTAGTTGAATGTATTGAATGATTATAGGCCATTATAGTGTACGTCATTACGGAAGCGGCATCAATATATTTATGTTCATATTTAGCTATCCTATATATTTCTAAAATGGTTGAATGGAACCTTTCTATGAGTCCCATGGAATTAGGATTATTAACCGTTCCTATGTGAATTTCAATTTTATACATTGCTAAAAGCTCTTTAAATAAAGCGTTATTAAATTCAGTACCTGGATCAGCACTAATTTTGAGAGGTACACCGTAAAAAGAGAAATATTTTATTAATGCTCTTACTATTTCCGGTGTTGTTCTATTTGGGATCTCAAATGCTTGTCGAATTTTACTAAAGGAGTCAATAATTGTTAGATAATACTTAGCTTCAATAGAAAATACGTCTATAAAGAGTTCTTGTAATGGTTTAGTTTGAGTTTGGGTTAATTGTAATTTGGGTTTAATTGGGTTTCTATCGTACTTCATTTTTTTACATATTTCACAAGAGTTAATAACACTTGATACAGTTTCTTCCATATTATGCCAAAAATAATTTCTTTTAATATGTCCTAATGTTTCTCTAATGCCTCGGTGGCAAGTTTTTCCTTCGTGATATTTTTGAATTATTTCTAGTTGATCAGCTTCGTCTTCCATCAAACTTACGCGTTTTGTACATTCCCTAAATTGAACACATTCTTTTTTAAATAAAGATATTACTATTTCTGTAAATTGCTTGCGATGTATATCATCCTCAAAGTATATAAAATATTTAGATTTATTCTTAATATATTCCTTTAAAAATTGCTTAACTAAATCTGGTCTATTTTTAGGTAAATAAACTTCTAAAATACGCTGTTTTGGTTTAGATATATCCTTTACTGTAAGTCTATCTATGAACCATGTATATACTAAAATTTGATTGGGTTTCGTATCTATCGCTTCCTGTAATATAGGAATACCTTCTGATTCTGTGTCACGTGCAGAATGAATCGTGTCACTTTCAGAAGCCGTTAAAGTGGAACTGGAAGGACATGGTATAGAATAAGGTGAACCATTCCTAGATCTAACTGAAAGGGTTGTTTCTGAATCTGTATCTTGGATATTTATGGATTTTTCCTTTTCAGTTTCAAATATATTAGATGGTCGGGATTCGGGAAAAGTAGCTTTTTTTGACTTTTCTAAATCTTTCAATTGTTCAGTAACTATTCTTATTTCTTCAAGGGGATCTACATTTACCATGGTTGAAACATTATCGTCTTTATCTATGGCGTTCAAACGGATTCGTGATAGTGCATCAGCGTTACAATTGCTCTTACCACTTTTGTGTATGATTTCGAAATCATATTCAGAAAGTCTCAAACGCCAACGTGTTAATCGACTATTAGTATCTTTTAGAGAGTTTAACCATGCAAGGGGCTTATGATCGGTAATAATTTTAAATTTTCTACCATACAGATAGGGGCGGAAATATTTTACAGCCCATACTATGGCTAGAAGTTCTTTTTCAGTGGTACTGTAACGTGTTTCAGCATTGATTAATGTGCGACTCGCATAAGCAATAGGCTTATCGCTTCCAACCGGACCTTGTGATCATATAGCGCCAACAGCAAAGTCTGAGGCGTCTGTAGTAAGAATATATGGTTTACTAGGGTCGGGGTATTGAAGGATTGGAGCATTAACAAGGAGTTCTTTACATTTTTGAAAGGATTCTATATATTTTTTATCAGTAACGGGCATAGTTTGTTTTTTTCTAAGTCGTGCTGTCATCGGTTGCGTTATTTTGGCGAAGTCTTTTATGAAACGTCGGTAGTAACCTATAAGTCCTAGAAAGCTTTTAATTTCTGTCGTTGTCTGGGGTAAGGGGTAGTTTAAGATGGCTTTAATTTTGTCATTATTTGGTTTAAGTCCGTCACTTGTTATTGTATGTCCTAGGTAAAGCACTTCTTTACGTAGAAACTCTGATTTGTCTAGTTGTACCTTTAAGTTTGTCTGTCTTAGTCTGTCAAATACAGTTCTTAATTTCTCTACGTGTTCTTGTAAGCTAACTGAATAGACGATTATGTCATCTAGATAAACTAAGCAGTGGATGCCTTGTAAACCTCTAAGTACGTTATCCATTGCTCTTTGAAAAGTTGCAGGTGCAGTTTTAAGTCCAAAAGGCATACGTGTAAATTCAAAATGTCCTGCATTGGTACTAAATGCTGTCTTCTGTCTATCTTCTGTTTTAACTTCAATTTGGTGATATCCACTTGCTAAATCAAGGGTAGTAAAATAAGAGCTTCTTTTTAATTTATCAAATAAGTCAGTTATGTTAGGTAATGGGTATTTGTCGTCAACAGTTATTTCATTTAATTTTCTATAGTCAATTACTAAACGGTATTTTTTTTCATTACTAGCGTCAAGTTTTTTTGGAACTAGGTGGACAGGGGCACTCCAAGGAGAGTGGGAAGGAACAACTATATTATTTTCTATCATTTTCTCTACTTGTTTATTAATTTCGTTATTAATAACATGGGGTTGTCTGTAAGGTCGTATATAAATGGGATCTTCGTTGTGAGTTCTGATTTGATGTTTAACTTCGTTAGTAAAGGTTAAGGGTAGTTTATCGCAATGAAAAATATCTTTATATTCTATACAGAGTTGTCGTATAGATTTCTTTTCTTCTGAGTTCATGTGTTCTAACCTTAGTTTTGTCAAGTTTTCAGTGAGTATTTGGTCTATTTCTAAGTCATTAGTGTCATCTAATTTATTAATATGGCATTTACTTGGGTTATATTTTGTCACTATAAAGGGACTAGTGATAGTCAAAGTCAGTTCTGTCTCAAGGGTATTTTGAATAATTGTAGTAGCATATCCATTTATACAGTTTACTAAAGCAGTAGGCATTCTAACACCATCACAAAATTGTTTGAAATTTAAAATAGCATTGCCATTTCTTAAGCTTGTTGGTAACTTTACTCTCTGTTCACAACGTCGGTCTAAATGAATAACATTAGTGGGGTTGTAAATGATAGGTATTGACGTGGTATTAGTATAAAGGATTTCATTTTTCATGTCTATTGTAGCATCTAATTGTTTTAAAAGGTCACTTCCTATTAATCCGTCGTATCGTCCGTCTACGTCATATATATAAAATTTATGAGTTTCAGGATTGTGAAAGGTATGAAATAAGGGGATGATGATAACTTCATCATGTCTACTAGAAGCATGGGTGCTAATTACTTCAAATGGTTCCTGGTATTTAAATTCATTAAAATATTCTTTTACTTTATTTGGACTGATAAATGATCTTGAACTTCCTGTATCTATCATGAAGTTAGCATTAATTTCAGGGATGTAAATATAGGGCAATTTTAAAGAGTTACAGTTTAAATGTATTATCTCGGGACATGGTAAGGGGTATCTATGTGAAAATTTTCAAGTTGTTCAACGGTCTCGTCATGATTTGTCATCTTATGCGTATTTTCAATAGTCGGGTCCCTATGGTCGTCGTAATAGTCGCTACTGTTATAACTTTCAATTTCAGGTTCGATTTGCTGAACTAAGTGTTCGTTCGTGGAGCTGTTCTCATGCTCACATCCGTATTATGTGTTGGTCGTTGGTTACCAAAAGGGTGTTGGCCTTGATTTTGATTAAATGTAGGTCTATATCCATTTTGATTAAATTGGGGTTTATATCCAATTTGATTTTGAGTAAATTGGGGCCTATATCCATTTTGATTTTGAGTAAAATGGTTTTGTAAGGGTAGCTTAATTTGGTTACTAGGGGTGATACCAAATTTAAATTTAGATGATTGCTGTGGTATAGTTCTTTGGAATGGAAGAGGTTTAAATGGGGGTTGTTGCTGATTTTTAAAATGTGAAGGATAATTATTTGATTTCATAGTATTGAAAAATGGTTTCATCATATTCCTTTCTAGATAAGGGTTAGATGATATTGCAGAATTAGATTGGGGGTGCTTCATCATTTTATTTCTTGAGTTATATTGGTGCATGAAATTAACTTCCTCTAATACTATACTTAACGCTTTTTCTAATGAGTTGCATGATTTTAAGCGTACTATCCTTAATAAATCTTCCGGTAAATTATATAAAAATACATTCATAGCTAAATTACCGTATATCGTGATTTTACTTTCTCGTAAGCTTATATTTGTTAATAAATTTACTTTAGCAATTAATGTGCTTTTGGTATGCTGAATTCTATTACAAAAATCTAGATAAGATTCGCTATTTTTAATTTTTAAAGTTTCTAATTCTATAGCTATGCATTCTTCTGAACGCGGATCACCGAAATGTTGTTCTAATGCTGATTTAAGACTGTTCCACGTAATTAAATCTTGTCGTTCGCTAATTAAACTAGCCGCTCGACCTATTAATTTAGAAGTTATTATGTGAAAAAGATATAAATCTTGTGCCGGATTATTTTCTACTACACAAGTTTGAATTACGTATTCACATTTACGAATAAAAAGGGATAATAATTTTTCATCTCCATCAAACTTAGGGATAATGTTGCTGATTTCTACGGGAATTTTCACTATATTTTCCATTGTCACTAATTATAGTACACACAATTTAATATAATAAAATATTTTAATATAATTAATATATTTTTACAAATTATATTTATTAGAATTAATTTTTTTTTTATATATTCAATTATAATTATTAATTAAATTATAATATTGATTCAAATATGAATTATAACTTTATTTCACTTCGATATTATTTCATTACTTTATAAAAACACTTAAAACAAACGTCAAAGAAATATCTAAGAACCTTTTTAATTTTTAAAAGGAATCTACAATTAAATTGACACATATATCTAGGGTTGATTAGGAAATGAATAGATAGGAATAGCTTTAGGGTCTACTCACCAAATCATTTCCCTCGTGAGCCTGAAGGTAGCAGTGTCTTCAACAGCCAGACGCTCGTTCACGTAATATGACAAATTTATTTATCTGGTTCGGATTCCGAGAATTACGCTTGAAAACGTACGTCGCGGTAATTTTCTTTTATTTTCCGGACGCGGAATCCTACCGGCTGCGCCAGTCAAGTTCCCTACGCAGCGAATGGCTTTTTAAAAAAAGATTTTATTTTAATTAAGATGGTATTTAATTAACAAGTTACCACTTAGACTACCTTAAACAGACTAAACTTAATATTAATATTATAAGCTAATACGGGTGGGAGCAGACCACCCAGTAGAGTTATTCGCATTGTCCAGTTACTTAGAATATTGGCTTCCCATGGGTGGTAGACGCTAACTCAGCGGAGCCACCTGGCTGGCGACTAATGGAATGTGTCAGCTCAGCGCTTTGGGGCGACGTAACTAACTATAAACAAAATGTGCCTGTGTTGCTCGAAATATAGACATTATTATTATTATTATATATTTTTTTAATTGCAAATAACATTTATTACTTTATTTTATTAGGAAAATACTGGAGTCCGGACTTGGTAAAATCGACTCTCCATGCAATGTTTCATACACAAAAACCCCTACACAAAAATACGATCAAAACATCTTCGCTACATGTCAGGTGATATATAAAATGTTAATTAGCAGAAAATACAGTAGTACAACATCACAACAACAAATATTTCATTAACCAGCAAAAACTAACTAAAAAAAAATCATCTGTCCAAACATTTTAAGCAATATACCTCTCACTGTAAATAAAACACGTTTAGATTTTTGGTTACTACTACAGGTTCAATTAAAAAAAAGAATGAAGTCTTCAACCGTATCTGACTATCACATAAAAGTGGTGTTTATTTATGTGTTTAATTATAAATAACAAGATTTTAGCTGCATAGATTGTCTTGCATTTCGTTAATTTACCTTTATACTAGTTATAGTATAGTTATCATTATCTTCCTGCCCTTACCTCAGTTTTCAGGTTGGCGCAGTATTTTTTTACGTCCAGTCTTCCTTGCTTCCTTCCTTCGTCATTACTCGAAAAACTTCCTTCTGCTCCATATCGCCTTTGTAGTAATCCATCCATCTTTATTCTCATCCTTTGCATCCCTCCTCATCATATGCCCATACCATGATTGACAACTTCCTCTTTTTGTTTTGTAACTGGCGCTGCTCCCAATCTTCCCCTAACATACTTCCTTATCCTATCCTTTTTTATTACCCCACATCACACACACGCTTTTCATCCACCGCTTTCAACTCCAAGCACTTATATGGTTTTATTGATGATTTTGCTATTAACTTAAGAGGAAATCAGGCATCACATGTTGTCCCTGTGATCTGTCTCGATTTCATCTACCCCGTTTTGAATTATATTATTGAAAATTGCTATCGCTTTGTATGAAGGAACCAAGGTAGCGAAAGTAGGGGCAGTCTGGTAACGACACTCCATCCAATGAAATGGAAACAAAAGAGAAGACACCACCGCAATCGCAAAACAGTTCGTTTTTGTCTTTCGTGTCTCTAACTTTTGTTGCCATTTTCCCAGTTTTCTCTGTACCTTAAATTCATCCTAGCCGATAAGAACAGTGTAATCAGCGAGCAGCATGCACCAGCATGTACCATGCTTCCTATATGTCCAATGTCAGAGCAACCATTAATAATAGGATTCCTCTGAAACACTGAACTTGTTGGTGTTTCCAACAATTCTACATACTACTCTCTACTCTAAGTATGTAGATACTTTCTAGCCATACATTTATCTTTCAAACACCACACCACCACATAACATATCCGGGAAACCCGGTCCAATGTCTACTTAACATAGATGAACACCATATGCAAATTTCATAAAAATATATACCAAATAATCACTTTCCTGATGCATTGTTTAATATCCTTTTGCAAAAAAACATTAATTATTGTTTATCATCCGATTTTTTTAATGTTATTATAAAAAGGGATATTTAATCTAAAAACTATATCTATTGTTAACTAATAAAATTATGACTTTCATTCGTAAAGCGTAACAAGTAATGGTTTTCCTATGCATGCAAAGCCTGTTTAAAACTAATGATAGGTCATTATGTCAAAAATGACAGATGTCTTGTTTATTCTTAGTAGTATGAGTATTGTAAAAATTCACAATTAATCTAATTTACTTTTTCTACAAATTGTATTAACAACTTCTTTATATTTGTACAAGTTTATATATAAGTATCAAGTAAGAATAGAAAGTTAATCAAAAAGTAATCGTGATGGCAGAAGAATTAAAACCAGTCAAGGAGGAAGACTTGAAACAACTTAAAGACCGTATGCAACTGATTGTAAATGCAGATCCATCTCAGTATCATAACGATTTTTCTCTAAAGAGATATTTAAGAGCTTTCAAAACTGTGGATAATGCTTTTCAGGTAATATATAATTAGTTTCATTAAACATATCAAATGTCAATTATTGTTAAATGACGTACTTAACATCCAAATTACACTATGAAATTTTCAGGCTTTATTAAAAAGTAACAAATGGAGAGTTGAATATGGTGTAGCCAATTTGCATGAGAACAAAGAACTAATAGAGAAGTATTCCAACAGAGCAAGAGTTCTTCGTCACAGAGACATGATTGGAAGACCAATTGTGTATATTCCAGCAAAAAACCACAGCTCTAGTGACAGAAATATTGATGAGCTTACAAAATTCATTGTACATTGCTTAGTGAGTCTTATTCATCCCATATTTTTTAATAAAACATCTAGACAGCATCTTTGTTTCTTTATAAAACATTATAATTTTTATAAAAATGTATTTTACATTCTAATCGTAGGAAGATGCTAGCAAGAAGTGCTTTGAAGAAGTGATTGACAATTTATGCATTGTTTTTGACTTGAACAATTTTACATTATCTTGCATGGACTATCAAGTACTAAAAAACTTGATTTGGCTACTTAGCAGACATTATCCTGAGCGACTTGGTGTCTGTCTCATCATAAATGCTCCAACATTCTTTTCTGGCTGTTGGGCCGTCATAAAGGGATGGTAAGGAATAGTTACATAATATTTTTATCTGTGACCTTTTGTCATCTGATAGATATCCTTTAGAGCAATCTTATCTTATGATCTTTTGAATTTCATAAGTGTAGTTATCGGACTATGTAATGTAATGTGTATTTCTTTTGTCACATAAATTTTCATCTCTCCTTATCAAATCCTAATACTATATTAACTTTCCACTCCTCATTTTTTTCAATAGCACAGCTTTCTAATTGACTTAATAAACTGTTTTCTTTTATCCATTCTTGTTGTGATATACCACACATTTTTAATATTCTCCTCCCACTGACAGGTATGCTATTTCATCAGTCTTTTATTCTAAAACCATTTTTGATATAAATGTCTTTTTAATTTTGCAGGCTTGATGAAAATACTGCTGGCAAAGTGACTTTTGTCAATTCCGAAATGGATCTGTGTCAATATTTGATACCTGACATCTTGCCTACAGATATTTAACATAAGAGAATAAATATTTACTGACCTCTAACTAAATAATAGCTAGCTACCATTAATACCAACAGTGAATTAATGAATACTTTTAATTCACCTGATCTTTATATTATTGTTAATTATATATCTAAATACATATATCTATTTTTCATACATAGTTGTATTATATATCATTTATATAAATCAGTCATTTTGTCTCTAAGTTTGTTTAACATTATTTAAGTTACTATGTTTTTAATAGGATGGGAACAATAGCAAGGTTTATTGCAAGTGATTATTCATATAATATTTAATCAGATCAAATATACATAAATAACAAAATTAAGTATCGTTGCTGTAAATAAAAAAAAAACTTGAAAAAAATTAATAACATTAGATCACTTAAACAAAAATAAGCCTGTCTATTGATTTCTAGTTTTAACCAAAACTTACCATAAGATTATTAGTTTCTAGTCGTTATTTTATTGTTATTATATAAGTAAACCTAAATTAAGGTTGTACCAACATAATAAAAAAATATCATTCCTTAACACTTAACTTTGTAAAAATCTTACAAAGATATGTTGCTAGTCTTAATGAATGTTAGTATTTTGTTTGAAAGAAGCATCAAATGTACTATTCTGTAATACATTGTTTCTATAATATACTTATATACTATTTCCTCTAAATAATAAAATCAGATTAAAATGGGATTATTATTCTAAAATAATTAAAATACATGGAGAAGTTTTTGTTAAACTTCATCCTTATATATTGCTAATGTATAAATCAACACAAAAATACTTGATTTCAATAATAATACTTGCAGTATTATGGGGAATAAAATTATTATCTCAATCAAAGTTGCTGTTTTGGGTGTCTGTATACCTTAAAATAGTTAAATTTTGCATATTTTAAGACATTTGGTTACACTTAAATTAGTTATTTTAATAATTTAATGTTCATAATATGATTGTTGTTTTTATTGTTACTCTATCTAAAATAAATAATATGTTAATATTTTAAAAATGTATATTATATTCTTAACTAGATAATATCCCTAAGATAATACCTATATAAAATAGATAATACAGGGTATTTCAAAAATACTATGCATTTTAAATATTTTTTAGAGGAAAAAATTTGATCATCAATTATTTAAAACATCATTTGAAATACAAAAAAAAACTTAATAAATATACCGTAAAACTCGTAAATTAAAGAATATGATTAATAATAAAATTAAAAGAAACGGAACGGACTGAATAGGGTTTCATTCGTGTTTAAAACTACGATGAAGTTTGTCGAATGCTTCTCTTATCCTTAAATGAATATAATTATAACATTAATAATTAGCTTTTACTAGTGACTTCATTTGCTTCTCTTCCCTTTAAGTTATTAGTCATCAATCATCGCCAAAGTATACAATATGTATTTGGACATTTCTAGTTTTATTAGAAATTTATCCCAAACCAATTTTTGTTTATCCATGAAAAGTAGAACATTTGAAACGTACGTTTGATCAGATTTAGTAGGTAGGAACGGCAAGCTAGTCATTAGATGATAGCACATCACTGTCTGGAGAGGTTTAAAAAGGATAGCAGGTAGGTAGTCTTAGAATATTGCTAAAACGATGTCTTAAGATTACTATTATACCTCAGCTTTTCGTATGGTTACATGGAATTCACATTTTCGAGACCTCCCGGGTCCCGAAAGGTGAATTCCTTCCTTCCCTCTCCAATCCTCCATCTATCTAAGTGCACTGGCATTGATAAACATTGACACTAGGCTGTGAACGCTGTTGTTCCCCAAGGCTGCGTGTTATCCCCAAAAATGTTTCTTGTTACCTCTAACATGTTATATGTCTACCAATAACATGTTATATATCCCCAACATTGATCGTTACGTGTATGGCAGTCAGTTGCATGGTTGACCTGGTCACCTGGAGAACGAGAAAATTAGCCCCGAAGAAACTGGAAGTGATGAACATAGCGAGACAGTACTTCTCGTCGTACCAAAGCTTCGCAGTGTATAACAAGCAAGTCCAGCCACACATGGAACTGTGCCCCTAGTCTTTTATAGTTAACAAAAACGAATACGTTATAGTTAACAATAACATATCGTTAAGAATAACATATCGTTAAGAATAACATATCGTTAAGAATAACATATCGTTAACAATAACATATCGTTAAGAATAACATATCGTTAAGAATAACATATCGTTAAGAATAACATATCGTTAAGAATAACATATCGTTAAGAATAACATATCGTTAACAATAACATATCGTTAACAATAACATATCGTTAAGAATAACATATCGTTAAGAATAACATATCGTTAAGAATAACATATCGTTAACAATAACATATCGTTAACAATAACATATCGTTAACAATAACATATCGTTAACAATAACATATCGTTAACAATAACATATCGTTAACAATAACACATCGTTAACAATAACACATCGTTAACAATAACATATCGTTAAGAATAACATATCGTTAAGAATAACATATCGTTAAGAATAACATATCGTTAAGAATAACATATCGTTAACAATAACATATCGTTAACAATAACATATCGTTAACAATAACATATCGTTAACAATAACATATCGTTAACAATAACATATCGTTAACAATAACATATCGTTAACAATAACATATCGTTAACAATAACATATCATTAACAATAACATATAGTTTACAATAACATGCAGTTAACAATAACGAATATAGTATGCGTAGTAGAAATCTTTGAAAGAGTAAGACGGTTCGAAATTTGAGAGAAACGCAACTGTAGGCGTTTTCGAATAGTGCTTCGTTTTAGCATAGCAATCAGAAGTTGTTACCTTAAACTCGAAGAAAACTAATACTATATACTTAGTATTTTTGAACTCGCCAAAGAAATATCAGTGAGAGGTAACATCGAACTTAGAAGTAAGTGAGGCTACGGTAGGCGACTATGTAGACGACGATTTGGAATGACAAAATCAATCCAAAAATTAAATCCTCGCAGGTTTGAGTCTATAGCAAATAATACAATTTATATATATATTTATATATATATATATATATATATATAACGAAAAACTCGTCAACACTAACTCGAACCTGCAGCCTCCGGGAACCCGGGAACTGGCCGGAGTCTCAGTCTTCAAATTGCCCAATTTTTTTAATATCCTTTTTTTAATATTTAACAAGCATAACTTGACAAACAAGTTCATATATAATTACAAGTATCATTACGGTACGTTACATTATTATTAAAATCTTTTACATATGTATGTTTGCAAAATTTCTTTGTACGTTATTGTTAGCAGAATGTAAAAAAACAACAGTTAAACAAATATTTTATTTTAAAAATGATTCAACGCAATTTAAACATCGGGAAAAAAGAGCTTGCCACTGAGCCTGCTGTTCGAGTTCCCTCTCTCGCAATCGCAGGTGCTCAGTGGCAAGCTCTGAAAAAAGATTTCGCCAGCGCTCGTCGCTTGCTAGAAAACGCCGAGTAGCTGTATCCACACGAGGGCTACGCTGAAAACCACGCCGCGAAGTTAAGCGCTGCCGAACAAGGCGTCGTCTGCGTGAAGAGGGCGGCGATATAGTGTTTTCGGCTATTTCGGCTTCGGGAGATGTATCGGAACATATTTCTATTTCAGGTGATATATAATGTTCCGTGCTGTCATACATGTTAGGTGCTAAAAACATTTGGAATTGAATAATATAAACAAGGTATCTATTCTAAGCAATTAAACCAGATAATCAATTTATTTAGTATTAGTATTTAGTGAACATCAAAGTTATGAAATGTACTCCAATTTTGGTTATATTAATGAAAATATAATAATTTAACATTGTCTATAGCTTGGATCAACTATACTGTACTGTAATAATCATGTATATTTAAGTATAAAACATTCTAAAATTACAACTTACAATTTTCAACATCAATCATTGTTAAATTTGGTTTGGTATCTAAAGATGTGGTGGAGACCGGAGTTAGTAACAACTTTGGGGACTGAAACATATACATAAGCTTCCAATAAATAAATTTTATACATGAAGTTAACAAGTTATCATTAATTTAAAAATTAAACATTTAAGCAGAAAAACCTTAAAATTACAATAGATACTGAATCTTGTATAGTTCTAAAAATATAGAAAAATATATCAATAAATTAATAAAATTATTATATTACATAATCATACCTCAGAATTGGCTTCTTCAAACTCTATCAGACCTGTAGAAGCCCGGCTCCCAATGACCTTGAGAACCCGGTGCTCCAGGTCTGTTAAAACCAGTTTAGTAAATGGTCCATGTGTACCAATGAAAGACTTTTGAATTTTGGCAGCTTTGCGCTTGGTATTATTTTTTAAGTCGCTCCAAACCTATAACATGCAAAGGAAATGCAGTCAATTAATGGCAGTCATAAGATTTACTATGTAGCAATATGTGACAGGAAATAGAGGTGTCATACTTTTTTCCACTTATCCATAGTTTTTCTTTCTCCGCTAGTATCCATATTGAGGACTTCTATCAGCTCTGTCCATTTCTCATAATTTTTAAGACGGCCGTAGGGCCCCTCAGGCGTCTTGTTGAGATCTCCGTTTCTAATCATTAAAATATATAAATAAACACATATAATTTTTAGTTTAGTATCTATTATAATAGTATTAATTGTACTTACTTCTCCATGCATTCTAACAATTTTAAAAATTGTGTCGAGCTTGTCTTCATTTTTTAAATAGAAACTATAACAAAATGTCGTTTAAAACTAGACAAAACTTTGTCCCAACTGTCAGTTAACACTCAAATGCTGGGTATGTTGATATTTCTTCTTATACGTAAAGTATATTCTAAAGGTATAATAACAAATAACATGTACGAAGTTATTGTGAACTATAAAACTCTTTTCGCGTGACGCGTCGGTTCGAAAACTGTCATAGTTTTCGTAACGTCAATACTCGTATTAGGGGTCATAGACAATTCAAAATAGATGTATGTCACACAAACAACATATTTGTCTAGAATCTATTCACGGAACCTAAAAAACTGAATGCATAGAAACATTATAACAACATTCAAATCTATAATTATGTAAGTAGGTACTATTCTCATCTCTTGTCCGAATCTCCCTAGAAACAGCTTCGTTTCTACTTTCTACTATTTGACCGCAAGCAATGAAAATCCACTGAGGTTATCAGAAAGTTTTTTTAACTTTTTGATATGATAGATTCCTAACGCCGACATTTATAATAGTACTTTTCGCCACAGACTACAATACCATTCCAAATACAAATCATAAGAATATGGTTCTCAAAAAAATTGCTTACACGAACCACTAGAATATGAATGAAATTTTGTCGGCGGTGTATGGAAATCGATACATCATGGGTACCTCAAAAAGAGAGATACTTTCTCAAAGGCCGGCAACGCTCTAGTTAATCCTCTGGGTTTGCAGGAAAGGGCGAAAATCACTTATCATCAGGTGACCTCTACGATTGTTGTACCATAAATAATAGTAAATAATAAAATAAAAAGCCTTTTATTTCTCGCATAATTACAATGAAATAAGATTTACATTTTTGAAAGATATTAATGAGTATTAATTTGGTAATTATTAGTAATTAAATATTAAATTTGTATTAGTAATTAAATAAGTAATGTAATATTGGGTATAATATTAATTACATTATAAAATGAGTATAAGATTTATTAGATTTGCTTTATTGAATTTCCTTTAATTATCATGCAGGCATGCAAGAACCCCTCTTATTTGAGGGTAAAGGCCTCCTTCAGACTTTTCCATTTGTCTTTATCTTTGGCAATTGTCTTCCAATTTATTCTAGCTGTTTTTATTATGTCGCTATCCCAACGGTTTACAGGTCTTCCTCTTTTTCTTATACCGGCAGGGCCCCGCCATAACGTCACTCTCGAAGTCCAACGGTCATTGTTGTTGTTGTTCATTCTGGCTACATGGCCTGCCCATCGCCACTTTAATTTTTGCGAGAAATTTAATGCATCTATAACTTTAGTCTTTTCCCGTATGCTAGTATGTGGGTTTTTTTTTATTTTTCTCACATTTGTAACGTTTCTCTCCATACTTCTTTGAATCTGAATTTGATTCTTAGAATCTGATTTTATTCCTTACGCGTACCGTGTATTTCCACGTTTGGCAACCGTAGGTGATGCAGGGAAGCAGGCATGTGTCCATTACTTTTTTCTTTAAATTCATAGGCATGGTTCCCTTCAGTATTTCTTTTAAACTCCAAAATTTTCTCCATGCGCCTGAAATTCTTCTTTCAACTTCTTGTTTTGACTTCCAAAAGAGACTTGTTTCCAAGGTTATCTACGTATTCCAGAGGTTTTTGGTCAAGGTGTATGGGGTGTTTTGTTCTTGTTTTATTTAAATTTATTTCTAAGCCCACTTCGTAGCTCAAAGCTTTTAGTTGGTGGTTGGTTGGTAATTAATTCTATCTCTGCAGCACTTTCGGATAGTAAAATAATATCATCGGCAAATGTAAGACGGCTGATGAATTTTCCGTTAATATTCAACCCTTTTCTTTCCCAATTTAGTTTCTTAAATACCACTTCTAGTACCGCTATGAACAATCTCGGAGATAACGGGTCGCCTTGCCTTACACCTCTCTTTATGGATATCGGTGGTCCTGTCATATCAAGTTTAACTCTATTTATGCAGTTGTTGTACAAATGCTTTAGGAGTTCTATATATTTGTGTTCAACGTGTTGTGAGCTTAAGGCGGTCCATATAGAAGAGTGTCGCACTGTGTCGAAGGCTTTCCGGTAACCAATGAACATTACATATAGTGGTTTCTTATATTCGCTATATTTCTCAATAATTTGCTCGATTGTGTAGATGTGATCTATTGTAGAATATTCACGTCTAAAACCAGCTTGCTCTATCGGTTGGTGATTGT
Source organism: Napeogenes sylphis (assembly GCA_959347405.1). Lineage (NCBI taxonomy): Eukaryota > Metazoa > Arthropoda > Insecta > Lepidoptera > Nymphalidae > Napeogenes > Napeogenes sylphis. The sequence goes on along the minus strand of OY365779.1, from coordinate 33,559,351 downwards.
CTAAACTCTTACTAATCCTCTTTTCTATTATAGATGAAAAAAGTTTGTAGAGTGTTGGCAGCAGACTGATCGGACGGTAGTTCCCTATATCAGTAGGATCTCCTTTTTTGTAGAGTAGAATCATGGACGACTCTGACCACTGTAAAGGTGTGGTGCCTGAATCCAAAATAGTGTTAGATAACCGTGTCAAAGGGAGTGCTAAGTATTCAAAGCCTAATTTTAAAATTTATCTGTGAAATGTTTCTTGCCAGTTGTTTTGTGCTTTCAAATATATTTGTAGAGTTTTGGGCCTGGCAATCATACAGATTTTTGTAGAAATTTGTTAAGATTTTCATAATATCGGTCCTGTTATGTGATAGTCTGTCTGTCTCTTTTAGTTGTTTAATCCATAACTTGTGAGTATTTAGCTCCTTATATGCTTTTTTAATACTGCCAGTAGAATTTATATGCTTTACGATGATTTGAGAACGGTGGTGCATGTAGTCTCTCTTTATGTTCTTACTTATGAGTTTATATAAAGCTTTAAGTTCGTTTTTCTGTGTTCTAGTTTTAGGTTTTATTTCGTGTAGTTGTTTTCTGGTATATGCTGATATTGCGCTAGGTTTAGTGGTGAGCTGTTCGATATTCTGTGCGATGTTTAGACTTTTTTCTATGCCTCGAATTACATTGTCGTAGTTAGCTTGTATGGTGGAATCCTCTTGATATTGCAGTTGGTCTACATGTTTTTGTAGTGAGAGTTTATATGCCGATTTTACTGTCTCGTTTCTCAATGAGTATTCTAAATGGTTTGTATATTTTGTACGGTTTTTCTTATTTTTTTGTAATACAAAAGATGCTCTAACAAGTCTGTGGTCGGTGGGAAAGTTCACATTTAAGACTTGCACGTTTTGAACACTTTTGGCTAGATTTGACAATATGTAATCAATTTCGTTCTTTGCTTTTCCGTTCGGCGATCTCCAGGTCCATCTTCGGTTTTTGGGTTTTTTAAAGAAGGTGTTCAAAATACTCAGTTTGTTCTCGTATGCAAAATCTATCAGGCGCGTACCTCTACTGTTTCTCATGCCATATCCGTGGCTTTTCCTTATCAGGCTTTCTTCTGGTCTAGGAAGCCCTATTTTTGAGTTAAAGTCGCCCATAACTACTTTGTTCTTGCCTGAGGTGCTTAAAGCTTTGATAATGGTATTATAGAAAATTTCCAATTCGTCTTCATTTGAAGCCTCTGTGGGTGCGTAGACTTGCAGTATATCTAAATTAGATAATCTAATTGATATCCATTTAAATTTAATTTTAAAAGAGCTACTCGTTCTGATAATCCATTAAAACCGACGATGCTTCTTTTGAGATATTTCTTTACAATGAAACCAACGCCATTTAAACCTTGTGTTTCTCCTGTCTAACAAAATATGAAATTGTCATATTCCTGGATTGATGTGCCGACACGCCGGATTTCAGAAAGACCGATTACGTCATACGTTGTGTTTTTTAGAGAGTTCATCAGTTCCATTAATCGATAAGTTGTTGATAGAGTTCTCACATTATATGTTGCAACTTGAAATAGATCGTTCTTAATTTTTCTGTTCCTGGTAAGGTTTTCTGGAGGGTTGTGGTCGAATTCTCCCACGGTGACCAACCGTAGTGGGAGATGAAGGGTAGGAGGAGCCTTATTAATTATAATATATTGATGTTGTTCTTTTGGATGTTGTTTTCTTTGTTTTCAGGCTGATCGTGAGGGTTGACAGCGGGCATAGGGTTCTGTTTTGGTTTTTGTACGACAAAATTATTCATGTTAGACATTTTATTTTTTTTTAAACAAAATTATTGTTATTATTGTACCATACAAAAGTTTAAAAGAGGTAGAATATGTTATTTAAAAGGAACTCAACTGGAGAAAGATCTCTATGTGCCAAGAAACACAGCGAGCTACTCGGCTCAGCGTGTTTCTTAATGACTTCTGGCTAGGTGTGGGTTGCATATATTAAAACATACAGGGGCACTCCCCTGTATACACTATGTATGATGAATCTGTCCATCTTGTGCCGTAATAATGCAACAAACGCTAAGAATTAATCTGCTGACGAAAACAATTAAATGGATCACTTTCCCTTCATTTTAAAAAATATATCCGGGCTTATCTCGTACGTAAAACTGAATGTATGAAGAATTACTAAATCTCCTTCAGGCTTACACAGACAAAGCTTTTTAGCATTCCATAGATTTCCCATCGCGTTGCATGGAGAGCAAACAGTGCCTGGGATTTGCGACTCACTATCCACACTCTTCTCCCTACCTAACCTAATTTGGAACCTTTTAATGCCACCTTTGAAATACGTTCTAGAAATGAACCGGTGCTTGTTCTAGAAAGGCCAAGGTCTTTAAGTAGGTTATAGAGATTTTGCTGTTATACCTCTCGCTCCCACTTCTACCGCGTACAAGCTAAATATGAATTTATTCCTGGACAGTTTGTTTTTTATACGTGTCCATCATGAGAGTCCAATCAGGAGCCGCGTCTAAGATAGAACAAGGTTTCGGTTTTGATTCTTTGGGGCCTTCTTTTACGAATGCTACAGATCGTTTGGTGGTTGTTATACTTCCGCGCTCTTGCTGCTGAAAAGTTTTATTAGAATAAAACACCACTGTTCTATATTGTATTTACTTACAAAACCATTATGTATACAAATTATATGCTGTACAATTCCAAAGCAAAATATTTTATAACTAAGTATCAAAAATTTGCATAGTTTTATTCATATTGTACTAAAAATGACGGTATAAATGTAAATAATAATAGCATATTAACACAGCAAAATACTAAACTTAAAACAATACTCAACTATAGATTACAAAGTTAATAATATCTAAGAATATATGATTATTAATAACTATTAATAATAATAAATACGTATAAAATGAATTCTTAGAAAGTTGATAAGAATACATAATATTGAAAACAAAAGTAACATTATTCAGTCGCAATTAACTTAAAATTAATCTACATAATTTCAATACAAATAATGATTGGCACATTTAGTGTCAAAATGTGATGAATTATATTTCCAGTAAAATGAGCTAATTTAGGTAAAATGCTATCGATTTACAATGGATTTAATGTAACTGAGAAATAAGCTGTAAATGAACAGCTAAACATAGTAATTTAAGCGTCATTTATAGTACACAAAGCAGACATTAAGGTTAAAAAGATAGTAAATCCTAACTTAGTCGGTCTAGATTTTAGAATGTACTGTAATATGTTAATGATATGCATGACAATAATATCAGTGATAAGATAAGATGGAAGGAATGATATTAAAATCATCTCTGAAGCGCATTATTTGGAACACCTAAGTTCTCAAAGTTTTTCTAAATCATTAACTAATTCACTTGTATTATAATGATTTGTCAGCTAATATATGACTAGGGTTTTAAATCACATTAATATATATTTTTATAAATAGGAATGTTTGTGACGAATTGATAGTGTGTGAGTAAGTGTTGCCATAACTATTACAGGCAATATGTTGTATAAATGCATTTTATATGAAACCTTATTTAATTTTAAAGCTTGCTTCTTTTGTAATATTGTGAATACGGGTTTATGAAGAATAGTCATGAGTAATGTATAATTAAAAACTATGTACCAAATCTTAAATGTACTATCATGTGGTATTAGAAAATAAATGGTACAATGAATAATGTTATGATATCTATTTTATCTCTCTGATACAACTCTCAGATCACAAGATACACAAAACTCCCGCCCATTCGCCCTGTCAATGTCATAAACCATCTATTGACTAAATTGTATAATAACTACTTCCGGTAACGATATGCGAATTTATAATGGTGCTAATATATATTAAATTGAATTAAAACCATGTGCATAAAATAGGCATCGCGACTAGATATATCAGACATAATGTACAGCTGGAATAATTTGCTATACGTCATCAAATCTTAATATTAATAGATTGCTATATATATTTATATAGATTTATTGTTTATATTATCTGACATTATCTGTCTTTAAACGGTCGGCCATGGCAGTGGACGGTCTGACTGGTTGCCCAACCCATTCCTCTCCTTCCTACGCGCTTCTACTTAGCATTTAGCATTCATGATTAATTATTTATCTGGACGATATAAATTATTAAATTTCTATTATTTTCATACTTTTATATGAACAATGTAGCTTTACAATTTATAATGAAATCTTTAATATGGAATGTCAAGTATTAATTGTGTACTTAAATATATTTTTTATAAATCAGTTTGGCCTTAAATCAATCTTGAGATTACGTTAGATTATTTTATTTTAATATTAGAATAAGTTGACTAATATTAATAATACTTTATCAAGATGAAAACAAGACCATTATCTATTTAACTTCATCTTCTAAGATTTCACTCAATGTCAATAAGATTACTTTTTTAGCCATAATCATAACATTTAAAAATTTAAACGGAAAGAGAAAGTTTATTGACCAACAATAACAGACTAGAAATGCAGCAAATAAAAAGTGCCGAAATGTAAAAAAAAATAATGAAAACTTGGATATAAAAACTTCTTTTCTAATCCCACACTAAGTTATGTATCAAAAAGTTTTTATATTATCGATTTCAAATACTCTATTAAGCAGACGCCTAATATTACTATGAAATATTTACACTACACAATCAAGATTTGGTAAAAACTCTATTAAAAAAGTATGGTTTTTAATGGAAATGCTAGAATTGAATAGATGGTGACCGAGTTGCCGCTCTTGTTATCTAAGACACATTGATATTAACAAATATAACAATCGTTAATGTGGTAAAATGCGACGCAGACTCTCACGTTAACAGATATACTTACCTACACTACCTCAAACATAGTAGATGACAATAAAAACTTACTACACATCGCTAATTTTATGTACTTAAATATGTTCCGCAACAACAATTGCATCAAATTTTATCACAGACTTCTTTGCATTGAGCTTCCACACTTAGATCTGATAATCTGCGTCGCAGTCAACAGTACACATACAATATTATAGTCCTATGAATAATTTTCGAAACCCACTCTTATATCTGTCGATACATATAATCTGCGTGTAGTCGGCTGCGCTGCCGCAGTCAGACTGGCGAGGCGGCGTGCACGCGGCGCGCGCGCGGCAGGGTGGTGGTGGTGGAGGAGGAGGATGAGGGGGTGGCGGGCGCGGGGCTGGGGGCGGGGGAGCGCAGCAACAGCAGCAACAGGCGCAGTCAATCGGTCACCACCTTCTGTGCGACCAAGGCCAGGTCCTCCTTCAGCATTCGGAAAGATGGTCGTTCCTCAGGCGCGTGCCGCCAGCAGGCCTTCATCACCTGTCGGAAATTGAAGTTATATTAAAAGTTTTAATTTTTAAGATTATGTGATGGTTTTGATAGATAACACTTACATTATATATTTCAATTAAACATCCCTTAGGTTTCTCCAAGACCTGTCCTCTTTGAACCATCTCGACCACTTCGGTATTCTTCATTCGACCGTACGGTACCTTGCCGCAGGTAAACACTTCCCACATTAACACGCCTGAAACAATTATTTCAAAAATAAACTATCATTTCCATTTCATAATGAAAAATGTTGATTAATTTGAATTTGAGTACGTCAGCTATAATAGCACGCTACTTGATAAATTTCTAATTCACTTACCAAAAGCCCAAACGTCTGATTTGGATGAAAATCGCGTGTAATTAAGTACTTCAGGCGGAGCCCATTTTATAGGAAACTTGGTGCCGCCAGAACTTGTATATTGGTCATCGAGTACATACCGAGCCAGCCCAAAATCTGCAACCTGTTTGTAACATTCATTAGTATCAACACAATCATAGTCATAAAATAAAATATATAAACTATCTTATTTCATAGTATTTTAGTTATCCGTTATTTTAGTAATCCGTTATTTTAGTGTGATGGTATGATAAAACATGGATCCTTTACGTTTATAGTATTATATAAATATGCATATCTATGTATGTATAATGTTTACTGCATGGTATATTTTAGTCTATACAATATATTATTATTCAGTATTATATTGTCTATATCTATATATTCATTATTTCTTGAAAAAAAAAATCCTATGTGTATTCATTATTTCTTGAAAAAAAAATCCTATGTATATTCAATATTTCTTGAAAATAAATCCTATGTATATTCATTATTTCTTGAAAATAAATAATATGTATATTCATTATTTCTTGAAATAAAACCTATGTATATTCATTATTTCTTGTAAAAAAATCTTATTCCACAATAATACTCTCTACCCAAATGTTGTCTGGAAAAGATTGCTCTTTAGCAATAAGGCCGCCTATTGAACTTCCTTTTTTTATTAGTGTTTATCTTTTTTTTTTGCCACTGAACTGGCATTAACTCTCAGCGTAGGTATGACGCCCGAGCGTTGACCTTTTAAGCACTTCTTACAAAATACAGAATAATAAGTATAAGGAGCCAAAATTTTTTTGTTTTTTTTTTATGTTGTTTACCAAGATTTGTAAATAATCGTAGAACAAATATTCTTGGGATTTATATAAAGGTGTCTGCAAGAGCTGGTCAATTAATGACATATAACCCTGTATATGTGTATGATTTCTTTTTGTGACAAGAAATGACTTATTCATTAATTGATGAGAGATTATAGCAATTATTAGGAACGTTACCTTAACAACATTAGCATCATCCACTAAACAATTTCTCGCTGCCAGGTCCCGATGAATATAGTTTTGTCTTTCTAAATACGCCATTCCTTTAGACACCTGAAATTATTTAGTTTGAGTTTAAATCTTTTTAGTCAAAAGAAAAATCTAACACCACAACATTTATAAACACTGCCATTCTGGACTCTAATTTAATTTAATTGGAATATAGTATAAGAAGCTTCTTAGCATTCCATGGATTCACCATGCGAGTGCCGGGCCCATTGCGTTGTATGGAGGACAGTGCAAACAATGCCGGGGACTTGCGACCCAGGGGTGGGTTTAAGAGCCCCTTAATGATTGCGCAAACACGCTCGCCTTTAATATCTACACTCCTCTCCCTACCTTACCAAATTTGGAAAGAACCTACTAATGCCGCCTTTGAAATACGTTCTAGAAATTAACCGGTGCTTGTTCTAGAAAGGCCAAGGTCTTTAAGTAGATTATAGAGTTTTGCTGTTATACCTCTCGATCCCACTTTTACCGCGTACAAAAGCTAACTATAAATTTATTCCTGGACAGTTCGTTGGTCACTTCGTAATACTTATTAAGCTTAAATGTGTGATCCCTGTGGAAGTTTGTTTATTATATTATCATCAAAATCGGTCCAGCATTTACAATCAAAGTGACCAGCAAACAGAGCATACTTAGTCCCGCATTTTTGTCTTCGATCCATCCAATCAAACACAAACTTATCATCAAAACCAGTCCAGCACATCATGTATATGACAAGCCTACAGAGCAGACCTTGTCCTGTATTTTAATCTTCCAACCATCCAATCAAATACACTAAACTACCATCAAAACCAGTCCAGCACTGTCAGTTACGAGCATACAGTAGAATGATATATATAAAGACATATAAACCTGTATACACATATCTAGTAGCACGGCGGGTCCGAGCTGGTCCGGAGAGGTCCGACGGAGGTAGTTGAAGAGGGACCCGTGCTTCATGTACTCCGTCACTATGTATATTGGACGGTGCTTGGAACACACGCCGTATAACTGTACTAGGTTTGGATGTTGTAGTTTTCTGAAAATTATTTCATGTAAATTAATTATTTTTTTATTATTTGTTTCGTTTGTATAAAATGTAAAATTATTTTTTGTATTTATTGACACCTAGAAATATATATAAAAAATAATATTTTCTAAGATAATTAAAATATAGTTAAAATAATATTTAAAAATGAGTACAGTAAGCTAACAAAATTAAAATATCATGAAATGAAAATGATCACACAGAGAAAGAAACGGCAAATAATAATAATTTAAATAAGTATAGAATAAAAATATCAACATAGACAGGACTCGAACCCATAATCTCGGTGAGTGCAACTCGGTCACTTTGCCGACTGAGCTATCTGATCGTTAAAAATGTAAATAAGTGGAGCACTCACGTCATGACCTTGGCCTCGTCGATGAAGTCGTCCTCGGACATGGTGCCCTCCTTCATCATCTTGACGGCGGTGTCGGTGCTGCCCCTCCAGCGTCCTCGCCGCACCACGCCGAACTGCCCCGCGCCCAGCTCCTCCAGCAGCACCAGCTCCACCGGGTCGATCTCCCACTTGTCTGCATTACAATGTACATGGTGTACTACTTTCATAACATTGGCTTTATTAGACTCTAAATAATGTCACTTATAAAGATTTTTTTTTTACTTCTATTTCTTTTAGGTCTTTTAAATCTATTCTATATATGATCGTCTTTATGGGGACGGTGACATCTATTAGGCTTGTTTCGAAAATCCTAACCAATGTTTCTAACTTTGCGGTAGAGATAAACATTGAAAAGATGCCGCTACCGAAAGTAATGTTTGAAAATATATTTTTAGTCTTTTATACTTGAATAAAAAATATCAAAATGCTAATTTTGAACACAGAATTAAACTTATAACACTATAAAAAAACACCAGTATCCTTAGACCCGTGGGGTCCATTAGCCAGTACCGTGTGAGAGGCCGGCGGTGGGTGGTGCTGGTCGGTCCGAGGGCGTGGTCTTGAGCCGCGAGCACAGTCCGCCGCTGTTGTGCTTGTGGTAGTTGATGAGGTCGGGGATGCTGGCGCAGCAGTGCTTGTCCGACAGATAGAACTCTCCGCGCACGTTCTGCTTTATGTGGTAGTGCTTGGTTTGAGGATGGTTTCTGAAAAATATTTTATTTTTATATATTATTACATACTTATGTTATATAATTCATTTAGTAGATTTTTTTTGTATAAGGTAAACGATTTAATATATTTTTTTTTACTGGACATTATAGAATAATGAAGTATTTATAAATAAATTTCTCTACAATAATTCTTGCTTATTCTTTAGTAAATTTACATCATTTACAAAACCAGCCAAGTGCGAGTCGGACTCGCGACCGAAGGGTCCGTACCTACAATTATAAGAAACGGCTACATATCTCGTTTGTTGTATGGGAACCTCCTTTATTATTTATTTTAATTTAACTATTTATATTTAAAGTCAATATATAACTAAATATTATGTAAATAGCACCGTCAAATATGTATTTTATTCTATTTTTGGTATTCTACGGTTCATGAAACACAATCTGGAGTTAGACAGACGGATAAACGGACAACGAGTTTTTTAGTAATAGTGATACGTACCTTTTAGATACGGAAAAAACAAGTTACTTCTTAACCAATATTTGTACAATACTTAGGTACTTATTTATTTATTATTAACCTCATAAACATAATGGGATTGTTATTATCGGGTAAATTAAAACAAAATTGCTTAATAGCATAAAATTACAACACTTATCTAAATACATAATGTTATATAACATAAATGTACACTGTACATAAGAGCATTCTCTTTTAATTACTATTTCAAGTTCAACAACCAGACATACAAAAGATTGATTAAAAAAATATAATGCAACTAAATAGACAAAAAACTTGTTAAATGTGAAGCTTGACAGATTCTGGAAACTAGATAGATTTTTGTCACTTAAAGAAAAAATAGAGTAAAAAAATAAGTTAGAAAGAGACAGATTATCTACACTAAATTTCAGACAAATTTTGTCATTGATTTGAGAAATATAATTAATATTTAAAAAAAATATTAACTCGAGAAGTAAGAACTAGTAAGTTTTATTTTAATAATACCAATTCTTGGTTATAAAATATCTATGTTAAGCTCATTCCAATTTTAAATAAATATATAATGAAAAGAAAAACTAATACGAGTAGGGATTCGAACCCGCGACCTCTGGGAAACCGTCTAATTCAGAGGTTCCCTAAGTAGTCCAGGTGGGTCCACGGGAGACTCGACAGGGATCTACATTGGCTGAACAATTTTAACACGAACATTTTTCGAGTCAGTTTATAACAATTTATTGGTTTTTTGTGCTAAAAGAGCTGAAAGTTGCATGAAATTACTATTTTGATTGATCAACTTTATTTTTTGACATCCACTGACAGCATAATCAATTATTTAATTAATCAATCAATCTTTTTCGGAAACTGTTGATTCAAGGTTGCAAATCAGCCGCTACGCAATTTTCCATTTAGATCTTTTCATTTTTTGTCGAGTTTTAGGAATATGTTAGAAATGGCCTCTGGCCTAATTGCTCTACCAATTAGAGCAGTATAGTAGCTCAATTGGTAGAGCGACAGGGTTACCAAAAGTCACTGGTTCGAGACTCTACACGTATTGGTTTATTTTTCATTCTATACTAATTCAAATAAAAAAATTGTGATATATATTTATCAGTGGTTATAGAACATTCCAAATGGAAGGATGTTCTATATGAAAATCGTCATTGTTTCATCAAAACCGGTGCAGTAATTTCAAGGTCATAATATAAATACTCACACTTTGGTGTATAAGGACAGTGTGTACATCCCCTTGGTAGAAGAGTTTCGTACCACGAAACAACCTTCCTTATCTTCTTGTTTTAGTAACGACTCCGCTCTCTGACGGGACATCTCACTTACATACCATCTGAAAGATAATTAATATTATTAAAAAAAAAAAAATAATATTATATTTTATAATGGTATAGTATATATAGCAGTGCAATATAGACCTTTTCAAACATTCTCTATTTATTGAAATAATTTATTAAAAATATCTATTTAGTAAATGAATATATATAACATTTAAATACATATATATACATATATTAAATTAAAATAGTAGCGTATATTTACAACGCTAATAAAATATAACAATATCATTCCAAGGTTAGTCAATTCAAGAGAACTGTGGCCTTCTGAAACCACGAGTTTTTTTGTTATACTAAAATATATGTTATTTGTATTTGCTATATTTCTAGATTATTCACTTACTCGTATTTTTGTAGTCCTATAGTTTCCTTTTCTTTAACATAATTACTTGGAATGTATCCAACACAGCTGAAACAATAAAAATTTTAATAAAACATAAATTAATACTACAATATATATATATATACAATATGTTTGTTTGCATACCCATGTTCGTCTTTCACTTTCCACCAATGCTCTTGAGAGTCATCTATAACCTCATATTCCGCGCCCTGCAATTTATATTTAGGAGATAATTACTCAATAAAAACATACATACATAAAACTTTTACAAAATACAATTACCTTCTCCAAGGAAAGGTCGCCGCTTTCAATTGCTTTAAAAGGGTACAAAGCTACCACGACTTTTGTCCTTTGTTTCTCCTAAAAATAAATTAAACTAAACATTAATTATATCCAAAAAATAATTAATACAAAAAATAATTCGAAAGAAATAAACTTATATAAGAACTATATATCGTCGTTTCCAGGACTATTTGGTCTAAGCGATTTTTTAACGAAATCATCATTTAACGCAATAAAAAAACAGTCTCTTGGTGTATCGAAGCCGTATGTCGCTAAGACCAAATAGTCCTGGAACTGTCGATACTTACCTTTGGCTTCGCTGAAGGTGTACCGGGAGGCGGACCACCTCCCCCGGGCATGGTGACTGCCGCTGTCACCGCTACCATCATACACATTATTATATATTATCATTATACAGGGTTAATTGTAATTAACGCATCACCACTTGCAGGCAGCCTCTCTTCATCAATCCTAACAACATTTGTTCTACGACTTTTATTGTTATTTATCAAGATTTGTAAAAAGTCGTTAGAAAACAAATGTTAGGATTGATGTAGAGAGGCTGCCTGCAAGTGGTGATGCGTTAATTACAATTAACCCTCTATATTATCATTATACATATATTATCATTATATATTATCTATATATCTTTGTTTCTGACAGACTTACCGACGGTCATATGAAAACAAACGTGGGTCTGGTGTAAATGATTATTATCAGTTTAAGTTAAAGCTACTAAATATATAATAATTAGTTTTTAATAAAATCTCTACTAGAAGTGCGACCTGTGATATAACTTTTTATTTTGTAATAAACGAATTTCATAATGAAATTATTTTATAATACGAAATTAAAATATTTGATATTATGGTGTTATTTGGACTACACATTTAATTTAGTAAGCACTTTTGACGTACTATCCAAATAAAATTTAATATATATTTTTAAAAAGATTAAGTCGGTTACTGAGTTTTTGGTATTAAAACGTAAAACTAATGAATCTATTATGGATATAAAATAGTTATGTTATGTCTATAAAATGATTCTGTATATAAATATTATTACATAAAACTTTTAATACCTAACGGTACTATATAACAGGATTGAGTACATACAGACGAACTATGTATATACATGAACAGTGGTAATTACATTTGCGTGACAATTGTCGTAATAAAAGTAATTTATAGCGAATCAAACTGACACGGCGGGGCATCGTGGAACAAATAATAATATATTTTTTAAAAGTACACGTTTTTGATAACAAAATATTATTGAAGCAACTTAATGAGCAAAAGAGTGAAAGTTCTTTTTAACGATTAACTTTTACCGTGCGTGGGCACAATTATTACATTGGCGAATTAACTTACAACTTTCATTTAATATTACTCCGTAATATTACACAACACTTATTATTAATAAATTAAAATAACAATTAACAAAAAACGTATAATTATAGACCAATTAATAAATTAATGATATATTATTTCGTAACGTAACGATATTCCAGTGATTGTAAAGTAATTAAACAGAATATCCTTTACATTTTACAACACACACACCACAGTAACACTATACAAAAATTACACAAATATTACATTACACCTGACCCAGACAAGAAGTGACTGCAATAATGAAGGTAAACGAGGTCAAATTAATATTAAAAGGTCACTAATCGTACCCTCCAGAGCCGGGAGGAAGGCAGACAGCGAGAGACATGGTATTTTAGATTTCTTCTTGGTAACCATGGGTTCGTCTGCCGACTTAGTCTGCAACATGGGAGCTAGTGACCGGACTTCCGCGCGCGACACCTCCAACAGACTGGCGTGCGTGTCAATGTACCGTGTCGAAACTAAGGCCGGCTACACAATACAGCTTTACCGCGTAAATCAAGACGCCATTATTAATTATTTACGATCTAATAATTGTTTTTTTATAATGATCGTTTTTATTAAACGAAGCTTACGTAGTTGGCATCAATGCGATCTCCCTGATGCTTCTTCTCCTGAACTATTGAACCGATTTTCATCGGCTTTTTTTTATTTATTTGATAGCAGCATTATCATCGATGGTTTAGCAACAAAATTTGGACGAATAAAATCAATGAATCTGTGCTAAACTAACAGTCAGAATGGCAGTCAACTTAGATTTATTTGTAATTTATATAAATTTGAAATATCATTTTTTTAACTTTAATTTTTTTTATGTTCTTCAAGTCCTATGTTGAATTTAATGGAATTAAAAATTCTTGAAAAAATACCTTAATAAAAAAAAATACATTGTGAACTTGGTTTTATCAACAAGACAAGCGAGTGAGAGCAGAAAAGATGGTCGTACTCGGCCTACATTCACCATTCGAGGCGCAAGCGCATGCTTTTGTTTTCTGTCTCACACCTGTACAAAATATCATTTGAACGAAAGGGAAACACATACACCTCAATGACGACCACTACGGTATTATAAAACAAGCTTTTTTAGATCTTATTTTGGTAAGAATAAGGTTTTATTTTCAACAGCAAAATAAAGACAGCAATACTCAGAAGCGAAACAGAATTTATTTAAAATATTTTAATCAAATTAGCCATTAATATTCAAGTCGATATAAATTTGAATAAAATTGTCTTTTAAATTTTATATTCGACTTCAAACAAATAAAAAAAACATATTATTAAACTGAATAGATAATTCTTAAAGTATTTAAATTAATTATCTGTAGCTATCTTTTTATAATCTGTAACTGGCTTAATATCTGTAGCTGTTTTTTATCTGTAACTGGCTTTATAAATCACATTTCACTTTCAAATGTGAGAGTGAAGATTTAAAAAATGAGATCGTGTCAATCAGGTTTTATATATTCATTTACTATTACTCATCGTGTATAAATCATTATTTTTTTGTACGCGACTTTCAGGAAATGTCTGGTAAGTTTTAAATTTAAATGAAACTGGGACATTGTGAGTAATTTTTGACTTTCTTTGGGATTAATTAAACGTAAAACTTTATTGTTTATTTTTATTTTAATAAAGATAATAAAATAATAACTTAGATAATATTATAATACTCTCTATAGAATCAAGTCTACCTTGACAGTATTACGAATTATTAAAACTTTTAAAATGATAAACATCTTAATAATATTTACTTTATTTATAAAATATAGAATGGAATAAAAAGTGCGATTATTTAATTAAAAAAAAAAAAGTTATGGATGCATAATAGTGCTTTTTTACGTGGGGAGAGAGGGGGAAAAGCAGACGTTCCACCGTATGGTAAATGATTACCGCTGCCAAGGGGAAGGGAGGGGGGGTGGTGGGGGTAGTAAGTAAAGAATGTATGAGTTGAAATTAACAATCGATTCTGATGTAATTTTTGTTGCAAAAATATAATTACTAATCGTTTCCTGACCTATTAATGCAACCATCTCTATATTGAGTTTGTAAGCGATGTAAAGTTTCAATCTCGGATTGAATATAGATTATTATCCTCGGCTATGTTACTTCACCTCAATGACACCTTCGTAGAGTCAAACCGTATACGAAATGCATTCAATATTATTAGACTCTACTATACAAACATTTGTATAATTATTATTATAACTGTTTAAAAAGATCAGTAATCAAGGCATTTATAAACATAACAATAATTATTTATTTTCAGTCATAAAAATTAAAAGAAATGTAAACATAAATAAAATAGTAACACGTATCAACACTTCAAACAAAGTATTGAAACAAATAATAAAATAAACGGCCAAGTGCGAGTCGTAGTCGCGCACGAAGTGTAGACTATATAAAAATTACAAGAATCTGTTGCCGTTATTAAAATCGAACAAAAGAACCATGTTTGTTGTATAAAATCCCCGTAGAATATTTATTTTATTTTGTTTTTAGTATTTGTTGTTATAACGGCAACAAAATACATCATCTGTGAAAATTACAACGGTCTAGCTAACACGGTTTATCAGATACATTCTGAAGACAGACAGACAAACAAAAAGCGAAGTCTTAGTAATAGGGTTCCGTTATTGAAATTTGGGTACGGAATCCTAAAAAACTCAAACGAAATAAGAATCAAAAATACTCGTATTTAAACTCCAAAAGAATTTATACCCACACGTATCCAAATACTCGTATTTAAACTGTAAAGAATTTATATCCATATATTTATACGTATCCAATAGCATAGTGGTAATATAATTAATCACAAAACGGTAATTATTACCAAGGGGCCGGTAATATCAGTCCTGGAGGTTCAATACGGCAGGTTATTGTAGGTTGCGTTAGTTCACATCTAGTTGCGTTATACTTGGAGTATGCACTTCCTGTTCCACTAGTTAGTTGCACTGAGCCTATTTACAGCATGCAACTTAAGCTAATTAGAGCACTTTATTATTTTTATATTTCTCTTTTAATATGTTAAGTTTTTATTCAAAATAAATACGGTTAGGACTAAGTACTAGGATGTTATATATATGTAGGAGGGTATATATATATATATATATAAAAATTATAAATTACATAGAGATACAACGGTCTGTCCGTTTACTGATTATTTGTCCTGCTGCGCCAAAGGTTTCGGATCTCAAATGAGATTTATATGCTATCATATAAAATTACATTTATTAGGCTACCATTAGTAAAAATTACCACAATATACGGATACATCTGAGAAGTTTTTAATTAACTATTTTAATATTCTACATAAGTAATGTGTTTGTAATTTATGTGGGTTGTGTTTGACGTTTCCGGGCATCGATAAACATAGCGCCATGAATATGACGATTAGAAGGTCTTATCAAAATAGAGAACAATAATATTTATATATGTATTACACTTAAAACAGTAATTCAGTTGAATATATATACGTTTTTGTATCAGGGTCTTTCACATAGGACAAATTATTTCTGTCGCAACCTGTTTTTGGTTTGAGGATTCATCTTTCGACGATGTCCTAAAATTATAGTCAAACCAAAACCAAGTAGAGATACAAGTAATCAAAACTAAACAATATAAATTATACATAAAAATAAAAGTAATACTCACATAACCCGTTGTCACTAGTATGTTCGTGCAGTATGAGCTCGAGGCCGGGCTCCGGTAGCGGCCACACCGCCGCCAGGGAGCACCCCGGCGCGGTCTTGCGCTCCGCGTCGCAGCAGGCCCAGCGCCTCGCCGACCACACCGCTGGGTGGTACGACGCGCGACGCGTGTTCGATATACACACTATAATATCAATTAATCGATGTTGGTTCAAAAGACTTGGTGGTGCGGGTTCGGTTCTCGCTCGGAATATTTTTTATATCATCCAAAGATAGTTATTCCGAGTCTGGGTGTATTTTGTGTCCGTTTTTTAGGTTTGTGAAACATCCCACAGCATAGATTAAAAAATAGTGATGCGGGGTTGAATATGGTACTCAAATATTAGCACCCCTTGGTAACGGTAACCTTGGACGGATGGGTATTCGACATACACTCCACCTATGTTTGCTGGTGTCTAGCCAACCAACATACCCATTACATTGATAACATTGGTTGCAATTAAATTATTAATTTAATTAAATCACCCTTTCACATTAGCACATCATTCCATTATGTTAAATATTACAAAATAGTCGAAATTTATAATTGATCTACAATCCGAGATTACATAATTTCACACCCACTCATTTCAATATTTGAACATATAAATCAAGAAATATATTTAAGAAATAGTTCAAGATCAATTATTAATTTCAATCGTCATGTAACACCACACCACACAAATAGTCTTGACACTGAGAAAACTAGTTTAATACAGGTTATTTTAAAGATTTTATAATACATAACATTATCAACTTCTTTTTCTTTTTATAAATAATAATTTGATTGTGTAAGAGAGATGTTAAATTAAGAAAATATTATCCTTCACCACTACTTGTATGGTAATAATTAAAAAAAACATTTAAATTATGTACATTATTTTAAAAAGACCAATAACTTTATTATATTATGACATTGTAGTATTTAAAGGTTACAAATACATAAACTTACATATATTACAGAACTGACAAGAAATATATCTCAATATTTTTAGTTTAGTTTAATAGTTAGTTTAGTTAAGTAGTTAGTTCGTTATTTAATTAGTTTAGTTAAATAGTTAGTTAGATAATTAGTGTACTTTAATACTTAGTTACTTGGTTTAGTATAATAGTTAGTTAGTTAATTAGTTTATTTTAATAGTTAGATAATTAGTTTAGTTTAAAACTAATTAATTAGGTCAATTTAGTAGTAAGATTATTTAAAACGATTGAATTCAAATATAAATTGGAACTGCAATATGAATTATTTAATAACGATTTACAATTTAGTATTTATTTTAATAATAACTTTAAAAATATTGTAGTTATCCAATATGTTATAAATAATGAACTCTGTTCAAAAACTTGTATTATTGACTGTTTTAGAAAAGCTAATCTTGTATATTTAAAAATAATAATTTACTCAATAATATATTGAATTCTAATAACTAAATGGATATCAAAGAATCTGTACCTCTAGTAAGTGTTTCGACGTTACTATACAGTTTACCAATCGTGAAATCAAAAAATACAATTATTATACATTATGAATCAAAATCTATTGACATATTTAAAAATATATATTTAAGTATTTATCTTTATATGTTGAGGTTCATTGTATAAATCATCTTAAGTAATATAATTATTACCAGAATTTTTATTATATCAATATATTTTGATTCATACAGTGTATAATAATTATGTTTTGATTTTACGATTTTGTAAACTGTCATAGTTTTCGTAACATCAACACTCGTAAGTGGGGTACAGATCAATGACTCGATGTACTCCAAATATTAAAAATAAATTTTACAACAACATGTTTTTCAGCCATTTAGCTCATTGTTTTAATAAATAACTATGAAGTATAAATATTTAAAGTATTCACTGAAACAAAAACAGGCAGCAGAACAATAGTTTAAAAATACTTTGAACCCAACTCGCTAATAATACAACAATAATAGTTTGTTATATATTATAATAATTAATGTTTTTAGTTCTATTAATAATAATAATATTTCATAAATATTTGTTATTTAGTACAGACTAAAGAACGTAATTCTAAGAACA
This sequence comes from Napeogenes sylphis, assembly GCA_959347405.1. Classification (NCBI taxonomy): domain Eukaryota; kingdom Metazoa; phylum Arthropoda; class Insecta; order Lepidoptera; family Nymphalidae; genus Napeogenes; species Napeogenes sylphis. The sequence continues at coordinate 33,540,919 of OY365779.1, read as the reverse complement.
AGAAGATACACATCTGTAAGCAATTGCGTTAAACTCCATTTTTAAGTAAAATTTTGATAATTTTGGACTTTGTGGTTGTGACTGCTTGGCTCAGTGGTAGTAACTCCAACTATTGAGACACGGTGGTCGTGGGTTAAATTAACATTTTGTTCAATTAAGGTTTTGTTTATGTTTTATATGTATTAAAAAGTAATTTATTTTATTGTTATTACTATAACTATAAATAGCGGTTTAGTTTTGTTTATGTAATTTTATTAGTTGTCTAGCATCGTTACAAGATTTAGTTATTATGATTAATTTGCGTTGTATGAAATGTCCGAACATTTTTATCATTTATACTATAATACAAAAAATAATAATGTTATTAAAATAGTAATATTGTATATTAATTGTAAAATTGCCGTTCCATATCATTTTAATAAAAATAAAAAGCAGCCAAATATGAGACGACTCGCGCACGAAGGGTATAGTACCATTGTATATAAAAAAGCAGACAAAAATACGATTGTTACATGGGAACCCTCCCTCCTTAGATATTTATTTACTTATTGTATTATTATTTATTTTAAGTGACTATATAAATAAATATTCAGTGAATATTTCAGGCGTGTACATGTTGCCGTTATTATATATCCAGCAAAAAAACACGTTTAATATATAGAAACCAATACCCTACAAATATTTATTTTATTTTATTTTTAGTATTTGTTATAGTACCAGCAATTACATTATCTATAAAACTTTCAACTGTTTAATCACGGTTCATGAGATACAGCCTAAAGACGGAAAGAGGGACAGACGGACAGTGAAGTCTTAGCAATAAGGTTTCGTTTTTACCCTTTGGGTATGGAACCCTAAAAAGGAAAGTCATGACTAATAACTGTATAGTTCATTCTGTATATGTTCATCTGTCTTAGATCATGGAATCCAATGATGGAAACAAATTGATACCAATTTAAAAACACCTTAAAAGATATTAAGAAAAATAAAGCGTTATAAAAAGCCAATGACCGAGAGATTACATTTATAACAAATACATTAAAATATATATATATATATATATATATATATATATATATATATATATATATATATATATATATATATTGAAACTGTATTCAATTATGTCAGTATTTTTTGCCTGAATATTTTCGTAGTCACTCATTAGCCCAAAGTATGGCGGATACGAGGAAACGGAGTCGTGAATAAAAACCCGAATAGGCTTCTAAAGTAGGAATGTTTTTCTGCATTTTAAATTTGTTACTGGTTTTTATATTGTACTAAATAAACCTACGAACACACTAATTTTCACTGGTTTAAGTATTTACTATCAATATTGCATAGCTATTACCCGCACTAACAAATGATCAATGTCTTAGAGACGGCTGCTTCTATTTAAACCAAATATAGCTAAGAACCATCTCGACCTACTAGGCTTTCGGTTAAGAAAACTGCAATCAAATCCGTCCACTCGTTTGGCTGCAATGATGCCACAGACAGACACACATATAAACGGATCAAACTTATAACACCTTACACCCCTCTTTTTGGGTCGGGATTTAAAATACATTAGTAGTCCAATCACTAAATCTGTGGCTATTAATTTCTAATTTAAATCGAATACATTACACAAACCAATTATCATTCTCATAATCATGAGAATGATAATCTCTTATTATAAATTGCAAGAGATAACAGAAGTTTTTTCCTCCATTCGTATCACACGTCAGCGTCGTCTCAACTCTTTAAATCATCGTTCACACAAAACAGCCATCTCTTTTTTAACTTAAATACATATTATAAATACTGAGAATATATTTAACAAACCACTAAACCTAGAAATACAATCATCTATGCTCATCACATACAGGCCTGTCCCTGTCGGGAATCGAACCCTATTGCGTTGCTATACGTTAGGAGCAGAACTAACTCCTCCAACGGGGCGGGTAAATATAATATTCTATATATATTATATATAATTAATATGTGCTAGTACCACAAGACTCACCGGTCTGCTTGGATGTCTGTGTCAATACTAATATAGTGTTAGGTCCAGCGAGTATAATTTATTACCCAACCGGAATACGTTACTGGGACATGAGGCAAGACTTGTTCAACGTTTTTCAATATATTTCTATATTATATTACCTAGTATATTATGTTATAAAACTATTAATTGGAATTAAATGCTCAAAACATGAAGACCATAATGTTTTGATAAATATTTAAAATAAATATATCTTACATAATACTTATCTCATGTATTATTATTTTTTTAACAGACTTCCAACAAAGGAGGTTATCAATTCTGCTGTGTTTTTATTTTTGTTGTTTGTATGTTTGTTATTTCAGAAGTTTCGGTTGGCTGAATCGATTTTGATGATACTTTTTTATTTGGTCTAGTGCCAATAACATTTATGAGAAAACCATACACGTCATAAATTTTAATTTAAATATGTGTGACAAATTCACGAATAACTCAACATTAATCCAACCGATTGGGATGTTTTTTTTATTAATTTTAAGTAATAACTTATTTTGAAATAATTGATTCTTAAGTTTTTTTTTGCCACATTTCATTATCAAATTAACAGCAATCAGATAAAGCACTAGCTCACTAACAAACTTTTTTCAATGCGATATTAGTACACTAATTGATCTAGCACTTAATAAATTGGATAATGTGACAATTGCTTGAGAATCAGTGGACAAAAAAAATGACACACAAACACAAATGTAAATGTAAATATATTATTAATTGGTATATTATTCTCACCTGTCCTTATCGCGTGTATCCAATCCAATCTCTCAGTGTGTTCCTTCGCAACCAGATAGAGAGTGTAGTCTGTGCTCTGTTCCGTGTACCCCACCTATGATAATAATATATTACTAGCTACAAAACATATTTAATTAACTACACTAGAACCTTGATAAGTTAAAATCTAAGGGAAGCATAAAATATTTTAGAGGTTTTTAATTATCTTTGGTGTATGTTAGAGTGAAAAGGGGGATACGGGCGAGTCAATACTTAGCTATTTGTAACCGAATGCACGAGAAAGAATATACACACCCTTATAGATATATATATATATATTTTCTAAATATATATCTGATTTCCAACAATAAATAGAGAGAACACATTTGTGCAAAAAAAAAATTAAAATTAAAAAATCCCCGACACAAATAAGACGTTTAAAAAGGATAGAAATAATATTTTTGTGTACTTATTGAAGTCGTTGCGTCAGGGGAACGTTGACTATGGTGACAATTTTACAAAATTTTCGGAGCTAATGAATGAGGATTTTGACTATACAATTTGGTATTGTTATTTCGTTATTTGTCTTGGTGACTTACTTGCATTTTAAATTATTCCCTTATTTAGCGGTCCCCCGACGCAACGACTTTCATAAGTACACAAAAAAATTGTTTTTATCTTTTTTAAACGTCTTTTTTAATTTTAATATTTTTATTAATTTATCGGGTTTTTTTTATTTGAGATTTTTTTTTCTGCTTATAAAAATTATTATTTTTTTTTCTATGTTGTACTAAATGAACCGACGAATACTCTAATTTCGCTTGTTTAGGTTTTCACTATCAATATTGTATAAGAACCTTTCACAAGCACCAATAAAAGCTCCATATCTTGAAGACGGCTGCTTTTATTTCAACCAAACATAGCTAAGAACCATCTCGACGAACCAAGTTTTCGGTTAAAAAAAACACATTTAAATTCGTCCACGCGTTTGGCTGCTACGTTGGCACAGACAGACACACAGGTTAAACTTATAACACCCTTCTTTTTGGGTCGGGGGTTAAAAAGAAAAAATCTCGGTATTTATTACTTGCTCGTATACGTATAAGTATGTACCTATTGTTTATTAAAAAAGCTTTAAAACTGTACATTGCAGATAAATTAAATTATATTTATAGAGTATATCCAAATATTTCATCGAAGTTTTTACGTTATCAAAGTTCTGCTGTACCTACTAATAAAATTTAGACTGTGTTATCTGTAACATCTAAGAGAATACAATATCAAAGTTGAACCTAACTAGATACAAAAAGCTCCAGTGATATATCTCATACCTGGAAGGGACAGCTGTAGGGACTCTTCTCGTTGTCCCCATCCAGTATTTGCTTGCTTAGCTCTCCTAGTTGCGCCTGCTCTATGGTATGAATAGCTTCAGTGGGTATACGTCCCCTCTCTTTACGCTTCTAAAACAAAGAAGCATTTTTAACGACTGTACTTTCATTTTCTAGTATTCGTAGCTTTAATTTTAAAGTGTCTTTACAGGACTTTTTTTGAAAGATATTAAAATCCTTCTATTTTATACGCAAGTGATTTCTGGTATGTTTTCAAAGTGATAATATTGTATAAACAAATATTTTTTTTTTTGTTTAAACTATTTCGTAATATTTTAAATGATTTAGATTTTGTGATTCTTTGGGTTGGTAATTCGTGTTAATTTAAATATTTCAACGTTCATTTAACATTTTTAAACTTCTTGAATAAACTACTTAAATACACTTGTTACTTGTTAGATTTTAAGATATAATACAGATAATCTAAAAGATTGAATTAAACAAATAAAAATAGTTACCATATTGACATAATAACCAATATTAATATTACATTTTAAATGTGTTATAAAAACAAAAATAATACCTACAAATTTTATAGTAATAAAATAGTATTAAAAAAGTATTCAGCAAAATTACGAACAGACGAAACGAAATCAGTAATTCAGAAACCGCTGACAACAGTTCATTTCTGATAACTTCAAAAATGTGATAATATCTCTTTTATATAATAATCTAACTCGTAATTTAAATCCTAACTTTAAGTTGAAGTTATCAATGAAAGACTAAAATATAACAGACATGACAACGAAATTTTAATAATATTTAATGGACACACGTTAAATTAACACACACATGTACATGAAATAGCGCTTAAATCTTTGGATGTGCCAACTGTACAAAACACACATGTATATAAAAAACCGCCAAAATAATAAGGGTGTACTCATCAGTACAAATCGAGTCAATGACTCTGGAACCAGTTTCTGTACATCACATGCAAAGACCTTACGGTATCCAGCCAATTAATTTCTGAATAAGGTATACAAAATATGATAAAATATTCATTCAATTAAAATATTAACGTCTGTAAATGGTGACAAGATATAACTTAGACTTTATTAATATTTAAAAACTGAAAGCTGAAAAGTTTTTATTAATCTGTTTGATGTTTAAATCCAAAAGGCGAAGAGTAAGCCGCGGCGTCCAATATTCATGACCGCAGACGTAATATAGCCTAAGAGGATTACCTAATGGGAAGAGGATCGCATCCACAGCAGGAACCGGAAGATACCGGTTTCTGTGATTAAGTTTCCTGATTGATATATTTTTTTATTATATTGTATGTTCTTTAAAAATGAATATAGACTTTAAAAAAAGTAAAAATTTTAGTGCTTACTGTTTACGATATTAAATATTTATGGTATTATTTAAAGGATTATTTTAATCGCCAACTTCTCTACAATTATTATTATATAAAACACTCAGATTAAAGAAAGACAAATATTTTTTACAGACGGAAAACTCAAAAACAAATACAAAAATTGCAAACAGTAAATACTACGGCACAATGTTTTCAAAAAGAACAGCGGTGGTTTTACAAAAGACAAAACCACTAAAAAGAATGAAGTCGCTATGGAGAGGGCCTTTTACAAACAATTAGTGTGTCAGAGGGCCCTCCATTAAGTCGCCAGGAACTGAGGGGGCCGTGGCGTGACGACACATGCATTAGGGCTCCTCACCCTTCACTGAATGTGATTACAGAGTGCACTCCGATGTTTAGGAAGTTCGAAGTTTAAAGTTTCTACACACGTAGCAATAACATTCATTCTTTTTTGACTACTCAATGTATCACAACTTCATTAAACATATTTAGTAATGAAATAGACTATATATATATTATATAAACCCAAACTAAGATTGCCGAAAAAAAAATCTAATTAATTAATATATTTAAACAATTGAACTCACAGATGGAAGAAATATAAACTCACACTGTCTAATTAAACACTAAAAACAGAGACCATTTTCGGATCCTATCGATGAGAGACGTTTTGCGTAGGATGATCATAAAATTACTAAATAACACAATAATTAAAATATAATTTTAAACTTTTGTCAATAAAATAAAGATAATTGATATCAATATAAATATATTACCGATATATTAGAGCGTGTAACAGTCGAACGGCAAGCTGTGATGAAGAACTGCCGGGTGTCCCCTGGATGGAAGACACGCCCAAATCGCGCATGCGCGTATTAACCCTCTATTGAAATTAGTCCGATTCATACTTTGAAATGTATGAATCAAAATCATGCCCCTTAACTCTAGTCTGAGGTTAAGGGGAAGTTCATTTTAGATCAACTCTAATATATATAACAACTAGACTTTTAATAAATAAATTACAGTGGATTTTCCTGTTTGATTTTTTTTTAAGAGAACACTCAAGAGTCTCTATGTCTGCAATTTTGTACTTAATAAGTTATTTTTTATCCAGCATTCTAAGAAGTTATTAGTATTTATATCCAAAAAGTTTGTTCCACAGAGTTTGGAAGATATGATTTGTATGTTTAATGCTAGTAGTTGCTGGCGACTATAATAAAAGCTCACGGCTATCAAAATATATAATACACTAACAAAACGATAGAAATGAAGACTGAATGAAACGCTGGAGATGAAGATGAGAGGAGATGAAGATGATGATCTTATATTATGATATGTCATGGCTTCTCATGATGAATCATGATCGAATTACCAACACTATTCATGAATAAACAAGGCATAAGGCAGCTTATTGAGTTTAAGCTTAAATTACACAGAGCCCTCGTCACAAATATGATTTTAAGGAAAAAAAAAGAACAGATTTGCAAGAATAAGAATTTTGTTATCTTTGATAATAGTAGATAATTTGTCTGTCATTTCATAACCATAATAATACCATTAGAAATATATATATATATGTATATAATTTTTCATTCCACCTGAATTCTACAAAATGTTCAATATGAGAGATCACTGCCAATGATAGCACAAGGAAAATTAGCAAGTCACAACATTGTGTTAGAATTGTCTCGTATTTTTTTTTTTATTCATTTGTTATATATTTTTAATTAAATGTAAAGAGTTTTTATGCAAGTTGCCAGCCTGGTTTCGTACTGGAACTATAAATAAACAATCAACGAATTTATTGTTTAGAAATGCATGTTATTATAATATAAGCAATATGACATTAGTCATAACAAAAATAGACTACATACTAATAAGCTGTATGAAAGATAACATTGCTAGCTTCTAACAATATAGTAAAATTAATTAACTTCTATACACCAATGTTTAATTATTTAATAACACAAGACTGAATTCATTATGAATAGGGAGACATCAAGTTAGAAACACTACAGATATTTTTATAATATTACTGCAATAGAAACTTGATTACCAGTCTCTCGGGTATACAGAGTTACAATTATTGGACTACCAATTATGACCAAATATGTAACTTTATAGATGTCAAATTCATACTAAAATAAATTAACTTTTATTTTAGTTTAGTTATACAATGTTGATGTGGAAAATGATGCAGGGGCATCGATGATGATGATGAAAATCACCAAATATTGTAAATTAACTACATACATACATTTTTTTTATATAAAATAAGAAAATGTATGTACATAAATAAACACCTAACATAATAACGCCTTTTCTTCAAACATTTCATAATCTGTATTTTTAATTATCTGGAAGCCTAATGACAACAATTAGAACAGATAATCAAATTTCCATTTACAACTTGTTGTTACAACTTACAAGCACATGCTTACCTCTCTCACATTGCTGTCCTTTAATCCTTAGATGCATAAGGAAAAAAAATATATATAAATTTTTCACTCTTACTGTTTTAATCTATGATTTGACTTTAATTTAGTTTTGATTTTAATTTAATCTATGTTGATACTGCTTAATTGTATTTATCATAGAGTTATTACACATAAAAAGAGAAAACAAATGAGGCTACCGATCTGTCTCTGTTTCTTGCATGTGTGATTAGACAAAGATATGTATTGGTCTGCCTTTTTCTGTTATTATTATCTCTTATTTTATTTGTCAGATACTGACACTCATAGACCTGCCTATAGCTGTAAATCTATGTATAATAATTCTATGGTATTTATACATATAAAATACCTGTATTCAAATACATATAAAAAAATGAATATTCATAGAATTCTTTAATGAATTATAAACAATTGGAATAGATGTAATTGCATCGTAGTTATACCATTATTTATTAAGTTCTTATTTTATTCATAATAATTTATGAATGACTTCTTAAATCTAACCCACCTTTTTTAAACTAGCCAGTACTTTAAATATTACTAAGGTTTTGTTGTAATCAAAATGTTTAAAAAAGTAATTTTGTCTTTTGTCTTATAGTACTAATAATAAATAACCAATATATACATATATAACTTTTTCTTAGTTATAAATATTTTAATAGTAGTATATATGTTTTAGGATCTTACCTGTCCATCGGAGTCATAGTATATTAGGTATTTTCTTGTGAGTACAAAACACCGTTCTTTGTAATTTATGGGTGTAAATATTTTCTTGTTCTGTGATCTTTTAACCATAAAAGCTTTACGTATTACTTCATCATCCTCAGAAGCCATTGTTCCTTTAAATAAATAGTTATTACAATTAATAAGTACATAAAATAATAAAAATACAATTAATGTTTAGGAAATGCATAAAAGAGGAAAATTCATTAAAAGGAAATTCAACTATTAAATAGCAGATCCCAATAAACACCATTAAAAAAATACACCACAGTTTTTAATTTTTATTGTACATGTTCATACGAGCCGGCTAGAAACAAACTAAAAAAAATGTTATGACAGCTAGGCCTATAAATTAAATAAATTACCTGCTTTGATTAAAAGCGGAACATAGTAGATATCGTCACATTCCTTTACAAAAATGAAATAAAGTAACTGTGTTTTACTTCTCAAAAAGTTTAAATTGACTGAACAATTAAGGTAATTTATACAATTTAGGCATCTAATAAACTAAGTTTACAAGTTTTCGCTAGTTTAAAAACTTCAAGGACCACAATTATTCACAATCCGTCAAAGCGATCCGTCACAATATCAAAAACAAGATAAACATCAAACAAGTGTGATTCAAGATTCACATTGCAGTAACCGGGTACTTCAGACTCAGCTTCTTCTCTACCTACTATACCTAATCAATATTTTTAAAAGTTTGTTTTTCTAATTATTTATTTGTCGTTTATATAATAATGTCGTTTAATAATATACCAATATAATATAATATGTACATTATATATATTATTATATTATATAAATGACATATATAATATATATTATCATTTTACTTTTAAAATTTGAAAAATACATTTTAAACTCGCGTCAGTTTCCAGTTTTTACTTGGGTGTTTAGAATATTATTTATATTAGAGAAAATCTTTCTATGATTAAATAATTTCTAATTCAATTTATTGTCCTACTTCAAAAATAAAAACTGCTTCTGTAATTTAATTTAATCATGTGATCCGTTGAGGTAAGGAATATAAACTAAAAAATGGATATTTGTAGTTGCAAATAGAACTATGTATACGGGTAATTTGTAATTAGTTGGCCACTTCTTGCAGGTAGCCTCTCTGCATAAATCCCAACAACATTTGTTCTATGACTTTTTAAAAATCTTGATAAGCAACACAAAAAATACGAACCACAAAAAATGTTGCTCCCTCTTTCACTTATACTCTGTATTTTGTAAGAAGTGTTTAAAAGGTCAACGCTCGGGCGCCATACCTACGCTCAGAGTTAATGTCAGTTCAGAGGCAACAAATAAATTTTGTATGGGAATACTCAAATTTTAAAAACTATTAATTTTAAAAAGTCATAGGACAAAATCTCAAAGAATTCTTAACATTAATTCCTTGGTTAATTGTACAAAATATTATGTAAATATTAGTTAACACTTTTATTTCATTGCTTACATATCGCCCTCCCTTTACTCTATGGTTATCAACAAATGACAAGTGGCAACATTACTCATAAAATAATTACTTGAAATTTGAATCGAGATTTTACTTTTTAGATTTGTCATTTGAGTCTTGAGTGCGCGTCGGTAATTCGTTAACTGTGTTCATCATATTTGCCAAGCATTACTTTGATACTATTAAGTGTATACTACAAGCATTAACATTTTAAATACATCGTTTAACCATTTAATGAAATGTCTGCTGATAATATAGAGAAGTTGTATCAAAATTACGGAATTCTTGCAGATGCTAAGGATGACATTTCAAAGGTAACCTCAAATTAAAATATTCTTTATAGCTTTTAAATAATTTAAGTTTATATTTTTATAACAAATTGCTTATTTTAGCATGAAAAAGAATATTTAGAAATTCTGGCTGCAGTTAAAGGTTCTGATAAAGAGAAACGATTGGCGTCCCAATTCATAGCAAAATTTTATACCAGTTTCCCAAATTTAGCAGACCAAGCGATTGAAGCCCAATTTGATCTTTGCGAAGATGATGACGTGGCGGTTAGTGTTGTTTATTTAACATTAAATTACTCTCGCTCGACAGACATTTTAATATCTGTAATAATTTGTCTAATTTCTTCTAGATTCGTAAACAAGCTATAAAGGCTTTGCCTACAATGTGCAATAATAATAAAGACCACACTACTCGGATTTCTGACATACTTGCCCAACTTCTACAGTCAGAGGATGCTACAGAAATCAATGTAGTAACCAATTCATTGGTAACTATTTTAAAAAATGATCCTAAAGGAACACTGACAGGGCTTTTCTCTCAAATTCACCAGAGTACTGATAGTGAGGTTCCAAATGAAATAGTAAGGGAAAGATGTATTAAGTTTTTAGCCACTAAGGTAAAACAGCTTGGCCGAGAAGTCATTGACAAAGAGTGTGAAGAACTCATCATTGTAGAAGGAAAAAAAATATTGCAGGTTAGTATTGACTGTTTCTTATAAATTCCTTAATGGGCATTACCTATGAATTTCCTTATAATTTAATTTCTTTAAACTTGTTATGAAATGTTAAATTTCATTAGGATTCTGTAGCTGAGGAGTTTGAGCATATAATGGATTTGCTTACTTGGACTAAAATTGGCAAAACACCTGCAGGAAGAAAAGAATTGACACAACTTATATCAGCATTAGCTTTTACACCAGGAGATTGGCACCCAGAGGATCCAGAATACATTGACAGACTTGTTCAATGCACTCAACATGCTCTACCACTATTTACTGTAAGTAAAATTTGCTTATAAATTATATTAATATAACTTGGCCTATTAATAAAGTGGAAAAGTATTACTACAATGTACTCTTTATTTTTCTTAAAATATTATTTTGCGGGAAAATTTTAAAAACATGTAGAGAAGAAGTCATTATGTGAATAGTCTAATAATGTATTTCAAAGAATAATCAAAGGATTTTTTTGTCTGTAGATATTACACAATAACAACATTAAAATAGAAACAACAACATTAAAATTATTATAAAAATTAGGTCAAAACAGTCCAAAGGACAAGTCAAAACAGTCCAAAGGACAAGTCAAAAGAAGACCAAAATAACTTTATCACTTTTCTATCACAGTTATAAGATCTGTTCTGTCACAGCTTACACAAAGAAACAAACATAAATTTATGATTTCTATACAAAAAACTTTTAGTAACACTTATTATTATACACATAAGTCTCTCAGAAATTCTTTTTGATATATATTATTGTTTGCTAATTTATCAATATGTAATTAATGGTAATCAATTAATGTATTATGTAATTAATAAATTTGAAAAAAACGAATTCATTTTACTTTGGATTTTTTTTAAGTAATTGGATTAGTAGTTTATGTTGTATAAACAAACAATCTCTATATATTTACGTATAGACATCAATAACTGACATTGTTAGTTATTTTAAGTTGACTATGATATGATTGTTTGATATGATGTTAAATTGGTCTTTATGGTACATTAAAAATATTAATGTTTACCATTTATTTACTTACATTGACATTTTATTATGTTATATTTACTCTGACAGCAAATCCCAAATGTAACATTTTAGTAAATATTCAAAACTTGTCACTTTTGTCTGTTTATTAAAGTATACAGTTTAGTGAAAAACAGATAGTTTCTTGTAATCAGACAGCCATAATTTAAACATTTAATATATACATTTTTTACTTTTTTAAGTACAAAATTAATGATATTTATTTATTTTATAATGTCTGTTTAGCCTTTTCTGTTGTGTTTCTGTATTTTTAATTAATTAATGCTAAGTTTCTTTGTAAAAGTTGAAAATTTATACCATATCTTTATTTGTTTTTTTTTTTGCCAGTCTCAAGTGGATTCTACACAGTATGTTAATATTTTCTGTGAAAATGTGCTCACACAATGGAATGATATAGCAACAACAGGAGGGACAGATGTCAAACTGGAAATATTAAAAACGTTTTCAGAATTAACTGAACACTGTGGAGAGATTGAGAATGCACAAGAGAAGATCAATACTGTTTATGACATTCTTATGGTAAATTATTCAAATAAGCAAAATAAGATTAATTTTAAAAAATATAATATTTGTCTATTTTAAAATGATAATAATTATAGAATGGGAAAACCCTCAACCAAACCTGTGAGTTTTAGGTAACTGTTCCACCCTGCTTGTTTTGCTGATGTTTTCATTATATATTTGTTTATTTTGTTAAAACTAATCTTAACATGTTTATAGAAGAAGTCAAACAGTTATAGTTTACTTATAATGTTACATATACAAAAGGTTAGTGTATTTTTAATTAAAAATGTGTGATTTTCAGAGTTATCTACCAGAAGCACCAATCGAAAATGAAAAGGAGGAAGGGAAAGAAAGTGAAGATGGGGAAACTAAACCTGAAGATACCAAATCTCCTCCATCATTAGAGTTTTCTCATGTTGAATGTGCTCTTTATGCACTGCACTCTTTGTGCCGGAAAGCCCCTGAAGCTTTGAGTGTTGACGCAGCACGACTCAAAGCCCTACGCCTACGACTCCAGTATACAGCTAGATTAACTCAAGGATATATCAAAAAGTTGAAGGAAGTCACTCAGGTATTTATTAATTTATTATTAGGAAATAATCATTAGATAACACTTATAAATACAACAAATACATAACACAGAAGTCAGTGAAGTTCAAACTATAAAATAAATAATTTAAGATACCTTACAATATTTTTTGTTGCTTTATTTAGTATAATTCGTGTCCTTTTTGGGTAATTCAGGAGTAAGTTAACAATATTTAAATAGCAAAAAATAATGTTAATTGTATTCCAGAGTAAAAAGGGTGAGGACGCAAATTCTGAGGAAAATAAATTGAAAGTAGCAGCTTTAATGACAACTTCAAATATTAACACTCTTATCCGTGACATCTTCCGAACCCCCCCAAGTTTTAAGAGCAAGGTACAACTGTCATTCCAAACTAAGAAGGTTGAAAAAGAGGTTAGTTATAATTTAATGTATTTACTTTATTGTTATAATAGTTGTTATATAAAGCTTGTCTATTGTTTCATAAACTCATATTTCAAATTTTATAGGAAACTCAGCCAGCCTCAATAAAAGAAAAAGAGAAGGAATCTTCAAGTTCTAAACGACACAGACCAATCACCTTTGACAATGGTGATGAAAAAGAATCACCTGAAAAACAATCAAGAAGTGGTGATAGAAACATAAAAATGTATGCACCACCTTCTGGCAAATACAGCTCCAGAATTAGCAATTCCGGACGATTCTCTGGACCTAACTCAGGGAGGGGAAGGGGGGGATATGGCAGAAGGGACTTTAGAAGTGCCCCATATAGAAGACGCAATAACTATTAACAAACATCTAAATTTGGGGAATAAGATTTAATACTATCTTGGGTTATTATTTTTTTTTATATTGATGTCTTTTATGACAATGGAGCACAAATACTTTATACAAAAAGAATAACTTAATAGTTTTTGCTTTCATAAGAGATGGCCCAAAAAGGAAAAGTTAAAGGGATGAATTCATAACTATAAAAATAGATTTCTTTGATATTTCTTCAATGATTGATTGAGGTTTTTGCATGATTTTCTTTAGATTATCCAACGTGAGGAGTTGTAGCATTAGAGTAGTTATTTTCAGGACTAACGACGTTGGTGCATGTAGCAGTTAAGACAAAGTTTGTAATTTTAATGTATGGTCTAGATTCTAGAATATTCGTCATTCGTATGAGGAGTTGGTAAGTTATTCAGCTGTATGATTATTTGAAGAGCTCTGTTCAGAAGAGATAAGCTGACTTATTGTAATCTTCTCTTCGTGAGATTGTAAGTAAATTATTTTTAAGTTTTATTAATCCAAAATATTTCTTCTCTCTTTGATGATTGTCCTGTGCCGAAAATTTCTGATATCTACGAGTTTTGGTAAGTATTGAGTTATGCACATAGCTGATGAAGGCTGATGTCGGAGGTGGTTTCGAGAGTTTTCAGGCTTCTTAGTTTCGCCAAGGAAGGATCTTCATCAGGATGTAAATTTGACATTGTCATCATTTTATAATAAAAATTCTAAATCTCAATAGCTTTTTGTACTTTTATTGAACCACTTTTCTATACAAAGCATCCAGCATCTGGTCCACTAAATAAGAGCTATCCGTGAAAAAAGCAGTGAATCAATCATAAGTAGTAAGTAGTTGATTAGTTCAATACTAAAGTTTTTTTTTTACTTAAATGAATTAACATTTCTTTAAAGCTTGTCTGTTGTTTCATCCACTAAATTACCCTTTTATTTTTGTCCTAGTTATATATAAATTAGAATGTATTACAATTATATTTCCAAGTATGCTGGTAAAGACAAATAACAAGACAATGAATTTTTAATAAAAAATTAATAATGTGATCATATGTCGCATGTGAGACATAATATTTCCTACATAATTATGGTACATAGAATAGGGGTACCATAGGCAGGCCCATGAGTATCAGTGTCTGACAAATAATAAGAGACCAATATCTATCCTTGTCTAATCACATATTCACTTAAAAAGGACCCAGCCGCATTTGCTTTCTCTTTTTTTATGGACATATTTTGAATGGCTACTATATGTATATACTGGGTTATTATTATTTAGTTGACCACCTCTTGAAGGCAGCCTCTCTACATCAATCCTAACAACATTTATTCTACAACTTTTTAAATTTTGAGTTTTCTCATACACAATTTATTTGTTGCCTCTGAACTGACATTTACTCTGAGCGTAGGTAAGGCGCCCGGGCGTTGACCTTCGAGCACGTCTTATAAAATACAGAGTAATAATGTTTTTATACTGTAAACGGGACTTAATCACGTACAATTTTTTATCGAAGTATTTACCTCGACTCTCGACGTTTATTCATGTTTTTACAGTATAAAAACATGAATACAAATTGTGAAAGCTTAAAACAATTTACAGAGTAATAAGTAAAAGAGAAAGCTATTTTTTTTTATCAAGATTTTAAACAGTAGAACAAATGTTGGGATTGATGTAAAGAGGCAGCCTGCAAGAGGTGGTCAACTAATTACGAATAACCGTGTATATATAACTTTGTTATTTCCATCAATATTGGAGGTTTACAGGAAAACAGGTGTAGTTAAAAGGTTATTCAGTTGTCAAAGTTTAAAAAAGGTTTTAATTCATTTATCCAATTTACAAAAAAAAAATATCTTTATTACTTGTGATATGGTTATAATCATAACTTTATTTATTATCCCAAAATAACGAGTTTGTTTTGATCAAAAGATATATAAACTGAATTTTGTTACAAATATACTAAAGAAATCTTCAATATATTAAAATAAATGGTCATTTTCAAAAAATTTTGCATCACTATATTCTAATTATTAAAGTTAAACTTACGTAAATTAATTATTAATAATACATTAAGCACAAAATTATGAGAAATATAAATGTTTTATCGCATGTTGTCAACAATATTACACATTATTCTGTCCAACTCGTGATATGGATCATTATTAGAATTGTCACTTTGGTTGTAATCATCCAAAATCTCTGTGGGAACCTTGAAGTTAGATTCCAGGTCATTCTGATCAGGTAGGCTTTGTAGTGCATTTTGCAAGATATCTTGGACTTTATCTAGGTGCTTTTGGAATCTAAAACCAAAAAAATAACTTTTTATTCTCAAGTTCAACTCTGAAAGCTATGTTATATTAATTAAAAATTATAATGTAAAAAGAAATACCTCATAGCAGTTTCAACCCTCTGACGTTTTTGTAATTCCATCATCACTCTTAATGTTTCCCGAGCCTGATGTGGTCTGAATTCATTTAGAAGGTGATGGATGTGAATGAACAGTAAACTTAGATCTTCTACTTTCTCTGCTCGCTTTGGTGAATCTGGGCAATGTACCAATAAATCTAACAAATCTAAGAAGTTCACCAAAAGGGAGTGATTAAGTTTCTTTAATTCTCTTCTTCTTTCAAAGTGCATGGGATAGAGGCGCCGAAAACCCTGTTAAAGTGAAATAGGTAAAAAAATCGGAATATAATATACAGATGTATATTACCTGACTTTGACCAAATTATACATTACCTGACTTTCTAATGATCTGATTATGGTATCATCAGCATTAAATGTATGGCCAAACATTTGATATGAATCATGAATAGGGCGCGGTGCCAGGGGAGCCCTATTTCTTCGTACATTGTCATCAGTGTAAAAATTTATATACTGTAAGGGTGGAAGTGGCAAGGAGCTAACTTGAGCTGTTTCGGAAGACATCTCTATAGCTCCCTATATAATTACTTAATATTGAATTTCTCTGAAGAAAACTTAAACGACAGAAATGTAATAAAGAATATTTTTTTTTGATTTAACTCTCAAACTCACTTTAAATCGATACGTATTCCGAATTCGTAACAATACATGTAATAATGAAACAAGATTGTGGTTTGTGATGGTCTGACAAGTGACAAAAGACAAATGATATGTCATTTGACAACTCAATTCAACTGACAGTGACAAGTATTTTTTTTTTTTATATATAAGGGTCAAATTACACACATTGATCTAACCCCTAAGTAAGCAAATTATTTGCACAAGCAACCAAAGCACCCTTACCACAAGGTAAGGGTGTTAGATAACGATACAGATACATAGAAATAAATATTATAAACGACCAAACCCAGAAATACAGACATCTATGCTCATCACATACATGCCTGTCCCATCGGGAGTCGAACCCGAACCCTATTGCGTCACTATAGGTTAGGAGTCTGCACTAACCAATCGACCAACTGGGTGGTTAAAGAGGTCCCGAGACATGTAAGCAATTTGGATCAAGGATGTAGAAGCTCTAATTTGCGTTTTAATTTAGTTGTTGATAAATGTCTACAGGATGGAAAATTTGACTTGACTGTTAATTTATATTTTAGATTTGTATGAATTTGGTCGAGTATACATCTAGACATTTAGTTAGATAGATAAGGAAGAGGTACGTCTTAAACAGTAACGAAAATACTTAAGGATTTTTTTCTATCTCACTCTTACTTGTAAATTATGTATTTTTAGACTTGGCATTATAATAAACATAAATTCAAAATTACATAAGTCTGAAACTCCAAATGTGTGAGACGTTCCTTAGAACATAAACAATTTTTTTAAAGACATCTACAATCGTCACATTTGTTTGTGATTTATGATTTTATTGCAATCTGTATTCTTTAACTGGTAGTTCTTGTTGGTGATTGTGATAGTTATTGAAATACTTAACTTTTTTTAACACAAGAAAATATTATTAATCTAAAACATGGAGAATTCAAGTGGAACTTCTGGTCCTCGAGTGAACGACAAACGCTTAGCGCAAACTCAAGCGAAAGTAGATGAGGTCGTTGGGATTATGCGTGTCAATGTAGAAAAAGTTTTAGAGCGAGATCAGAAATTGTCCGAATTAGACAATAGAGCTGATGCACTTCAGCATGGAGCAGCACAATTCGAACAGCAAGCCGGTAAGCTTAAAAGAAAGTATTGGTGGCAAAACCTGAAAATGATGTTGATTATTGGAGGAATTGGAGTCGCTCTGCTGATCATCATAATAGTATGGGCCACATCTGGATCCGGAAATTCTAGTTCAGCCCCGCCTCCGACTGCTGCACCACCAGCCCATGATGCTCCTCCAAGTGGTCGATAAAAAATTGTATTGAAACTGACTCCACCTTAAATAACTATTACTATTACTACATTTCATACAAAAACATGATAAAGTGGACTGATTACATTTTATACAATGAAAAGTATTTTGTATGTATATTATCTTTACACTTTATTGTAATCAAAATTATTGAAATCTTATCGAATACTAAATTTTTGTATTTCTCTATAAAACAAACCAGTGTTACATTTTTATATATATTTCATACATATTAGTATTTGTAAGTCTATTATAATTATAAATGTTGTATCTAAAAGGTATCAGCAGTGTAATTGTGATAAATAACAATCTTTGCCAATTAACTAAAAATGTTTAAGACTCAAACTAATGGTAATTAAGAATTTACAGAGCTTATTTATTACACCGTTACAAAATTTTCTAAAATATTTACATGCTTCTATACAATTTTATAAGATAAAATAGCTTTTATATAATGTAGTTATTAATTATTTAGTTTATGGAAGTTGCTTTGTAATATCTGCCTTTTCAATTATGATTATTAAGCACAACTTGTTTACTGCACAAATTTACATTGTTTTTAACAAGCTGTAAACTGAAGTCATTGCAACACTTTTAATAATTAGTTCATGATTCATTTATTCCATTTGCATTTGTTTTAAACATCGGTGGGACCAACAGTTTAGTTAATTGTATAATGTAAGGTCCTTCGACATCTTGAATTTGGAAGTAAGTTGATGTTGTATAATTAATCTATATTACTTATCTTTATCTAGTTGTTTTATATTGTATGAAATAAAGATATTTATTCTTCATTGTTGTGATTTTAGTCTATGACTGGTTTTATCAAATGTCTTATCCACTTAAGATAAAAGATAAGAATGACCAATATTAGTCAGTCATTTCATCAAATGTGTTAAATATTAAGTGTAAGGAAGTAACTTTTAGGTCAGATGGTATCATATCCATTTTATACTATATTTGGATTTTTCATATTTTTCTTCACTTTCTATCAATTATTGTCACTAGCATTTTGGAACAAAATTTAAATATGAAGATTACAATTTCAAATAATGAGTTATATAAATTGAAAATGTTATATTCAGATAGGGTTTTAGCGGTCAAATGGTATACCAATAATACATAAGTCTTGAACAATGGGGGAACAATTCCGTCACAGAGTCACTGCACTTTAAATTGAGCGTAACGAAGACGTAGATTGCCGTCACAAAATGCAGTCCACTTTTTAGATTTTGTTCAAGTAAGGATTGGGTTCAAAAGACCTTGCTATGTGTTCTGAATACTCTTTCAACTGTAGACAAAGATATGACGACACCAATGATTATAGCGAGGATTCAGTTAATTATTCATTTAGAACTGTGTCATCGGACGTAGGAGTTCCATTTGGACATACATGATATATTTATACTACATAACACCTACTGTTAATAGAGTTGATTCACAACGGAATGTGCTACTTTTAAGGTATTCGTTTCAATGCCGACAAAAAAATGAATGTTGTACGTGACCATTTTTGTCATGTTTTTACTTACTTATACACATTAATTTACATTAAGATGTTAAGATTAAGATCTCAGTTTGTTATTTCTGTGATTAAAAGAATGTATTTATCGCCTGGAAAACTTAATACTTCTGGTTCGTGAAGTCCCGTAAAAGATTTTCAAATACGATACAACAAAAAACCACAACAATAGCATCATTTACACTTTTTTTTATCTCTAAAAACATAGTATTTACCTTCTCTATCTTGTTAATTATTATGTTCAAGAGTAAGATACTCAGAATCAATGTTGGTGTAATCACATACAATTAGGTAGGTATACCAAGTGATATAGTTATTTATGTTTCAAAGAACATTTATAATATGCAGTCTCATCCCTGGTTAAAGAAAAGAGTTAAAAATTAAATGTATTCTCTTTAATTCTCCGTGGATAATTAAAAGGAATGCATTTAATGCAAAAAGAAATGTACAAATTTCAATCCTCCTTTATTCTTCCGAATTCTCCGAGGAAACGAGAATTAAAGAGCATTAAACTTTTTTCTATTCTCAGCGAGAACTAAAATTGCTACATTATTTTAGTATTTAAAAGAATTACTACTATTTTCCTCAATTCTTGTTTATTCTAAATTGATATATTTTTTTAAACATGAAGGAGAATCAAAAAGAATTCATTTCAAGTATGGAAGATTATCAAATAGGTTTCAAAAAGTGTGTTATTTCAATCTTTTTTTAGTCAGGGATACCTATGTAGAGTAGATAACGCAAAAAGCAATTAATGAACACAGCAGTACAATGTTTTCCTACTTGGTACCTGTACCCAGTGTTCACAACCTGAAGCAAGCGAATTATCGTACCAGGGGGCGTAAAATTATCGTACCTGTCAAAAATTATCGTACACTTTTAAATAACTTATAAAATCATTAGTTACTTATATAAACAGTTACGAACTTATATTATGATCGACCGCTCGTCAAGTCCTTACTCCTTATTTTATGGTTTCACATAGGTCCAGTGTTAACAATAGTTATAAAACTCTGTGGCAACACTTAACAGTATATACAGACTCCACTTCAGTTCAATTAACGCGCCAATATGAAATTTATTACAGAAAACAGTCAGTTTTCAGAATTTTGTTCGTCACCACTCTTTACTTATTTTAAATGAAGTTATGATGATAATACGCAGAAATATAACGACAATCATATAACAAAATAGCCGCTAAAATTCTCGAATCTCGATGATCGCGAAGTGCCTTTTGCCAAATATCGAACTTCAAACTTATTCTCTGTTCCCTAATTGGTAGATGCTAACCAATAATAAAGCATAATGAAGCAGAAGTAATTGAAAGGGAACGCAATACTGAACGTCCAGAAATTATGAATATCATTAAAATTATCGTACAATTTGCGTACGATAGTAATGTGTTATCGTACATCGTACCTGGGTATGAAATTATCGTATGTGTACGATAATTATCGTACGGTTGTGAACACTGCCTGTACCCCTAGTACGAGTTTTGACGTTACGAAAACTATGACAGTTTACCAAACAGTAAAATCGGAATATATATTTTTATACGCTCTAGAAAACAAGGTATATTGAAATATTTAAGATAGTTTGTTTAAAAAATATATTTAACTTAGTTATTTAGGATCATTCATAAATTATCTATATCTATACTAATATTATAAAGAGGAAAGGTTTGATTATTTTTTTGTATGTTTGAAATGAATAGGCTCCGAAACTACTGGACCGATTTCAAAAATTCTTACACCGTTGAAAAGCTACACTATTCCCGAGTGACATAGGCTATGTTTCATTTTCAAAAAATTAGGGATGATTACTAAAACTTGAATATTCTAACGCAAGGTGTAAAAAAATAAACAAAAAACTGCGTGCGCTGCGAAAACGGTGAAAGTTACGCAAAAATGATGTTCTATGAAATTGTTTCTCTTTAAAAGTTTTAAAAAGAAGTCCGCGACAATATATATCTAGCTTTTAAGGTTGACTCACTATAAGGTTTTCTATGGTTATGAAATTAGTTTTTAAATAATATACACTTTCGAAGGTGTTTTAATAATTACGATATTATTCCTTATCCAAATAAATTATTTAAATGTCACAGACATTCATATGAACAACATTGCTCTAAACAACATTTGATTTTCTATATCTATACTTCTATGCTAATATTATAAAGAGGAAAGGTTTGATTATTTTTTTGTATGTTTGAAATGAATAAATAGGCTTCGAAACTACTGGACCGATTTCAAAAATTCTTTCACCGTTGGCAAGCTACACTATTCCCGAGTGCCATAGGCTATGTTTCATTTTCAAAATGCAATGTAATTAGCAATGTAATGCTTATATATATAAAATTTCCACGGGAATAGGATACCATAGAATTAACTATAAGTCTATTATAGGTCTGGATAATTGTAGTTTCCACAGATTACGCGAAAAGCGACCTACACGCGGGCGGAGCCGCGGGCAACAGCTAGTCTTAAATAATACAATTTTTAATAGATTTTATAATTATTTTAATATATTTTGATGCATAGTGCTTCACTTCCGGAAAATGTTTTACATAGATTTTTTTATATAAATCAATAATATTAATGATAATACTTGTATATACCTGAATTCTATTAATTCCATATATAGTCCTCATGAGTTATCTATTTAAAATTTATGTACACAGAATACTTATAAGATAAACATATTTTTACATAGATTTGTAAAAAGGAACTACTTTTCTAAAAATTAAATCTCTTTCAGCAGACTTGTGAAAGGAGAGTACAAAGATGAGTGGCAGTAGGTATATGTGCGCACCATTTAAAAATTGTGAAAACATATTTCAAAAGTAAACGATAGCTATTAGAAATAATTACTTACAACATTTTTAACTAAAATAATGTAAACAGACAACCATGTATCTTTCTTACAGCATGACGTCATTTGTTATATGCAAAATATTTTTTTGCAATTAACAAAAACAAGTTTTTAAATAAAAGCTAAAAATGGCGGACACGTTTACCTAAATTTTTAACAAAAGTAGTGTATCAGATTCTATGACAAAAGTACGTAAAAGGTTATTGTACTTAGTACAAACAGGATAAATGCTTATATATTATGACCTTCAAGCTTGTAGATTTGATAATGTTTTATTATGTACTAGCGAACCCAGCCCGCTTCGCTGGGCTAACCCTTACTTTACCTGGTGGCGAGTTACATTAATGGGCATAGCATATTCGTTTTCTTCGAGGAAAAATACATGGTCATACCAATTTTTATGACAATCGGTTGAACGGGGTGGAAGTCGATATTTGACAGCGCCGCCTGGTGGCGAGTTACATCAATGGGCATACCGTATAAACCTTCTCCGTGGAAAAATACAAATACATACCAATTTTCATAATAATCGGTCCAATAGTTTCTGAGTTCATCGATTTCATATATACAAACATCCTTCTATATATATATAGATTAGATTTGTATACAGAGATATACTTAAGTTGGTCTGATGATTGATAAGTGGAGGAGCTATATACTTAATTTAGCAAAAAAAAGTAGGTAGATACTCTCCATGAGTGCGCTGGATGGATGGATTAAATGGAGGGAAGGTGCGAAGAACTGGGCACTGGGCAGTACCGAGACCCCAGAAACAATCTAATCTAACCACGTGTAGATACCAAATATTGTGTTAGGTCCTTACATATGAAATTGGCGTTTTCGTACCGACCACTTAAATCACAAATTTCTCCTCTTTGGTAAGGAATTCCAAATTAATTTTTTAAAGCTATTTACACATGTATTTTTTTCGTTGACCGTCATTCATTAGTTTTTTTTCGTCTGTTTTTTCAGTATGCGTCAATTAGTTTACAAAATGGAAAACTTTGAATATCGCATTATTTACAAGTACGTGTTCCATCGTAGCACCAGTGCTGCGGAAACGACTCGAAGGTTTAATGACGTGTATGGCGGTCGTTTTGTAAAAGAAAACACAGTTCTTTTTGGTTCCAACGTATTCGTTCTGGAAATTTAGACCTGCAGAACAAGCCCCGTGGACGGCCGGAGACCCAATTAAAAAGTGATGAAGTATTGAAGGCTATTGTGGAGGCAGATCCATTGCAAACCACGTCCGAGTAAGCTACAGGCTGCGGTGTTAGTGATAAAATTGTTTTAATCCACTTGAAGAAAATTGGGAAGATTAAAAAGCTTGAAAGGTACCTCATGAATTGACTGAAGCAAACAGGCAAACGCACGTCGACTGCTGCGTTACATTACGGAATCGGCACAATAATGAAAGGATATTAAATCGAATTATTACCTGTGAAGAAAAATGGTTTCTCTACGATAATCGGAAGCGCTCATCGCAATGATTGGATCCTGATTAGCTAGCCAAATCCTGCTCCAAGCGTAAATTGACCCAAAAAAATTACTTGTAAGCGTTATGTGGACTAGTGCTATTGTTAATTACAGTTTTCTCAAATCTGGCCCGACTATCACGGCTGATGTCCATTGTCACCAATTGCAAGCCATGATGAAAAAGCTAGCTTCTAAACAACCTAGGTTGGTCAATCGCTCCACACCACTGCTGCTTCACAACAACGTTAGACCACACACTGGACACAGGCGGCTACCAAATTAGAAGACAAGACTAAGACATCACCGGTATTCCCCGGACCTTGCTCCAAAAGATTATATTTTTTTTTCGAAATTTTGGATAACTTCTTGCAAGGTAAAAAATTCAACTCCTATGGTGCAGTCCAAATCGCCTTCAAAGATTTTAGTGATTCCGTCCGACTGGTTTTTTTCAGTAAAGGGATCAATGTACTATCTAAAAAATGGCAGTGCATAGAAAGCAATGGTTTAGACTCTGATTAATTAAATACATAATATATTAAAAAATATTCGACTTTTTGTTTCCAAAAACGCCAATTTCATTTGTAAGAACCTAATATTTTGAATAATGAATCTCAGAGTGACTTTAAAATTTAAAAATAAACAAATGAGTTTCGTTTGTTTTATTTTAAAAAAAAATTTGGGTACATCAGGTAGGTACATGACTATACCTAATAAAAATATTTTTCATAATTTTAAAGTTACTACCCCTTTCCTCATGAATGCGCAGAGGAATTAAACGATAATCTTATGAAATAATCATCTTAACCATTAAGCTGTAACTAAATCAAACTTCTATGTCAACGGCCAACGCAATCAAAATAAACAACAATTTATGCCGCATATTTTCAAACTCAAACTCCAGACGACCTGGAATCTTTAAATTTGGAATGAAGCAATATTTTATAGTACACTTAAAGAAAAAAATCCTTTAACCTTAAATTTTCGGTTACATCACATATTTTTTTTATAAATAATAGTACGGAACGGAACCCTTCGCGTGCGAGTACTTATATTTTTTATAACATGCATTTGGAAAACTAATTTGATTTATTTAATGTGGTTTTGATTATTTTATTTCCTTGTACAATGATTGAATGTATTTTTAACTTATGGGATAAGTGAATGCCTTTGCATTCAGCTTTATGTTTATACAGCTCAGTTTTATATATATATTCATATTAAACCTTCATATAGAGGTGTAAGTTGAAAAAACCGAAAGTTGAATTCATTGTAAACTTCTCGCTTCACTAAAGAAATGTTGCGACATCTACATTCTACAAGAATTATTTTACAGTACATTTTGTTTTATTTAAAAAAAAAACGTTTTTTTGCCTTGTCTATAGTACAAAGCATAATACAAATTATAATGCCTTATATTTCTATGCATTTGTATCGTTGTCTAACACCCTTAACAAAAGCAAATAACTTTCTTACTTGGTGGTTAGATCAATGTGTGTAATTTGTCCTCATATTATTATTAGTTATCAATAAGGTCTGCGATATGAAACAAAAATTCTAATAAATAGGTAATAACTAAATAAATGAAAATAAAATACGATAAATTAAATTACATGAGAAATTACTGTTGCAAGATATACCTACATTATGCAGATATGTTATCTATATTTTAAGCTAAGTTGTGAAGACGTGGGACCGTACGTATCGAGTTACGGCGAAATATGAAGCGTGTGGAGAATAATGCGGAAGACAGGTACCTACTTCGTTCCGCTCTGCTTCTTGGGCTCGGGACAGACGTTCAAATTGTAAGGATAAAGATAGTTGCAACTTCTAACTACAGAGATAAACAAATGTTTTGATATGATCTATGTACAAAATATTGGTTAAGCACTAATTAGTAATTTGTAAGTTTAGAGTGATTTCGCCACTATATTCTGCTTGAACATTCTATTACCAATCAAAGATAAGTATATAAAATATGTAATCAATAAAATAATATTCTACATATAAAGGTATGTTAAGGAAGCGAAGCCGCAACTTGGTAGGTTAAAATTGAATGGAATGGAATGAAGTTTATCTTGCTTTAAGGTATGGAATTAATCAAGGATAATCTGATACAATGAGTATGCTTTTACTTAAATAAATCTATACCTACATATTTTTAAGCCTTGGCAAATTACAAAAAATGCATATTTTGACTATTTGTTAGAAATGTATTGATTAATATTATTAGTTACAATTAATTTATAATGTAGTTTTTTTAACACCCTATGTACAGTATATTCATAGGTTTACAAAATGACACATCGTCGCTAACCTAAGTTGCCTTGATCTTAGATTAGCTACAGTACATTACTTAGATAAATGAGGACTTAATGGGCGAACAGAATCTGCAATGTGACGGTATTACCATCAATTGTTACATGAATTTTAAAAGCGTAGTAAAATGTTGCAGTTTAAGACTTATGTTTTATTTACCAACGTATATCTGTAACTTAGTTTGTAGTTTCAGATTTTGAAACGGTTAATTTTCAGGACTGAATTGTAGTTAATATTTTTTTTAACACATTACCATAAACATTAACTGTAAATTGTTTTTGGAATTTAAAGCATTATAATTTGTAACTACAGTGAAAACTCTTTTTTACGAAACTCCTTTATGAGGGAATACAGTATACAGTAGCACAGATATAAGTCAATATTATTGCACTCTAATCGGTTGTAATCGGTCATAAAGTTGATTCTCTTTAACGAAACACGTCTTTGTTTATACATGGTTTTTGTCTTTTTACCAAAAAATGGTGGCAAGTAAATATTCTTATTCAATACGGAGATACGAACTAGCGCTACTATTTACTAATGTCACGAGTTGCCTGTAGGTGATCTGATAATCAAATATTATAATAAATGACGATGATTATTTACATTTTTTAAATTCAAAGTATATAAGACAAGGCGGGGGTGGTATGGGTGGTAGTGTCAATATATTTTTAACGACATTCATATTTAGCCTGCCTTGTTGATATCCGCGTCAGCCATTCACGGCTGTTTCTAATTCGCCATGTCATTCACCTCGAGGTTCTTTATAATTGTAACCACGTATCATTTATAAACATTATAAGTATATTTTCGGTAATAAGTTATTGAATAATATTACCCACCTATATTAGTAACACTAACATGTAACAAAATCATTGTATAAAGCATTATATTCGATGAAGCGGTGAATGACCTCCGAGCTTATCGTTTTCATCAATTCATGGTACTATGTTAGAGGATTGAATATTTTAGTGGTTTGCCATGTTAGGTCATTACTGATATCATATCGTTTAACGCGGAATTCGTATTTAACATGAATTTCTACAACCATGATTGTTTTATCCATATTGTAGTTTTAAGAGAATTAATTTTTAACGAATATCAATAAGTTAGTCTAAACAATCATTACATAGATATTTATTCACAGGGCATGTCGACTTAGTAAAAAGATAGGTCTTGGCAGTTTTTATAACTATATGTATGTACCTTAATTTAGCACCTTCATCGTCGTTTTGTTCTTGAATGTAAAAGATAAAAAAAAATTACCAGGAATGTTCAGTTGTAATTATAGAAATCATAGGAACTACATTTCTGCTTTTCAAATCTTATAAGGAATTCAACTTAAGATTCCTGACGCGTTATTGGCTGCAAAAAGCGCTAGTTCGAATGGACGGCGAGAATTACATAATAGTTAGATTATACTAGCTAGTCATAGCTCACAACAATCTAGGTAGCTATATTACCTAAGTTGAATACATTTGTACCTCACCCAGCGGTATTGTTTCCTTATAAAAACTCAAGGTCAAACGTATTACTTGGACAAAGTGTTCGATATCGATACTATGAATAAACTATACTTTAATTATTAGATTGTTAAGTAAGTAATTTATATGGAATACATTGCGTGTAAGTTATCACATTATCGATACATGAAAAAAAAGCATCAAATTATTTTAGTTTCAATCGCCTGAGTAACCTAAAGCATGTCAGTTATTAATCTGTGGATCATAAAATAAAAAAATCTATTTAGAAAATAAATCTATCATCTAGTTTCAGTAGAATATCAAGCTATGAAGTTTTTATGTTACGTGCGACCATTTTAGATCGTTAAAACAGCTGTGTCCTAATGTTTCCTGGTTATTGAAAGCCGGCATTAACAAATGGCTTGCATATGAGGGTAAAAGGTTTCCCTTTTCCTGTGAAGACTGCTGTTTACATTATACGATCTATTTGTGTAGAGAAATGGGCTAATGCAAGCGAGAAATAGGATATGTAAGTAGCAAAAGTGGTGCAAGAAGCAACGGAAATATATTATTAAGAAAAATACATACTTCATCTGTCTAGCGGCGGTAAATAAAAATGATATTAAAGAAGTTGCTTTTGATGATATCTAATACAAACAATAAATTAAATTTCGTCATTTTTTAAAACCAACAACTTCAATACTTACAAAACCGAAACAGCTTGACAAATATGAGTAATGAATAATGATTGTATTTTTATAAATGTCATGGTCATTTTCTTGGTATACTGTCTTCTGTAAACATAAAAGTACCAAGAAGAGATCGAAAATAAAAATGTGTAATCAATGTACTTCTGAAAAACATTGCATTCCGCGCCAATTTGTGAATCAATTTGTTTTCTAATGTATGATAAATGAGAATACGTAGGTAGTGGCAGAAGGTCACTTCCATGCAGCCTACACATTGATAGTGTGACCATGTCATGACGTAATTCACGTCACAATCAACAAGCGAGGTTGAATAACGAGGCAGCGGTATTTGGTACAGGTAATCATTAAAATGCGAAAATTCGCTATAAACCAATACCATAAAACGCAACATTCTTGTAAGGTGATTTAATTTTTCAGTATTTAGTGATTTATTATCAATGACATATTATGATCATTTTGAAATTTAATGGAACTTTTTTTTTTAAATAACAGTTTCAAATTCCATGGACGGTATGCTCATAAGCAACAAGTTTGTAACTATTCAATCTTTTATGTGTTGGCAGATAAAAATAACTAAATGATTAGTTTGTTGGTTAGTCTGTTGATATCCATACATAGCAAAGACATCCAGATACTATGATTCATCAAATGATTTATACACTAGTGGTTACAGCCACCTCCACCATGAGGTGGATTTCTCATGTCTTACGCTCGTCCGCTGACTAGATGTGGAATGAGCGAGAAACACAGTGTGGGCCGAATGACGCCGAGCGACTCTGCCGCACCGTTCCAACGTGAGGCTATTTAAAACTGTGCGCAGGTCCCCTGGCGCCGAGTCGACAACTAATGATCAGTCCTGCCTTGTCTACTGACGTGTGCGTACTGAGTCTGTGATCTGTGTTTACACTAAAACATTTCCCTGCCAGTGTTTGTTTAGTTACGACAGTTTTTACAATATACACGTGAAAATGGCTGACAGTGGTCTGAAGAGGAATATTCCGATCAAGCTTGGTGATTTTTCAGTCATCGACACTGAATTTTCTAGTATCAGGGAGAGATTTGACGCCGAAATGAGAAAAATGGAAGAAGAAATGAGCAAATTCCGATCTGAACTAATGAACAGAGAAAGCAACAATTTCTTTAAAACTTCCACAAGGTATTTATTATATTTAAACAGAACAAAAGATTTCGTTTTACTGAAATTAATTTAAAACAATATGTAATGTTAAACCGCATATTTATTATTTGTCTAATCATATCCGCAGTGGATTCATTACGCAACCTTTTACGTATATATACATATTTGTATATTTTGCATTATTATTCTGAATGTATCTTAACGCCCGGCCCTGTTTACCTAAAAGGGAATCTTGAATTAATGAGATTGGGGATTTCGCAACAGTCGCCTACCTCGGGCGACCTCGCCGGCGGTTCCACGAAAGTAGTTATTCAAAAGGCATTATTCGGGATCGTTCGTAACATCAACCAACTTCAGACATCTTAGTCGGCTCCATTTAAAGCGTGCAGCGATACGTAAGTCCGACGATGATGTCATGAATAGAAATAGCGCCGACCATCAGCCAAATAATTTGTAAAACACTGGAGTGTTCAACTTTCGTTTATCAATAAAATTTACGTTTATACACCATATGTAAAAGAAACAAACAGATCGGGTTACAAAAGATATTGGAATAAAATATATTGCGTGCATATTTATTGCGAATATGCATTTCTTCAACTCGGTTTACGACTATTTTATCAGCGTTATGGTATATAAAAATGCAGTAGTTCAACACGCTGAAATAAATTAAGAAATATACTGCACGAAACCCTACAACATGACCCAGTTGTATGAAATGGTTCAGTTTCATGACGTAATGCCATATCGACGAGAAATACTTGGCAGGTCTTGATGAATGAATAAATAATGTTAAGGACAATGTTAGAACGTCCTCTAAAAATATTGATAAATCTATTAAGATTTCTGTTCTAGTTTCTTTACCAATTATAATTTATATATTGTAATACCGGCTATTAAAGGTAACTTGTCCGCCCATACATTGTAATGTGGGAGGAACAAGTTATATTTTGCAACACTCATAAACTATTATTAATTGACAACAGTATGTACAAACATATTAAAAAACATACAAAGTAAATAGTAGCGAAGTAGGTAGCGGAGTTAAACATAAAATAGACAAAAGTATCTACGGATAAAAAAATATATATTTTTAGAATATAAGCTTTTTAAATTATGTTACAAAATAATTTCTTTTCCTCACTTTGCTTAATATTTTAATTTTTACGCTTGTCTAAAAATTCTAACTTGTATTTATTTAAGATACTATTTAAAAATACCAGTAACACTCGCATTGCGCTTTTATTCATATTTTAAGCTTTATATTTCATAATAAAAAGTAAAAATTAAATAAAATTGTTTCCCCTATATTTATATATGTAATTAATTATTAGTCTAAAAAAACTAACAGTAATTATTGCCTTTTGCATGTCTTACAATTTCGAATCTGTTTTCTCCGGAGGGGTAACCAAGTCTTCAGAGAGGTAAAATATATATATGTATATGGTATATTATAATTAGAATCGCAGAGCACATGGTAATGCACCATCACTTATCACCTGCATACTCAATTATAGACACACGCAAACATAATATATTTATTATTTGAGTTTATTTAATTTCAAATACAAAAAGTACATAAAAACAACATGAAAATAATACACATATTTTTATGTGTATTAAACTAATATTGTAATTTATTGCCAAAAATTTATTTAAATTTTGAAGTACCTCATTCTTTGTTAACGTAATATTTATTTTAAGTAATAATGTTTACGTACGCTATTATGTCCACTACTTTGATATATTGGGATAACATTGGTGAGATCATTGTTGACAATAACCTTGGCTGCATTCGCAAATGACATCAGCTGCCAAGAGACAAATTAATTACCTATAATTTATAAAGCGCGGAAAAATCGAAGATGCATGCGTACTGCATGCATAAATGCAAAACTCCATAAAATCAATGCAAATGATTTTAATATTATATAAATATCGATTTTGAGTTCTTTATTAATAGGTTCGTAACTTATAACGTATATTATATTTTGTATAAAAATTTTAAAGTATTTGTACGTATCAATGCGCCCGCATTGATACGTACAAATACGTTTTGGTTGTTAAAAATAATGACTCAAATCTAAAATTAAATGCATTCTTAGTACGGGGTTCGTGAACTGCAAAAATTGCATGTTGGTATAACATTCACATGGCGTTTTGAATAATTTAAAATGCAAACAAATTAATTGGACACGAGACATTCTATAAATATTTGTTTTAATCAGTTTTTTAATTTTATATTCTCAGTTACTTTGTTGAGTTGTTTTGATATAATTTTATTTTTTAATTTTAATATATGTATTTGGGTTAGGTAATGCTATTTCTAATTCACGCAATTATGTAGTTTTTTATACAAATGACATTACATTCACCTTCACATAATACACTTATCATTCTTATCATGTTTAATTTGGTGTTCAATGACTTTTCTCTTGACTCCTACACTCCATACATATATAAACTAGTGAATTGTATTCAAGTAGCACAATCATTAAACAAACAAAAGTATAAAAATAACAAGGTGACTTGAAAGATACTTTTAATTACTAGAGAAACTTGACAATATTTTATTATCAACAGCACTACTACGTCATCACAGCAACATAGTGACAGCAGACAGCTGGCTGAACCCACACACTGGGATAGCCTGAACTCTCCCCTCATCCAGGATGAAGGTGATGGCAAATCCCTCAAACTTCGTTTTGATGTCAGTCAGTACACTCCAGAAGAAATCGTTGTAAAGACAGTTGACAACAAACTATTGGTGAGATTATTGATATATTTTACGTTTTCAAATTACTTTAGAATATTTTTCCTCTAAGGCATAAATAGTCAGTTGAACACGTAAACCATTACATACAAACAAACATAAAAGCGAAGCACTTTGTATTTTCAATAAATCACATCATTGGCAAGAGCATTATCACGGTGATAATGTTTTCTTCCATTAAATATGTTGCAAGGATATATATTGAAACGAAAGAATTATCTTGAACGCTGGCATGAAGCCAAAGAGGGCGTCACCTCAATGGAAGCAAATATTTAATTAGTAATCAACGAATATAATGTATTCAATTTTATTTAAGTTCGATATTAATGAAGATTAATGTCGTTTTCAGGTTCACGCCAAACACGAGGAGAAGTCAGAGACTAAATCGGTCTACAGAGAATACAACAGAGAATTCCTGCTGCCAAAGGGCACTAACCCCGAGGCCATTAAGTCGTCGTTGTCCCGCGACGGCGTCCTGACAGTAGAGGCGCCACTGCCGCAGCTGGCTATCACCGACAGGAACATCCCTATCCAAAAACACTGAAACGATTCTATAGCGGTCCACTCTGACAGCAGCTATTCCATACTACTATTAATAATTTATTATAATTTATAAATTGTAACACTAAGAAGTGTCGGAGATCTTCAGATATTTATTTTGAATCTTTATTTAAATGAATCTCATTTATTAACATGTATGTTATTGGTTTGCTATATTTTTAAGATTATTCCAATTTTAAACCGGTGTAGATTGTGGAAGTTGCGAGTCGCATGTGTCGCTTTGTTTGCTTTCACTGTGATTGTGAGGTTTGTGAATCAATTTTGATACTCAAGCGGCATGCTGATATTATTGCACTATTTCATTTTCATAATCACTTGGTGAGTGATGTTTTACAAAACTATTGTCAGTTTGAGCTTATGACCGTGTTCGGTTTGATAGTGCAATGGGTACTTTACGTACTTATAACATTGTAGTCTTGTTTAAAGACAGTAAGTGTCTTACAGCCTTTAAGGCGGATTTGTCCTAACATTATTTTTAGGCAACAATAACTATAGCAATATATTCAGTACACCATGTTAACAGCTTTTTACTGATACACATTTATATTTTAGTACAAAATTTTGTTAAGAAAGTTGTAGATGTCAATAAAATGCAATAGAAAAATAATATGAAGTTTCTTTTATTATTAAATCTCAACTTCAAATACGTTCATAATATACCTACTCAAATTTCAAATTAAGGCAACCATTTTAAAGTGAATTTGAATAATGTCTTACTATTGTAAAATAAGTACCATAATAGGTGTTACTAACCGAAGGCATTGTTCATTGTTCTGCAAAACAATGAAATGAAAAACTTGAACCCATTTCGAGTACTGGTCATGAAAATATTAAATCTCAAATATGATTTATGTAAGGAAAAAAAAAAATATTACATATGCTTCCTACTTAAAAAAAATATTATGAAAAAAAAAAATTTATATTCAAAGAAAAAGTTACCTTACGAAGTTGTCAATAATGCATATTGAAGTTTATTTCCTATTGGTTAATATGATAATCGATTTTAAACGGCACTCATTAAAATTGTCTGGGGTTATATGAATTAGTGCTACACAGTACTGAAAACCAAAATTATCTTAAAGTTCGATCAAATACTAGCACCGCGACATTATATCGGTTCAGTATCGAGTATTCCAAAACTAAAGATATGTGAATCGTCACCCTAATAAATAAGTCTGATATTAAATTTCTGAACTCTGTCTTTTGGTAGTGTCAATTGTATTTATTTGACAGTTAGCTATACAAATGAAAAAATCTTAACAATATAAAACCTTGGTCATAATAGGAAAAGATTATTATGATATACTGTATTATTTATATATAAATTATTGTTATTAAAATATATATCATGCAGAGCCATAAAGTATATAATTTGCAGCTACTTGTTTACGAGCGTACATTTATGTAGTACGTATTATTTGTAGTATTATACCCTTTAAAAACTAATGATTTAATTTGTCAACGTCAACCATAAACCATTATTTTATTTAATTGCTTTAGTGGTAGTGACTGAATAATTTGCGTGAAGAAATAGCAATGGCTTCGACGAAGGATTTAATACTGCTGCCAAATTAGTTTTAGCAAATTTATTACAAGGCCGGTTCGTTTAGCAAAACCCGGTCGTAATTTTCAATGTAGCATATTCGCTTACATCATTCTGATGCATCTTGTATGTGTGCCCCAAATACACTAGTCTTTATGAGCCATACACGAGAATAGATATTACTGCTCCGTGAATATATTGCATTCGATTCGCTAATGTTTATCTTTAAATGAACCTTTGTTTATATATATTTTGTCAGTAGTAAAAACTGTTTGACGGTGTAAGAAACAGATGCTAAAAATATATATTAACATTCATCATGTTTGTAATTATTAAGTCGATGGGTAAGATTGACATTATACTTATCGCAGCTATTTGAAAGAAGCAGAACTTTAATTTTACGATCTTTTGTAGGGTAAAACAGCCAGTAGTCAGCCTATTAGTAAGAACCTTTACTCGATCCTTAACTTGATTGCAAACTTTAAATGAAATAAAACTATTTTTACGGATTTAACTCGCGTATAATGAATTAAATTTTAAAAGTTAGATACTGTTAGTGCCTTTTGTGTGAATCCTGAACTGTACGAACGGAAACTTAGAAACCGTTGGAGGTAAATAGATGACTAATAAATTGACTAACTGACACACACTTCTCCATCTCGTCTTACCTTACCGTGAACACGATTACTGCAAAGTATTCGAAATGCCGGGTTAGATTTTAAATGTAAATTTAAAATTTAATTAATTATACGCGAGTTAAATCCCTAAAATAGTTTCATTACAATGTGTAAAAGCCTTAGAAAACACTACTTTAAATGAATAATTTAACACAAAGTTTGTATATTATATTTTCAAAAGAGGTCAACAAAATATTATAATTATGCAAGAGTTTCTATAAATAAACATTAAACGAAATATGGCAATTTTGCCCAGTAATCAGCCTCATTTCTCCACAAGTCAGCCATCTCTTACCCTATAGTCAGCCTTTTACTTATTCTTGCATGTCAGACATACAAATTCTTGATTATATATATTTTCATAGATTCCACGCAGGACAATTGTCACGACCAATATTTTTTTAAGTCGTTTATTTCTGTGTCACTAGTCAATTTCTCTTCACACATGTCGCATCTTATTCTGTTTACTGTAGATGTTATATTTTTCTTCCTCATTTTTCTAATTTTGGACGTCAAAAACTTTTCAGCCTTCCATTTTTGTAATTCTTCTTTCTTATTTTCCCTTTCCTTTTCATTATTTTTTTTGCTTTCCAACCTTTTCCGTCTTTTAATCAACATATCTTTTTTTTTTGCTTCACCTCTTCCTTCTGCTTCTCAAATTATATTCTATTTCTTATTCTATTAAGTGATATCATTATTTTTTTGGTCTTAGGTACACTAGGTAAGGTTAAATGCTTACTTATAACGGGTGGTATGTTTCTTGATTTAACAACAACATTGGACAAAATTGTTATTTGGTTTGTAATATTTGTTGGATTGTAGTTTAATTGGTTTTGTATAATTTTGTTTAATTTTTGGTCTGGTTTAGCTTATAGTCGGTTTTTTTTATTATGTTCTTCGTACCATTTTCTAAAAATAATTCGTCTTTCGGTTTATTTCTTTTATCACCCTTAATTTTATTTTGGCCAGTTCTTGTTTCAGCCACAACGTTTCTATTTACCGCACATTCTTCAGATATTAATTTTGATTTATCAGCTGAGGAGCATGCTGTGGCACAGTAAGTATCTTCTTGGTCATTAAGTTCGGAAGATCCTGTTTCCTGGACTAAATGATTTTGTTGCAAGACTCCAGTCTGTTATGATATTGATGTCATTTAAGAATACCTCACTTTCGGTTAAATTATTCTCCAATGTATAATCACCTATAATTGGCAAACTTACATTCATTTTCATCTGATTTTGACGCTATATTTGGTTCGTTTTTTATGTATATGATCAATAAAACTTGAGGCATCGATTTGGACGGCCTTGGATTTGTAGTGGTGGATTGGACGTTTCGACATAATAAAATTCTAGAATAAAATGTTATTATTTAATCCTTAATTAACTGCATTAAAGTTCAATATCACACAATAATACTAACAGTAACGGCTGACTATTGGACGTAACGACTAAGAACGTCCATAACGTTCTTTCATCATGTGTTATATTCAATCAAAAGCAAAGAACAAGGACTATTCTGTATTAATTACAACAAATTCCAAGAAATTCTTAAAATTCTCTCTAGATCAACCTTAAAAAATGGAAATCCAGTAGTCGCCCCCCTAAATTTAAACGTAATAAACATATAAAATGCCTCTAATGCCTAATGTTATCACACAAGAAATATAATTTAACAATATAACTCAATCAATATCAATTACAACAAATTCATAAATAAACTTAACAAAACTTCGAATACGTTTTGGTCAAAATGGTCAAAGTGACACGTTCAGTAATTTCGCTATCGTCAGTGAAATTAACGAGTATAGCTGATCAACGCTATTGGTTCGTAGATATGCATATTATTCAATAAGAAAGCATAGATTGGATCAAACGTTATTGCAATGGTTTAAAAAAACCTACTTATAACAATACAAATCTGTATATATGCGCCGTACATAGATATGCCATACAGATGTATGGCGCAAATGTAAGGATTATTTGCGCCATACAGATTGTAATAACTGCTAGTTATTGTTTAATAACAAAAAACAATATAAATGTAAAATCTGTTTGAAGATTATAGAAAGATTTGTTTATAAGGTTTCGAGACGAAAGAGTAGATTAGCGAACAAGCATGTACTTGGCGCATAGTCGTAGCTTGTCATAAGCCAAGTTTGTCGTTTACACAGGTTGCTTGACAGTTCAATTATGGCCACAGAGTACTATAAAATTATGGCGCTGTACAATGTACATAATACATTTGTGGCGCGTTTGATACTAAATTACATTTTTGCTTGACCGGAAGTTTAGACTCGACGGTTTGATCGTGTTTAAGACACGCTTGAGCAAGCATCAAGCGGAAGTTATGGTTCTATAATAGATTGAGATTTTTTACTGATAGGTACTTCGTTTATGTTTTTGTTTCGGGATTCATTTTTGGAAGATAATCTCACGGTTTGACTGTGATAAAAATTACAAAAACAAAAATTTTAATGTAGCATTAAAATCATTGTGCATCAAGAATTCATGATTATTTGCCTGATAAAGCATCTTATAGAAATAGAAATTATATAGAATGTAAAATTCATCAACCCGTGCAGAATTCCAACCTGCAACCTCTTGACAACCGTCCCGTCATTCTGCCCACGGAGCTACTGTGTTGTTAATAGGTGATGGTTTTTATGAAATTGCTATGAACAACGTTGAGACTAGAGTTTTAATGTAAGGCAACGTTTTCCGAAACGTCAAAAAAATGTTGCCAAGTAGAAATCACTGATAACAACATCATTATAAATTTTCATTTTTCGCGTTGTTGAAAAAATTTTTATAGGAAACGGTTGACGGTAAGGTAAAAAAATTGCTGAACTTTATTAAATAAAAACGAAAATGCCCATATCGAGTAGCTACGCGCCTCAATGAATCAGTATTTTATATATAATCGCCGTTATCGAATGGAGGCGACATCTATTAGACTTCTTTCGAAAATCCTTATCTTTAAATTTATTTTAAACCTAAATAAGCTTGATGTGGCTAAACATGTTAGGGACAATTTTAACATATGCTAGAAGCCGTCAATTCATACCTGTTTGATCTCTGCATGTTTTGTTTGGGAACCTTTTTACTCCAGTAAGCCTAAAAATTTTAACATCCAGAATTAATTCAAGGGTAAAAAAATAGTCAACGATGAAGGAACGTTTATTTAATAATTATCTTAGTTACGAAGCCTCTAGCGTGGTACAGGAGTAAGCCCAGACAACTGAGCACGACTACTTCTGTGAAAAGTTCAACCGCAACATCTTTGGTGGTTTTCTCTGTTATGAGATCAACTGGTTTTAAACTATCTTTACTTATCTGCAAAGAAGGCGTGATTTAAATATTTTAGGGGTGGCTAAGCGTGAATATACTGTGCGATATAAAATAAGATATGATACTGTACGAACAAATTGATGGAAATAATATTACAAGGTTATTTTTGATAGCATCATTTCGAAGTTGACAAATATACCCAGCTTAAATATTTTATAATAAATTGTTTTATCTGTATGTAAATTACATATTAGCATTTGGTAAATTTTTATCATTTTTAACAAAAAGAGTTTTCGAGTAAATATTCTATAATTCATGTCTGTTTACGGTAGTTCCCTTGGGTATGAGATCAATTAAATATGTTTAATTAATTAATAATTAAATATGTTAATAATAAAATATCTTGGCAAAAAAAATAAGTATTTTTTATGAAAACAATTAATATTAATTATTATTTTGGCGTAGGTACACCCAAAACAATTAAATAATCTTGAGCGTAAATGTTCATTGTAAATAATAATCCCATACTAGCATTTTTCACACAGGAAACACTGAAATATAAAAAAATGGGTCTTCCAGAGAATATAGTTGAGAAATTTTGAGAATATATGTTAAAATGTGCAAGTGCTAAACGCAAAATTTACTTATAGTTAAGTCTAAAAGATGACTGATTATTATTATTTTTTAATTGTTGAGTCAAAATTTAGTATTGCCATATACTTTCAGCGAGTGGTAACGTGTCAGACGACTTGAAGCTCATAAAGGCGATTGAATGAAGTCATAGTAGCCTAAATTTTACATAAGTAAAGTAATTGGTGCCATCACCTTGGAAATTTACAAATGTAGGTAGATGCAAATTTTGCTACCCTTAAAGAATGAAACAAATAAAACAGGTAGAAGAAGAGATGGTGTTTGGGTATCCAATTCTCTTTTACTGCCTGAAAAGATATAGCTACTAAAAGCCAATTTTCTGTAAGAGGGGTTTGCTACCCCAGACAAGCCACCACATTCAAGAGCTTGAGTCAGATATTTTCTATCATTATATGACTTTTATAAGCATAACTTATATTTTCTCACATTAACATACAGTAATAATGAAGACTTTTATGTATGAAGCCTTAAATAGAAATTCTATTAATTGTATGTAGATGTATGACTAGCAAAACAACATTCAAACTTACCTTTGTATGTAATTTTTTCATGATATTAACCTCTTTTCTAATACTATTTATGTTGGAAATCATTTTCTTGGAGGCATTGTGCAACCTTATCATTGTGGGAGAATCTGGTGGTTCAAACTTTAATGGAAGTCTTTTGAAATCCCTCAAAGCATATGTTAGTGTGGTTTCCAGTATGTATAACTGTTCAAGATGACACCCGAGTGTGTTGAGACATTCCACAATACTGGAATAAATTTTTTTTATTATAAAATATTAGGTGAAAAATTCATTGTTATAAATAAAATGGTTATAATTGCAAATATTTATGGAACTAAATGTGTATATGCATTACTATATATAATTATTAAAAGAAAGTTCATGTTTGAAAACATCTTTAAAAACGTATAGTCTTGTTATGCTTATTTAAATTATAAATAAACATAGAATAAAAATAGTAAATCATTATCAATCATGAATAACATTCAGAAATTTGTTATAAAAAATTTAAAACCATCCATTAATGTCAAAATATATATTTTTTTATTTTCCCTTTGTTATATTTGAATTTGTACATACATCAATATAACCATTTGCTTATAATATTTGCATAAAATTATAACTTTAACCTGTATGGATCTCCTCGTCTTGTCTGT
Source organism: Napeogenes sylphis (assembly GCA_959347405.1). Taxonomy (NCBI): domain Eukaryota; kingdom Metazoa; phylum Arthropoda; class Insecta; order Lepidoptera; family Nymphalidae; genus Napeogenes; species Napeogenes sylphis. Next base: position 33,500,440 of record OY365779.1, on the reverse strand, counting down.
AGACCTGCTACAGCATTTAATTTCCAACTTCTAATATGAAATCCTCGGATACCCTGTTTCAATCTTTGTCTTTCAAACGGCATATCAATACCTAGTTTTATCATATCTTCTTCTTCCAAAAGCAGAAAATCCCTCAAATCTATTTGTATGTTGTTGAAAATCTTTTTAAGCCGATCACAATTCATACCATACAGGAGGTGGTCTATTTCATTTGTGTACTTTGGTCTGGAACAAGAAAAAAATATTTTATAAATATATAATTTATTAGTTACAACAATTGTTAATTTTTCATAGTACATATAAAAGAATGAGCTCATGGAGATAACTAAAATTGTAAGATGACATAAGAACAATATATAATAATACTTAATTTTTCGAGCAATTTCACTGTTTAAGTTAAAAAGACAATCTTATTAATTTGGACAGCCATCTAAAAAATAAAAAAAATCAACCAATTCCAGAATCTAGTAATTGAATTGACATGGATAACTTTAGAGTTGTGTAGTCAAATGCGCCAGTGCAAATCTTTTATACGACAATGCCATCTAGTTCACATTCTTGAACATTAATGGGGAAAAAGAAATTAACTACGATTGTTAGGATGTAGACTGTAGAGTGAGATATATTCTAATTGTATATACAGGGTTATTTATAATTAATTGGCCACCCCATGCATGCCTGCATATGCCTCTCTCTATCAATCCCAACAACTTTTGTTCTACGACTTTTTACAAATCTTGATAAATAACACGAAAAAAACGAAACAAAATAATTTTTAGTCCCTCTATTACTTATTCCTCTGTATTTTATAAGAAGTACCTAAAATGTAAACTCCCGGGCGCCATACCTACGCTCAGAGCTAATGCCAGTTCAGAGGGTACAATTCAATTTTGTATGGAAAAAAAAAAATTAAAACTATTAATTTTAAAAAGTCGAGGACCAAATGTTGATGAATTATAATTAATTACAAATAACCTTGTATAGTAAAAAGGAAATAAGTAGAAAAACCATGGATAATATTAGACTTACTTGCTTTCATCCCTCAGTCCTGGATAATAATCCTGCCAGGAAGCCAATCTATGTAAAAAGGTCTTCTGTCTTTTAATTTCTTTTTCTTCATTTGTTCCATCACTATCTTCACAGGTCTTTTCATATGCAGATATTACAGTATGTATTTGTCTGTAATCATGTGAGTAGGCTATCTTAGCGGGGGTGCGGTTGGTAATGTCCACAATGTTCAGTCTTGCACCTTTCTTTAGAAGGATGTCTAGTGCTTGTGGATAATTGTGATGTATAGCCCAAAATACTGCCTGTAATGGATATTAATAAATCATGTATTAAAACGTCTCATATTATAATTATGATTAGATTGTAATTCCCTAACATACATTAAAATTTATTGAATTAGATTTAATTTTTTTTTTGAATTTGTGATTTAAGTTATAGTCTTAAAAAGCTATCTAAACTGGTTCTTAAGTTTAAATTTATTAAAATTATAATGTAAGTAATCATTTAACATGTAATAAGGAAATAATGGATTTCAATAAAATTAATGTTCTTATGACAACATAATCAATAATACATATATAAAGACTCACAAATCAAGTTTGCTAAAAATATTTGCAAATAAGATATGACTTACAGTCCAACCCTGTCGGTCCCTCATTTCAATATTGATATTTGTGTCCAATATAAGTTCAACAACTGATTGTCGGCCACTAATTACAGCTTTCATGAGCGGTGTCACACCATACTTATCTCCAATATTCAAGATGCAGTTGCTTTGTATGAGACTTGATACAATGTTAAATGTGGCTACTTCATTAGCTGTGCTGTTTGAACAAACCATCATTACCGGTGACACAGAATCTGTTTTGTGAGAATGCAGATGTTAATTATACATGAGAAAACTACATGGGTAAACAAAATTATTGTGGGGATTATGTTGATTATGGACTTAAATAATATATTCCGTAGAATCTCATTAATCTGACATTTCAATAGACCTACACATTCAATAATCCAGCACCCTCGGAATGCACCAATATTTTTTACTAAAGATATATTTTTTTTTACTAAAGACAAAACTCATTGATTATTACATATGTATATATATACATGGTTATTTGTGATTAATTGACCACTTCTTGCAGGCAGCCTCTCTACAATCATCGACTTTTTAAAATTTAAGTTTTCCCATGCAAAATTTATTTGTTACCTCTGAACTGGCATTAACTCTGAGCGTAGGTATAGCACCCGGGTGTTGACCTTTTAAGTACTTCTTACAAAATACCAGAGATGAGACATTTTGAAAATAATAGTATTTGAAATGCAAAATACAAAATACCTATTTACATTTTGTATTTAAATAGTTTTTATAGAAATGTATTTTCTATTTTATTTAAAATACTTTTAGGATTTATTTTGTATTTTCAAAATGCAAAATGCTTAGGTATGGTGAAAGTGAGAGTAATAATGTGTCAGCTGGTAAATCTGTGACAAGTCCATGCGCTACAAGATGGAATTCATATTATAATTGTATTATGGATCTGCTAAAAGTGTAGGAAACTTTAGATTGTCAGTTTTTAAAGAAATGGGGAATTGCAGTTTTAATTGAATACACTAACTGTACAAAACCCATAGCAGAAGGTATAAAAAGCTTAGGGGGAGACAAAGAAACATATTATGGATGTCTGCTACCTGTCTGTTATAGTGCAAATATGAACACCACCATCGACCTGCAGGGCTATTCGCTAACTTTGACTTTTCTAATGACCATCAGCTGTGACGTCATGGCAGTTTGTTACTATAGTTACATTATAGGAAATTAGTTGTTTGACAACCATTATGTCCGCACTTACTGATAGTGATTTTCATTTTAACTGTCAAAAAAGATACGCAATAGCCCTGCTGGAATCTTTGCAATATTTGAAGGATGATGATGTCTGCCTACAATCATTAAATAAATATCCTACTGTAAAAATGGTATTCTTGAAGTATAATACCTGCCTGCCCAGCTCTGCGCCGGTAGGAAGGCTGTTTTCTTATGGGGGTATGATTTTGAGACCGCACAGAAGAAAGATGAGTGACAATGTGTTTGACCAAATTGTTATGTTAAAATCCGTTAAGAACATTTAATTGTTGTTAAAATAACACTGATAAAAAATTAATAAGTTTTAAAACAAAAGGTATTTTATTTTAATAAATTATTTTGCAAATACGTATTTTATATTTTGCATTTAAAATATAAACTGAAAAACTATTTTGTATTTTGCATTTGAAATAACAATAAAAGATAGGCATTTACATTTTGTATTTAAATACATTTCATAATATATTTTGCACATCTCTGCAAAATACAGAGTAATAAGTAAAAGAGGAAGCAAAAGTTTTTTGTTTAATTTTTTTTTTGTGTTGGATATCAAGATCCCAACAATCCAAACATTCCAATAATCTGGCACCCTCTGGTTTTTTATAGTGCCAGATTTGTGAGATTCTACTGTACATAAGTTGAAGAATACATGTTTATATATAAGATAATAAGTAAAAAGAATTATAAAACTGCCAATTTGAAAACAATTACCTGCAGGTATATTAGGATCAGCTCCATGATCTAATAAATATTGTACTACAATCTCTTGTGCATGGAAACAAGCATGTAATAGAGGTGTCCAACCACTTTCTAGCTTAGCATTGATATCTCCTTTTAAATCTGGAATATATAAAAGCATAATAAAAGTAAATGTTCTCATTATGTACTGTAGGTGTTTACATTACAGTTGGCATTATTTTTTATAGAAATATCATTCTTTTTCAAATATTGTTTAAAATGTAGTATCTGGTATATTCAGGAAAATGTAAGAACTTTTTCTTAAGTGCATCTATTATAATTCTTAACTTTAACTATCAAGAATCTTTTTTTTTTTTTTTTTTTTTTGGATTAATTATAATAATCTAAATAGTTATGTCTAATAATAAAAAAAAACTATTCATAATTTATGCTGAACTGTGGGAGCATTCCAGTCACAGTAAATACAAAAAAAGGAGACAGTTGAAGTAGTGGTAATAATATAGTACTTTTTGAATTATTTGGTTTTACTATAATGTATGGAATGTTTGACTAAAATATAGTAAAACAATATACATATACAAGATAGCATGGCAACCCTAATTAAGATAGCTAGAACTTGTAATAAAGTTACTTTTCTTGTTAGAATACAATGTAACACATAATAATTAATAGTAAACCAAGGATACATTGACAGTCTTTGGCACCAACTCAATATATGATCTTTACACTGCCAAGTACAAAAGTTATTAAGATATAATTTAACATAGAATTTCTATTGTCACAAAAATTAATGTAAGTTTTTAAAAATATGTTCAAATATCTTAACAATAAAAGTAAAAGATAACTGTTTTACCTGAACTTATTATATTTTCAACCCCCTCGATATCACCTCTTATGATACTTAGTTGCAAATTTTCTTCAATCTTCTTCTTTGGGTCTTCCACAGGTTGCTGGAAGATCCGTTGTCGGGGCTAAAAGGTATACATTGATAATTTAAAACATAATGTAATTGTTGAAGAAGCTTTTTTATTTTAGTAGTAATATAATAAGTTATGTTTTTAAATAAAATAAAATTACTTGAGTAAATAGTTTGGTTTATATAGTATATTTACCCCATGGTCATAAAACCCGTAATCATCACTATCTGAATCATCATCAGATAGACCTGCAGGCCTAGGATTAGACATATATTATAAAGAAACTGTATCTATCTCTAAAAAGTAGAAAAATCGGTTGTTGGTGCTAAATGCTAATATTATTAAATTTGAAATTTGAATTTGTTTAATATTGATCAAAAAAATGTTGAGATTTGATTTGACATTGACAGCTTGAGTTGCGTTCAGTATGCGAGTAAAGATAAAAAACACTTAAAATACCAACAACTTTATGATTTTCATTACACTTGAACATTAAATAAATACTTAAATATCCGTATTGTAGAGCCGTACATCTTTCGTAGTAATTACATTTGTGGTTATTATTTTATAGAACATGTACAAGACACTAAAGTAAGTGTCTAACGAAAGTTAATAAATATAAACTGACTATATTTAATACTTATGACCGGCTGTATTGATGATCCACGTAAGACTACTTTAGTCAGAAAAAGAAGACCCAAGTCGGTACTCGTTGACCCCGACGACGCGTTCACAGTAGGTAATAACGTGTACGCGTAGGCATAATTGACACCACACAACATACAGACACACACCGTCTGTACCGGTATAGACGAGGTCCCAACTGAGTAAGTGCTCCGTTGCTCCGGCGTTCTGCCGTCGGAGGACGCTAGTGTCCAAATTTCCTTAGCTTCCCTCCTGACTAACGACGCCCCGAGCCGAGGTCCGTGTCTCAATCTGAGACGCCCTCGGGACGTCGTTCCCCATGGGGGCCCATCTGGCCCCCCCTTTATAAGGGTGGGTCTCCTGACCCACCCATTCCCCCGGTGACGCTGTAATAGCCAACAGGGCTAACAGCATAGACAGACAAAAAAAAAAAAAAAAAAAAAAAAAAAAAAAAAAAAAAAAAAAAAAAAAAAAAAAGGCTGTATTGATGAAAACAAAACAACACATCATCACTTCGGTGTGGTTATGATTTGAGCCACCTGGGCTAGAAAAACAGTTTTCGAACAGATAAATTTTGCTGCTCAACTTTCCACAATTTATGTTTTTTATTTACATTAGACTACAAAATAACTACCATTGCATATGAATATCTTAATACATATTATCTAAGCCAGGGATTCCCAAATTATTTTGGGCAAGAGACCCCTATTCCAAAATTAACTGATTCCTCAAATCTCAATAGCCAAATTACTTCTCTGGTCTTTTTCTATTTAAAAATATTCAGCTTGCTTAAGTGAGTAAACTTGACATGATTTTGTTATCAAAAAATAACAAAATAAAAAGATATGTCTATTTATTAAAATATGTCAAGTGTAATTAGTTTTTATTAATACAAATTACGTAATAATACCTAGTCCTGCCATAAATATTGTAACAAAAAAAAATATATGTTAATTGCAAATAGCATTTATTACTTTTACAATGTATTAGTTTAATACACAAATATAAAACAATTAAAAAAATAAAAAGCTAATTTGAGGTGGTGTCCATTGGCTACAAATATAGTCCTTTTAAGCACGCGCTCTTTCCATGGGGAAATTCTTCACTGCTGATCGAATGGATTGTTTTAGGGTCTCGAAATTATGATGGCGTTAAGAGCAAGCTGTAATCTCTAAAACTGACCATAAATCATATTCCAGCGGATTAAGACCGGGACTAGACGACGGCCAGTCTTCAACTCTGATGAAGTCCGAGACGTTCGCTTCTAACCAAGACTGCCTGGACCGATCTATATGACTCGGCACTTCCTTGCTGGAAGGACCATACTTGGTTATTGAACATAGTGTTATTAAGGCGCTTAACTTCTCAAGAATGGTATCTTGATACACTTGTGCCGATGTTTTGATACTTTTTTCACAAAAATATGTCTCAGACACTCCTTTATAGCTAACACCCCAATAAACTATCACTGAAGTCTCATAATGCCCACGTTGCACTCTGTCGAGTAATTAGGAAGCTTCCTTAGAGCTTTGAGCATAAATACGGTCTTTTTGTTTGTTAAAATGTTGCTCAATTCTAAAAAAAAACTCATCCGTGACTCTCTTTTTCTCTTATTTTTCTGCGACCTTCTTATTCATCTTTAATTTATCAGTTAAGAAATGACCAGTGCGTCTTTATAGGCTGCAAGTCCTAAGTCATCTCTTAAAATACGAGACATGGTTCTAGGTGTTATGTTCATTTCCCGAGATAAAATCTTTTGCTTTCGGACAGGATTTCTTCGAATTCTTTCCTTTACTGCTTTGACCACCTTTTTCGAACGAACACTACGTGGACGGCCAGATCTTGCTCTGTCACAAACAGAGGAAGTCTCATTGTACCTATTAATAGCCCGGTATACAAACATTTGACTAATACCAAGTGTATGCAATGTTTTAAAAATTGCATTTGGCTCCATACCTACGTTGTGTAATACAATCACAGCGATTCTGTTCTTTTTATCACACAAATCCATTTTAATATCCCAAAATATTGTGCAATGTATTGGCGCCAAAATAAGAAAACACAATGAACAATCGTACAAAAATGTTAGATTCCCAATTCAAATGTAATATTTTTTATTTTTAATTGTAACAATATTTATGGCCAGACTAAGTACATAAGAAAGTAAGTATGTAATTAAAAAAAAAAAAACTAAACTATATAGTTCGATTCTAACAATTCGTCAACCCCTCAAATCAATTTTCGTTTATACCGAGTCCTAGGAAAATAATTTTAAACCCAAGGGATATCGACCACTTTAGAAATCTCTGATCTCAACTATAAAGCGAAACTTATCTCCATAGGTATTCTAGTTTTTATATTAACATTAGCCTTTAAAAGAATTTAAGAAAATAGCCCGAAATGAAACGTCCATCTATTTCAACACATGACCTAAATTTGACATCACACATAGATCCTGTAAAAGTCACAGGAATTTTATACAAGTCACTTTAAAGTCGCCGAAAATAGGACTTGAGTAATCACAGTGATGACTATATATTAATAATGTCCCAATAATATCATAGTGCGTTATCTTTTTACATACAGTTGACATAATAATGAGTTTAAAAATATTTGAATTCAATTATTAACCGCTTTACGATCCTTGAATAAATTACATAGAACTCGTTGAATCTTGTAACAACTAATAGATCAGATAATTTTTACTTTTCTATTATTCTTATGATTTATAAAATATTTAATCTTTAACACAATAAATGTGCAAATTTAAATATCTATAAATATATCGAATATATATTTGAAACTGTCTAGCAAAACTAAATAATAGTTTCTCAGCTTCTTCAAGTATTTTTCTAAGCTTAACATAATTAGACTTAGACTAGGTAGATATATTATTGGCATCTTCAAAGAGGTATGAGTCATATAAGAATGGCGAAAGAGTGTAAAAAGTAAGACTTACTGCCAAGAATCCACTTAAAGGGGCTACTCCGGTAACGGGATACCTCTGTTTCCCTTTTTCTACATATTTGGTACGTTGGCGTTTTTAAGGAATGGGTAGAAGAAAAACCATAAATAATCTACACTTATAAAATCTCTTGTCCTGACTGACTTATAAAATATATGTAACAACTATTGAAAGTAAAATTTGAAATTGGATTGTTTTCTAATGTAAGAAGAAATATTTGAAAAGTCCGTCCTGAGGGAAGTTTAATAAGTTTTATCAATCTGAAATTTGTTAAGTTTTTATCTTTATGAATATTAGTATACAAGAATTTAGTAAAAAAGGTGTGTTTCAGTTCTGATTTCTATGAAAAAATAGCAGCAGCAACATCGTGTGTTTATTCAAACCTATGTATTATTTATTGATTACTGTAATATACATTTATTTATTTATGGATTAAGCACCATTTTATTATCCAATTTACCGAGCGCTAGGTTAACTAGTGTACTAATATCGCAATGTGAAAAGGCTGTTAATGAACTAGTGCTCTCATCTAATTGGTAGATACTCTTACTCGTTATTTTAGGGCCAAGTAGTGCGCTGTAAATTGGATAATGAAATGGGCGCATAAAGATTTTACAAGCTTAATTAAGATTAGTAATTTTGGGGTGATAAAAATATATATTATGTTTTGTCGTTTATTATAATGTATATAAATAAATACAATAGAGACAAAGAGTTTATAACATGATTATAAAACAGTATAATTACTAAAAATGTATATGGTTCAGAAATTGAAGTGTTGTTTTAACAAAAGACTCATTCAGTTTTAAGGTAGGATGAAAACACTGGCGAGTGGTTCTTAGCTTGGAAGTCATTCTCTGTCGGAAGGTAAGGATAATAGGCAACAGTTCCAATTAAGCGACTACGAGTTCGTTTGTTAACATTTAATTAACGTCGGGGAGCCATTGTGTCATCGGGCTCCAGGGCGCCGAGGTTCGTCTGTTGCGTCTTGATGAGCCCACAAGTCATACCATTTTGTAACAATCGGATCTTTCTGGTTTAAACAATTGCAGAATACGCTGTTCATTGCTGCTCGTGGTGCGGATCTAAAGCTGAATCTTTTGAATGTGTTGCAATGCTTGCTTCATAAAAAACGGGAAAAAATTCCCTCAAAATTATTAGAGGGATTGTGTCTTGGTAGCGGGCAAGTTCGCACTTCTCCTCACAGGTGCTGCCTAATGATGTGACGCCTTAAGGCAACTGTGGAGTTGACATGAGACGCACTCATCGGAACCTCCCTAAGTATCCTTTTCGTCAAGATTTATTCTATTTGCTACAGTGTACAAACAAACTCTGACAATACCAGAGAGAACAATAAATATTTTAATTGGCTAGTCACTAAAACAGAATAAAAATAAGAAAAGGAGGTTTATCTTTGTTATAAAACAGAAATCTGTGAATACTTTGAGATTAGGATAAAAAATATTTACTAGGTATTGCTTTGTAGAATTATTATTTTACAATAGGCAATGAACTCCCAAAAGTAAGTTCTAAATAATGCAGCAAGTTTTGGAATGTTTTATAATTAATGTGTATTAATTTCGAAAGTTATTCTGACCACTTTATTAACCACCTCACATTATATCCATTCTTGATTTAATACAAATACGTCTTAAATAACAATCTTTATATTGTAAAAGAGTAATAGCGTATCCAGAAAGTAATATATTATATTTTTAATCTGCTAAAAAGAAATGTTACCGAATGTAATAAGGATTTTTCTATGTGGCAGCGAAGGTATGAGATTTGATTTATCGCAGCGGGGCGGGCACGGCGCTGACCGCCGGCCGCTCGCAGTTCCCGGACGCGTTATTAAACTTTTCCCCATATTAAACATTCCGGAGACGAATACATTTTATTGTAGCCTCGGTCCGACGTCAGAGGCCCCTACAAAGCGAAACTCAAAGAAGGCAATTGCGAAATAAATTGAAAGCAATTTGATATTGCGTTGTAAGTAGGTAATAGAGGACAGATGCCCAACCCTATATGAGTGAGATTTCGAAAGTTTTTACGGATGGAATCTGTTTTGTTGAATCTCTGGATTTTCAATACGCTTTTGTATCTTCACGTTATTTAAATAAATAATGGTAAAGAGATTGTTTTATTACATACCTTTTTTTTAATTATCTATAATTTTTTAAACTCTGATTTACAACTGACATTTGTCAATTACGTGGCAATTGTTGACATTAAAGATGGCTTTCATTATCATAATGTATGATAAACTTTGACCATTCTTTGTCTATTCTCGCATGCAAGAAAGAGACACAGATATGTGGCCTCAATTGCTTTTTTTCGATGAACACATTTCAGGCAGGTACTCCATATAAAAAAGAAGCGTGACTCTCTCTCCCTTTCTCTACATCCCAATATGTCAACAATACTAATATGAAGGGATAGAATGTATAAAGTCATAGATAAATATTAATAAGAACATAACTCTTAGCTAGTAATTAAATGAATATGCATATGAGAAGTAATTGATAAGGGTCTCATTGGCTAAGTGATTGGAACTATTAAAACAAGCAATCTCTCTCATGTGTATGTGTTAGTTTTATTATAGATTTTTTGTCTGGGCTTGGTTTTAATTAAATAGTATCTAAAGTATTTTCAATCGCTTTAAAATTAAAAAAATATATATTCTTTACTAACGCTTGCCTAATTTTTTAAATATAAAACGGCTTTATATATTTTTGACACCTGTTGCTCTGAGCTCGTGATATTTTATATTATTCATCCAATTAACTCTTTTAGGTCTGATTTTTAGGAACCTTTTCTTATACTTAATGATTTTTATTTATATTTTTATTAAAATCGTAACAAAGTGTTGTTTAAGGCCTAGGTTTGAATTATTTCCCGCTATTTATAAATAATATTACGCGGTATAAAACATATAATATAAAACATATATATCAACCATTTTGCAAATTCCATTAAATAAAAGATTTAAATAAAACAGAAACCTTCATAAATAGTAAATAAATTCAAATTCAGTTCACAAAACTTATTTGTTAACTTCAGGGTATATGTATATTCCTTTGGAAATCGTATAAAAGATACATATAATATTAATATGGAAACATAATATTGTAAGACGGGAGTTACGAGGTAGACTTATGGCTTCCATTCAGTGGAAGAGAGATAATGCAGGCAATCGCATAAGTGGATCAAATAGCCGTACTCCATTTGTATAATGAACTGGAGACTAGCCTTGCTGAATACTTTTATTGTATCCCCGTTAGATAAACGATCTATACTTTACTTATGGGAGAGAATGCTTAATAATTTTGTTAAACAAGAACCATGAATAATCTGTATTTATTTATATATTTGGCAGTTTCAATTAATGTCACATATCACTTCTATACGTCAAATGAAAGTGTCAGGATTTGAATACTAAATACAGTACCTTATCGTAATAAGCCCTTCTGTATAGACAATATCTAATTTAAATTTAAAGCTACGGGGGTTTCACTGCCCTGATTTAAGAAAAAACACATAACAAACTCAGCCGTATATTTTTTATGGTTTGAAACGTCGAACGAAACGAAAACAAATAGAACCTTATTAATTATATATAAAAACTATTTGGTGAATAAATTCCATCACAACAAAACAAACTACAGATCCATTAGGGACGTAAGTCAAATTTGATTTTCATTTGCTCTCGAGAGCGCACTACGGTCTATGGTATCTGTTCAATCCATTATCGGAGCCCGCACTCCGTCCAGGGGCTGTTAGGCCCGCTACTTGGCGACACACATTTTCCATTTCCCCCCTTGTCCTTACCGGCCCAGTTTCGCCTTCCATAATTCAATCCATACGAAATCCATTGTCGTTCCAACAATCTATCAATATTGAGTAAAACAAAGTATATGTTATAACTTATATAATATTAAGTTCTTTTAGTAATAATAATTTTAAACTTGAGCTTCGTATATCATTTTATATACTTTAGTTAAACATATTATGAATTATGAAAGAAACTATCCATACATTGCCATTTATGTCCTCAAAAAACATACTTATACTTAAAGTAAATTTCAAGTCTTAAGTCTCAGCTTGCTATAAAATTATTTCAGTCGGTAATAAAATATTAAATTAATTAATTTAAGTGTTATTCTGTATGAACTGGCGTTATACTGTTCCCTCTATCCAGTCTATTTGGGCGAGATCCATTACTTTAGAGTGGCGGCAAGAAGCAATCTCATTGAATGACCGCTCCCCCACACTCCCCTTTCCCCCCTTCCGCGCCAATCGGAAAATATGCGTGTTAAATATGTATGCGCTGTTAGATGCTCGTAAGTGTATTAGATTTTGCTTGCTCTTTCATTCTGTCAAGTAGTTTGGTTTGTAAACGTAAATATATAGTTATTTTGTTTTAGCTAATAAAAATAAAATATAGTATAATTCCATTAATAAATCGATAAACAAATCCTTTGTTATCGATAACTCAAAGTATTATAGCGTAAGATTAAGTTATATCTGAAACTTGGAATGCACTTCGCGAGTTACTAGAGTTTTCCATTAGAGGCAATTATCAGCACAACAGAGGAACCCGTGCTTTGAGCCGGGCCAAACCCATCTTCGCGACGGAACCTGTTAGAGATAACGTCGTAAAGTCGCCGAAGCAAAGAGCCGGACTAACATCTTTGCTGGATCCCCTCACCTCGGGATAATGGACCACCCCGCACCCCACACCCCCTCCTGCGAATTTACTTAATACTCAATACAAGCTTTTATGTCTATCTCGACCGGGGATTCTTGATATTTTAAATATTGGATATTTAATTAATATTAATATTTATTGTAGCTGATGCCTTTATATTATTTAAATGTAATGCATAAAATGACGAAATTATTGAATTAATAGATTGCATTATGTTGTTTGTTTTATAGCTTGTTTTATTACATATATATATATATATATATATATATATATATATATATATATATATATATATATATATATATATATATGTGTTTGTATATATGTACAGTTAATACAGGATATGTTCGTATTAAATATGGAAGCTGATATGCTGCGGCGGTTAGTTCTACTATCTTTAGTTTATTATTTAATATTACTAAGCTAAATCCATTTAATATAAATTTTAACTAGTTCGCTCATATAAAGAATATATTCTTTACGGTTTATAAATATTAATATTATACAGCAGACTGATTTGTATTTAAATATATATTAAAAATGAAATATAAATTAATGTTTCTAACTTCAAATAACAGATTATTACACAAAGTAACCCCCCTTTTCCTCCCCCCTAAAAGTAGTTTTAGACGTGCATTGTTATATAGTAATATTTTTATAAATATAAATAGAGCATTGGTATTATACATTAAATATTTGACGACCGGTTGGTCTGGTACTGCCTGCAGTCCGGTCGTGGGTTCGATTCCTAGATACTGTTACTTGTGTGAATCAAGATTGTTAAGTTATGTCTGTTATAATTTCCATTTGTAACAGCGACACCGGTAATTCAAAAACAGGAACAGTAATACATTTAAAAATGCAAAATCAATTTAGTTTGACAGATGTAATTGAGATGTGAGTCTGTCACGTTGTTTTAAGTTAGTGTAATAATTGATAATCGGCTTATGATGCACATCACTAATAATGAACTAATGGACTATCAAAGCACTCGTTCCCGCTTTTGTCAGCTTCCGACTGCGGAGACGAGACACCATCACACGATTACGTTACGGTTTATAAAATGGTTACGATACGATTTATAAAATGTTTACGATATACGATTATGATACGATTTATAAAATGTTTACGATATACGATTATGGTACGAATTATAAAATGCTTACGATATAGGTACGATTGTGGTGCGATTTATAAAATGTTTACAATACGATTTATAAAATTTTACGATGTTTTGTGTTTGTTTCGTAATTAAAAATCTATATGTACAAAGTTATTGTTAAGCTAAAAAAATATATTTTTTTGTCCACTACATTTATTGATATAGATATCATTAGCAATTAGCAAAATATATTAGTGGGTATTTAAGAAAATTTTTTCAGTCGAAACAACAATGTTTTTTGATAAGTCTATTTTAAACTTTTTGAAAAATCAATGAATTAAAAACAGGGTTCTCTCAAAACATCCTTTTGACAATATTTTTAAAACATCACTCTGAAAGTTTGAAATAAAATTAACTTGAATGCTAAACTTTGACATATGCTTTTTAAATTATTATATTTTGTTAGTGACCTATTTTAATCGGAAGTAAATTTAGCACTTTTCATTCTATTGAACAAATATTTTAAAGATAAGTATATGTAACAACCTGCTTTATCACCTAATGATAATTTAATATATGTATTATATTATACTTTATAATGAATGGTTTAACCAAATAACATTTTCATATAGACACATGTGGTACAAAAATAATGATATGTAAGTCTTTTATTTACTTATACAGAAACATCTGGGGTATAATATTTAGTGTTAAAACTAAATATTTATTTAGCTTAACAATTTTCTATAGCTCTTTTAATTATAACTGAATAACTAAACTAAACTCAAAAAATCATCTCTTAATGTGACGGATAACAAACTTTTCTTCTTTTCATTTCATTTATTTCAAACAAAGTAATGAATTAACTGCAAGATACGATAACATTTAATTTAACATGATTATGTAATCGTTACGATATCGTTTAAATGTGTCACATGTCTAATGGAGTAACGCTGATGGTCCATCACTACACATTTGACTTGCCGGCTTTCAGATCACCACTTACCTGACGCCTGTGGGCTAACATTCGTCAATTTGAAATACTATAGTGCCTTATACATATTTCACTAAGTGCTTGTATCCAGATAGATTTACAATCTGATATATCTGATTTAGATTTCAATGTTATATGTACAATAAATACTAAAGAACTGACCTAATGTATACTCTCTGTTTAATAGGGCAGAGTAAAACCTTTTTTTTTATTTTGCTTATAATAAATTCTAAATAATGCCTACTGACCTAATGCTCACTCGTTTGATAGGGAGGGGTAAGAATATCTTTTTAGGCTTACGTCTAGTGTTGAGTGGGTTCACAAATGTCGCTAAAAGGCTGGACGTCATTGTTTATCCGGGCAACATTAGGCGGGTAACCGGACACGCGCGCTTAGAGTGCGCTACAAGTATCAGCTTTCAACTCATTACGGCGTGGACGTGGTGCGTGGGAGCCAACCCCCAACCCATTCCACGTCTTTGTCCTTCAAACCCTCTTATAGTCTTCGATCTTTCGAATACCGATACGGTAACCCACAAACTACGCGGGTTTTGTATTCAATATAAGGATGATTATTGTTTTTAGTTTCAAAGAAATTTTTATTTGATTTTTTTTTATATTGAACGCATTGGGTTCAAAGTATATTAATTATGTTATGTTATTTATTATTATGGCTAAAACAAAATAATACCATTTATTTACTTGGTTTAGATAAACAAAGTAATACAATCAAGAAGATTTATTCCGACATGGCAATAAAGAAGATTGTGACCTCATATCAAAGTTAATCGAAAAATAAACTGACACCATTGGATGTCTTAATCAAGTGTCCATTTAGACTCATAAAGGGCGAAGCAGTCAGTTATGGAACCACTAAACTACAGGAGTGTATTTGTCCGAGACATAACAGTTTATATTAATTGAGTTGATTGCCTTGATGGAGAATTAAAACCTTTTTTAACATTGCTTACAGTTAGCATTTATTTTTGTAAAGATAATTAAGTAATATCAGTTAATTTATATATTTTTTTTCTTATCGATTTGATTTGATTTGATTTTTTTTATTCGAATACAAAGTCAAGTTAAAATTTGAAGTTATTATTAAAAATAAATATATTTTTTTATTTTATCTACAATCAATTGTAAAAAAAAAAAACAAATTTTATTCAATTATACAATCAAGTGTCAAATCTGAAGCCAGTTAAAAAAAAACAATTATTTTTTATTTCAATCTGGAATCAAATGTCAAAATTGAGGCGAATATTAAAAAAACAAAAAGGAATTTGTTCAGTAAAAGGAGTTCTAACCGAAATCACAGCTTGTCCGCGGCTTACCGACCTCAATAACATAACCGTTTGGAAAATTGTTTCTCATGGGGGTCAGGATTAGCTTTATGGAACAATTCATGTTTACTTCTTGGTAATTGATACCAATTCAATTTATTTATTTTATTTTACTGACTTCTTATTTAGTTCACACGTTTTTACAGTTATAAACAGCTGGTTGATTTGATGAGGACGTATTTGTTGAAGCCGTATATTATCCACCATTTTGTTATAATTTTTTTGGCATCAAGTTATTGGATACTTATCAAAGGGTTTGGGAGGTCCGGAGGCTTTCCTTTATTAAATTAGTAACATGACCAGAACAGATAAGATTAATGAGAACAGACAATATATATTGGATTTTGTATATATTTTTGTTTACTAAGTAATTTTAATATCGATTTACTTTTTAAATGTTTGTATATGTGGTTTAATGGCTTAAGACATTTATTCTTTAAAAAAAATACAAATGACTCAATCTTAGTTCTTGAAAACAAGATTAAAATCTCAGTTATATTGCGCTGTGCTAACATTAAATTTATTATATTTTAATTAACAACTTAAATCAACAAACTTTTAATTATGTAATTAATTAAAATCTTAAAGAGCCAAGAGTTTTATCTTTAGTTAGATACAAAGTAGGCGCAAATTAGTTTTTTCCTGACGCGGGGTGTTTTGAATAGTAAACAAAATGAATAGGCCTTCCTAAGTAAAGTTTAATCCGTTTTTATTACAAAGAAAAGAAGTAATTACTCTACCCTTACCGCTGTAGAGGGTTGGAACCGAGGTAAAAATTTCCATAGATTTATCATAACCAAATTAAGTTTATAATTAAAAACAGGATTTGTATAGATATAATTTGAATATGTAAATAATATTCAACGCAATGTAAAAAATATAATTAATGTCTTATCAGATTGTTTTTGTTTATGTAAGAAAAAGAATATTCCATCATAAGAATGTCCATTACAATTCGAAAGTTACCTCAATATTTATATATTTTTTTTATTTGTAACGGACAAAATACTAAAGGTGTATAAAGAATGTAAAAACACATATGTTTTGTATTTTTTTTACTATTTTTCAATCTTTGCCTGTAATAAGAAGCTCACAAAAGCAGTTAACTAAGTAATTATGATGGGAGTAATTATTTACACTACGGTAGTGTAGTGTGTGTAATGGAGTTCAAGGCATCACAACAGATGTGTGAAGAAGCACTTTGCAATTATACTCTCCAAAGGGGTAATTATTCCATTAGCTGTGCAAATAATGATAAACCGTTGTTCTAATTCAATCACTCTGTAAACAACGATGTTTGTACATCCGTTTAACAAATAACGAAATTGTAATTAACGAGAACTTCGTCATTATAAGACAAATACTTATTAATTTTTTTATTTACATATGGTGATATAGCTTTGTTTGTGGTTTTATATGTATGATTTTTTATTTATAAATTATCAGAACGCAATAGAAATTAAGTTATAGGTACACTATCTGTCTAGCCTTTTGAACCTATATATAAATCAGATTCTTTTTTAATTAAGTTACTGTTACGTTCATTATTGTTATTTTTTTTTTTTAGTTCTTAGTTGGAGTGTAATAAAGAATAATATCGATCTATCTAGTCTCGAGTCCCTTAAGTTAGAGACATTCCAATCTAGTATCATGGTACAAATGAAGATTACTTCAATTCTTAGCACATTATCGCTTCATCCGAATACAAATAAAATCAATTTGGAACTCGTAAGGCAACTCACCTAGGAGTCCCTAAAAGGCCCGATGGCGGGCGCCTGTTCCCTGTAGCCCGTCTAGTTCGCTTGTGCCCGTTTATAAACGGTTTTATTGCTTTCGGAGCAACCGAACATTATTAAACTTTTCCAATTTCGATTTATCACGTAGCTGTCGGAATTTAATACCGCCCTACCTTCGACGGAGGCGATCGCCCGCCGCGTAATTACAATACACGTTAATATTACCAGCGATGGCTGTTTTCAGCTGCACTTGACGACCTGCTGGAAGATCTTCTCATCTGAACAGTGCAAGGGTGATGTGTTATGAAATTGTTATGCCCATACGAGTTAACGCTTAGTGTTGGGTATAAAGAATCTTTCTTATTAAATTCCTTTATTTCGTCGTATTTTGGTAGCGAATTTCTTAACAAAATGAAGTCTTGTATCAGCACGGGTTAAAATTATGACACTAAAACTGAAGGTTATTGAAAACGTGACTTACATTTATATGGGTCATGTGAAATGAAATTTCATAGGTACATAGGTACGAACTTTATTTATTGACAGTAAAAAAACAATCATTTGTTTTTTTTTCAAATTTGCAGATTAATATAAATGAGGTGAGATATGACGCGTGTTTTGTCAATTTGCATGGGGAGGGAGGGTGCAAGGTGAGAGCGGAAGCGGTCGCGGTCGCGGACGGCACCGGCGGGAGCGGCCGCAATGCAATCTACTCACATTCATAGGGCCAATCAAGCACCGACCCACCGCCACCCGGTTAGCGTGCCCCCACCCTTCACAGGGACGAATCAGTAAATAATATAAATTGGTACAAATACGACAAGTACCTTATTTTATTTTGTAATATATAGTAGAGTTGTCAGATGTTGGTTACGGAGATTGGATGCAATAGAGCCGTCTTCAAGAAGCACTTCATTTTGAACAATATTATAACTTTTAAATTGTAAGTATGTATTAAGTATTTACATTTTACACAGTTACGGATTATTTATGTTTCTATTTTATATATTGTTACTTAATGTGAAAAGCGAAATTTCTAGAAGAAATTTTACAACAGAAGTAGGTACTCTTCCTGTATCCACGACTGAGTGGGCACTTATCTTAATATTGGTGAAGATAATTTGATAGCGCTGTCTGTGTTCATTTAAACAATGGTTGGTCTTCATTTTCAATGGCTATGCGTAATATTGAGGATATATAGAAAATAAAGTTTTAGTGAAAAGACTTCTTAAGCTACTAGTTGTATCAAGTAATCAAGATGTATAAATCCGGTTATTTTATGAAGTTAATTTATTTGTATACAAATACAATTGATAATAACTTAACAAAAAATAAAAGAAAATCAAAGTATAAAATTAATGACATTAATGAAAAATATATTAATTTATAACAAACACATTTGTCCATATCATATTAAACACAATTTATTATTATATACAATCCAAATCATATGATTTATTAGTCCCAAATACGTCCCTGGCTTCCGAGCTCACGTACGACCGCTCGTAAGTTCAATGGAGGTGTTGATTAAAAATATTTCCCATGTGCGGGTGGATAAGACCCAATTGGGCAAGCAATCAGCCCGCGCCCGCTACCGTCCGCGCTAATCAAGCGCTTCCCGCGTTCCACACTTCCTACTTTTTGCCACCTTCATTTTTAGCAAATTGTTTATTTGTTAGTATTGTTAATTCCCTTGAGCTTTATGATGTAGTTTAAACGATACTCTTTTTTGTTTTTATTAGAAATATCTTTATTGCTTTTGTAAATTTGTCAGGAATTAGTGTTTGTACTTGCAAAAATGTATAGTATATCTTAAAAAAATATAACTTACTTAGTATCTTATTATTTTGTGATAGTTGTAAAATTACTATCAATTAAGATTTTTTTTTATTTACTATCTATTTGAATGATTCGATATTCCTAAATAAATTGATAGCTAAGTTACCTAAATCTAAAACCTAGAATCAAATGTTATTTGGATCGGAAACCTTAAAATATAATATATATATATATATATATATAGGTAGGTATCTATATGAATATAATATGTGTATAAATATATAATACATATAGCTATACATTCTTAAACGCAATACAGCCATACTTTTTGCTTTGAACAAACAAAACTCACGCGCAGGTTTGGTTAAATGTTTGTAATAGCACAAAATCTTTATCCTTAACAAAATGCCGACAAAAACAATGAGTCTTCCAGGAGATTTAATTGGAACGATTCACAGTCTTTGTTCAAATACAGTTTGTTGAAACGATCAGTAGAATAACTCGGCCTCTTTAAATAATCAACATATTTTATAAGCTACTAGTTAGTAACAGCTAAATAAAAGGAAATTGATTTATTTCATCAACGGCAATTTAAGTTCAATTATTTCCTTAGTTTTATTTAAATTTTGTTTAATAACTCGCAGCTCTGTTAACTATATATTATCAACTTAAAAACTTTGACAACTTTGTGATACATAGCACTCTGATAATGTTTGATAATTGGTTTCGTAAAATATTGACAAAAGCGGATATTATGAACAACATATCTTTTAAGTATTTATTTAAAAATCTTTTGTATAAATGAAGCACATAAAAAAGACACTCAAATACAGATGTTATGGATTTCAAGAAAGTATTTTCCAAGAAATTATGTCTTGAAGGCATTTTTCTTCAATAACAAGTATCGATATAATTACAAATTCAAAACGATAATTGAAAATGATAAATCTAAATTCTTTTGATATGAAGAACTCGATTAAAAGTCTATTGCTCGATCGATTCTAGAGAGCATTACAATTTCTTATAAGAAATAACGTTTGAATGATTGCGGTATTTTTTAAGTTTACAAAATGGCGTTCACGTACTGTACGCGTACCAATGTCAGTCAGTCCTTTTTATATCACTCTGTCTAACGAGATCGAATTAACCACTAGCCTTTTAAGATGACAGTATTTAGGACATAAAAATGCAAGATGGCTGGAATCAGACCTAATTAGAGCTTTATATGGAATAAAATAACAAAAAATATGGTTATGTAAACGGTTGAACAATTTGATGTTATGCTTTTTTATTTAAAAATGGCACGTATTATCATATATAAATATACCTACATTTATTGTTGTAATTAACGATCTTGTAGTTTTGTAAGAAATATATATAAGTAATGGATATTTAAATCTGTTAATTCTTTATCTTATTTGTAATTGCTCTAGAGAAGGCCTTGACAATTGCAGCTATGTACAATTATAGGACGTAATTGAACTCAGGACCGGTATTTACAGGATACGCGATTAGGAACCGTTTATTTTATTGATACACCTACTTACTGCTGAAATGCTGATGTTAGTTTTTATGCAAGTTTCCATCTTAGGTGTTCCCGCGCAGCTGGTAAACGGGTCGACGCCATATTGGTTTTATAAATGTGGTAATTCCTTTTGATCCGATTTAATTAGCAACGTTCCATTTGATTTTACTGTTATTTGTTGCAGATAATATCTCTGAGACGACATTATGCCTAAGTTACGTTTTGTTTTTGCAATAAAGCCATTTTTATCAAGTGTTTCAGATGGAAAAATAATATCTTATATTTCTTTATAATTACAATTAGAACTTAATGTAAAATATATTTCAATGTTATTACAATAACTTTATAGATTATATAAAATATAATCGATAGTACTCGCATGAAATAGTTTATATATATTTAATATTTTACACCATTACTGGACTTCGTGGTTAAATATGTTCACGTAACTGCCATTAAAATAGTTTCGCTGCATCTTTATAGTATCTCAGTCATCATCGCCACATACTAGCCGTTTAAATTACATACTGGGTTTCTTCTGCACTCAAACGGTTTCCTGAAAATGTCAAGAAGAACCTAATAAGCGGATGAAGTTGGTTAACATTTTATTATCTGCATTCCTGTCATATGATACTGAATGGTGTTGCCAACATAAGTATTCTGCCTTTTTTATGATATTCAATCTTTTAGCACCTTTTATTGACTTAAACATGATGATTTTATACAATTATTCTATAATGGTTATTTTTTATTATATGTTATCTACTGAATAAAATTCTATTAACAGACTATTGAATGGTGTGAAAAGGAGTCGTAAAGTTTAATTGAAAAAATGTTTTTACCTCAGTTAGTGACTTAATTCTCTGTTTTTTTAATACTATATATATTTTATTATTACGTTATATACGTCCTTGCAGTGAATTAAGTTTATCTCGACTGTCTTTATTTATAGTGCAAATAAAGAACATATAAAAACAATCCAATAATCGTTAAGACACTTAAATAAATAAATAATTATGTAATAATTAACGTCTTAATAATAATATTATAGATAATAAAAAAAACTTTTATGATTTTAAACTCTTACGTCCATTAGAGCGTTTCTTTTACAATAAAATAAATAAGTGCTCTTTTAATGTTTTTCGGCGAAAGATTCTTTATCTTAATACATATATGTATGTAATTTTATCATATATACTTACTTACCTATATTGAGTAACAATTTATATACAATTTAACGATATTCAGGTTTTATCTTAAATGTAGGTATATTTCAAAATTTGATATTTTAACGATTTTCTATATACATCCAACTTTTCTTTCTTCTGATTAAAAGTCTATCACAATAACTTCAAAAAAATTATACTTTTATTGTTACTAATATATCAAATCACACAAAAACTGCCCAATATATATAAATTGACTCTAATAACGTTGGTGTTTTTCAATTCAAATTATAAAAAATGAATTTAATAATGCCTTTGAACCAATGGTTTCAATCAATTATCAATTGGTTCAAAGGCATTATTAAATTCATTTTTTATAATCCCCAATATAATTATTTAATAGGATTAAAGAATTCTGTAATTAATAATAATGAAATGAATTAATTATTTTATTTACGTAAAATATACCTTACGTTATACAAGATTTACAAATACAGATTCTAATTCTATTCTATTCTAATTGAATAATAATTAATATATACTTAAAGTTTAAGATAAACTCATAAATATAATTAGAAAAATTATCTTTCCTGAAAAGAGGACAGAGAAAAGACATTAATTAAGTTAGATTAGAAATAACATGTGGAAAGTACAGCTTAGAGCATACAAAACAATTAAACTTGTACAATGCTACACAGACGGTAAGCGAGCCATTGTTGCTATGAGTATTAATCGAAGAAGTCTGTGCGGTACTACCGCTTACAGTACTGTTCACATTTCTGTACGAGGCACTATGGCTTACAGTACTGTTCACATTACTAACATTGCGGATTTTAAAGAGAACATCAAATAATCTTGAACTGGTAAATTAATTTCTTATCTTTCGGTTGAATGTAGGATAGAGTTTGTATGTTCTTGTGGATACATATTGAAATAACTTATTAAAACAGAAAAAGATGCTTAATTTTAAAGAAGTTATTTTGAGTATCTTTTAAATATATATGATTTTTGTTCTTTATATTCTATTTGAATTAGCTTATCATAGATGATAATATTAAATATTAAGTCAGCTAGAACTTAGAACTTAGAAAGACCTGTAGCGTACAGGTCGATGAAATGAGTTGATTAACATAAGCGTGTAAGGCTTACGGCCTCTCTAATTGCGCGATTATTCCTCCGCGAGTAACTACTGGATGAAATTTAATTAAAGTTTGTTGTTCAGATAGATTTAATTAACGTAATGTAGCAAGTTGCGACTCCGGGACTCCGGCCCGGTCGCTCAATCCGCGTGAGTGTTGCGCAACTTTTCTAATTCATTACTTCTCAAAGCGTTCCCGTGACGCGAGCTCTTAATAATTTATATTGTGTACTTAAACATTTGAGATCTATATTATATATGTTCTAAAACATTCTGGCCTCTTAAGAACCGGATGACTTTTCATTTCCCAAGAGCTACTAATGGATTTTATTTTATTATATAAAATCTTTTTATTAAGTATTGAAATGGATTGAATTATTCATATATCAATAGTAAATACATGATGTTTCTCCATTAGCGAGTCTCCGTTTAAAATAATATCAAAATGGCCGCTCGAATACAAATATCTCGCTAAAAGCAACATTAAGATAAAAGCAATCTGCCATAATTCTTATTAATTATTAATAGAATTGTCAATTAAGAAGGTGTAAGGTAGAATACCTTTTGAAAGTAGGAAATATTTATCAATCTAAAAATAACAATCACATCAGCGATCTGGGGCGGCAGTAAGTGACGAACGATGTTCCAGTCAATTACTGCTAATGGAAAACTTAAATTATGATAAAAGCCAAACGGACGGCGCTGCGTATTCATATCAGCACCAGTCTAATGAGGAACCTGTCTTGGCGTTCACCACTACTGGACTGTGCCTTTTGTTACTCTAAGACAACTAAACTGTACACGTTAATTGGTAATTTAAAAAGTATAGGCAATAGATATAGTAATTGATAATTTTAAAAAAGTATACTAGATACAGTAACTGGTAATTTATAATAGAATACTAGATACAGTAACTGGTAATTTATAATAGAATACTAGATTCAGTAATTCATTATAGCGTACTAGATACAATAATTGGTATTTAACTAATTAATAATAGCCTTCTAGATAGGATGATTAGTAATTTATTACACCATACTAGATACACTAATTCCTATTTTATAATAGCCTACTAGATACAGCATTTGTTTATATATAATAGCATACGAGATACAGTAATCCGTAATTTATAATAGCATACTAGATACAATATTTAGTAATTTATAAAAGAATACTAGATACAACAATTCGAAATTGTTAATAGAATACTAGATTCAGTAATTCCCAATTTATAATAGCTTGCTAGACACAGTAATTAGTAGTTTATAATAACATACTAGATACAGTAATTGGTAATTAATAATATAGACTAGATACAGTAATTGGTAACCTACAAGTGAATACTACATACGGTAATTGATAAATTATAATAGCACACTGTTTACAGCAATGGTAATTGGGTTTTCTGTAATTATATGTTGCACCTTATATAACAAGTTACCTTCAAATGAATCACACCATAACTAAGTACTCATTTCGTTTCAAAAGGTCTACTTATCATTATTATTATTAATCAAAAAGGCCCTATAACTACAAAATTAAAATTAAAGGTGGTGTCGATTGTAAGCAAATTAAGAACGAAAAATAAACCGATACGGGCAGGGATTCGAACCCAAGCTCTGAGAAACCGTAAACCTAAATATAAACCGATACGGGCAGGCAGGGGTTTATTTTTCATTTAATACTTATTTACGATTTAAATTACAATGACTATACATTTTTGTAGATACTTTTAAACAAATATATAGTGTCTCATATCTTAATCTGGGCATCAATAATTAATACAATAACCACAAAATTTTATTTCGCCTTTCATTTCAAATTTTATTCCAAATAAAATCTACAGTTCGTACTAAATAAAGTTTTATTGGCATTGTTCTCGGTCGATTGTTCATTGTTCCAGTCTATTGAACAATTAAAAATGAATACTGCCAATGAACTATTAGAGGAGTGCCTATTTTTAACATCGGTATGATTTTGTGAGAAGCTGATTGTGAAATGTCTAAAAAAAAAAAAAAACTGAGGTGTGATACAAAAAAGCGAAGTGGTTTTTGTCTGGCAGTCAATTTCCTTGATGAATTAACAATTACGGAAATTGGAAGCCGCCAGCTTTCTGAGGTTTTCTACCATTATTTTATAAAAATAGTATTTGTTGATTTTTAATATTGAATTTATATTATGTTTTTTTTATGCATATATATATATACTTTGTTATCTATTTGATGATATGATTTGATTAACAAAGACACAGAGTACAAATGTTTGCGTAATTAATAACAGAACGAGATTTATATTACATGACAATTTGTCAGTCGCAAAAAATATTATTCGTTACGTTACAATATGATATTTGTACCAAATTTTAATTAAACCAAGTAACGCTTCGTTGGATCGAAGTTAATTAACTTCTTGTCTAGGTTTCCATTTCAAAAGTCCACTAATGAGATGCATGTGGAATTTATAAATTAATATGGCTTATAATAATTTGTTTTGGTAATTTATTTTCTAAGTATATATCCTTATATGTATGTGTGTATGTATGTATGTCTGTATGTATGTATGTATGTATGTATGTATGTATGTATGTATGTATGCGAAGAGTTATGTTTTTTTTAAATTTGTTTGTTTTTGAGTTTCTGAGTATGAATAAAATATTGTATATAATAAAATAACATTTAATTTTTAAATCTTTGTTGGTACATACATAGTTTGCTTTTGGGTGATGATTTATTTATTATTTATTATTATTATTAGATATTTTTATTTATTTATTATTCAGGGTTATTTGTAATTAATTGGCCACCTCTTGCAGACAATTTTTCTACATTATTCATAACATTTGTTAAATATATATAACAAATGTTATATATATGTATATGTATATATATATATATGCATTTATTAATGTTTATACAATTACAATATATAAATCACGATACTAAATAGATTATACTGTTAGTAAATAGTTTCTAAATACTATTTTAGAATACAAGCTCATACTAGTTATGGTAATGAGGGATTATTAAACGGCGTTTGATAATATCATACTTTCACAGTTATGAGAGAAACCAATTAGGTTCTAACATATTAAAAACATTACTCATTTGTTTGTATTTACTACAAAATGAGAATAATTCTGTTATACCAGAAATTGTATATAATAATAGATATTAAATCATGATTGTATTTAATAATAATAATGTTTATTTCAGTTTCTAATAATACATTTGTTAAATTATGCTGGGGTGTTCTTTTAAGTAAAAATATATATTATTTTAAAAATCTGGTAATAAATAGAATTTGATAAATTAACTCCATGTTATATTGATTCTATTTAAAAATTCCATTGAAAAGCTTATTAAAATCTCCACACTCAATTTGGGTGTTGTAAGTTCACGCATTTCTTTCACAAGTAAATTGCTCCGCTTCGTCGGAGGAGTCATAAAGAAAATTGCTATACAGTTGATAAATAATTTATCTGAGAGCCGTCTCCAGTCACCGAAACATGGCCGGGGTAGCTACTTCCACTTCCACCTCCTATTACTTTCCTTTTGAACAATTTTGCAGCAGGGCCTTTCGCACGTCCCCTTACTTTTATGGGCAATAAGTGGAACGCAATTATATTTATGAAGGAGAAACGGTTGCGAAAACTAATTTTACCGTATTTTACCAATAAACATTTATTCTAATGAGCTAGTATTATCATGTTAAATTAGGAAACCATTAAAATCGAAATATACGAAATATACTAAGTTTACAGAATTACTCTATTGACCGATTTAATCATTGATGATTCAAAAGTGTAAATGCTTGAATAAAAATATTTTAAATTTGAATTTATTTCATGTTTAAATAAATAAGGAAACCAATATTAGCAGGGATTCGAACCCGCTACTTCTAGGAAACCCGACGCTCTACCAATTGAGCTACATTGCTACTCGTCTCGGTGAATTAAGCATTCTATATCTGATCGTCTTTCCCACAGGTAGCGGGTTTGAATGTCAGCTCGTATTGGTTTATTGTTCTTTCTGTATTTATTTCAATTTAAATAAGCTCAACATGGCTACACATGTTTAAAAGATATTTTCAAACTTTTTTTGATGTTATTTTAAATTCCTCATTACCATGGTTGTAATGTGAACCTAATGAAGTCAATGTACCCAGCTGCTAATTGGAAGAGTTAGGTATACAGTTTCTAGAGCGATGGGGCCTAATTAGTGTGCGCAGCTTCAATTGCGCTACCTGCCTTTAATTACCCGCACGAACAATCTCCTATAGCTACTCGCTATTTAACTACGACTTTATTATTGTTGAATTTTAAACATTAAACAAGAAAATATTATGAAGTTAAT